>OX359284.1:28682829-29882829 GCA_947179155.2 Hedera helix
TTCTATTTATAGCCATCAATTAACTCCTCATTAGCTTGCTAATTCACCCATGTTGGTGAAATTAGTGCTTAATTATAATTACTATTGCATTGAATGACTAGGTGATTGACTAGAGTGGTTGAACAACTTATGACATGGAGTGATTTAGAAGCAATCTAGGAAATCAAGCATTCCAAGTGGGACCCTAAAAAATTCAGCAAAAATGGGATTTTTCAAGCCATTTTTCATTTAATTTTTGTACTTTAATTATACATATATATATATATATATCTATATATATGTATTCATATATGTAACAATTTTGACCAATTTTGACTTCCTATTAGGCTCCACTTTGGACTCTAGGATTAAATTGTTTGGGCTCAATTTAAATAACACATTGGGCTCACATTAAATTTCTAGGTTACATTTAATTAAATCAAGCATTGGGCTTGTTTAATTAATTACATGGACTAGTAATCAAATTAATTACATGGGCTACTAGGTTAATATCTTTAACCTAGTTTATCAACTTATTTGGATTTAAAATATAATCTAATTAGATTTGCTTTAATTAATTATACATCTCGCTTTAATCCTTTAAATAAATATACAAGCACATAAATACATTTATTTAATTATCTAATGCACGATTAATTAATGCAAAAAATTTAAATTCATTGCTAAATATTTATTAATTATATTTACAATGACTAATGAAATTCGCGGTCATTACAATTTAGGTTGTAAAGCGTCTTTAAGTATTGTAGTATTTTTCGAATTTTAATCTAATTTTCGTTACGTCGTGCCTTCAGGCGCGGACAAGTACTAGTACATATTAATAAATGAATGTTAATTTATTTATTTTTAATAAATACAATAATCAATACTCTAAATTATAATTCAAATAAGTTTTCATTATTTTTAAAATTCAAAATGAATGCTCTACTTATTAATGTTTAGACGTCCACTAATAAATAGATACCTATTTTATATGTTAATTTGAAATAATACTGTAGTGTGTATGAATATTTATAATCTATAATTATAACATTTAAATTATATTTATAATACTTGTTAAATGATACATTTTAGATATGTTGTAACATTATATATAACTATAATAATGGGAAAAAAATAATGAGTTTTAAAGTATAGTTCATTAATGAATGAATGTTAAATTATTTATTTTTAATAAATACAATAATCAATGCTCTAAATTATAATTCAAATAAGTTTTCATTATTTTTTAAATCCTAAATTCAAAAATAAATGCTCTACTTATTAATGTTTTGATATCCATTAATAAGTAGATGCTCATTTTATGTGTTAATTTGGAGTAATATTGTAGTTGTCATATATTTATAATATATAATTATAACATTTAAATGATATTTATAACACTTGTTAAATGATGTATTTTAGATATATTGTAACACTATATATAACTAGAATAAAGGGAAAAAATAATAAGTTTGAAAGTATAGTTCATTAATGAATCAATGTTAATTTATTTATTTTTAATAAATACAACAATCAATACTCTAAATTACAATTCAAATAAGTTTTTATTATTCTTAAAATTCTAAATTTTAAAATGAATGTTGTACTTATTAAAGTTTGATGTCCATTAATAAGTTGATGTCCGTTTTATATGTTTAGAGCAATACTGTAGTGTGTATGAATATTTATAATCTATAATTATAACATTTAAATGATATTTATAACATTTATAACACTTGTTAAATAATCCAAAAGTTATATTATAACACTTGTTAAATGATATTTATAACACTTCTTAAATGATATATTTAAGATATTTTAACTTTATAATAGTAAAAATTCCTTAACTATACTTAAATCAATTTATTAATATTATAATAAATGTGTTATTTTCTACTTTTTAGAAGTGAAATGACATATTTTAAAAATAATTTTCGTATGATAGTGAAAACTAATTATTATATTAGGAAGACCACTTAAAACTTAAAAGAAATTATTTTGCTTATTATATATATATAAGTTATTCGGATACGAATTCCGGATATCTGTTATCCGCAGGATATATTTACGGACGGATGTTAAACGAATACGAATACGCCTATATTCGTATTCGTATCCGTTTATTTGCGGAAACCTTTAAACCGAATACGGATATATCCGTTTTTTTTCGAATGCGAATAATATCCGTTTTTTTTCGAATGCGAACGAATACGAATTTTCCGGTTACCATTTACAGCCCTATTGACTGTACATGATTAAAACCTCAACAAACAGTAAAAATTAACTAACTATTTCAACTGAAGCTAAATCGAGGCATGATCAGTGAACTTACTGAATTCAAGATTATCAAATAGTTGGTATCACACAATCACTTAAACTGACAATCTTATAACAAAGAAAGTACTGTGCATAATGATGGTAGAATAAGATGATATTGTAACACCCCGAAATCCCCGCATTTGCTACAGGCGATCTCGTACGTTAAAACATAACCTTTTCCTTAAAACCATATCATCAAAGCATAATATAATTCATAAACCTGTTTATTTAAACTTACATACATAACCTGTCTTAGAATCGCAATCTTCATATTCTTTACCTTAGAACTCAGATCATAAATACATAAATCATGACCTAGTCTTTTACAATTCAAAATCATATATCTTATGTTTTAACTTAATTCAACTTGTGAACATAGTCACTATTCATAACTGTTCATATATAACCCTGTTTACACATACCTGTTCCATACATGCGAGTTTATTACATATATTACTCAACTTACAACGATACATTAATCGTATCCTATTACAAGATTCTTTAATTAAAACTTACATCCATAACTAATCCCCATGGATTTACAAAACATACATCTCATTATTAACGACAAAATTAAAATTTAAAATCAAGATGTCAATTAACTTATACATGTACAAATTTACATTCATCTACTGACTTGTCATATTACACAAGGTAAACAAAACAACATTTCTTGATTTTGCCTTTATGCAATTGCCATTCCTTACCCTTTATCTTTTTTGGAATCTCCGACTTTCTCGTACTTTCCGAATTCTTAATCATTTCACTTTTAAACAAATATCTCATGTACTACATTTAAAAGTTAATCACATAGTTGCACAAAGTACTTATTTCAAAACATATTCACGTTGATTTCAAATAACCCAGAAATCCTACGCATAGTTTGTAAATTAGTTCTCATAGAATAATTATTACATTTTAACAAATTCTGAAAAACTTGCCTGTTACCCCTATCTATACTTAACATTTACGCTTATCGCACGTTTACCACATTATCCTTCCCGTCGGTTTAGTAATCCGAACTTTGTCTGTCATCATACAACCTATATAGCATTATATGGCCATATACTATCACTTATCTCTTTCAATACCTAAAACATAAATACAAGACCACTGGTCTTCAAACATCTCACTTTCAATGTATTACACCTTATATAGATTAATAATACATCCTAACACATTATTGACCTTTTTACACAAGCATTATCATGTTTTTACTTAGCTTTGAGTATGTTATATTATACCATTCATTGCTCCATTATACATTAACACCCATCACATTGACTATTTTTTTTTATCAATTTAGGGTTTACATAATATATCTCTATCATATCACATCAAAACATAGTTTTTCGGACATTAAAAAAAATTCTAGGTACAGGGCATTGCGCCCTGGCGAGCTCTGACTGCGCCCCCAACCAACTCTTTTCAGTTCATTGCTCCTCGGCACAGTGTTCAGTGCAGAACACTGCGTCTAGGCATGGTCTGTAGATTTTAGAAAACTTGATTTTTGCAGTCACTTTGCTGATTTTAACTCCTTCATCTTACATCCAATTAAGCTCAAATTTGAACCATAGTTACACCTTACTACATAGTATTTTAAAAGAAATACAACTTGGCTCATTCGACTTCTTAAAATTATCGAAACAATAGCCCGTAAAACAGTGTTTAAACTCATTTTCACACTTTACCGTCAACTATTTATTTTTGACCATTCATTTCTAAAGTTCATTCCAACACTTGATTAAGCTTTCATAACACATATTAAACTTGTCTAAGCCTTTAAAAACAACCTATGTTTTCAAATGACGTTATTTATCCGAAAAATTATTTTAATTTAAAACGATTGATTTCGATCGCCTAAAACACATTTTCATTCTAACTTTCATCTGTTGAATACAAAATCAATGTAGACACATGTAATTACATAAAACTAAGTGATCAAACCTAATTTCATCACTTAACTCTCGAAATTGCCAAAAATCACATTTGAGTTGTATTTTCATCTACTTAACATAGTTTTCATAAAACTCATTTTTAAATTCTTATATTCCAATTTCCATACACCCATTAAAGAATTTATTTACAACTTTTGTAGACTTATACTACACATATATGAATTTTTCCAAATTTATTTACTTTCAAAATATGTTTATATGAACATATTACTACCATAACTAGTTTTAACTTTCAAAATCATACTTTCTAAACATTAAAATGTTTAATATGTTATCTAACATGCAAATACACATAACACCTTCATGTTCAACCTTATAGCTTAAGGTTTCACTATGAACTTCCATCCTACAACACATAACCTTCCATAAGTTCTACTTTTAACCATAAATACATGCATAAATATATACATAAATCAAAGTTTTAAGTTAAGAATTTTTTTAAACCTTATTGGATGATCAAATTTCTTATATAGGAAGTTTCACCATGACGAGGCCTTCAACTTTAGTCTTTGTTCCATGATCATCTAACCATCTAAGCTCAAAATTATTAAGCTTTTACTCCAAACTTTCATGGCTTCTCTTTTTTTCTCTTTCTCTTAGGGTTTCTTTCCTCTAACTCAAATGAATGAAGAACTCTTACTTTGGCTCGATTTTGCTCGATTTTATGAGACTTAACTCATGTTTTGGTAATTAACATAACCACGGTTAACTAACCCAAAGGCATTTTGGTTTTTTCCCCTATTTAGTCAAGGACATTTTTGTCATTTCACCCCTTAGGACACAAAGGTCATTAATTTAATTCTCAAGGACATTTTGGTCATTAGCTAAAATTTCTAAACTTTTCTTTTATGAAAAGTTTTCATTTAAGGAAGCTTTTCCTTTTTAGCAACTTTTTACTTTAGGCAAGTTTATATGCACCTCTCATTGGTCCATTTCTGCTTACATGGATTGTATTTCTTTTCCAACTTTGATCGACTCATATCTATTGATCTAGATTGAACTTTCTCCAGTTTAATTAACTGGATCACTTAACTAGACAATTCCTTCCCGATCATATTACTTTCACTTAATTCAATTTAATTTGCTTAGCTAGTTAATTAGCCATAAACGAACTGAACCGTATTCCTTAAATAGAATTATGTTTCTAGTTTCTTACGAACCTTACCGATTATACATTTAGTCATTTTCAATTTCCGTCATTTCAACTATTAGAAGCACTCACATATCTCATAAAAACATTTCCTCGAAAAGCAAACTTTCGATAAAAATAAAAAATGCTCAAATTGTGTATAACACATATTTTGTGTCATACTATACGCTGATCGGATTTCCAAAATCCATTCTCTTTTACTATTTAATCTCATATTACTCTTTTTACGACTTTTAGGTCATTTCGTTCTTTTGCTTAATACATATATAATAATTTGCATCATAGCCTTAACTCATTCTACTCATATTTGGGAGTATTATCTTCTGCATGTATACGTCGTATAAATACTTAATTCATTTCAATCAATTAATATTTATTCATTAATCCATTTTAGATTTTAATTCTCATAATCCTTAATATACAGATTAGGTTAAATTGTTCTACCATTTCTGCATATTATGTCATATCTTGCGTTACCTATTGAAATCTTCTTGATTTTCTTACCTTATCATGCTCTTAACCTAACCTTTTAAGGCCAATTCATCAAGCTGGTTACTAACTTTCATAACCTAAGCTAAATTTACACTTTCTTTCATTATCTTACTTTTTTTCTAAGTCTTAACTTTTCTTTCATTGTTAGATCAAATATATATATATAAATACATTCAACCTACCACATTTTAACACAACACAATGCCTTATAACCATTCTTTTCTAACTACCTAATCATAGGTATTACATTCTGTAATTTGACTTTAATCCGTTCTATTTCCTTTTAACTGTAGGAAATTATATTTATTATAATTTCATAATCTATCAAGTCACAAATGTATCTTAAATTAATAACTGATCCTCATAACCTCTATATAGAACCCTTTTTACATCAAGAGTCACTCTATACAATTTAAACCACATAGGTCATTCTTAACACATTGATTAAATAATAAAATAAATTTAATCACTTCTTACACTTTATGTTCTTTCAAATTAGGTTTTAACTTCTAACTTTTATTATATTAACCAATATTCTAATTTAGAAATCTTGTCAAAAATTTGTAATGTGACATTTTCACAATCCTTAATTCTCTAATCTTAAGAAAGAGCTGACCAACTTTACGATTGATATCTTATCGATCGTAAAGTGAAGTAATGAAACGACAAGTAAACAAACACTGAGAATCTGAACTCTGTGATCGTAGAACCAAGTTAAAAATCATAGAATCAACTTCTCAAATCTAAATGCTCTACGAGTTAGCAACCATCAATATAACTCCATTTTAAGGACCACAAAGAAGAAAGCACAAACAGACATTCTTACAGAAAGTATAAGGACAAAAGATCATCCATCCAACTCATAATGATCCTACAACTAAGAGTCAGTACTTGATTTGGTGCTAGTAATGAACATTTTCATTTGATATATTCAAAGAAAATAGGATATAAATCAACGAGATTTTTAGGGATGCTGGCTGGACAAATGCTTAGAATAAGTTGAAAGATCTAGGAGCCAGTTCTCAGATTAGCACAAAAAGATCTAGCCTCCAGCATCATGAAAAGCTTTAATTACGATATGATTGAAGAAAGAACAATGACAAGAAACTGGACCAAACTAGTTGCACAACGAAATTAACTGTGATTTCCTGCTCTAGAACTTCATTAAAGGCTATTTAGGTGTTTCTTGTCCTCACTGTCCTTACAAAACTCATTAAATGGTCATATGAATGTCAAGAAATGCTTTCCTATTTGTTATATTTAGAAGGATTACTTTGAATCATTCTCAGGCTTTGTGAGCTTAAATATCTAAGTTATGCATTAGACCTGAAAAACCATTGTTCAGACAAAGATTAATTGGCACTGTGGTAAGCGCTCGATCTTAAAATGTAATAATCTTATTAGACCAAGTTCAAAAACAAAAGGAATATAATGCTTTATCTTGGAAAATTACGTACTTTAAATTAGAAATATAAATTTATATAGAATGTATAACTTCTAGTTTTACTATTAAAGAGCTATATGAAGAAGTACACTGAATAAATGTAGAAGTAAAATTAAGTGAGTGTGATAAGTTGATTGAATATCCTGATGAAAAACTTTCATCAACCAGACCAAGTACATTAATGATTTATAAGGAAAGATTGGTTTGTAAAGCAATCACTTAGTATCAGAAAACATATTGCATTAGTAGCCAAGCAAGAGATGAAAAATGATAAATGTATTGATCATGATCATTATAAGAATAAAACTGACTCTTCTCACATATCTAATTGCTAGTAACTCTGAAGTTAGAAATTCTATATAAAATACTCTAAATATAAAGATTAATCCCAAGAAAATCGTAGGATGACACAAGGAATCATTATTCAATATTCAGATGCTAATCCTAAAGAATGCAAATCAACCAATTGCGAGTTGTACTAATGTGGCTAAAAAATAAATCTGATTCGTAGTCAACACATAGACAAAAATTAAATTGATACAAAAACTGAATACGTTATAGTTGAAAGTTGATAAGATTCAAAGGATGAAAAATCAATTAGTTGACTTTGATCAAGATTTAACGTTCATTAACTCATCATACTTTTTGGCATTCTCAAGCGTCTGTTTATGTTGAGATAATATGTTTAATTGATAATGTTATGATACAAAATATCTCAACATTTGTACTACTATGGTTATAACTCTACTCAATGAATCTTGATAAGTTAACCAATCTTTAGTTTGTCAAAATGTAAAATTGACTAATTTTTTATGTCTAATCATAAACTTAAGATTTTGGGAGTTCAATAAAGGATCGTATAATGATTACCGATCGTTGAGTAAATACAAGCTAAATCTTTATCCTACGAAAGGTAATGATCAACGAATCCTTTTTAGTTCAAATTTTAAATTTTTGAAAGGAATAGTCAAATCGATCAGTTCAAATAATAAATGGCTAATGTCAGAAAAAGTCAAAAAGCCAGGAACTACAGTTACGCCAAGCTAAATCTCCTAAATTTACTACTATACGTAACTGTTGTAGCCGAACTAATAACCTGACTAATCACTAAAGGCTTGACATTTGTCTCGGTCAGTCATTGGAAACATAAAGAATTTGTTTTGCAAATCTCCATTTCATCTGTCGAGGTAAATGTTATGATCGTTCACGTTTCTTAAAGATTTTTCTTTAAATACCTTTTCACACATAAAAAGAAATCACACATTACACCATATCATCATATCAGAACAGAAAACATGATTTCATCTTTAATTAACTTCCAAAACTATTCAAGCCAACCTCTGAGAACTAGTCTTCACCTTCAAGGTATTCAAGCTGAACTTTTAATCTATGAATTCACTGAAGGCTATGACGAATTAGAAAAGTCAAGGACAAGGATCAGAGGCTTTAAAGCGTTCATTGCGATAGACGAACTGAGACATAACCTAAAGAAAAGATTTTGGTATAATATATCATATACCATTTCTAATTTTACTATCGTAAAAGTCAAAAATCTTTTTATCATAACTGTCATGCATATCCCACATTCCTTCACTCCATGAAGTACCCATCGGAAGGAGTGATCTTCTTCTACTAGTTTATCTTTCAAGGCAATTTACAGAAGAAGAGGCGAGAACTGCTGATGAGGGAATGCTTAAAGGAAGGGAAAATGTGAACACAAAACTCACAAACAACTTGTTTGTGCAAGTGGCAAGCTAATGATCCCTCTCCACAACAAAAGCCTCCTCGATGTCCATCTAACAAACTTGTCCACAGAGGGCACTAATGAAAATTCATCACCCTACTTGATGTTGAGAAAAAAGGGGAGAAGAGAAATAGGTAAAACCAAAATGCCCTCCCAAATGTTAGTATCAAACAGGGAACAGAAGAAGGTGCAAAAGAGATCTATATATAACTTAGGGGAGAAACTTGTAAAATATTTATGATATGATATGTACAAAAAGTAAATGAATAAAAGTTATTTGTGTAAGACCCCGAATTTTATGAAATATAAAATTTAATTTTTCTTCATATATATTTTTCATGAAACAGTAAGTGGTTAAATTGACGAAATTGAAAGTTAAGGATGTTATGTGCAAATTTTATTTTGACGGACAATATTCGTTTTGTCGGGGAATTTTCGGGCCGTACGACGGCGCCGAAATAACAAATTATTTGTGGACCCCACAACGGAATATTTGTCGGATATAGAAAACGACAGAAGTAACCTTTTTAAATAAAAATAGTCAACGGTGTTAACTGTTAAAATACCGGTGATAAAAGAATAGTAGCATACGGTAATTTATGGTATTTTACTGTAGCATGCGGTACTCTACAGTAGCACACGGTATTGCACAGTGTCTCATATTATTGACACCGTAACTGTTACGCATCATTTCATCAATAATTGTCACTGCATAATATTTTATATTATCAATTCAATTATTGTTGCTACACAGTATTTTGCATTATTGATTCAATAATTGTCATTACACTGTATTTCATATCATCGAGTCAATAATTGTTGGTGCACTGTAGTTTAAAATTATTGAATCTAATAATTGTCACTGTAGCAAATACACTATAATTTATATTATTAAATTAATAAAAATATGTAACGTGTTTCTTACATTATTATGGTAACATTATTTTATATGTTGGACTCACAGGAAGAATAAATAAATAAATAAAAAAATAAAATAATTAATTTTACTATTTAAAATAGTGACGTGAATAGTACGTGAATAGTAAGAAACATGTGGGACCCATTGTGGGGCCCACATGAAATGTGAGAAATGTGAATTTGCTGAAGTGGGTTGGTGGAGGCTGCGCAGCAGCCTCTGCTGAATATTTTTCAGCCCACCTACCACGCATAGTAACTTATTTTCTCCTATAAATAGCTTGCTCAGCTGAATAGAAAAATCACACCTAAAACATAAAATTTTTCTATAAGAATTTTATGAGTTTTCTCTGAGAATAGTAAGGTTATTTTGAGAGTTTGAAAGCCAAAAGGAGTACAGGAATTTTTCAAGTAAGTGTTTTATTAAAGAGTAGTAATTTCATAAATTCCTATTTTTCACGGTATTCACAAATCTTCCTTTAGAAGACTCTTCTTTGAGAAGATTCATTTTTAAAAGCTTTCTTTGGAAGATTTATTTTGGAATATTATTTTAAAAACTATTTTAAAGTTGTTATATTATACTACAAAAATTATGTTAAATATATATAATTTTGATAGTTCATAATATACGAGTTATCATACACTTTGAAATTTATATGTGGTAATTACTAATTATATTAAAAATATATAGGTTGATCAATCTCATTTAAATCAATATCCAGTCACGTGTTAAGGTAAGGGGTATCACTCTTTTCATCATCATAAATGGATATTATTTTCTTTCTTACTTGAAGGGATTATCATTCTTTGATTCTCGAAAATAATATCGTTTCTTTCTTGTGCCATTTACTTCCATGTATTAAATTGTGGGAATAACCTTACGGCGCGGTTTACCGCCTGTTGGTGAATAACTTTTTGTATTCATTCCTTATTAATTTTTTAGAATAACCTTACGGTGCGGATTATCGCCTGTTTGGTGAATAACTCTTCGTATTCAAATTGATGGGAATAACCTTACGGCGCGGATTATCGCCTGTTTGGTGAATAACTCTTCGTATACAAATTGATGGGAATAACCTTACGGCGCGGATTACCGCCTGTTGGTGAATAACCCTTTTTATTTGTCTCGTGTGGAAATAATTTGTCTACACGAATTATCACTTGACACTTTTATTCCATAATCGTAAGTGATATCATTTTCCTTTATACTCATAAGGGATACCATCTTTTTCATCTTCCATTATTCAAACTTACTATGGTAAGGGATATTAATTCCCTTCACCTTTTGTTAATCAAACCTGCTACGGTAAGGGATATTATTTTCTTTCATACACCTAAATCGAAACTTATTATGGAACTATTGCTTCTATAATTCCTGAAAATATTATATGTTCCATAATAGTTGAACTTCATTATTTCAACTGAACCTTCCTATTTTCTGAACCTTTCTGTTGAACTATAATCGTTATTCTGAACTGTGGATCTTGAATATCATTTTTAAATTTCACTCCACATCATGTTGGCAATTTGGACATTATTTGAATCTGCACAAAGTAAACTTCCGATACTTATTGTTTATCCTGTTCTTCTGTTCATCATTTGTATCACTGTTATTTGTATTAATCATCAAGAAGCAAGTTGTTGTGAATATCTGTGGCCGGGGGCACAGATGTGATATAATTGTTGAACAGATGATAGGTTAAAGGCGATATACTAGGTTAAAGGCGATACATCTGTTCGGTGTCTTTTATGGCACGTGGTTAATGTTCTCTTTGGCCCGTAGTGCAAAGATGAACTGTTGATTGGTATGATTATGACCAAAGGCTGAATCTGGTATAATCATGACCGTTGGTGTTATATTGAATGTCTTTGGCCCGTAGTGCAAAGATGAACTGTTGATTGGTATGATTATGACCAAAGGCTGAATCTGGTATAATCATGACCGTTGGTGTTATATTGAATGTCTTTGGCCCGTAGTGCAAAGATGAACTGTTGATCTGCATAATTATGACCAGGAACTGTGAAGTTGTATTATTTTGACTAATGGTATTTCAGATAATAAAAGTTGATGATATTTTTACTAAAAAGAGAAGCGAGTGGACATTATAGTCTGCATTATTCTTCTAATAGATTGCTCATTCCGCTGCTATTATTGATCTGAACGTTGTTTAAGAATTTAACTACAGTTTTTGATATAAACCTTGTAGTCTATTGTATTCTATCAAGAACTCAACTGTTGAAGGCTAATGATAATTTATTCGTCATTATCTTAGTCATGATATTTCTTACTGGGCTATTTGAGCTCACCCTTTCTTTTGTTCCATTGTTTTTCAACAGGAGATGAAAATGTAACGGGGTCTAGCCGGGGGATGGAGTGAGAGTCCGAAGAATAGTTATCCTAGTCTTCACGTGTTGTAAAATAGTGTGGCAATAATAGTGAAGACTTAGTTGTGTATTATTATACACTGTATTGTTGTACGTTGTGCTTTGTTGTAATAATTTTGTTGTAGTCTTTTGACGACTCAAGTTTGGGCTGTGTGGGCCTAGATTTGGGGGCGTCACAGTTGGTATCAAAGCTTAGGGATATGGTCTTTAATGGAGATCTGGGGTTAGAATTAGGAGGGGAGAGACGAATAGAATCGGTCACTAGTGTGTCTCACCTAAATTAGATTTTATTATCTAATGAGTTGATTTAAATATAGGGACAGGAAGTGATGAGTCAGTTTGTTTGAACTAACAATTATTTTGTGACAACAGTTAGGTATGACATCTGGAAATCAGGAGGTTAACTATGAAATGACCGAAACAAATGTAGCTGCAAAACAAGAGGCGACGAATAATCTTCTTACAAACTCAGAGTTGAATCATTTGCCTGAGACAAAAATTATGCGTGTTCTATCCAGTAAGGATGAAGGTGAAAGTTCTGTTACAGTCGTTCCAGATCCATTATTAGAAGCAATTAAAGGAAGTAATGAACTTGCGGAAATTATCGCCTTTAATTTACTCACTAATTGGGAGAGTCATATCACCTGGTTATGCTCTATAACAAAGGATCAGAATATATGGACTTTTCATATTAGTCTTTGGGATTTATGGTGTTCCAGCTATGAGTTTCAAGATTATTTAAAAATGATGTTTCTATACTTTTGGGCGTTACAATTTAAAGGAATTCAGGTTAAGTTAGTCATTATCGTGGAAACTGCAGTCTATCGAAAATACTATTCTTACAGAAATCATTGGTACGTTACTACTGATGAAGTTGAAGAATCCGAGAAACAGTTCGTTAGAGAATTATTTAGTGGTATTCCCATGGTTGAAATACGTGAAGATCCGAATGAAGTACTCGGGATTCGATTTGACGATAACAGTCAAGAAACCGAATGAGGTGATAACCGGTAAGCTATTCATAAATTCTCGTGAATTCTACGCTCTGTTAGATACTGGCTCTACCCATTCTTTTATCTCACCTGCATGTGCTCAACGTTTAAATTTGACTTCTGAAAACTTAAATCTTGTCTTATCAGTTGAAACCTCATTGGGAGAAATACCTATTACATCTACTGTCTATAAATCTTGTCTAGTTCAAATCAACAACCTCACAGTACCTGTTGACCTTATTTCTTTGGAGATGCATGAATTTGATGTGATTCTAGGAATTGATTGGTTGACTACCCATCATGCTAAAATTGATTGTTTTCATAAGATTATTAGTTTTTATATTCCTAATCAACCTTTCATGCAAATTCAAGCAACTAAACCATTGAAATCTATAACTGTTATTTCTAGCCATAAAACCATTCGTTTATTGGAAAACAGATGTCAAACCTTTTTAGCTCATATCACTGATTTGAACAAAAACACGTCAAACTCGAATGATATTCCCATTGTTAATGAGTTTCCTGACATTTTTCCTGAGGAACTTTATGGCTTTCCCCCAAACTGAGAAATTGAATTCTGTATCGATCTTGAACCCGACATTAAAGTCCCATACCAAATGGCTCCCATAGAACACCAAGAGTTGAAAGTTTAATTACTAGATATCGGTATCATTCATTCTAGTACAAAACTTATATCGAGCGAGGAATACGAGAAGAGTTTTCAAGAACTCAAGAGGAGACTTGTTTCAGCTCCTGTTCTGACCATTCCAATCAGGATCAGGAGAATTCGTTATAGCGATGCTTCAGGCAAAGGTCTAGGATGTGTCCTTATGCAACATGGAAAGGTTATAGCCTATGCTTCTCGACAACTCAAAGATTATGAGAAAAATTATCCTACTCATGATCTAGAGTTGGCAGCAGTCGTTTTCGCGTTGAAGATCTGGAGACACTACTTGTACGGATAAAAGGTGGATATCTATACGGATCATAAAAGTCTCAAGTATTTCTTCACCCAGAAGGAACTGAACATGCGACAACGACGTTGGCTTGAGCTATTGAAGGATTACGACCACATAATCCAGTATCACCCGGGAAAGGCTAACGTTGTAGCTGACGCTTTGAGTAGAAGATCTTATGCGAGTACAAGTGCACTGGTGACAATACAAAAGCGTATTCTGTACGACTTACAAAAGATGGAGATAGAGCTAAAGACACCAGGGACCCACTCGAAGATTGCTCACGTGCGAGTAGAATCGGCTTTAATCGATAAAATTAAAGCTGCTCAAGCTACCGATCCGGAACTGATGAACATGATAAAGAAAGCACAAGAAGGTGCCATTCCCGAAGCAAGAATCGACGAGAAAGGAATACTTCGAGTCAACTCTCTACTCTGTGTTCCTAACGATCCTGAATTGAAGCATAAAATCATGATGGAGGCACATAACACACCGTTTGCAATCCACCCAGGAGGTACCAAGATGTATCGAGATCTTCGACATACATTTTGGTGGAACAATATGAAAAGGGAGATTGCAGAGTTTATCTCAAGGTGCCTAACTTGTCAACGTGTCAAGGCAGAGCATCAAGTACCTAAGGGTCCATTACAACCACTTGAGGTTCCCGAATGGAAGTGGGAACACATCAATATGGATTTCGTGACGGTCTACCCAAAGTTTCTCAAGGCTTAGATGCAATTTGGGTCATCGTAGATATACTGACCAAATCCGCTCATTTCTTACCTATACGAGAAAACTTTTCACTTGAACGTCTTGCCGGTATGTATATAAATGAGATTATGAGATTGCATGGCATGCCAGTTTCCATAGTTTCTGATCGAGGTCCTAGATTCACTTCACGATTTTGGATCAGTCTACAGAAAGCTATGAGCACTGAGCTACGATTCAGTTCTGCATACCATCCTCAGACGGACGAACAATCAGAAAGGACGATCCAAACCCTCGAAGATCTTTTGAGACTTTGCGTACTAGATTTCAAAGGAAGTTGGGATAAGTACTTGCCATTGGTGGAATTTTCTTACAACAACAGTTACCAAGCAAGTATAGGCATGGCTCCATTCGAGACTTTATATGGACGCAAGTGTCGCTCTCCAGTATGCTGGAATGAGGTAGTAGAAGCAAAACTGTTGGGACCCGAGTTGGTACGCTTGACAACAGAAAATATCCAAATGATCCGACAACGAATACAGACCGCACAAGAACGACAAAAGAGTTATGCTGATCTTCATCGGAGAGACGAAAGTTTCAACGTCAGAGATCATGTATTCTTACGTGTTTCTCCATGGAAAGAAGTTACGAGATTCGGAAAGAGAGGAAAGCTTAACCCTCGATTTATTGGCCAATTTGAAATTCTCGATTGAATAGGAACCGTAGTCTACAGACTAGCCCTACCACCAAGTATGTCTCGCATCCATAACGTTTTTCATATATCTATGTTACGTAAATATATGAAGGACCCAAACCACGTCATTGAGTTAGAAGCAGACGTTATAGCAGATGATTTAACATACGAGGAGGTACCTGTTAAGATCCTAGATAAGAAGGAGCAGATTCTACGCTCAAAGGTTATACCTCAAGTTAAGGTTTTATGGAGGAACCAAGATATTGAGGAAATGACCTGGGAGCTAGAATCCGAGATGAAATCTAAATATCCTTACCTCTTCGAAATGCCAGGTACGTCAATTTCGGGGACGAAATTTCATAAGGAGGGGAGGTTGTAAGACCCCGAATTTTATGAAATATAAAATTTAATTTTTCTTCATATATATTTTTCATGAAACAGTAAGTGGTTAAATTGACGAAATTGAAAGTTAAGGATGTTATGTGCAAATTTTATTTTGACGGACAATATTCGTTTTGTCGGGGAATTTTCGGGCCGTACGACGGCGCCGAAATAACAAATTATTTGTGGACCCCACAACGGAATATTTGTCGGATATAGAAAACGACAGAAGTAACCTTTTTAAATAAAAATAGTCAACGGTGTTAACTGTTAAAATACCGGTGATAAAAGAATAGTAGCATACGGTAATTTATGGTATTTTACTGTAGCATGCGGTACTCTACAGTAGCACACGGTATTGCACAGTGTCTCATATTATTGACACCGTAACTGTTACGCATCATTTCATCAATAATTGTCACTGCATAATATTTTATATTATCAATTCAATTATTGTTGCTACACAGTATTTTGCATTATTGATTCAATAATTGTCATTACACTGTATTTCATATCATCGAGTCAATAATTGTTGGTGCACTGTAGTTTAAAATTATTGAATCTAATAATTGTCACTGTAGCAAATACACTATAATTTATATTATTAAATTAATAAAAATATGTAACGTGTTTCTTACATTATTATGGTAACATTATTTTATATGTTGGACTCACAGGAAGAATAAATAAATAAATAAAAAAATAAAATAATTAATTTTACTATTTAAAATAGTGACGTGAATAGTACGTGAATAGTAAGAAACATGTGGGACCCATTGTGGGGCCCACATGAAATGTGAGAAATGTGAATTTGCTGAAGTGGGTTGGTGGAGGCTGCGCAGCAGCCTCTGCTGAATATTTTTCAGCCCACCTACCACGCATAGTAACTTATTTTCTCCTATAAATAGCTTGCTCAGCTGAATAGAAAAATCACACCTAAAACATAAAATTTTTCTATAAGAATTTTATGAGTTTTCTCTGAGAATAGTAAGGTTATTTTGAGAGTTTGAAAGCCAAAAGGAGTACAGGAATTTTTCAAGTAAGTGTTTTATTAAAGAGTAGTAATTTCATAAATTCCTATTTTTCACGGTATTCACAAATCTTCCTTTAGAAGACTCTTCTTTGAGAAGATTCATTTTTAAAAGCTTTCTTTGGAAGATTTATTTTGGAATATTATTTTAAAAACTATTTTAAAGTTGTTATATTATACTACAAAAATTATGTTAAATATATATAATTTTGATAGTTCATAATATACGAGTTATCATACACTTTGAAATTTATATGTGGTAATTACTAATTATATTAAAAATATATAGGTTGATCAATCTCATTTAAATCAATATCCAGTCACGTGTTAAGGTAAGGGGTATCACTCTTTTCATCATCATAAATGGATATTATTTTCTTTCTTACTTGAAGGGATTATCATTCTTTGATTCTCGAAAATAATATCGTTTCTTTCTTGTGCCATTTACTTCCATGTATTAAATTGTGGGAATAACCTTACGGCGCGGTTTACCGCCTGTTGGTGAATAACTTTTTGTATTCATTCCTTATTAATTTTTTAGAATAACCTTACGGTGCGGATTATCGCCTGTTTGGTGAATAACTCTTCGTATTCAAATTGATGGGAATAACCTTACGGCGCGGATTATCGCCTGTTTGGTGAATAACTCTTCGTATACAAATTGATGGGAATAACCTTACGGCGCGGATTACCGCCTGTTGGTGAATAACCCTTTTTATTTGTCTCGTGTGGAAATAATTTGTCTACACGAATTATCACTTGACACTTTTATTCCATAATCGTAAGTGATATCATTTTCCTTTATACTCATAAGGGATACCATCTTTTTCATCTTCCATTATTCAAACTTACTATGGTAAGGGATATTAATTCCCTTCACCTTTTGTTAATCAAACCTGCTACGGTAAGGGATATTATTTTCTTTCATACACCTAAATCGAAACTTATTATGGAACTATTGCTTCTATAATTCCTGAAAATATTATATGTTCCATAATAGTTGAACTTCATTATTTCAACTGAACCTTCCTATTTTCTGAACCTTTCTGTTGAACTATAATCGTTATTCTGAACTGTGGATCTTGAATATCATTTTTAAATTTCACTCCACATCATGTTGGCAATTTGGACATTATTTGAATCTGCACAAAGTAAACTTCCGATACTTATTGTTTATCCTGTTCTTCTGTTCATCATTTGTATCACTGTTATTTGTATTAATCATCAAGAAGCAAGTTGTTGTGAATATCTGTGGCCGGGGGCACAGATGTGATATAATTGTTGAACAGATGATAGGTTAAAGGCGATATACTAGGTTAAAGGCGATACATCTGTTCGGTGTCTTTTATGGCACGTGGTTAATGTTCTCTTTGGCCCGTAGTGCAAAGATGAACTGTTGATTGGTATGATTATGACCAAAGGCTGAATCTGGTATAATCATGACCGTTGGTGTTATATTGAATGTCTTTGGCCCGTAGTGCAAAGATGAACTGTTGATTGGTATGATTATGACCAAAGGCTGAATCTGGTATAATCATGACCGTTGGTGTTATATTGAATGTCTTTGGCCCGTAGTGCAAAGATGAACTGTTGATCTGCATAATTATGACCAGGAACTGTGAAGTTGTATTATTTTGACTAATGGTATTTCAGATAATAAAAGTTGATGATATTTTTACTAAAAAGAGAAGCGAGTGGACATTATAGTCTGCATTATTCTTCTAATAGATTGCTCATTCCGCTGCTATTATTGATCTGAACGTTGTTTAAGAATTTAACTACAGTTTTTGATATAAACCTTGTAGTCTATTGTATTCTATCAAGAACTCAACTGTTGAAGGCTAATGATAATTTATTCGTCATTATCTTAGTCATGATATTTCTTACTGGGCTATTTGAGCTCACCCTTTCTTTTGTTCCATTGTTTTTCAACAGGAGATGAAAATGTAACGGGGTCTAGCCGGGGGATGGAGTGAGAGTCCGAAGAATAGTTATCCTAGTCTTCACGTGTTGTAAAATAGTGTGGCAATAATAGTGAAGACTTAGTTGTGTATTATTATACACTGTATTGTTGTACGTTGTGCTTTGTTGTAATAATTTTGTTGTAGTCTTTTGACGACTCAAGTTTGGGCTGTGTGAGCCTAGATTTGGGGGCGTCACAATTTGTTCTTGATTTTGCATTTTGTTCTTTTATTTTGTGTTGTGTTTAGTTGTTTTGTCATCATCAAATAGGGGGAGATTATTAGCAAATTTATTTATTTGTCTATATGAATTTAATGATGACAAAAATAATAATGAAGTGTTTAACTTGATTATTATATTTACTCTGTTATGTGATTGATAAACTTATATGTTTAATCTATCTTATATAATATTATGTGCTATGTGATTACATTACTGTTTGTGCTTAAATATATAAACAAAAAAGAAGAAAAAAAATTCAGACAAATGTGTATTTATAAACATTTGTTACAACTTTGTACAGTCCTTAGAAAGAACAATTATTGTAAAAGAACTTAGAGATCAAGAATGTTAAGTTAATCTGAAATTAAAAAAATATAGATTAGGTTAATGATCAAACTTGTTAAGTTGATCCAAAAGATAAATTCTGTATTATTCTAAAAAGAATATTGATGTAAAAGGACATTACGAATCAAATTTATTAGGTTGAATCTAGATACAGGGTATTATCCAAAGTGTAATAGAATAGGTTGAAGACTCGGACAACTCAAAAAAGGAAGCAAAACAGTGAACTAAGAGATCGCAGAGCTATGGAACAAAACTGTAGAAATCGTAAAGTAAACACTTTACGATACGAAAAGTTCAGAAGATGAAGAGCAGAGCAATCGGGATCACTAAGCAAGAAAAGTTGCAGGATGCACTCTACGATTGAAGGATAATTGTAGAATACTGTTAAAGGTTGTAAAGTAAAGATCGTAAAGTCAAATGAAGTTTGCAAATTCTACTCAAGGATTGTAGAGAGCACTCTGAATAATATTTGGTCGTAGGGTATCCGAAAATTAGTAGGGGAAGCCAAAATAATCAAAGGAGAAATTTGAAGCTTAACTTTACGACCAACAAACTCTCAGATCATTGAGTAAAGAACAAAATCATCATAAGAAGTGCAGAAGGAAGATCAACAAATAAAGAGAAGATCGCATAACACAACATCAGAAGAAAATCATTGAGAGAAGATCAACAAAGGAGAAGTTCACCACGAAGTCAAGCCACTAAGGATAAAGCTGAACAAACCAAAGGAAGAAGTTAAGAGACCTTGTGCTAAGCATGAAGAAGTTAAAAAAGCAATGTTTAAGCATAAAATTGGATAAATCAGACATACAGCTAGAGCAAGCTATTTCAGAAGATCAGCGCAAAGAAAGATTTCATAGAATTCTGTCAAACAAACTCACCATAGCACAACAAAGACAAATTACTCTAGCAGAAGAAGTAGAAATGGAAGTTCAGATGTTGAACGAGTAAAAGTGCTCAAGATCGTAGAATGAAGTTGAACAGAATATCCTCATATCATTGAGTTACTAATATCGTCGAGCAACTTTAAAATGTAGGGTTACAACATCGATGAACTGACTCAGTACCATACCCATAAGAGAACTTAATGCCTAAGGTACTAAGGGATAGATTCAGTACAACACAAGATTGAAATGATCTTACTAAAGAGCTCTTCAGTAAAGAAGTTGTCTGAGATAAACTAATTGAATAAGGCAAGGAGCAGAGTATGAATCGACTAAAGCTAGTTTATGAGGAGAAGACATGATATCCACTACAACAGGAGCACGCTGAACAGAGATTAAGTGAAAATCACAATCCTGCAAAAAGCAAGTGCTCAAGTAAAGGGGAGCTGCCCAATCAAAATGAATAAGAAAGAAAGTCAATAATCCTAAAGGCAACAAAGCTCAAGTAAGGGGGAGCTAATCAAACAGAAATGGAACCAGTTAGAAAAGAATTAAAGATCAAACTTTGGTTTTCAGGAAATGAACCAAGACTGTCTAGCAGACTCTAAAATAGAAAGGTGAAGACTGAAGTACAACTACAGATATTGAAAAAAAGAATACAAGAGAATCGTAAAGCTTGCAGAGTTAAAGAAAGGACATGATCGTAAAGTCTATAGATTGTAAAGCAGATCTTAAATCTCTAAGTTAGTAGAATGGATCACAGAGCAAGAAAATCGTAAAGTTAAAAATTGCAAAGCAGATCGTAGAACATAACGAAGAGCTAATCGTAGAATGAAGACAAACATTACAACAGGGAGGCAGAGATAGATTAATCAGATGCAAGTAGAGATTGATACTTATAAAATTATAAGAAAAGTAGATCTTATGAATATTGTTATACATCCAAAGCTTGATCTGAACATCACATAAGAAATGCCCAACGGCTATTTGACAAAGATGATGTTATCTACGTGATCGTTGTTGCTAAAGACTGATATGACACAACAGAGAAGAAAGCTGGCTGACATGTCAGAATAAAAAGAAGACTGGCATAACAAAAAGCAATAACAGAAATTAAGCTAACATTTCTCAAATATCAACATCAGAGATCTTCAATATCAAAGCATTAAAAGAAATAACGACTATCTTCTAAGGTTATCTTATTCCAACAAAAAACAAAAGCTAACATCCAGAACTTGGAAACCCAAGTTTCGCAGCTTGCATCATCATTGAATAAACTTGAAACTAATAAAGGGAAGCTGCCATCTCAAGTAGAGATTAATCCAAGGGAAAATGCTAATGCCATAACTCTTCGAAGTGGCAAAGAAATGCATACTACCCCTCCAAATTCGACAATACCTGAGAAAAGTAAAATGGAAGTAAAACCAATAACCTTACAAGCACCAATTGAAAAGGTAAGTAAAATACCCGTTTTTCCTAATTCAAAAATTTTGGTTGTACCTCCAGTTCCTGGTAGATTGGCTAAAATAAAGAAGGAAGAGGTGGAGAATGAAATTTTAAAGACCTTTTAAAAAGTAAAAGTCCACGATATGCCAAATTTCTCTAGGAGTTATGCATCAACAAAAAGAAGCTAAAAACTGGAAGAGAAAATAAGAGTTGGAGAGAATGTATTTGTAATCAAACAAAGAAAATTGCCTAAAAAATGCAAGGATCCAGGTATGTTCACTATACCCTGTGTAATTGGCAATCATAAATTGGAAAGGGCTATGATTGATTTAGGAGCATTTATCAATATTATCTGTCAATTTATAAGGTTTTAAATCTAGGGCCTCTAAAGGAAACAAAGGTAATAATTCAACTAGCAGATAGGTCTAATGCATGCCCTGAATGCATTATTGAAGATGTTCTAGTTAGAGTTAATGAACTGATTTTTCTTGTGGATTTTTACATCATTAACATGGATGATGAGTTTTCTTTAAATTTAACTCATATATTGTTAGGCAGACCGTTTATGAAAACAGGAAGAACTAAGATTGATGTGCATAAAGGAACTTTGTCTTTTGAATTTGTTGAAGAAATAGTAACATTTAATATTTTTGATGCTATGAAATATCCAGAAGACTCTGAATCTGTTTTTCATATTGATGTTATTGACCCCATTGTGCAAGATGATTTTGAGCAGAATTTTATAAAAGATGAATTAAACTTTGTGTTGCAACATAACAAGACAGACGAGGATGCCAGATTGGAGATTAATGAAGACATGAAAGAAACAATTATGTCTTTGCATTCGTTACCTATAATGTCACATAAGTTGGTTAACCCACCTTTACAACTAATAGTTTCCCATGAAAGGGTTTTACTTTCTATTGAGCAGGCCCCAAAGTTAGAATTGAAGCCTTTACCTACACATTTGAAGTACGTGTACTTGGGAGATGATGAAACCCTACCAGTGATTATTGCAAATGATATAACTGAAGTCAGAGAGGAAAAACTATTGAGGGTTTAGAAGGAACATAAGACAACGATTAGTTGGACATTGGCAAACATAAAAGGGATTAGCCCTGCAATTTGTATGCATCAAATTCTACTCGAAAGCGATGCCAAACCGGTGATAGAGCCTTAGAGCAAATTGAATCCATATATGAAGTAGGTTGTTATGAAATAGATTTTGAAGTTACTAGATTAAGGGATCATTTATCCCATATCCAACAGTCAATGTGTAAGTCCAGTGCATGAGGTTCCCAAAAAGACTGGTCTCACTCTTGTTCCCAATGCATAAAATGAACTTATTCCCATGAGAGTTTAAAATGGATGGAGAATTTGCATTGATTTTAGGAAGTTGAATGCTAACCTAAGAAAGGATCATTTCCCAATACCTTTTATCGACTAAATGCTTGAAAGATTAGCTGGTAAGTCATTTTTCTATTTCTTAAATGGGTTTTCTGGTTATTATCAAATAGTTGTAGTCTAAGAAGATTAGGAAAAAACAACCTTCACTTGTCCATTCAGAACGTTCGTTTACCGACGTATGGCTTTTGGATTGTGTAATGCCCGAGGTACGTTTCAAAGATGCATGATGAGTATTTTTTCTGACTTGATTGGAAATTGCATTGAAATTTTTATGGATGACTTTACTGTTTATAGCGACTGTCGATATTTGTTTAGATCACTTGGTTCAAGTTTTGAAGCACTGCATTAACACAAACTTGGTTCTAAATTATGAAAAATGCCATTTCATGGTCCAATAGGGAATAATTTTGGGTCATGTAGTTTCGGCTAGGTACATTAAGGTTAACAAAGTAAAGGTTGATTTGATTACAAGCTTACCATATGCTACTATTATTAGGGAAATTCGTAGTTTCCTTGGTTATATAGGTTTCTATAGGTAATTCATCAAAGATTTCTAAATTGAAGGCACTGTTCACTTCAGCACCAATTATACAGCCACCAAATTGGGACATGCCCTTTAAGATCATGTGCGACGCAAGTAAATATGTCGTTGGTGTTGTACTTGGCTAAGGAAATATAAAGAAAAGTCATGTCATTTGCTATGTGTCAAGGACGTTGAACTTCACTTAATGCAATTATTCAACCATAGAAAAAGAGCTGTTAGCTATTGTGTTTGCTTTAGATGAATTTAGATCATACTTGGTAAGATCTAGAGTGATTATTTTTTCATATAGTGCAACCTTCAAATATCTATTGGCAAAGAAGGAATCCAAATCAAGACTCATACACTAGATTCTTTTGTTGCAAGAGTATGATTTAGAAATCAAAGATCTAAGAGGAGCTGATAATTCTGTGGCAGACCACTTAAGCAAACTTGTGCTTGAGGTAGAGACATTCCCAGATGAGTAGCTCTTGCATCTACAAGGTAAGGAACCTTGATTTGCTGATATTGTAAATTTCTTAGTTAGAATATTATCTAATGATTTGAATAAGGCAAAGAAAAACAAAATAAAAAATGACTCTTAAGTATTACATATGGGATGAACTGTACCCCTTAGAAAATAGGTTCTGATCAGATTATTTTTAGATGTGTACTTGATGATGAAATTCATTCCATTTTCACTTATTGTCATAGCTATGCATGTGGTGGTCATTTTGGACCTCTAGAAAAATTTAAGATAACAAATTTTATTGGGAAATTCTGTTTAAAGATGCTTACCAATTTTGTAAGAGTTATGGAAATGTCAAATAATGGGTAGTATATCCCATAGGAATGAAATGCCGCAAACTCCTATTTTATATTGTGAAATTTTTGATGTATGGGCATGGATTTTATGGGACCTTTCCCTGTTTCTTTTGGTTTTGTTATATACTGCTTGCAGTGGATTATGTTTCGAAATGTATAGAAGCAAAGGCTACCCGTACTAACGATTCTAAGGTTGTTATAGGATTTCTTAAGTCTAACATTTTTAGTAGGTTTGGAATTCCTAGAGAAATAATCAGTGATTAAGGCATCCATTTTTGCAACCGAACTGTTGAATCATTGATGCAAAAATATAGAGCACATTACTGAGTAGCCACTAACTATATCATCCACACACCAATGGACAAGCTAAAATTTCAAATCGAGAAATTAAAAACTCCCTGAAAAAAACGGTGAACCTCAACTGAAAGGATTGGAGTCTGCATCTAGAGGATGCAATTTGGGTATACCGAACAACATACAAAACTCCAATTGGGTTGTTACCTATAGGTTGGTTTTTGATAAGTTGTGTCATTTACTTGTTGAAATTGAACATTGTTCTTTTTGGGCAGTGAAGCAATGCAACTTAGATGTTACAGAGGCTGGAGCAGAAATGAAGTTACAACTCCAAGAGCTAGAGGAAATTTGGTTGGAAGCATATGACAATGCAAGGCTATATAAGGAGCGGACCAAGTACCTTCACGACAAGTTATTGCATCGCAAATAATTTTTCATTAGTCAGAAAGTATTGCTTTTTAATTTTAAATTGAAATTCATGCTAGGTAAGTTAAGATCCAGGTGGATTGGACCATTTGTTGTATTGAATATTTGTCCTAATGGTGTTATCGAAATTCAAAGTATGGGAACTAACAAATTTTTTAAGGTGAATGGTCACAGACTTATACCTTTTATAGAAAATTTTGAAAGCATTAGTGTGGAGGAGATTCAATTGGTTGATCTAATTTACAAGGAAACCTGATACAAAGAGAATTTGTCTAGCCAAAGACACTAAAGAAAGGCGTTTTTGGGAGGCAGCCCAAATGTGGTGTCACACAACGATCAATAAAGATTTCTTTTTGTTTAGTTCATTTTATTATTTTCTCTATTCAATAATGTTTATTTGATATTTTCTCAACCAAATTTTCTCTGCCATACTCTATTCCCTCAAGTGAAAATGCAGAGCACACTGAAAGACATACCCGATTTTAAAGATGGATATCATGGCTTAAGAAGGAATATCGGGGCAATTATTTTCTTTTCCCTTATCTCTATAACATTTAACTGCGAACATCGAGGACAATGTTCATATTAAGTGTGGGTGAATTTAGTGGAAAATGTTCAAATTCAAAGTAAAATGCCATTAACAGATTTTTTATGCAAGAAAAAAAATCATAACATGATTGAATGATGATCTGGTTTCTTAATATTATTTAGTCAAGCTATTTTCTTTGGGAATAAAGTAACAGAATTTGGTAGACACAAGCCTGTGTGACTTTGAGCCTTAAGGCCGAAACATCTATATCAGTCTATATTTTCCTTTCACGTGTAATATGTTTCCACTATTCTGTTTCTCTAGAACTTGCCATTATTCTTTTTGAAACCACACGTATACATGCATGCATAAACATGATTAAGGCAATTTTTTTTATTATATGCCATATATAGCATAGCAGCCCACCTTGGAATTAATTTTCCCTTGAGAACCCTTTTGAGCTGATGGACTTTTTTTTCTTTGAACCAACATTACAAACCTTAAATCAAAAACATCTTACCCAAGCCATAGAGCTAATAGAGCAACATTCATCCTTATACAAGCATGGGAATACATGGAATAGTTTGGGGATACATATATATATATATTTGGAATGGCATGGCAGGTGAAATAACAAGTTGTTACGTTGAATTCCTGATCCTTATTCTAAAAAAAAGAGAAGAAAAAAAAATAATTTTAGTAAGGGGTTGTTTATTTAGAAGGTGAAAGATCGTTCCTTGTTTTGAATAAAAATTGTTCTTTTGAACGATCAATATTTTAGTGAAGGGGGTTAATGTGCCTTTAATTTTTTTGAAGTTTAAAATTTCCAGATGGAGTGTTGATATTATATGTTTGGTTTTGGGTAATTTTTCTCCATTAGTTTCTATGGCTTTTAAACTACCTTAACAAAGATTTCCTACCCTGAACCAAACCCCATTACAACCCATAGAAAGACCTTATGATTTGTGTCATGCATGTAACTTAAGTGGTGGAGAATGAGAAGATTTTCAAGCTCATGGTAGAACATTTCGAGTGGAACTAATTTGAGTGAAACACTAACCTTTCAAACACACTGAAGATTAAGTGTTTATTCCTGTGAGGTCTGCGTATTTGGTTATTTTAATTCTCAAAGGAAAAATGCTTAATAAGCCTTTTGAGTTGTTTATAGTATTGTTCATGATATGTTATGATGAGTTGAGTTTAATTGATTTTCGTTGATGGCATTACATTCTTTGTTCGAAAAAGTAAATTTAAATTTTGCCGAGGACGTGTAAAGACTAAGTATGGGGGAATTTTGATAAGTGCAAAATATACATATATTTTTATTCCTTTTACATTATGTTTTCTTAACGTGTTTTAAGCTTATTGATCCTATTGAACTTATTTTTTGGGTTTGGCATGCCTAAGGGACTTTATGAATTAATTGTTAAAAGATAAGAAATTTTGCATTTGGAAAGTTAAAGTACACATAACAAGCTTTCCAAAAAGGTATTATGGGCAAAAATTCGAGTTCGTTTAGGCCTCTAAATATAGTTGGGATGTCGGATCTGAATCCTGTTTGCGGTAGGATTTTCTATTTGCGCATGCAACATTCAAATGGGCATATCTAGAGCTTCATATATGGAAATCAAGTGATTCAAAAGCCCAAATCCATTTACGCATTCAGGGATACAACTTTTCTGAAAGGCCCAAGGCCAAAAGAGATCATTTTCAACACGAAAACTCTAATGCGATCTGGAGGACGACATTTGTTTCCTAATCTGGGGGGGGGGGGGAAACCAACCTAATTGAGAGTACTATGTTAAATAGGAAATTTGATAGGAGTGGAGTGATTTTATCTACAACATAAAATCTCCTATATTATAGCATATATATCTTATAATTAAGGTTTTGTTCTGAAGGTTATAAAATAGAGAATACAAATCACAAAGGAAAAACATTCTTTTTCCTCTTTTTCTTACTTTTACTCGTGGCAATTCTTTGAGGATGAGCAGCTAATCCTTCTACTCAGTTCAAGGGGAATAGAGCTGAGATGCTGTCGTAGGCAACCAAAAATAAAATCTTACTTTGAAAAATATTAATGTAGTAGTGAAAGTAATAGTCGAACCCACAGAGAGTGTTGTTTTAATAAATTCTAATATTTTCAAAACTATCTAATTAAATGGGGGATTTCGAATTATTAATTAACTAATTAAAATTCAAACAAATAAAACTAAATAATAAATAATAAAGATGAGAAAAATCAATTAAAACAAACTTCAGTTCCTTAGTTTAGTATCCCTTTCTTTTAATCAACAAATTAATCAAGTTATTATTATCTTTTTCTTCAATTGAAATTAATAATTCTAGATAACCGACAATCGCCAAGCTACCCGAAATCCTCCTTAAATTATAAATCTATTTGGAATATGCATGTGAATGTTATTTCTCTATTATAAGATTTGATGATGTGTCTTAAAAGATAAATGAATCAATATGCAAATATGTCTGCATTAATGAAAGATGTAAAGTCCTTAATAGTTAATAAACATTATGTTCTAAGGACTTAGATTGACGATGTCAAATTTGTTAAGTTGATCTCATATGAGTTAATAGCATTGTACAGTCCTTCAAAAGATCACTATGTACAAGGACTATATATATATATAGAAAGATCAAACTTGTTAGGTTGATCTTAAATTGTAATAGATAGGCCTGATCGACCGAAAAGAACAACAGTCTAGCAAGAGAGTTAAAGCAAGAATCGCATACTACACTCACGATCGTAGTGTCTGCAAGCCATCAGCATAGCCTGAATCATAGAGTGTCTACTTAAAGATCTTCAGTATGAAGACCCTGAATGACCGGCAAGCAAACAGAAGATCCAAACACCAACTCCATCAGCAAGATTGATTGAGAAGTGAAGTGTCATTCAGATAGAAGTCTTATGAAATCACTCAAAGGAAGATCGTAGAGTCTCCTAGGAAGATCGTAGAGTCTGTCTGGTAAACGCAGAATAAGGTTCGGAAAATCGTAGAGTCCTCTCGGCAGATCGTAGAGTCCATATAGACAGTCACTCTACGATTCTCCTAATCTTGTCTACGAACCAAGCAGAGTCAAAGAGCAACTTTTACATGAGTATTCAGAATCATGACAGCAATCCTCATAAAGATTATTTAGTAGGTTGTCCTTGGGCTGTTAAACAAACTGAATGAAGATCTCGTACATCTACAACATCTAGTCTGAACTGAGATCGTAGAGCAGTTCAAATCATAACTCTACGATTACACTACGACTTACACCACAAGTCAGATAAGTCGTAAAATGATAAAGCAAGTTCAGATGTACAACGTTCAAAGCAATCAAGCTGAAGATATTCAAATGCTACCTGTCATAAACAACCTTTGATTGTACAGCAGATAATGCAACTAAAAGTTCGTATAGCAGTCCTCTACAATAAAGTTCTGGCACCTGAAGGTTTATAGAGCAGTCCTCCATGACATATAGAATCAAACAGTTCGAGCAAGCCTGAAGTTCATAGAGCAATCCTCTATGATAAGAAATCATCTGTTAAAGCTTAAACCAGATCATAGACTTATGCTCTATATACATAAAGTACAATGAAGATCACGAAGCATGAGGGGCATATCGTCAGGACCGCAAGGCTCGGATAAAATCGTAGAGTTAGTAAAGTCAATCACTCCCTGATCTACACAAAGGCCTATGACATACAAGTTCGTAGAGCTACATAGCAGAACCAACAGATGACTCAACGATCAGAAGCAAGAAGCAACAACTGGATTAATCGTCGAGTACTTAAGTGTCAACAAGGTTTGAAGACATCTAAGCACTTAAGTCAGTAATCTAAAAATGAGTTGTTAATTACTTCAGAAACATTCACGTCAACACTTCTATGGCATCTACTATAGAAGAAGTCAGAAATATCAGAATACTGACTTATGCGTGCTAAGTGTCAGAGCAAAGACTTCTAGTATCATGCATCAGGCTCAAGAAATCAGTGGACTGTGTCTCAACGATCATATTCTACCAAAAGACCTGTCCACTCTATGAAGACTGGGAAGAACCCAAGACTGACATCTCTCTCTCTCTCCAGGGTTAAAGAAGACAAGTCAACAAGTCAGAATCTGCAGAGCACTAACACTCTGACTAAATGAATAAAGTATTCATAAAGGAGTCTGAAACTAAAAATGCTTCAACGGAAGGATTTGCTACAGAAAGATCTGCTACAGGAATATTTGTATCAGGGAGATCTGCAACGGAAAGATAATTCAAAGATCTACAAAAGAGCAAATCTGGAAAAAGAAAAAGGCATGGTGAATAAGCAAGAACAATACATACACGACCGAATAGGTTGAGAAGCTTCACCAAGACAAAAACGAAAAATGCCGAAGGGCTGACATATGAGCTAAGAATCGAAGGATCAAAGAAGCCAAGAACACTTTGAGAAAAGAAAAGAACAGAATGGAATTCTGTGTGAAATACAAGCTAAGTGTTCAACAAAACTGCTGAGCAAAAAGCTTATTGAAAGAACTCAGCAGTACATTTCGGGTGATCATGGGTAGTTGCTGAATACAGAAAGAAGAAGAACATCAACGACAAATATCAGCAGCATTCAAAGGTTGATCACAAGCAGCTGCTAAGTACCTAAAGATGAAGAAGAACAAATGTTCTACTTAGCAGCACAACCCAACGAACAAACAACTCAAGTCTGCTGGACTTAATGAGGGTCATAGTTTCTCGATAGAGAGAACTAAAGAAATCAAGTCTGCTGGACTTGTTGAGTACCGAAGGGTACAAGAGATTCTAAGTCTGCTGGGCTTAGTCTACAGTCCCAAAGCTGCTGGCTTTGATGAGGGCAAGAGTGTCCCAGTCTTAATGTGACTGAAGAAACCAAGTCTGTTGGATTTGATGAGGGCGAGAGTGACCTAGTCCGGAGGACTAAACCTTAAATGGATTTCCTACTTGTCAAAGTAGAAAAGTGGAGTAGGAGTTGTTCAGTCTCCGAACCACTTAAATCTCTTGTGTCATTTACTTTATGTCTTTTACACTTTTGCACTATAACTGCTAAATCTGTTATCACCCAGACTGTAGATTAACACACTATTGAACTGACTCATATATCTTTAAGGGGGTTTTTAAAAGTATAAATCCTTTGTGCTTAAATTGATCTCATCATTAATAACTAATATGCTTTCTTAATAAATGAAAAAGTTTTAATGATTCATTCAACCCCCCCTTCTAGATCATTATTGTGTCCACGGGAACTAACAAAATCTAATACAACAATCGCTCACAAAAGACCCTAACTATCATACAACTTAGAACTATCAGTCTAGATTTAATATAACAGTTGCATTAAAAATTAGAGAATTAGATTATTCCAAGCCACAATCATAACATCACAGATTATTTAACTTATCATCTTGATAATCATAACATTATTTAAAAGTTTGTCCACAATCAAATATTATTAATTGCTACTTATGATCAGATAAAATATCACTTGCTTAATATCAAATCTTAATCTAGCATATGATAAATTATTGATTAACTTAACAGGCACTTATCAAATTAATCAAGTAAATATCATAAAACAATTAAAACAGATTATCAAGAATAAATCTCATGTATGGAGGAAAAGATTATAAAACTCAATTAAAACATCAATTAAAAATAAGATTCAACATCCCTTTAGAACTGAAAATAAAAACTTAGCCTGACATGCTTCAAAATAATCTCCACTAGTTGAAAAGCTCTCTCCAAGAAACTAGAAGAAAGATCTCCCAAAAACTTACAATGAATAATGAGAGATTGACCATCTATTTATAGGCCTTTAACTTGTCCAAACCCTAATAGGATTTATAATTAAAAATAAAAAAATAAAAAAATAATTATTATACTAATCCTAAATGGAATAAAAATCCAATTTGGAATCAAATTAATGCAATAATCCATGAATAATCTGTTCTTGGGAATTAACGCGCAAGCCAAACACAGCCTTCGCTATAATAGACCGGTTAGCGTGCCAGCCGCGCATTGCGCAACGTTTTCCTTCTTCAGCCCGGACCGCAAACGACGTCGTTGGACTGCTAAACTAGCCTTCGCGCATTGTGTGACCCCTTTTCGTTGTTACGCACGCCAAACGATGTCATCCCCTGCACTCCTATTTCACTGTGCGTGCGCATGGTGCGGCTGCATCCTTACTGCTGAAATTACGGTTCTGCCATTCTGCTGCTTATTTACCATTTTGCCACTAGATTTTTGCAAAATTTACAGATTTGCCCCTAAGCTTATTTTTCCTACAAAATAAAATATAAAATAATTTAAAATAAATAAAAATAATATAAAAATAGTAAAAACACATAATAATAAATAAAATTCCTAAAATACTAAAAATAAATAAAAACACATAAATAAAAAGAAATATAAAAATACTATAAAATTACCTAAATTAACATAAATTAACTAAAATCCTATAAAACCTATTAAAACCAAAATAAGCTAAATAATTAAACATTTAATCACACAATAAATATAAAAACTAAGTATTAGGGAATAAAAATATCGTATAATTTAACCCTATTAAGAGCCCATCTCCATAATTGGTTGTGAGAAGTAAAACTACTATTGTAATTCTTTCACATTCAAGTATTTATTCATCCTTGTTTTAATTTTTATGCCATTGATTTCTATTCATACTAGTTGAATTGGTTTAAAATAGCATTTATGCTTTCTAGTTTCTTTCAATTCGTACTTGTTGTTAGGGACTAGAACAAGAAACAAATAAATTAATTAGATTGTTTCATCTTTTACTTTAATTTCTTAAGGAGGAATAAATAAAGTGAAATTGTTCAAGCTTTTGAACGGTTGCTTGGAATAAAATTTTACAGTACTTGCTCTTTAGGCTATTACCATGTGGATGAAAATTGCGTTTCAATAGTGAATTCTTTGGTGATAAGAAATTGATTAGAAGCTTTCTCTAATTAATTTACTGTTAATTTTCCCAATTTCCCTTAGCTTTAAAGGAAATTAAGTTTATTTGCTTAGATTGAAAGGATATTTATTTAACTTCTATGATCAACCAATTCAGATGAATGGATGTATAACCATTTGAATTGAGTTAACAAAATATTGATTTACCTTTTTAATTTTCAAAATTTTGCTATTTTAATTTTTAATTCAATTCCCCATCCTTTTTGTTTTTGCTGTCTTGTAGGAAAGTTAGAAGAATTTTCCTTGGGTTTGACCTAGATTTCACCATCATACTAAGAAATATTATTTTTGTGATAGTAAATCAGAATTATTTTTTGGAGGTTCCGACTACCGACCAGTAGTTCAGGCTCTGAACCTCTTAAAAATATCGTGTTTTCAATGTCTCTTTATCCCCTTAGTTGTATTTCATGTTTATGTCATATATGTTGATATTATGTATATAATTTTCCATTAGTAAATTTATATACAGAACTGTATATTTCTATAGTAATGATCAGAAAGGGGCTTTACCAAATATTCTAATTCTGTCACACATAAAATTGCATAATTATTTGGTAAAGATCTTAAATGCAAAAAGTTATTAACTAATTGTATAATGATCTATTCACCCCCCCCCCCCCTTTCTAAATCATATTCGTATACCTTTGGGAAACAACAACAACAGCAACAATAACAATAATACAAGATTAGCTAAAATTACATTACTACTCAGATAATGTGATATCCCAGATTTTTAACAAGATTTCTAAATATGGATCTTGGCTAATTAAATAAAGGTTAGAGGTTAAAACCTAGTTTGGAAGGATAAAAAGTGTAAATAAGTAATTTAATTTAATTTATTATTTAATCAATATGTTAAGAATGATCTATGCGGTTGAATTTGTAAAGAGGGACTCTTGATGTAAAAAGGGGTCTATAGAACTTATAAGGATCAATCATTAATAACTGGTACATTAGTGGCTTGATATATGATGGAATTATAATAAATATAAATTAATATGGTTGAATGAAAATAGAACGTATTAAAGGCAAATGACATAAATAAGTAACTATGATTAAGTAATTAGAAATGAATTATTGTGTTAGAATGTGATAGGTTGAATGCATTTACATATATTTAATCTAATAAATGAAAGGAAAGTTAAGACTTAGAGAAAAATAAAATGATAAAAAAATATGTAAATTAAGTTTTAGTTATGAACAGTAATAACTAACTTGATGAACAGGCCTTGGGAAGCTAGGTTACGAAAATGACAAGGTAAGGTATGACAAAATATGCAGAAGGATAGAACAGTTTATCCTAATTTGTACATTAGGACTATGAAAATTAAATATCTGAAAGTGATTAAGGAATCAATATTAATTGATTGAAATGAACCGAGTATTTATACTACGTATAAATACAGAAGATAATACTCCCGAAAATGAGTAGAATGAATGTAAAATGCATGCATAATGCAAATTGTCATATATATACTAAGTAAATGATTAAAATGACCTAAAAGCCGTAAAATAGTAACATGAGTGAAAAAGGATAAAAGACGATGAATTTTGGTAATTCGATAAGGGTTCGCTTTTCAAGAAAGCAATTTTATGGAAAAAATGAGCATTTCTACTATTTGAAATGATGAGAATTAAAACTGATTAAATGTGAAATCAAGAAGATTCGTAGGAAATTAGAAACATAATTTTAATTAAGAAAAGTTATTTAGTTGATTTGCGATTACATGACTAATTAAGTAGTTAAATGAAACTACGTGAAGGTAGCACAGTGAAAAATGAATGACCTAGTTGATCGATTGAAAGAAAAAACTAATTTAAATGAGTATGAAATGAATTAATGAGAAGAAAGTATAAAAGTCTCCTTAAAAGGAAATTTCCATAAAAGGAAAAACTAGGAAATTAGGCAAATGATCAAAATGCCCTTGATAAATTAATTAATGACCTTTGTGTCCTAAGGGGTGAAATGATTAAGATACCCTTAACAAATTAAGTAATGATCGTTGTGTCCCAAGAGGTGAAATGACAAAAATGCCCTTGACTATAGATGTGAAATTACCAAAATACCATTGGTTGGGATTAACTATGGTTAAGTTGACTTAACCCAACTTGGGTTAAGCCTTATTAAATCAAGCAAAACAAGTGCTCTTCTTCATTTTGCTGAAAAATTCAAGCCTTAGGAAAGAGAGAGAGAAGAAGCCATGAAAGAAGAAGAGAAAACTTGAAGATTTGTAAGCTAGGATACTTGGATGATCATGGAGCAAGAAGAAAAGTTGACGGCCTCATCACGGTGAATCTTTCTATGTAAGAAGATTGATCATCCATGAAGGTTTAAAAATTTTCAAATTTTAAAACTTTAGTTTATGTATGTTTAAGCATGTATGTTGGTTAAAAATATTAATTATGGAAAAATATGTGTTTAGAGTTAGAAAATTATGGTGAAATCTTAAGCTATAAGATTGAACATGGAGGTCTTGTGTGTATTTTCATGTTTTAGAGCATGTTGGAGACCTTAAGGCATAGAAAATATGAATTTGAAGTCTAAAATTGGCTATGGTAATTATATGTTCATGTAAATATAGTTTAAAAGTAAAAGAATTTTAAAATTTTCATATATGTGTAGTATAATACTACAAAAGTTGAAAATGAACTCTTTAATGAGTGTATAGAAAGTGAAGTCTAAGAATTAGAAAGTGAATTTTGTGAAAAATTATGTAAGTTGATGAAAATCCAACTTAAGGGTGATTTTTGGCAATTTTGAGTGTTTAATGGTGAAATAAAGTCGAATGACTTAGTTTTATGTTATTATACGTGTCTTCGTTGATTCGGTAGACAACAGATGAAAGTTAGAACGAAAATGTGTTTCGAGCGATCAAAATCGATCGTTTCGACCTAAAACGAGTTTTTACGGACAAATCTTGCCTCGTGCAAAGTTAAGTTATTTGAAAGGTCTAGACAAGTGTCATATGATGTATGTAAGCTAAATCAAGTGTTGGAATGAACGTTAAAAGTGAATGGCCAAAAATCACTAGTTGACGAAAAATATCGAAAATAAGTCTAAGTGTAAAAATGTGTTTAAACGCCTTTTTACGGGCTAATGCTTTTATAATTTTAAGAAGCCAAATGAGCTAAGTTATATTTTTGTAAAATACTATGTAGTAAGACCTAGCTATTGTTCAAATTTGAGCTTAATTTGATGTAAGATGAATGAGTTAAAAATCAGCAAAGTGAATGCAAAAATCCATTTTTCTTGTATCTGAAAATCGTCGCCGGGGTGCAGTGTCTTGTACCCGATTTTTTTTTTTAATCCAAAAAATTATGTTTTGATTTGACATGATAGAGATATGTTATGTAAATCCTAAATGGATAAAAATGGTCAATGTAGAGGGTGTTAAGGTATTATGTAACAATGAATGGTATAATATAGCATACCTAAAAGTTAAATAAAAGCATGATAATGTTGGTGTAAAAGGTTAGTAATGAGTTAGGATGTGTTATTAACCTATGTAAGGTATAATACATCAAATGTGAAATGAATAAAGACTAATAGTATAATGATTATGAATTACGTTGAATAAGATTATGGAACATATTATGATCCTGTAATGATATACATGTTATATATTGACAGATAGAGTTCGGATTAACAAACCGACATAATGGAATATAAAAGACGTTCGAGGAGCGTAAATGTTAAGTTTATTGATGGTTAGTAGGCAAGTTTTTTAGAACTTGTTGAAATGTAATAATTATTATATGTGACATGATTATGTGACATGATTATGTTTGTAATGTGTACTTCGTGCAACTATGTGATTAATTGTTAAATGTGATACATGAGATTATGTTGAAATTGCACAGTATGATAGATAGGATGCATTGGATAAAATGCATAAGTAAGAAATGTAGAAAGCATGTATATAAACTGCAAGCATGAAAGGTATTAACCGCTAAACTTGCTGAGCCGTCGTGCTCATTCTTGCTTAAACTGACATTTCAGGCAATGTACGAGAATGCCGGAGGTTCTTGTAAATCTAAAGGATAAGGAATGATAAATGTTTAGAAGAGCATAAAGGATTATTATATGTAATTATGAAATGTAACAACCCAGTCAGATAAATGTAAACCTATAAAGGTATAAGTTAATTGATGTCATAGTTTTAGAATATTAAACTTTGTCGTTAAAAATGAGCTGTATGATTTGTAAATCCATTGGGGATGAGATGTATGTAAGATTTATTTAGAAAAGTTTGGAATGAGATAAGTGGTGTGATGTCGCAAGCACCCAAAAATAAAATCTTACTTTGAAAAAATAAATATACAGTACTGCAAGTAAGAGTCGATCCCACGGAGAATGATTATTTAATTTTATGTTTTGTAAACTAAAATTGGGGGATTTTTTTAATCAAAGAAATAATTTAAATAAAATTAATTAAAATAAAGATGCAAGAAATAAATAAAAATAAAAAACCTTGGTTTAAGTTAATATCCACCATCAAGAATTTACAACTGATCACTGATGCAAAAATAAATCAATTAATATTTTGAAGATTCACCGTAGAAAGAACTACTCGCAGGTGGAATAATTTTTCTCCTCTCTCCTTAATTTTAGATAAGTAGAGCCACGTGGTCTAAATACCCTTACTATTAAACAACCCCCGGCACGTGCTAAAGATTTAATTTAATAGCAGCATAAAGAATTAGAGAGATCGTTGAACTAAACAACACAAGCCAGGTGTTTGCATTTAATTTAGATGAATATCCTTCTTAAGATAAAATAATCTTTTGATCTGCAAAACAATTATTAAACTTAGTCGCTTCACAAATAGCAGTAGATTAATATAAATAATAAACTAGTAGGCCTCCTAGTAATTAAACAAACCAATCATAAATTTAAGCATAGAAGAATATTCAATAATCAAAATATAAATTGAACAATTAAAATAAATTAGATCTCACAGTGTGCAAATCTTGATGGCTTCAATCACTTAAACCAAGAAAAATAAATTAACTACTCATAATAATAGAGAACACTAAAGAATAGAAGAGATAATTTTTATTCTAATGAGAGTTGTGTCTTACAATGTGTCTCAAGCCCTCTATTTATAGGCTCCATAAACCTCCTAACTTATCCAAACCCTAATAGGATTTACAATTAAAAATAAAAGAAAAGTAAAATAATTATTTTCCTAATCCTAATTGGAATTAAAATCCAATTTGGAATCAAAAAGTAACAAAATTCGCGAATAATCTGATTTTTGGAATTAACGCGCAAAACAAACAAGGCCTTCGCTACAGTACCCGGTCAACTCACGCGCATCCGCGCATTGCGCGCCCTTTAGCCCAAAACGACGTCGTTTCTGCTCCTTTTCCTGCCACTGTTCCGCTACCGCGCGCATTGCGCGGACGCTCTGATGAAACGACGTCGTTTCACTTGCCAGCCAATCCTTCCGCGCGCATTGCGCGAGCCCAACTTTTTCGGAATTTACCAAAATGCCACCACGCTGCTTAATTACCAAAATACCATCAGAGTTTTGCTGAAATTACAGATTTGCCCTCAAAGTTTAATTTTCCTACAAAAATAAATATAAATTAATTAAAAATAAATAAAAATAATATAATAATAATAAAAATAATAAAAACACATAATAATAAATAAAACACCTAAAACACTAAAAATAAATAAAAACACATAAATAAAAAGAGATATAAAAATACTATAAAATTACCTAAATTAACATAAATTAACTAAAATCCTATAAAACCTATTAAAACCAAAATAAGCTAAATAATTAAGCATTTAAACACACAATAAATATAAAAACTAAGCATTAGGGAATAAAAATATCATATAATTCAACTTTATCAATAAGACTAATGTATCATTGTAAGTCGAGTCTCATATGTAATAAACTCGCATGTATGGTATAGATGTATGTCAATAAGAGTATATATGGATAATTATGCATGGTGACGATATTCATAGGTTAAGTTAATATAAATCATAAGATATATGATTTTGAAATGTAATAGACTATGTCATGATTTATGTATTTATGATCTAAGTTATGATGTATAGAATGTGAAGCTTATGATTTTGAACAAGATAATGAATATAAGCTTTAATAAACAAATTTATGAACTGTGTTATGTTTGTATGATATGGTTTTAAGGATAAAAGTTATGTATTAACGCACGAGATCACCATCAGAAAATGATGAGGTTTCAGGGACGCTACAGATAACATAGTTTAAAAAGAAAAGAAAATTATCATAAAAATCATCTATCTAACTTAAATTTGTTACTATTATTAACATATAAATATAATTATAGTTTCGAGTATAAGAAAGATTTAATCATTAGTTGGATAATATAATTGTTATTATTATTAAAATAAAAATATACTATACTAATCGGCCATATGACTCAATTATTAAATAAAAAATAAAAATTGATTACTCAATCCAATAAGAATTTATAAAAATAAAATTCCAAACAACAATAATATAATATTATAATTGTGCATCAAAGGTCCTTTGTTTAGCTTAACCGAATCAAAAATAAAAATTAGTAATATAGTTTACAATAATATAATCATAAGATCATCTCACCTAATTTTTTTTCTTTTGAATGTTCATCTAATGTTAATTTGATAACATTATTAAATAAGATTTTATTACAATTTAGATAATAATATTTTAGAATTTTTTTTTCCAAATAGATCGTCTTACATAACTTGAATTTGTTACTCTTGATTAAATCTGAGTGTATTATACTCAAGTATAAGTAAAATCTTATGATAAATTAAATAATATTATTTTAGAAGGAAGTATTTTCTTATTAAAATCATTCACTTGATAAATACAATAATATATTTATAAAAAATTAATAAAATATTTACAATATCATAATAGTACAATAAGACTCCATATATGCTTTGCACGTGTGACGCCCTCAAATCTAGGCCTACATAGCCCAATTTGAGACGCCATAAAATACATAATTTCTAATACAAATAGGACATAGAACAGAAATACAAACTCAATAATACACAACTAAGTCTTCACTATTATTGTCACACTATATATAACATGTGAAGACTACAATAGTTATTACTCGGACCGTCAATCCATTCCCCTGCTAGACCCGACTACTCTCTCATTTTCTGAAAAACAATGGAACAAAAGAAAGGGTGAGCTCAAATAGCCCAGTAAGAAATATCATGACTAAGATAATGACAAATAAATTATCATTAGCCTTCAACAGATGAGTTCTTAATTGAATATAAAAGACAATAAGCTTTGTATCAATAATAGCAGCGGAAAGAGCAATCTATTAGAAGAATAATGCAGACTATAATGTCCACTCGCTTCTATTTTTAGGAAAAACATCATCAACTTTTATCATCTTAAACATCGCTGGTCATGATAATATAAATTTCCAGTTCCTGATTATAATCATGCCAGTCAAGTTCATCTTTGCATTACGAGCCAAAGATATTCAAATATAACACCAACGGTAATGATTATACCAGTTTTCAGCCTTTGGTCATAATCATACCAACAACAGTTCATCTTTGCCCCAGGCCAAAGAGAATATTCACCACGTGCCCTAAAAGACACAATAATTATATCGCCTTTATCCTATCAATTGTGCCCCAGGCCATAGATATTCACAATAACATGGTTCTTGATAATTAGAATAACAACCGTGATATAGATGATGAATTAGAAGAAACAGTATGATCAATAAATATCAAAAGTTTATGATTTTTCTTTGTTCAGATTCAAATAATGTCCAAATTGACAACATGATGTGGACTAAAATTCAAGAATGATATTTAAGATCCACAGTTCAGAATAACAGTTAAGGTTCAATAGAAAGATTTAGAAAAATAGGAAGGTTCAGTTGAAATGATATTAGATGAAGCGCAAACTATGAAAGAATATATATTCATTTCAGGAAACTTTACCAACAAGAGACAAGTAAGAAATGAATACGAAGAGTAATTCACCAATCATGCGGTAATCCGCGTAATCAGGTTATTCTCAGAGATTAATAAAGAATGAATACGAAATGTTATTCACCAACAGGCGGTAATCCGCGCCATAAGGTTATTCACACAATTTAATAAAAATTGAATACGAAGAGTTATTCACCAAACAGGCGGTAATCCGCGCAGTAAGGTTATTCTCAGAGATTAATAAGGAATGAATACGAAAGGTTATTCACCAACAGGCGGTAATCCGCGCCGTAAGGTTATTCCCACAAATTAATACATGGAAATAAAAGGTACATCTTATGAGTAAGGAAGAAACAATATTATTTTGGAGAATCAAATAATGATAATTCCTTACCATAGTAAGTTTGAATAATGGAAGATGAAAAAGATGGTATCCCTTACCTTAACACGTGACTAGATATGAACTCGTACACTTACAGCTCTTTACAAATACTCAAGATGACTTTAGCACACTCAAGGAGAACTTATACAAAGAAATATTTGGAGAGTGAAAGAAAGAATGAGCAAGGAAGTTTTTTATGAAAAATCCTTAAGTTAAGGCCTCTATTTATAGCAAAAAATCTTATCATCACCAAGATTTCCTAATTTAATCCAAACCGTATATTTCAAGATAATGTTTAATCCATACCACTCATTTCATCTTTTAAGATTTCCTTAATCTAAACCATTCATTTAAAGATCATCTTTTAATCTATACCATTCAATTTACTTTATATATAAAACAACTAACTTTAAATAAATCAATTAACTTTATATATAAAAACAAACAACTTTATATTATTTATCATAATAAAAATAAATAACTTTATCAATTCAATTATTCAACAATAATTTACAATTATTTATTACTATGACTAATTGTTGTAAATGCAGTGTAGTTGACTTTTCGAGTTAGATAAACAGGAAAATCAACTAATAATAGAATACAACAGTTTAATCAATATCATAAAAGAGATAACAACAATGCTGAAAATAAATAAGAAAATAGCACGTTACTGTGTAATGACAATTATTGATTCAGTAATGTGAATTATTGTGCATATGCTATTGTGACAATTATCAGCTCAATAATATGAATTATTATGCATGTGACAATTATTGGTTCAATAAAGTCAATATAGTACAATAACCACTTTATCAGTTTAATAATATGAAACACTGTGCAATACCGTGTGCTACTGTGCAATACCGTGTGCTACTGTGCAATACCGTGTGCTACTATTCCTTTACCATCGGGTATTTTAACAGTTCAAGATGATAATACCGTTGACTATATTTATTTAAAAATGTTACGTATGTCGCTTTCTATATCCGACAATAAGTCGTTGTGGGGGTCCACCATTATTTTGTTATTTCGGCGCTGTCGTACGAATCAAATATTCCCCGACAAAACGAATATTGTCCGACATAATAAAATTTGCACACAACATCCTTAACTTTTAACCTTATCAATTTAACCACCTACTGTTTCAGGAAAAAATATATATGAAGAAAAATTAAATTTTGTATTTAATAAAATTCGGGGTCTTACAACACGAGTTGCAGATGTTAGAAGTATTATATATTTACACTTTAACTAAATAAATAATTTAGTTCGGCCTCCTTTTTTTTGTTGTTGTAATAATTAATTTTTATTCATATAGTATTACTTGTCCTACTTTAAGTCAAAATTACTTTTTTCACATTAGGTCAAAAACTAACTTATCGACATCCACATATATATTATTGTTGAATAAAACATTTTATTATACTATATTGCATTCCTTGAAAGCTATTGGCACAAAATGAATCTTAAAATATTTTAAATTAAAGGTAAAAAAAGTTCATGTTTAATACATAATTATTTGTACAATTTTTTTAATTTCAAAATAATAAATCTGAACATAAATAGCTCAAAAAATATCAAAAAATCTAAATCATAAAAAAATATGTACAAAAAAGAACTTAAAGAATACAAATTTTAAATAAATGAAACATTTCTCGCTAAAAAAATAAATAATTAATAAAGGAATTTAAATTTTATGAGAGAAAAGCTAGTACAGGAAAGAAAATTTACTTTTTTTTCATTGTGTTTATGAGTTGAATTTTTTTTTTTTAACTTAAAGAGATTATATTTGAGAACTATTATAAAAATAATTTTGGTATTTTAATATGACTTCTAAATTTTTTTTAAATAAATTTTCTTCCAAATCTTTTAAAGTCTAAGAAATTTTTTTTGTAAGGCAATTCTTATAAAATCTCTCTCATTCTCTTACTTTCCTTTTCTCTTCTTAAAAATTCACAAACAAGATATTTTTTATTTCTTTCGTAGATTTTGGTCTTACTAATTTCTCTCTCTCTCTCTCCTTTTTTTTTTTTATTTAAGTTTTTTGATTACGGAGAGTATAAATAGAAGAGCATTTCTCCATCACTCAAATTCTTAATTCCCTCCACTTATCACAAAAAAAACCAAATTGCCCTTTCCAAATAAAAGCCCAACTCTGTCCCAAGAAATTTAATCCAACCGAACAGCCTTTCCCCGCCACTAACACCAACTAGATTTAGTTAGAGAGAGAAACAATCCAACACAGTAGAGAGAGACAGATAATGGCTCTGAGACTCTCATCACCTCCCCTTTCTTCTTCATCTAAATCACATCTCTCAAATTTGTTCCTGAACTCGAGATTCATCAAGAGATCGAGTTCTCTCCTCCAATGTAGGTCGATAAACGCCATCCAATTTTCCCGCCGAGGGAGCGCCGGAGTGATTGTGAGAGCCTGCGCGAAAATCGAGGAGAAGAATGTATCGGAGACTGGAACGAAATGGGGGAAAGTGTCGGCGGTGCTGTTCGATATGGACGGAGTGCTTTGTAACAGCGAGGAGGCGTCACGATTGGCTGCAGTCGATGTGTTTGCTGAAATGGGAGTTGAAGTTACACTGGAAGATTTCGTTCCATTCATGGGCACCGGTAAATTCTACAAATTACTTGGACTATTTACAATATTCGTGGTTGAATTGAATAAAATTCATGTCAATTTTAAGCTTGAAATTGTCTCAAATTTTTGTATTTGGTAAATCTAATGTTTAATATACTTGTCAAACTGTAATTGTAATTAAATTTAACATAATTCTTATGTCCATCTCTTAAATTTAGTTTTAAAATTTAATTGTTGAAGAAAAAATATTGAAAAAGAGTATCGTCCAACTAATTTATGACAAACATTAGCAGGGGTTAGAAAAAACGTAAAATGTAAAATGAGACTCTTATTTTAGGATGGAGGGTTTATTTATATCCATCCTTTAAAGGCCACCAATAGTGGGTCTTATCTCAATGTGCAGTTTGCTAAGAGCAGGCTGACCATTGAATATGTTAGATCATATTTTAAGGGAATTGATATTTCCACGCTCTACTCACATGAGGGTGGACTCCATTTATTATTTATGTGGGTAGAACCTTGCGGAAATATCAATTTTCCTTGTGAAAATATTATTTTAAAACTTGAAGAAAACTGTAAGTCTTTTTCACCTTTGGAGATTGCAACATTAACAATTTGACGAACAAATCTGGTACGCCTTTACACTGAAATAAGGATGTTAAAGATCGGGAGGATTTTGACTAAGGGATTACCTTGTTGACTTGCTAATGCAAACTAGTGATGGTGTAGGAACCAAATAAAATATCAATTAAATTATTTGGCTCAGCGGAAGCTATATGTATGGAAATTTGATGTATGGCACAAAGGAATAATTGGAAAGATTTACATAAAAGAGCACACTTTTATCGGACGACTACCAATACTATTACGAACACTCACATTTTATTCCTCACACACAAAATAAGGAAATAAAGAAATAACAATGAGAACAAGAACTGTTGTCTATTTTCTCTCTCTATATCATATTTGAGTGTCTGCTGCACTCCTTGATAATCTGTGCTTGAGTTACTATTCAATCTGCACTCTTTGTAAAACAATTCTCTCCAGATGCAATTTACTTCTCTTGCAATGCAATTATGCAATTCACTTAATTGCAATGCAATGATACTTTTTTCCACCTCTATTTATAGATGAAACTTTTCTTCTTGGTCGAAGCTTTCGAGTGACAAAATGCATAAACAATTTTCATCTATTTTGGTGCCTCCACGTAGTAAACTTTATTTACAGAGTTTATACCAAACTTGATATGTTTGACTAATGAATTACATTTCCTTCATTTGAATGCTTATTACACAAAAAAAAGAGTCCATTCACATGGTTAAGTCGATGCACGAGTTCCCAAAATTAGATTATTAATTTTCAACAGCCTTCCTTAATCTGATCTTTGAATTTTTTGCTATCCCAAGCAACTCTTTTAATTTCTCGAGCATATTAAGGGGGACGGTTTGATTTTGGGAACTTGTGCAGCGACTTAACCATGTGAATGATTAAAGAATTCAAAGCATTTGTTGATAAACAAAGTGACTTTAATTTGATGACTCTGAGATCTGATAGAGGCTGTGAGTTCATTTCTAACGAATTTTAGAATTATTGCAAGTGACATGGGATTCAACGCTAGTTGATAGCCAGTTATACACCTCAGTAGAATGGTATAGCCGAAAGAAAGAATAGAATAATCATCGAGGTGACGAGGAGCATGTTGAAGGTAAAAGGATTGCCAAAGGAATTTTGGGTAGAGGCTGTTGCATGTGTAGTATATTTGTTGAACAGGTGTCCAACAAAGAGTGTGTATGGAAGGCCTCCACAGGAAGCATGAAGTGATAGAAAACCAGATGTTTCTTATTTTGAGTATTTGGGTACATTGCATATCCCCATATACCAGATGATCGAAGAAAAAAACTGGATTATAAGAGCCAGAAGTGCATCTTTCTAGGCTAGAGTGAAGTGACAAAGGGTTATAAGCTATATAATCTAGTTACAAAGGAAGTGATTGTGAGTAGGGATGTCCAATTCATTGAAGATGAGGCATAAACATGGACTCACAAGGATAATTTAGGAAAAGGTGTTGTCATCTAAGACAAAGATACAAATGGACAAGGTAATGATTTTGTTGAGACTATACCTATTGTTTCACTTTCTCTAAAAACACCAGTTGCAAAACCAGTAGAATGTCCTAAGAGAACAAGGGTGATGTCAGCACACTTGCAAGACTGTGGTCACAAGAGATGATGATAGTGATGGTCACAAATGAGCTCTGGTAAATTTTTGTTTATTTTCTTATTGTGACCCAGTTTCATATGAACATGCATCAGAGGATGATGGATGGATTCAAGAAATGAATGAGGAGATCCATTCCATAGAAAAGAATGATACGTGCGAATTAACTTCTTTTTTCCAAAGGTAAAAAGGCAATTGGTGTCAAATGGGTGTAGAACACGAAGTACAAACCCAACGGTTAGATAGATCGACTTAAGGCAAGGTTAGTGGTCAAGGGCTATAAGAAAAAGCCAGTGATTGACTATTTCGAAGTTTTCACGCCAATTGCCAGAATGGATATTATCCGCGTGATAGTAGCACTTACAACCCACAACAGGTGGGAGATACATCAGTTGAATTCAAAGTTAGCATTCCTTAATGGATTTTTGGAAGAGGAAGTGTATGTTGAGCAACCACCAGGATTTGTCAAGAAAGGACAAGAGAATCAAGTTTACAGATTGAAGAAAGCATTGTATGGTCTAAAACAAGCTCCAATGAGCTTGTTACACTAGGATAAACTCATACATGTTGTAGGATGAATTCTTAAAGTGTCCTTATGAACACAAGTCATATATCAAGCTACAAGCAAAATGATGATTGTTTGTCTTTATGTTGATGACTTGATATTTATAGAAAACTTTGAAGCAATGTTTGCAAAATTCAGGGAAACTATGACATTCCAGTTTGAGATGACAGATATGGGATTAATGTCGTACTTATTGGGCATTGAAGTACAGTAGATGAACGAGGGCATCTTTATTTCGCAAAAGAAGTATGTCGATAATATCCTGAAGAAATTCAAGATAGAACCTGTTACTGCAATCCGGACTCCAATTGCAGAGCGTTTGGAAATTTAGAAAGAAGGAACAAATGAACTGGTAAATCCCACCTATTTTAAAAGCATAGTTAGCAGTCTAAGTTATTTGACTTCAACTAGGTTGAATATTGTTTACGGAGTGGGACTTATTTGTCATTTCATAGAGAGACTGTTGGTTTGCAAAAACACGACATACATATAGTCAAATTATATAAGCGCAATGGAAGCAAGCAAAATCAGTTTTTAAATTTTTTTTATAAATTAATAACCAGGATCTTTCTTATGTGACTATTATTAATTGAGGAAGGATAAAAGATTTATACCTTTGTAGAACTAAGCTTTCATAGATACAAGTTCAACTCCCTTCAATCCTTCGCATTCTTCTTCAAATTCACTGATTAGATTTCACAGATCAATGTTAGCTACCCAAGTGTAAAGCCTCTAGAGGTGATCCATCAAGAGATCTATGAATTAAAGAAATGGATTTTGATTTCTCCTAACTATGGGTGGCTAGCCCTAATTCTCTCTCTCCCTCTCTCTCTGACTCTTTCGATATAGAGAATTATGAAGTACTCTCTCAATTCTTGTGAAAGAGTGTGTAACCTTAATGTATGATAAGACTCATCTTATTTATAGATATAGTCAACCCTCCTAAACTATTTAGGATTAGGGTTTTAATTTAATTCCCAATTCAATTAGGAACTAAATTAATTAATTACAATTCCTAAACTATTTAGGAACTTAATTATTTAATAATGAGAGTACTTCTTATTAATTAATTACTAAATCATTTAGTAACTTAATTAATTATTATAATTACAATTCCTAAACCATTTAGGAACTTAATTATTTATAATAATACTACTACTTATTAATTAATTCCTAAACCATTTAGGAACTAAATAATAATAATAATAAGACTCTTCTTATTAATTTATAATTAGTATTTCTAAAATACTAAATTATAAATATTAAGCTATTTAATTTATTCTATCACCATCGTATAAATTAAATATACTTAATTTATTTTTACGATTATGCCATTCACTTCTAAAATAAATATTACTCTTTTGCGGTGTGACCCTTTAGGTTCTCTATATTAAACCGGTTGTATAATAGATAAATTAGAACAATTCTTATTCATTTATTACGAATTAACTCTTTAATTCAGAATAAATATTTATTTCACAATAAGGGTAAGCCCCCTTAGTGATTAATCGACATTCCAGATAATATAGATTTCAACATTTGATCGTAAAAGAACCTTTCAGCGAATAGTTACCATACAATTCAATCCTTCTACCATACAATGTCCCAATCAAATATAAGACATGAAATTTCTGTCAAGTCTTATTTATTTGATCATATGCATCTTAATTCACAAATGCACAATTCTAGTTAATGTAAATTAGAAATTCCTTTTTAATTCCATTCAACCCTGGCCAGGGATTTCTGAGTTGTCACTTATTAAATCGCATAGGACATTCTCTCCCTTTACTAGAAGTGGTAGTTCCTTTGTTGATCATTCACCTATCTCCATGTGTACCTTATTATACCCAAGCATATCCTTTGATATACCAACAAGCCTTGAGGAATATATCAAAGTATAATTCAGTATACACAAGATACTATGATGATCTCAAGTTCAAGGATCACTTGTACGACTATCACATATGAAACTCCTATTGACAGACAAATAAAACTCCATTAGGTGTTCCTTGAGCGAGTCATGTTCAGTGAATTTATTCTCTAATAAGCACCTCCATATTTGCTTTAGTGTCTCTACTCAAATGATTATGATCAATCATTCTCTTTGTAGGAACAAGCATAGTATGTACTATAGTATGTACCAATCTATCCGGATCTACTAATCCCCTTTTTAGTGATCCAATGATTAAGAATAATTTTAGTTTTGAGTTATCTTGAATTTAGATCTCATTAGCATGATCTTCATCATGGTTCTAAAGGCATTGCTCGAAAACAATGGATTTATCCATTTAATTAATTTAGCTAATTAATCATGAATAAAGAAATGCCTTAATACTTTTATTAATAAACGAATAAGATTATAAAGTATATGCATATCACATCAAATGTGATTGGCTTGAGGGCATACTACTTTCAGAGACCACACCAGTCATATTTGCATGTAGCAAAAAGGATCTTGAGGTATGTTAGTGGAACTCAAGATCATGCAATTCTCTATACCTACTCCAATAATTTCAATCTGTTAGGGGTATAAAGCTAATGATTGAATAGGAGATATGGAAACTCGGAAGAGTATTTTCAGTTTTGTGCCTTATCTTGGATCAGGAGTGTTTTCACGGTCATCAAAGCAGCAACATGTTGTTGCATTGTCCTCAGCAAAAGCAGAGTATATGGCAACAACTTTTGCAGCATGTTAAGCAATTTGACTTTGAAGGATGCTTGAAGAGCTGAAGCACGAGCATGACGGTCCTACAAAGATTATGTGATAATAAGTCAGCAATTGCATTGGCTAAGAACCCCTTATTTCATAGCAGAAGCAAGCATATTGCTATCAGGTATTACTATATAAGAAAGTTAGTCTGAAATGAAGAAATCAAAATTGAGTTCTGCAGATCAGAAGATCAGGTTGCAGATATTTTGACTAAACAGTTGAAATTAGCAGATCTGTTCGAGAAATTAAAGGGTTGCTTTGGATAGCAAAAAATTCAAAGATCAGATTAATGAAGGCTATTGAAAATTGATAATCTGATTTTGGGAACTTGTGAATGACTTAATTATGTGAATGGACACATGTTTTGATTTTTTTTTGGAGTATGCATTTTGATGAAGGAAATGTAATTTATTAGTCAAACATATCAAGTTTGGTATAAAATTTTGCAAATAAAGTTTACTACGTGGAGGCGTTAAAATACATGAAAATTGCTTACGCGTTTTGACACTTGGAAGCTTTGACAAGATGGAAACTTTTATTTATAAATAGAAGTGGAACACAGTATCATTGCATTGCAATTGAGTGAATTGCATAATTGCATTGCAAGAGGAGTAACTTGCATCCTAAGAGAATTGCAATAGCAGAGAGTGTAGATTAAATAGTAACTCAAGCACATATTATCAAGGAGCGCAGCATTGCAATAGCAGAGTGTAGATTAAATAGTAACTCAAGCACATATTATCAAGGAGCGCAGCAGACACTCAAACTTGATATAGAGAGAGCAGATAAACAACAATTCTAGTTCTCGTTGTTATTTTTTTATTTCCTTGTTTCGTGTGTGAGGACTAAATTATGAGATTGGCAGTTTCCCAATACAAGTGTGTTACTTAATATAAATCTTTCCAGTTATTCCTTTGTGCCATATAACAAATATAACAAATTTCCATACATATGGCTTCCGTTGAGCCAAATAATTAAATTGATATTTTATTTGGGTTCTAAAGATGGTAGCCTAAGTTGCTCAATTTTTTTTGGATTTATGTGAGTCATTTTGAACTTTCTTTTTGGTTTTCAAAACAAAAATCTAGTTCAATGGTCTCTCTGTATATTATTAATTGGGATTGTACTTTAATTAGCACTCCTGTAGGTAGTTCTCTGTACAATAATTTCTAAGCGAATGGTTACTTTAATCAGCGCTCCTATGGTAATTCTCTCTACATATAATTTAATATGCAGATGGTTAATTAAATCCAGCAGGTCCTATAGGTAAATTTTTTGTTTACGACTGTGAGAGAAAAAGTTATAAATATGCACATGTAAACTTTGGCTACCATCATTTGTTTATATATCCTTTCTTTTTCCTTCTTACCTTTTTAGTTTTATTCTACTTTCCCCCCCTTCAAATGCACTAGGTGAAGCCAACTTTCTAGGAGGTGTTGCTTCAATAAAGGGTGTGAAGGAATTCAATACCGAGGAAGCAAAGAAGAGATTTTTCGAGATATATCTAGATAAGGTGATTGGACTGTCATATTCGATATTTTTTTTTATGTTTTATATTTTTTTTTATATATTTTAATGTACTGGATTGAAATCTATTGAAAAAGTTGTATGATTTCATGTAGTATGCAAAACCAAATTCTGGAATAGGATTCCCTGGTGCTCTTGAACTTATTGCTCAGGTATTTAGGGTAGTCATTTTGGAACTGAATTAATATGGTTATATTGTTCTGTGTTGTGTTGCTGTATGATATGATGTTTCTGTACGACAGTGTAAAAACAGTGGCCTCAAAGTTGCTGTTGCGTCTAGCGCGGACTGCATCAAGGTTGACGCAAATCTAGCGGCTGCTGGCTTACCAATGTCAATGTAAGCTAATGTGTAGTTCAATGAATTTAAAATATCTCAACTTTTGGTATTTTCATGTTGCCGCAATCAAAGCACTGTCCATAAGAGCTTGGAATTGTGTTAAAGATTTGAGTCTTTGATCGTCGCTTCATATCTAGACCCATAAGTTTTAAATAGAATGATTAGTGGCCCACCTGGTTGTGAGTTTTAATCTTACAAAGATCTGTGTGTTTGGCCAAAGGTGTGTAGTTTCTAATGACTAATATTCTTTCTTCCATGAAACAGCCGAAACAATTCTCTTTTTTCCTATTGAATGAGAACAAAACATTGGCAACCAATCTTCATTCATTTTCATTACATTACCTGGGTGTTTTTTTGAAAATTAAAGAAAAGGAGAAAAATGAATGAGAAAGAGAGTGGAAGAATATTATATTTTATGATTTATCTACCCACCATAACATTATTACCTTTGTAAGTAAACATAACATGTAGTAGTCCCCCTGAAGTTGGTGGATACAGGTTAATATGTAGTTTAATTTATCCTTGATGAAATACTCATCAATCTTAATGTGCTTCATCATGTCTTGCTGAATTGGATTTATACAATGACGATTGCTGTCTCATTATTAATGTACTATTAGTGTACAGTCTCATTGGCTTATATGAATATATTCTTTATCCTTTAATAGCTGGGGGCTGAAACTGTTTACAATCCCTTCTTCATGGTTCTATATTATACTTCTACATGGACTTGCCAAAACAATTTGGTTATTACTTTTCCCAGTGGTTATGTTTCCTCCTAACATATTTGGAATAACCAGAGGTATGAGGTAGATTTTCAATCATCTTTAGCTCCAGTCTAGTATGTTTGTTGTCCTACGGATAGCAGAGATTTAGGGTTTGGGAACCATGGTTTTGACTTTTTCAGTTGGAGCAGACTTACATTTGGCATAGGCAGAAGCAAGTTTGGCCTTCATTGGAATGGGTTAAGATTCTAACCCCCGTCATGCTGCAGTCACTTATTTGAGTCCATAAAAGAGACTCAACACTTTTTCTTTTATAAAATTGATCAGGCCAAGGTTGGGGGCTGGTTACCTTATCAGTTGTGGAGAAGAACATGTCTTAGGAGGAGGCTGCTTTTCGGCGTTCCTTTCCTGGACTTTTTCTTCCTTCTTCTCAGCATAATGCTTCGGTTTTCATGGATACCACATGGCATTTGTTATCCTGGAATTTTCATTTTTTAATGATCAAGAGAGAGAGGATGTTTCTTCTCTTCTCCTTTTACTCTCCTCATGTTCTCCCTCTCCCTCTCCCTCTCCGTATAGAAAGGTTTGGTCCTTAGATCTTATAGGAAATTCTTTCCAAAGTCCTATTTTTGTTTTCTTATTTGCAGTAGACGTCCTACTCATTTACCTCCTCCAACTGTAGTTGGAAAGCTAAGGTTCCCACAAGGATCAAGGCATTTGTCTGTTCTGCTGTTCTGGAAAGACTCAAAATTTGCACCAGAGTCGTAGACAGAATAAGTTATTGTGCCCTGATATTTTTGCTATTTCTAAGAAAAATTCAGAATCCCATTCTCATTGTTTTGTCCATTATTCTGTAATAAGGGTTTGTGGAGCTTATTGTTTGCTAGATAGCTAGGTGGGGCTTGGGCTTGCCTTTCTTCCTTGCTTCTCATTTCCGCTTTGATCTGGGGTAGGGTGTCTTTTTTGCTTCTATTTGGGCGTCGGGATGGGTGATTTCCGGCGATAGCTATTTCTGATATTCATAGGGATTGAATTGCTGTCCTCGCATTACAGGCATGTGCATTTCCTTTTTCCACTGTATTATTTTTCTTATTGGTGGACTGCTGCTTGTCCACCTATGATGTTTCTTCATTTTTTCAAGCATAATTTCTTCCTTTATCTAAAAAAAATAAACTCAATGTTTTCTTCAAGGCATCTATTAAATAGTAATTGCTCTGTTATTTTCTTCAGGTACATGAACTCCCCTTCTTCCCCTCTATTTGTACATTTTAAAGTTTATTTATTTAGTTTTTTTTATAATTAATTTTGTACCTTATTTTTCTGTTGGTTTTCTTTTATCAGGTTTGATGCTATTGTGTCAGCTGATGCGTTTGAAAATTTGAAGCCTGCTCCTGATATATTTTTGGCTGCAGCAAAGAATCTGAACGTGCCCACTAGTGAGGTATGCTTTCAGATTTATGTATTGTTAAATTTTTTGCAGTCATCAGTTGGAAAGAGTATCTTCCATTGATTTGAAGAAGTTAGACAATTTAACTACTATTTCCCCCACATGCTAACTAACTGTCAATGGTCAACTAAGTTTAGAAGTTGATTTTTCAAACATTTTCATAAGTTTCAACTTTTTCCATACTACCATTTCTTTTTGGCATGAAAGTTAAACAAAGAGTTGTTCACTTTCATTTGAGCTGGTGAGCTTTTGATCTTGGAAGCCCGTCTACTAATATTCAGTTTCTTTCTATTATCTACAACACTCATAATAGTGAACAATTATTTTTCCCAGTGTATCGTAATTGAAGATGCCTTGGCTGGAGTACAAGCTGCTAAAGCTGCACAAATGAGGTAAATCTGCCGATTCCTGAAATATTGTTGTAGTTTGGTGTTTATATGTTAGTAATGTTCATTTGTAATTTCTATCACCGAGTTTTTATAGCTTCCAGTTTTGCCATTTTGTTTACTTTCTTTTCATGATAGTATCATGCATTTTGCTTCATTTATATTATCACAAGGCTTTCCTCTGCTTGCAGATGCATTGCTGTGACAACAACATTATCAGAAGATACTCTCAAAAATGCCGGTCCATCACTTATCAGAAAGGAGATAGGAAATATTTTACTTGATGACATTCTCAGTGGTTCCTCTGGTAGCGATAGTATGTAATTCTAAAATTGTACTGAATTTTTTCTTGTACCAGCAATACTGTGAAGTGATTTAGCTACACTGTATCAATTCTTCAAGAATCAAAAGACCTATTTGTGTGGTAAATGTCATTCTATGTATGTGATTGTTTTTCTTTATTTTTTGCTGTAGTTAATCCTTATGCACCACTAAATTGATTCTGTAAATGCTAGTTTGATTTCTTAAATTGGCAGGGGAAAAAGCTCTACTGTTATCCTTGCACTTGCATTCTTTGTTGGGTTATGATTTTTCACCTTTGCCTTTTCTGGAGAAATGAGTTCTAATGATGACGAACTATTGCAGATGCAAAGATGCAAGGACCTCAGTCTGTCAATTATTCTGCACAAACTTCACCAGGACCAGTCAAGGACAGATTGGGGATTGGGTCAATCCAGGATGCATATTCCACAAATGACATGGCCTTCTCAGTGGGAGGGTAAGAGAGCCCCCATTTTGATCAAGTCATCTTGAACATTCATATTGCCTTCTACTTTCTATGGCCTTCATACGAACTCGAACTTTTATTTTTTATGAAACTATGAGTACCAATTCTGAACTAGCTCATCACAAGGCCCAGAGAATAATACTAGAAATGGGTTGTTGAACTGGTAGTATTCATCTGATGCACTTATTAGTGAAAAAGTACACTTGAGCAAGTATTTTTGAGCTCCATTTGAATTTTCCATGTACATTTGAATTAGTGTAATCTTGAACAAGGATATTTGAGCTGCATAAAAATTAGTTTCACTCATGCAGAAAAATCTTTCCCTTCTTTCTCCCATATACCTTCTGTTTTCTAATATTCTTTTGCCCGATAGAATGTTTTCACAATCCTTCCATTTCAATATCCCAGGGGTTTCCGCCAGTGTTGTAGAGATCCTAATCCTGTTTCCATGTCATATCTTAAAGTAGAGCTTTTCTTTAGTAGTTCTATCCATCTAATTATTAATCCTAAAGCGAAGCAAAATTATAGGCTATTAGAATTTACTGGATGTTTTCTGATGTTTTACTTTATAATAGGACCATTTTTTTTTTCCTTGAAGAAATCTTTTATGGTGAGATTTCCTTCAATATTTGTATAAGAACTGAAGTTTTTATGCTTTTGTTTTCCCTAGTATTATAATGTTATTCTCTTTTTGCATACCCAGAATTTTCTCTTATCCTCTTTTTGTTTCATAAATATATTAAATGCCAGGGCAACAAAAATATTTAGGCAATTTTGTTCAACTTTATCTCGAGGTTATGAATATAATTCTTGAACAGGTTTCTGGGTTCTCGGCGAGATATCTTGAGATATGGAAGTTTGGGCATTTCACTATCATGTCTTCTTTTTGCCATTTCAAATTGGAAGGTATTAGTTACAAGATTAAGGAATTAAGAGAAAAACAAAAACTGAAATTTATTTATGTATTCTGAAAGATATATTCTTTCTGTAAATATACATATTGGATATTTTGATGCTGTTTGTTTAACTTTAATATTATTGGATCTCTGGAAGCTACTCTGCCTTTGCAGTCCATGCAATATACATCTCCAAATGCTATATGGAATCTGTTATTTGGACGCAGCAGTCCTTCTTTTGAACAACGTGAAGGTATAATAATTAATTTAAGACATTTTCCATCTGGTTTACAAAATATGCCTCGGTGTATTTTATATTGCTATTTCATTTTGTTTTCTTTTTCTATAATTTTTGTTTCTACTAAAAAGTCCATAACTGTTACTCATGCTGCGAACAATTGACAGAAATTTTATCATTTTGATTGTAAATATTTTTTAACATTTTGATTGTAAATATTTTTATCTTTCTGATTGTAGATGTATATATTTTTCTTACAATGCTTTTTGGTAAGTAAAATATCATGACAGAGAAACCTTTTTGCTTGTTAATGTTTATAGAAGAGTCTCTCTCTGCGAGAATCCAACAGTTTGTGAGCTATATTTCTGATCTGGAGAGCAGGTAAGTGAAACTTCTCCCTTTTATTAGTTATGATATACTCTAAATAGATAAGCTAATTATGATCTATTCTTGAAATTGTGAAATGATGGAGAACCTAGACCTTTTTATATTATTTTATTTATTTACATTGTGACTATGTTACATAACTCTGGATGCCAACATGATTATTTAATTGCTTTCTTGAAGTTTTTCCTATCTATAATATGTGACATTTTTCATTGAATAAGGGGAACTGCAACAGTTGTACCGGAATTTCCATCGAAACTTGACTGGCTAAATACAGCTCCCCTTCAGCTAAGCAGGGTAAATCCAGACATGGTTAAATAGTTCTGCTGCTGTTTACTATGAGCTGAAGGACTTTATGTTGTATACACAACTTATATTTTCCTAATTATGGTTTATTGATAATATTTATTCAAACTTATTTTGAGCATTTCCGTGGTTGCTATTATCGCCTTTCCTAATTTTGCTACAACTGCTAGTAATTTAATAGATGTAGTATTAGAAATATTTTACTCAATAGTGCCGAAAGATATTCCTTTTCCTTTTGGTTTCCCTTTTTCCTTCAGATGTTTTCACCCTTATTTATAAGTGGATGCTATTTTTGGGAAAACATGCATATAAGACAGTGACCTAGTTAGGGATATGAGAAAATTAACAAAGATTTTAACACTGTTCTTATGCATAACAAACAGTCTACCAATGACAGACAACCTTTCTGAATACTTTTGGTTCATTTTCTCCATAAAAAAGGCAGTAATATATTTATACTAATATATTTGAAGGTGTGACCAGGATTTGAAAGGAAAGGTGGTTCTACTGGACTTTTGGACCTATTGTTGCATAAATTGTATGCATGTATTGCCGGATCTAGAGTTTTTGGAGAAAAAATACAAAGATATGCCAGTAAGATGCTATAAGATTTCAATCTGTTGATTGTTTATATTTCCTCGTCATAGATCTGTGAGGGTTTGCGTTCATAAAGTTGCTCGTTTGATGCCTTTTTAAGATGCTTTATGCGCTTTAGTGTGTTTTTCCAATTTATCTAACTTCATTTCCCTCAAATATGTTGTTTGGACCAGGCTCCCCCTCCATTATACCTTCCACCTAGTTCCACCAAATATACATTTAGTAACAAAAATAATGTATTTAATGGCACAAAAATATTCATCACAAATAAAATATTATTGTCGGTGTCGTCACTAAAAGCAATACTTGTATCACTAAATATGCATTAGGGGAATTGGATGAAATGTTTAACGGATGGGATCCTAGTCCCTGTTGTTTAATTCCAGTCAGCCTTTTTATAGTAACTAGAACAATCATATTTTCTGTTTATACATTGTTCTATGTTAAAATCCCTCTTTATTATGTATGTGATTTTTATTGTTGGTGCATACACAATTCATGTTTAGAAAAAGAGGAAATGTATCACCTGGATGAAATATGTATTTCCTTTTTTATATTTTCCTTGCCTTGTGAGCCATTAAGCCCTAACTTTTGTCAGTCATTTTTATGTTTAGCATGCATTTGATTCTCTGTTGAATGAATCATTTTTAAATTCTTATTTACAGCCAGTAGCTTCTTGAGTTTTTGAATTTGAGTAACATGAAAATCTGACTGAATTTGCATTTGCAGAAAATCCAAATATTTGATATAAATCACATTGTTTCTAAATGAAAAATTAAGGATATTATGTGTGCATGGTTTTTATATAATACTAATTCCGTTTTGTGAAGTGTCATATTTTCTTTCTGAGTGTCTTTTGGCAAGGGTTTCAAGACGTGCCGAATACACAATTATGTTCAATAATGTTGAAAATAAAGCATACACATATTGAAGATATATATTTAAATAGGTTTATGGTATGTTTTATACGTCTGTGCTTATAATACTCCAAAAAAGGTTAATTTCTTCGCAAACCAGAGGAAGAAAGATTTTTGACATAATTATTTTTATACCTTATAAGACTAAGAAACAATTATGTACAAAATATTATGATATATTATAACCTTTCTGAATGTATTTCAACCTTAATCAAATTATGCCTATCTAGATTTAACTCAATAAGAATTGAAACTAATTGCCAATTGGTTTTCCATTTTTGTTGGGAGCCTATGTTTTGGTTACACACGTTGTAATGATTTCATTTGTGTGTGAAGCTAAATTCAAATTGTTTTGAGAGTGTTATCTTTGATCAAGAGTTTTAAGCTCAGCATTCTACCTAAAGCAGATGCGTCCTTGAGAAGTGTGAATGCTTCATAGGATTTGGTCCTTCTCAAGCTAAGACGGGTTAAGTGTAACACCCTAGTCTCACATCGAAATATGTGAGAAATAATTTTTTTGTATGTAAGGAATTAATTTACTAACAATACGTTTAATCATGACATTTTGGGTGAATTTGTGGTGAGATAAAATGACCTAACAAGATACTATTGCTAGTGATTTAAGGTTTTGTTAGAATGGATTTCATTAGATTCAGACTCGAGATTGGACTCGAAATTTGTTTTAGACTCGAGATTTGACTCGGGTTATTACATATGGTATTAGAGCCGACTCTCAAAAGCTTGGACTGGGTCATTCGATCGAGTTGCCGAAGGTATGAACACAAAGGCTGGTGGTATGATCCTATAATGGAGAGAGGTTTGGAGGTGAGAACACGAAGCTAGCCGGTATTATCCCATAATGGCTAGATAGGTAAAGATTTGTGAACTGCGTTTGTGATCAATTCTAATGAGGATGTCAAAATTTTAAGTGGGACAGTTTGTAGCTCCTTAGTCGCACAACGAAACATGTGTGAAGAATTTGTATGTCTATGGGAATTAATTTACTAACAATAATATCTTCAGTCCCGCCCTTTTAGATAAATCTGTGTTGGGTTAAGATGACCCATGAAAATAGTATTAGGTTAGTGGCTTGAGGCCTTATTTGAATGGATTTCATTTGATTTGGACTTGAGATTTGACCCGAGATTTGTTCCGGAATCGGGATTGACTTGGGTTGTTACACTGAGATTAGCTCAACTTTTTATTTGAGCCAAAGTTTAGCACAAGTGCACCCTGCCCTTTTAATGTTTAACTTGACATTCATGTGTCTCATATTATGCGCCAAGCATTTGGCTGATTGCACCAATTTGTGGCCCTTTATATTCTAGTATACATTGTACAATACTAGTCTGGAGGATATGTGAAAGTGCATGAACTGTTACTTATACATTATTGATAAAGGAAGAGGTAACACTGTAGCTTGATTGAAGGAATTTTAAATTAGCCTTGTAAAATTAGTCAGTTAATATAGGACAAAATTGATAACATGCCACAACAATCATAATTAGTATTATTATTTATTTTTCTATTTATGGTATTTAAGTAAATATTTGCCTTATTTAGGTACCATATGCATGTGCTTGACATGCACTTTCAATTCATCGCTAATTTTCATATGCAATTATGTTTGTGCAGTTTACTGTTGTTGGAGTTCATTCTGCAAAGTTTGACAATGAGAAAGACCTGGAAGCCATTCGCAATGCAGTATTACGCTATGGCATCACTCACCCAGTAATACTTTTTATCCACAGGATTTCTTTGTTTCTAAAAGCGATGGAAACCTAAATGTTCACTCTGTCTCATGGATCAATGTTGTGGTAAAAGCAGAGGAAATTTAGTGATTCAGAAGTCGATTACAATGAAAATTAGGATTTCCATATAGATTGAAGTAATTTTCCACTGCATCAAAGTCCTAGGTATAGATTGAAGTAAATCAACATTTTACGACTGTTCTGGGCTCTTAAACAGTTCATGAGAATAGTACCAAGGCAGATTTGAGGTTCTTTTGGATTTGGTGAAGGCTTTGAGCTAAGAAGTTGTTTTAGGTCATCAAGGGTGTGAGTTCGATTACAATTTAAAAGTGCATAAAAAAATAAAATTAAAATTAAAAGTGCATAATAAAAGAGAATAATTTAAAAGTGCATAAAAAATGAGAAAAATTCAAGGCTTCTCATGTTTGGTTACAACTTCATCAAACAGCACCAAACAATTGAAGAGGATTACATGACTTTGCATTGTTTTCATTTTGATAAAAGAAAATTTCTGTTAGAAAGGAAGAACACAAAATTGAAGGACAAGTCCTCTGACTGTCGAAAAGTTAAAAATGAAATTTTCTCAAAATAAGATAGGACTCCAATTATTATGTACGTCTAAGATAGCTAACCCCTCTAAGCACCCATTAAGGAAGTGACGCGAGACAAAATACTTATATTTTTGTATTTTGGATTTAATTGGGATTTTAAAATTTTATTGTAATTTTTATTCTTAGAGCAGTTTAGTAGAAATAAGCCATATAATGTTTTCTTTACCCTTTCTACCATAATCTTGATGTCATTCCACATTTTGGTTTGTTTGTAAGTAAATTTGGATTTGAGGAGGCTTGGTTTTTGCAACAAATGCTTTGCATTGTGGAGGATGCAGACTCTAAATTTCAAAAAAAAATTACGCAATTTTCTGTTTATATCTAAGTGTTTCTGCTATTGCTATAAGAAATTTCCGATCCTTTCTTGCAACAATAAATTGTCATTCAAATGGTTGTCTTTTAATCGTTAATTCTATAGCCAATTATGTTCTTTGAACAGATCATTTATGTGAATATAATTTTTAGGTTGTCAATGATGGAGATATGTACTTATGGAGAGAATTAGGTATAAGTTCATGGCCGACATTCGCTATTGTTGGTCCTAATGGTAAGCTCATCGCACAAATAGCAGGGGAAGGTCGTCGAAAGGTACTTATATATCAGCCTGAATATTCTAGTTCTTTCCATGTTCCTTTGGATTCACATAATTGACATTGAGCAACTGGTTCAATGAATTTTCTAGAAATAATACTTTTTTCGTGAATTAATGTATTTTAGTGTCTTCTTTCTAATATGAGTGGAAATTTTCAATAAAACTGAAAAAGAATGTTATAAATTGTGAAATAACATGTCCCTCTCTATCCTTTCCTATTTTGCTCATGTTTTTTATTGTGATGCAATGAACATAATGTGAACAGTGAACTTGTAGAGATTTTTTACTCCACAATAATTGTAATTAATCAATATAAATATAAAATGAGACAGGACTCCTGGTCCTGATGGGTTTTCTATAAATTCTTTCAGCAGTTTTAGGAGATTTTAAGACCGAGTCGATGGGATTTTTTCAGCATTTTCATGCAACTGGAGTCCTTGGCATGATTATTGAACTCGTTTTTTTTTTATCACCTTTAGTACCTAAGAAGGAATAACCTATGCAGGTGAAGGATTTTCGTCCCACTAGTCTGGTGACTAATGTGTATTAAATTTTCACCAAGGTTTTTTCTAGGCATTTGGATGTAGTGTTGGCATAGTGGTGTCAGTGCATTAAGTTCTTCTGTGGGTGTATGTAGATTCTGGATGCAGCTTGGGTTGTCAATGAGGTTGTTGAAGATATGTGTAGGATGGGTCTTCAAATAATGGTTCTCTTTGGACTTTGAGAAAGCTTACAATAGTGTTACTTGGGATTTCATTGATAGCGTGTTGGAGCGAAGGGTTTTGGTAGAGGTGAGTCTTGGATTGGGTGGTGTTGAATTCGTTCATATTAATCCCATGCCCCCCTTTCTCTTACTCTTGTGGTTGTTTTGTTGAGCAGAAGGATTAATAAATCTCAAATCAGACTAAAACTTTCGCATGATCGCTGATATTAACAAGAAATAAGAAATCTGAAATCAGATTTACAATAGTTGCAATTATCACCAATATTATTTGGAATTTGGAAACAATAATTCCCACCATCTTGTGAGTGAATTAATTTTGGAACTATATTTTTAAATCCTACCTTAACTTCTTCTTTTTTAATTTTATTTTTTATTATTATGTTTAAATATTTTATGGATGTAGTAATGAATAGCTTATTGGAATTTGAAAATAAGAAGCATGTCCAAAAACCATTTTAGTAATCCCTTTAAATCGTTTGCCATCTAATTGCTTTTTTTGTTTTTTGTTCATTTTAAAATACTCCCTCTATTACAAATTATAAGATCAACATTGACTTTATAAAAGTCAATTTGAGACATTTTGAAATTTAAAATTGGTATGATTCATTTAAGTTTTGAAAACAATAAACTTATAACTAGTAGTACTTTTTAGATAGTTTATGGTATTCATAATTGTAATGACAAGCTAAATGAATTAATGTCAATTTTGAGTTTGAAATTGACTTTTAGAAAGTCAATATTAATTTTATAATTTGGAATTGAGGGGTTATGTTATAATGTAAAAGAAACAAATGAAATCCTAATGTAGGAATACATGCCAATCAAGGCTGAAAGCAAGGCAAAAAATGACACCCCATGCGTAGAAGCCATCTCTATAATCTTCCACTATAGAGGTTGATCAGAAGGAATGTGTGGACCCCTAATGAGGACATTAAGGATTCAAGTGGGAGGGATTGTAAATTTTTAAATCCTCCAGTCCCACGTGCTTGTGGTAACCCATATGCTTGTAGTAGGCCAGGAATCTAATATTTTCATATTCTGCATTAAAAACTAATGTTTTATTCCAACAACCAATCTTACGTCCTTTTCTCACCCACGAGTTTTGGCAACCCTTAAAATTTAGTATATGCTTGATATTATGCATGTTATATAATTTAGTTTTCTTAACAATGCTATGTTGAACATACATCACATTTATAGTAGATTAGGGAAAATTCAACAGAAATCATTTAATAATCACTTTTATTTTTAAAATTGTCAGTGACCGTAAAAGAATTTTCAGTAAAATACACCTAAACATAAACCTGAGTTTTGCGTAATCACTTTTTCATAATCTACTTTCAGTAACAACTTTTCAATAATCTGAAGGAATGCAAACTGATCCTTGTGTCAATGGATTTATCTGGCATTAAAGTTATGGATGAACTAGGTGGAGCCCTTGAGATTCTACATTTCTTTCTCTAGGTAGCATCTTGGTTACAAGTGGTGCATGGGTGACTTGTGGTAACTTATTTTCCTTTTGGGGTTGGAGCCTTGAGGTACACAAATCGTTATAGTATTGGTATTATGGAGTCCTACAAGCATATGTAGGATTTATTGGGTTTATATGGAGCCCATATATTATTAGACATCCTGGCTTTTCAATATAATATAATATTTTATTTATTTTGTAAACACGTCGCCACAGGCAATTTGGATTAGACTAAACACATTTTAGTTATGTTGAACAACTGTTTTAGCAGTAATCTAATAAGTTTTTACGCATGCTGATGGTTGTGAATATCTTTCTGCAATTTACTAATGTTAATTTGGTTATAGTTATTATTGAATATCTTCCTTATCATATGGTTGATATACGATGTATAGAGTTTACATGATGGTTGTTCTTACTCTGGCCCACAAATAGGATCTTGACAATTTAGTGGAGGCTGCTCTTTTGTTTTATGGTAAAAAGAAAATGTTGAGTAATACACCAATTCCGTTGAGTTTGGAGAAGGATAATGATCCCCGCTTACTGGCATCCCCTTTGAAGTTTCCTGGTAAACTGGCAGTTGATGTATTCAACAACCGACTGTTCATTTCAGACAGTAATCATAACAGAGTTGTAAGTTCTCCCTCCCTCCCTTTCTCTCTCTCTCTCACACACACACACAATCACGCACACATAGACAAACACATTCCCTCTCTCTCTCTCCCCCCTCCACATGTACACTGAGACCCCATACACACAACACAAGAAAGACATGCACATAGTCACCACACTTTGATTGCCTACTATATCTCCATTTTTAGATCAAAGAACTTGATACTCCATGAAAATGAAAAGTTTGATCACTACTTGTTATGCAATACCCTACGTCAGGAAGTAGTTTTTGTTCATGGAGTATGCAATTGATAAGTCCATATTTTTTAAAATTTAAATTTTGTTTTGTTTTATTATTATTATTATTATTATTATTATTATTATTATTATTATTATTATTATTTTCCTTTTTCTTTCTTCTTTGTTTTTTGTTTTAGCATTTAATTTCTCTCTCTCTAAATGTGTGTGTGTGTATGGGATTTGTTGTTATTCTATTTCTAACTGTTCACTTCTATTCTTTTAGTTTAAATTATTACCATTTTAAGTCCTTTCCTTAGGTATTTGTTTTATCTTTATCTTTTTCTCTTTCCTTTCTACTTCATATTTACATATGTGTTTCATTTTCATTCTCTTTCCTTTCTCCTTACTCCTTTACGTTTACATATGAAATTCATTTTCAGCCTAAACTAACTAGTTTGGATAAAAGGTACTTGCTGTGTTGAGTTGAGTACAAGTCCATTTGATTAGGTAATGATGAAAAATGTTAATTAGGTTTCAAATAATTTATACTTTTTGAAGGCAGGAAATGAAACATGTTTCTTATCCAACAATCAGAGTAAAAACTGACACTAATATCAAGATAGTGGTTTAAGTCAGTGCAAAGTTCATCTCATATTGAAAATGATCTGAATTTAGATCGTTGAAGGGAGACAACACTTGATAGATTCTCACCCATTTCAAGGGGCCAAACACGCATGTGTTTTTCAGGATCACCTAAAGCATAACTCTTATAGTGGGGTGAGTAGTTTAGAGATTAGTTGGATGCTTGAAGAGGTCCGGGTAGTATCGTACTCATAGAAAAAACATACATATATAGGATCAAGTTTGATTTCTAAAGTTAATTTGAAACATTCTTTAAGTTCAGAAGTGAGGTAATACATTTGAAGTTTGAAAAACAATAAATCTTTGTTTATTGACTAAAACTGAATAACGACCATATCACTTTGAAATTTAAAAATGTCTCAAATTGACTGAACAAAGTCAAACTTGATCTTATATTTTGGAATGAAAGGAGTATTTGAATCTTAACGGGTAGATAATGTATTTTGGAGATCGTTGTACATGTGTAGAATATAAAAGTGTTTCTACAAACTGGAGTCATTGCCACAAAAAAAATTAAGCAAAATTTTTATATCAGACGGAAGCAGAGATGGTGGAAATATTGTCAACATTTCCAGGATTTTTTGATCTAAAATTATCTTGCGAGTTTTGAAACTTGTAAATTAAATAATACTTTATTAGAGCTTTATTATATAGTTCTGCTTATGGTTAGGGAAAACTGCAAACTGTGCCCTAAAGTTTCATCGGATTTCCAATATAAACGCTAAAGTTTCAATTTTTGCAATGTCATAGACAAAGTTGCAAGTTTTTGCTAATTTGTCCAATCTGACCAATTTTGGTAAAATGGGTCAATCATGTGCATATTATGTGGGTGTTTAAGGAACTAAATACTCAGTTTGTACACTAAAATTGCTACTTAAGCAACTGTTAAAAATTGGAATATATTTTAGTATACAAACTGACTATTTTGCCCATTAAACACCCAGATGATATGCAAAATATTGACTTATTTTAACAGAAATTAGTTAGAAGCGATAGTTTTGCTAAAAATTGTAAATTTGGCTATTTCTCATAAAAATTGAAACTTTAGCATCTATATTGCAAATTTGATGAAACTTGAGGAGACAGTTTTGCAGTTTGCCCTTATGGTTGTTATATGCTCAATGTTAGTAACAAATCTTATAAATTATTTTTCTACTAGTACCTAGGTTACTAATATGCTCAATAACTTGCTCATTTTTCATTTATCTATTGTATAACTAAAACGTATACAATTGCGAACACTGCAAGAACATGAGCGGGAAGTTGGTTCTTGGAAAGTGTCATTTTGTAGAAACTAAACTTCAATTCAATTATATGAGAAGATCCACAGATTCAACCTCTGTTTTGAGATGAGTTGCTTGCAGTGGCTGATAACTTCGAGTCTATGCCAGATTTGTTTAACCTTCATGCAATTTTGCAATTTGAAATATTTTTATGTCCATCTGAAACTTCTTTGACGGAAAATACTTGATGTGGATTATAGGTGGTAACTGACCTGGATGGAAATTTTCTAGTCCAAATTGGGAGTACAGGAGAGGAGGGTTTTCAAGATGGTAATTTTAGTGAGGCCACCTTCAATCGCCCACAGGTATAGATTGCAGCTAATCCTCTATATTTGTCATCTGTCAAACATATCTAACTTCAGGCCTCAATGTATTTTCTTATATTTTGAGCATCCCATGTTTCTTTGTAACTTTTGTTCTTTGAACTCATTATTTGATGTATTTTGTTTATCTAGGGTCTGGCCTATAACCCAAAGAAAGACCTCCTGTATGTTGCGGATACTGAAAACCATGCTTTGAGGTAGTGGTGGTTCCAGAATTAACGTATAACGTTATATTTCTTAATATTACAAGTCATTCTCTTTTTTTTTTCTTTTTCTCCTTCATGTTTTCATCATCTATATGGTTGGATTTAAAAGAAAACGTAAAAAATATCGCTTTTAAAGTGATTTGCAGCCAAGCTTCGCTAAGGCATGCCTTAGATTCCTTTTTCCCTATATATAATAAATACTCGTGAGAACTTGCAAAAGAGTGCACATGAAAAAACAAAGGGCAACAACACTGATTAGCATCCATCCCTTGTCAATTGTGCCACTCTATTCCTTGTTTCTGTTAGATGTAAAGGATTCACATTTGCTTCTTGATTGGTATTTTATCACATTTTCTCTAGCTTATGTAAATTGAAAAGTTTTAGGTTCATCTTAGTTGATTAAACTTTTTACCTTTGCAGGGTGATTGATTTTGTTAATGAGATGGTGGAAACTCTTGCTGGAAACGGAACCAAAGGTTCTGACTACAAAGGCGGAGGAAAAGGAACCACCCAGGCATGACGAGCATTCATTCAATTTTTGGAAACATGTTTGTTTGCATTTATTAGATGAAACTGGTGCATGTGTTATGAAATGTGAATATGTTTATATGGGGTTGTGCATAGTATCATCATGATAGAGAATCAATTTTTTGTTGCAAAGTCATGGGATAAGTGACCTTTTGAAATGAAATTTCTTTTGATCTTTCAGCTCCTCAACTCTCCTTGGGATGTCTGCTTTGAGCCAGAGAATGAAATTGTTTACATTGCAATGGCTGGCCAGCATCAGATCTGGGAACATAAGACATTAGATGGAGTTACAAAAGCTTTTAGTGGTGATGGTTATGAAAGAAACTTGAACGGTTCAAGGTAATTGTGGTAAAATTCCAAAGAAAAAGAGAACAAGAGTATGCGAGCTGTACTTATATAACATATTAACGTGCTTTCTCTCCGTAATCATACTTGCTAGTTTCTTCATAATATGAAAAAAAATGTCTGAAAATTCATATGCTGAGATAGTTTTTTGACAAGGTAGTACTCGCTCTGTCCCTAATTACATTCATGCTTTCCTTTTGTGTAAATGTTTCTGTACAAATCTCATGCAACTATAATTTAGATGTTCCATACTCCCCTTTTTAAGGATTAGAGATAAAAACTCGCCAACTCCCCCATACTATTGCCTTTTGCGCACACATTATAAAAGTGGTATAAAAGGGAACAAGTTGGTCAATGCTCGATTTTCTAAAGTGTGCCTGTTTAGCATGACATTCAATCTGTGAAGGAGTTATTGGTACTTATATTTCAGTGAGTTCTCCATCTGTAATAGCCTTTTTTTCTTTTAAAGTGCTTGAAGAGAACTTGTTTAATAATAGCAACATTTTAAATAAGATATATCCTAAAGCAAAAATATGCATTTACATATTGCATACTAACGATCAAATTTCATTAGTCATATAGTTTCCATGAATATCGAGTTACCGTACCACTTTAAAGTTTTAGGGTATGCGTCTTTTGTGGAATAGGAGGTCAATTTTAATTGCCCTCTCATTTCCAAGATATAAGACCACTTTTTGACTTTTTAAAATCGATATAAGCTAATTTCAAATTTCATAATTGATGTGATTTTTTTTTAGGAGTAATAAAATTATATTTAAAGAGGCACCAAAGGGGTACCACCCGTGTATAGCTAGAGCTAAAAATTATAGGCACATATGTGCCACCAAGACACAAATTTCATCATGTCCCTAGGCTAAACTCCGATAAAAAAAATCAATAAAAGCGATCATTGGACCTAGATACATCTCATTTGCCTAATGAAAAGCAGGTTAGAATAAGAATTTTATATGCACAATAGGTCGTTCCTTTGCCTTAAAGCATCTACAACTTCGTTCCCTCCAAATAACCCACCAAAGGTGTGAATAAAGAAAGAAGGGAGAAAACTCTTATTATTTATGTATCTCACAATGTCTAATAGAGAGCCTTTATATAGGCTTAGAGTTGTTGTACATTTGGAAAGTAAATCAATCATTATCCCTTAATTATGCAATCCCCATAATCATGTAATCCCCCTAATTATGTCTTTAGAATAATATCTAGAATTCTCTAGAATATCTACTAACACTCTCCCTCTAGCTGGAGCATGTATATCAATCATGCCCAGCTTGTTACAAATATATGTAATTCTAGTAGTTTCCAAGGCTTTGGTAAACACATCAGCAAGCTATTCGCCAGTCTTAGCATAACTTGTGGATATAATTCCTTGGATCTTTTCACGAACAAAGTGGCAATCAACTTCTACGTGTTTAGTCCTTTCATAAAACACCGAATTAGAAGCAATGTGAAGAGTTGCCTCATTATCACACCAAAGGTGCATAGGTACCAACTTGTTAAATCCTAGTTCGGTTAACAAATGCTTCATCCAAATTAGCCATTGCTCTATATTTTGATTCCGCACTCAATCTAGAAACAACATTCTGCTTCTTACTCTTCCATGCTACGAGATTTTCTCCAATAAATACGCAATACCCTATAGTAGACCTCTTATCTGATGGAGCCCCTGCCCAATTTGCATCCGAGAATCCTTCTTATATTATGTCCACGATCACGAAAAACCAATCCACACATAGGATAATCACACCTGAGAAAGTTGGCAAAACACCAAACAGGCCCGTAACTACCCCTAGGTGGACCCTGCGATGCATATGTTAGAACTTGGATATACAAGGAAGCAAATAATAGCTATTTAAAGGCTAAAATTGTGCATACCTTGATGGGTGAACCGAGGGGGTATTTGTAGGGACGTCCCTCGGTGTACCCTCCAAGTTAGGAGATTCAATACTTGAATCAACCTACGATTATATCCCGCGGTAGCACTCAATCAGGTATATGTTACTTGGTAGAGTACGCATAGGATCCTTAGTTATTTAGAATCCTCTAAAAGGTGTTAAATGTGATTAGGGTTTCTATTCCCCTGCCAAGGGACCATAGTACTCCTCTAGTAGATGGGGCTTTTGGGTGGTGGACACATGGAGACATCCTATAGGTGGATATTTTTATCCACATTAGTTGCCCCTACTTCTTTGTAACCTAAGAGATTGGAAAAGAGAAAGAAAGAAATAAAGAATATGATTTGTAGGAGGCTTTTATTATTTGGAAATGACCCCTGTGGAGATATTAACCAAAAATAATATTTTAAAATATTTTTAAAATTTGTAGTACTATCGTGATAATTTTATAAAATTGAAAAAATAATTATGAATCCACTCTGAAACTTCATTGGAAATTTGGCACGCCCAAGCAGAGTAATATGCTCATGGAGTGAGAGGTGATGATAAATTTTTACGAGCGAGAGATTTTTACTTCTTTTTTTTTTTTTTTACTTAAAAGAGATACAGTACATGAATAAATTGGTCCGCGTAAGTGTACAAAAAGCCCCCCCTAATAACTTGGGGGTCCTAAGTTCAATCCTTAGTAGTAGCATGGAGAGGAGAATTTTTCTTTTACGTAAAGGAGCGCTAGCGCGCACCCAACCTGTCGCATGCCCAGCTTGTCGCATGCCTGCACCTAGAGGGTCCGCATGGGGGAAGTCACGCGCTGCCTAACACTCCACACGCCCACCGTGTCTCGTGCCCAGCATATCGCATGCCTGCACGCACTTGTTTACACCCACGTCCAAGGGGTCCACTTGTTTACACCCACTGTCGTGAACAAGGTATCATGAGTTGGTAATCAAGGCTAGATTTTTGTAATTATAGATGTTGTCATCAACATAGGTCCAGAGATCTTGACCTTCAAGGAAATTTTTTAAGAGTGATGCAGCGGAAACTTATTTAGTTTAACGTGCTAACACAAACAGAGGGATTAGATAACGTTTTAATGCCGACGACAGGAATTACCTTGATAAAAACTTGAATTAATAAGAAAGATAGAGAACTCTCAAAGAGAAACAATAAGTGTATTATTATGAATTGAATTGAAATTGGTTATATAAGAAGTCTCAAGGCAACCTATATTTATAGGTCTAGGTACTTTCCTACATCTAATTTGAAAAGGATAATAAATAACTCTCCTATTCTACTTTGAAAAGGATAATAGATAACTGTCTTATTTTACTTTGAAAAGGATAATAAAATTGCTAATTAACTTTCCTACAAGTAGTTGGAAACTATTAAAATAAAAATAATAGTAAATCTAAATCCAACTAGAATTCCCTAAATAAAAAATAAAAATACATCTAATAAACTAAAACTCCATAAATTACAAATTTATGGAAATCCTAATCTTCATTGATATTTTTTACCCCATCAAAGAGGCCTATGGGAAATAATTTTTACCATCCAGCCTTATTGCCAACGTATGATATTGTGAATCCATTAAGCTCATTGAAAAAGTGGAGGTAGAAGTAAATTGGATGAGATCAAAAGCAGCTCACAAAGAACTATGGGAGTAGATGGGACTATGAAAACTAAATAATAATAGGCTCTAATACCATGGAATAAGAAAATAGACAAGAATTGGAGAAGAAGCTTTCAGGATTTCTTGATTTTGAATGTTATGTTACAATAAAACTCATATATTTATAGGTACAACCGAGCCATAATTTACAACATTAAATAAGCCTATCAAATAACCTAATTACATGCACAAAATTAGCTTAACAAATCATATAATTACATCCTAAATTACAGCCTAAATTAGCTCTATGTATAAACAACAATATGATAACATTTATAATTGCATAAATTTAGCCTTGATTGACATCTCATGACACCTTGTTCACAGTTGTACGTTGTGCGCACGCCCACGTGCGCTAGCGCCCTGTCTTATTCGCCTGTGGGTGGCTAGGGGGTTCGCATGAGACACCCTCCCAAGGGACGTCCACCTGGGGAAGGTCTTAACAATAAATTCTTCTTCCACATCGAAGGTATGCTTGGAGACATCCAAACAAAAGAGTTTGTGCGGGAGAGTTATTCTAGTCACCAAATTATATGAACAAAATCAAATCTATTTTTCCTCCATATTGAGGTAATTGGGTGACATCATACGGATGACATCACATGGGGGACATCACCCCTAGTTATGTCAATTTTAGATATTTTTTCTTGGATGGAAAGGTAAATTACAACCACTCATTTTCATTCATCTTCAAGTAAACTTCTCTATAAAAGGGGAAGCTCCCACATAAATTTTTCACTTTCAAAATTACCGTGGGTGAGATTTCTATAGAGTTCTTCATGTTCTAAAGAAGCTCTAAGGTACTCTTGGTGTTCTTCATCAAAGTTTTTCATGATTTCTATTCTTAGATCCATTTTTTCATCTTCCCCAATGTGTTTGTTATGTCTTCAACAAGTAAGTTTCCTTTCACTTCTTCCTCATTTTATCATTATCAAGCAGGTAACAATAAAAATCTTCATTTATTTACTTTTCCAAAAAAATATCAAAGCAGAGAATTATGAGGACAGTAGTATGTTGTTACATGAACGTACCCATGGCAGTACCCTCTTGAACCTCCCGTGGGTGGAGGAAACCTTCCATGTCCCCCTGAAGTCTATCGACCAATATAGTTGCTACAAAGGCTCTAGGATTTGTTCTAGTATCCTTTTAGACTCTCAAGTAGCCCACTTGGCGAAAAAAGTACCTTATACGTCTTCCTGACTTTGAATGTCTCTAGGCCTATACGGATGTTTGTGCATGTTATCGCACCGTCTTTGTGTCTTTAGGAGTGCCTTGCTAGCAGGTGTACGTTTTCCACTTCACCCCTTTATTATTGAAGTCTTAAATAGCTACCCAATTCACTTCTCTCAAATCATGATAGATGGGCCTAATCAACGTTGAGGCAAGAAAGATGGATGTTGGAGATCAGGGAAATGAGAAGATTGAGCTTTTCACTTGAAAAATCACCCCTTGCACCTCTATGATGAGTCCCCCTCTAAGGGGGATAGTGGAAGCCCCTCCCCTACTAAGGTTGTCAATGCTGAGAAGGGAAAGAAGGCGCATTGCCCCTTGGGATATCCATGGTAGTGATTCTTTTCTTAATGACCCCAAGGCTGCTATGGAAATGTATCGTGTCGCAAATTCAACCAATAGGAGCAGTGCGAAACAAGAAAGTGATGAGAAGATTAGCCAACTTGTAGCCCAAAAAGTTGTGGAGGTAGCGACTTACTCTTTATTTTTGTTCTTCATCTTCCTTTAAATTATCTCTTAGATACTAATGGTGCATCCTCTTATTTATAGAACCTTGTTTTCACCTCCCAGTTATGTCAGCGCTCAGAATATTGGGCAAGGGAAAAGGTCGAGCTGTAAAACAAGATCCTAGAACTTAAAGGGGCCTTGGAGGATGCCAAGAAGAAGTTGGCGAAGAACTCCAAGAAGACCAAAGCAGCATAGAGGAGCTCCAAGGATGCCAAAGAGGAAAACAAGGAATTGAAAAATGAGGTTGCTAACCTGAAGAGGCAATTGAATGAAACCATCAAGCAGAAGGAAAAGTTTGATAGCTTGGCCATAGAGGCGTACAAGAAGTCACAGTTATGGGAGGCAGAAGATAAGCTCTACATGGAGATGAGATATTCACAGATGCTTGGGACGAGTGCTTGAAGAAGGTGAGATCGTCCTATCCCAATGTTGACCCTGAAAAGTGCTTTGAGCCTGGAGAGGAGATGAAGAGGAGGAATGCTCTTACTAAGGTTGCACTACTGCTAGAGCTGCCACTAGTGACACTGTTGCTAGTGATGAGTAGACTCCTAGGGCGCCTCATTTTGAATTGGATAGCTATTTAAGACTTCAATAATAAATGAGTGAAGTGAAAAATGTACACCTGCTAGCAAAGCACCACTAGACACACAAAGATCATTGCTACGATTACATACACGGTCATCCATATAAGTCGAGCGACGTTTAAAGTCAGGGAAACGTATGAAGTATTTTTTTGGCTAAGTGGGCTACTTGAGAGTTTTAAAGGATACCAGAACAAATCCTAGAGGCTTCATAGCAACTATATTAGTTGATGAACTTCAAGAGGACATGAAAGGCCTCCTCCACCCGTACGGGGTTCGAGGGGTTACCCCCATGGGTACATTCATGCAACTTGCTATTGTCCTCATAATTCTCTACTTTGAGATTTTTCGGAACAGTAGATAAATGAAGATTATTATTATTGCTGCTTACTTGATCATGATAATGTGAGGAGGAAGTAACAGGAAATTTACTTGTGAAAGACATGACAAACACTTTGGGAAGATGAAAAAAAAGATCTGAGAATGGAAATCTTGAAAAGTTTTGGCGAAGAATGCCTTAGAACTTCTTTAGAACATGAAGAACATTATGAAGATCTTAAGCTCTCCAAATATATCTCCACTCTTTCTCTCTCTAGAAATCTCACCCAAGGTAATTTTGAAAGTGAAGAATTTACTTGGGAGCTTCCCTTTTTATAAAGAAGTTTACTTGATGGGTGAAAATGAGTGGTAGTGACATCACTAGGGGTGATATCCCCCATGTGACGCCATATCATTTGTATGATGTCACCCAATTAATTCAGTATGGAGTAGGAATGGACTTAATTTTGTTCATATAATTTGGTGAATAGAATAGCCTATATGTGAACTCCTCCACACGACCTCTTTGTTTGAATGTCTTCAAATATATCTTCAATTTGGAAGAAGAATTTATTGTATGTACCCTTAGACGGACGTTCCCTGGAGGGGATGTCATGCGAACCCCCTAGCCATGCACGGGCGAACAAGGCGAAGCACTAGCACGCGTGGGCTTGCATGGGTGCATGGTGTGCTAGTCGTGCGGCAACTTGGGCGCTTGTGACATCTCTCAGACGGACCCCCTGGACGTGGGCATGAACGAGCGTGAACAGGCGTGCGCGGAAAAGTTCTGCTCTCCATACTGCTGTCAAGGATTGAACTTGGGACCCCTGGGTTATCAGCGGACGCTTCATACCGCTGGGCTAGTTGGGCTGCTTGTTACTTAGGCGGCCTAATTTATTCATGTTTGTATCTCCTTTTAAGTAAAAATAAAAATAAAAATAAAAATGAGGGAATAATTATTTTAATAAAAGTGGACCTCCTCACTAGTATTCTTCAAGGAGACTTTCACTCTTGAAATTTTTTCATCACCTTTCGCTCCATGAGCATATTACTCTGTTTGGGCGTCCTGAATTTTCAATGAAGTTTCAAAGTGGGTTCATAATTATTTCTCCAAATTTTATAAAATAACTCCGATAGTACTATAAATTTAAGAATATTCCAAAATATTATTTTTGGTCAATATATCCATAACATTATCTCCAAATGGCAAGGGCCTCTTACGAATTATATTCTCCATTTCCTTCTTACTCTTTTCAAACTTCTTAGGTTACAAAAATTATGGGGCAACTGATGTGGGTAAAAATATTCTCCTGTAGGACGTCTTCACCACTCGAAGGCCCTATCTACTAGAGGGTCTCTTGGCGGGGGGACAAATACGCTAACCGCCTTGGACACCTTCTAAAGGATCTAGATAACTAAGGATGCTATGTGGACTCTACCAAGTAACATACTCCTAATTGAGTACTATCAGGGATACAATCTTAAGTTGATTGAACTACTGAATCTCCTTCCTTGGAGGTTCACCCATCAAGTTTTTAGCCTCTACATAGCTATTATTTGCTTCCCTCTATATTCGAGTTCTAACTTAGGCATTGGAGGGTCTACCTAGGGATAACTCCTATGGGATTTTTAGGTATTTCGCTAACTTTCTCAGGTGTGGTTGTCCTTGTCCCTACTCAAAGATCTCCTACACAGGTGATTTGGTTCTATAGTTTTTGGCTGCATAAGTTTCCTTTAAAAACAAGGGGAGAGTACAATCAGCATATTTTGTTAGATTTATATAGATAATATCTGTACTCACTATATGCGCTTATAACAAGAAAATCTTAATAGATTCTTGATTGTTCGCTTACAATTTATCTAGTTTTCTGCAACGAGACTAAATTGTTGCTCGTGTTGTTTTTCTAATTGCATGTTCAAATGCCACTCTTGCTATCTTTAGTTTTTTAATTTTGTTGAGACAGCTCTACAAGCACATCATTTGCCCAACCTTCCGGAATCTCGTTGTCGCCTGGTACTATATTGGAATAATTGATAGTTTTCATATCTTTCAGTCGTTTTGCAAGTTCTGCATGACCTCATAATGCCATGAGTATCTCTTTGTTATGCTTTCATAGATTTGAAGGAGGCATATATTGCTGATAGTGAGAGTAGCTCCATTCGAGCACTTAATCTGAAAACAGGAGGGTCAAAATTATTAGCTGGAGGTGATCCAGTTTTCTCAGACAATTTGTTTCGGGTAAACATGTGACTCATCTTAAGTAGTTTTCTGTCTTTGTTTGTCTCATGAATTTGACTCATTTTAATATATTAATCTAGATTCCAGTTGACTCATGTTTAACTTAGATTGACTTTTGCAGTTTGGAGATCACGACGGAATAGGCTCAGAAGTGCTGCTTCAACATCCCCTGGGTGTAGTATGTGGAAAGGATGGTCAAATTTATTTTGCAGATTCTTATAATCACAAGGTACTTTCTGATTTCATTTTAACAAACGAACAATGTTGCACGACAAACATGACAATTAGAACTTCGCATTTTCTTAATAGCGGCTTGACTTTGATCATGACCATGCATCAAAGCATACTTTAGTACTCCCTCCACAAAATAGTGTCCCATTTGCCACAAAAAAAAAAAAGTTTCATAAAAAGAGTTAATTTTTGTCTAGCACGTGTTAAAGTTAATGTGAGGCTATTTCGTAAATCAACAGCACACAAAATCCATGGGCTTTAAAATAACAAGAGAACAGGGGAGGGGAAGATTTTATTGAAAAATATCTTTGAATCGATGCAACTAGGTGTATATAATTACTAAGCATCATTCTGTTTCATTATTTTGGTGCTTGTTTCTGTTTGGTGCAAATCGCACTTGTTATTGTAATTTACACCTCTTTTTGTTTCTGCTTTAGGATGAACCTTAGTTTGTCTCCCCATAATGAAGCTATCGCATTTGAAGGGGGATACTAAAGAAATATATACGTTTTTATGCGCGTGTGTGGGTGGGTGTGTCTATTAGTCTTGTTCTTTAACTAGTTAATCTTTTGTAAAAACTGGTGACTCATAACAAATAAACTTGCTTCCGGAATTCATTATAACTGTATGATGGCTAAAGTTGGGATGGAATGCTGAAGTTTGTGGCCAAATTTCAGATCAAGAAGCTGGATCCAGCTAGAAGAAAAGTGAGTACGTTAGCAGGTCTTGGCAAAGCTGGTTTCAAGGATGGAACAGCCCTAGAAGCTCAGGTAATAGCACATACTCTGTTCTCTTATCTGCATTATGCTGCAATTGTTTTGTTTTTTCTGTCTGCATGAAGTCAAAAAAATTTAAAGTATTGTTTTTCTGAATCTATCTGCTTCATTTTGGTCTTGTTGACTACTAACTCTTCTCCCCTCTCACCTCCACCCTCCCCTCCCCCCCTCCCTTCCCCCTCCAAGATTATTGCCTATCAACAAGAGCAAAAGGGACAGACTATCATTTTCCTGACTATGAAAAATGTTCTTTCTTCTGTAAGATTGTTAAACATTTGATTGAGATTCAGAATTGACCATAAAGCGTGGAAGCATGATAGTAGGTTAAAAGAGACATATGCCGACACAGGATGCAAAATGTTTTTGTGCATGTCATTATTCTTGGTGTTAGAAATTAATTAGTATGCCAAATAAATATTTTTTAGCTGTCAACTGTGGTCAACTCATGATACTTAATGTTTCTAGGAGAAAAAGAATCTTCGCATGAGTTTATCATTTAAAGTGTGAAAAAATTAGTTGATCGTTAAATATAGAATAAACGTGAAACTTGATTGGTTTTTAGCGTCATTTATCCTGCTGAAAAATTTAAACCAGTTAATAAAATCTGAAAGTGCTTTTTCATGTTTTTCTCCAAATTTTGATTATGTGGATCAAATCTGCAAATTCAAAGTTCAATTTATGCTTTAAACAAGCAATGATCAGATTCAGAAAAGTGTATCCAAACAGCCTCATAGATTTGGGACCAATTCTACTTCGAGAAATACTCTTTTAAGTATTTATTCACCCATATGTTTTCATTCTCCGTTTATTTTACGCTATACATATATTTAGATGCCACCTCTCATACTTGCACGATTGTCTATGCAGCTTTCAGAGCCATCAGGTATTGTTGAAGCAGGAAATGGTAATGCACATTTCTAATATTTTCTGTTTGATGCTTGAGAGGATGCTTTTATCAAATAATATATTTATGTAACTCAGTTATACGTCCTATCTTGTTTTAAATAATGTGTGAACTGATATTTCTGCCTTGAGTAAATCTATGGGCTAATTTAATTATTTAGTTTAATTTGAGTTTTACAAGATTCCTTGTTTTAGTAGGATTTAAAGTTCCTCATCTTTTAGGGTTTCTCTTTTATGTAGAGTTTCTCTTATATATATAATTGGGCATAATATAATGGTAATTGTTGGAAATCCCCTACTATCGCTTCTCTATGCTTCCTTCAATAGCCTAAATCGATTCTTGAGCTTACACTTGCATCTCTTTTATCGTTAATTTTTTTCACGATCTCGATCTTGTGCACTGCCGAGATCTAGTAGATATTACTAAATCATCATGCAGTAAATGAAGTACAAAATCATGCACTACACAACAAAAAATTGATATAATTCCTTAATGTCATGCAGGGAAACTTTTCATAGCTGATACTAACAACAGTTTGATAAGGTATCTGGATCTGAATAAACAGGAGGCTGAACTTCTCACTCTAGAGTTAAAAGGAGTTCTGCCCCCTACACTGACATCGAGGTCTTTGAAGCGTCTTAGAAGGCGATCCGCAGTTGATACAGAGACCATTAAAGTTGATGGTGGTTCATCTAATGAGGGTAACTTGTATCTTAAAATATCAGTACCTGAAGGGTATCATTTCTCCAAGGTCTCTCTCTCTCTCTCTCTCTCTCTCTCTCACGGTTTCTCTCCCTTTCTTCCACCATTCTTACTACCATATTATATCCATTAGGCTTTCAGCATTTCACTTATACATTCATAAGCTCTGGTTTCCAATACACTGTAATTCTAAATGTAGGAAGCACGCAGCAAGTACAGTGTAGAGATTGAGCCAGAAGATGCAGCGATTATTGACTCCTTGGATGGAAATCTCAGTGCAGAAGGAACTGCCATGCTTCATTTTAAAAGATCCTCCCCTTCAGCTTCGACAGGGAAAATTAACTGCAAGGTATTCTTTCTTTGTTTTTAAAGTTATTTCAAGTTACATATCCTACTACATGAAATATGGCATTCTCCTACTTTTTTAATGAACCACCAATACACCCTATCGAGGCTTTGCATTGCACCAATGTGCTTTCTAAAATAGATGTTGAAGCGATTGGCCAAATATAACATGCAGGATGGAAATGGTGATCTTTTCATCCAAGAGGCTTATTTTTTTGTAAACCCTAAACCCTTAACCTTGAACCTTAATTATGTTACCGGGAAATTCCCTTCTAGTGCTCGGTCTATGACCCATTATCCCTCTTGCTTGACTTAAGCATTATTATAGGCTTATCCCAATAATAGACTTTAACAGCAAAAATTTACTGAGTAGCCCTATAGATCAATGGTAATCAATCTTAGCACTTATCCCTTCGTTTATGTAGTTTCAAGCTGCCATTAACTGTGACAGTCGGATGAACCATTTCAATCCATCAAGGAAGATGGTAGATTCGCTACTGGTGCTTCCAAATCCCATTTTTCAATATTAGAAGGCACCAGTATTTTCTGGTTTCGCAATAGTGTGCAAGAGAAATGAAGAGAGTTTTTGAGTGATTAAAGCAAAACATAACTTCTGATCGATTCCACAACTGGAATTTACTAATTTAAGCCAGTTATCAATTTGGTATCTTTGGCATGTTCTGCAGGTATACTACTGCAAGGAAGATGAGGTTTGTTTGTATCAGTCTGTAACTTTTGAAGTACCATTCCGAGAGGTGATTCCGAACTCTATCCCAGAGGAGATTACACTTCCTTATGTTGTGAAGCCAAAAACTTCCACAGACAGCTTGCAGCTTTCAGGTGTTCGCTGACTCGATACATGTGAATAGTATGTAAGCCTTCCTGTTTCAATAATATTTTCCATAGTTCTATCTATATAATAAGATTTACAATGGGATGCGGGCAGTTGCTTACAATTGATCGAGAAAATAAGTGTCTAAATATACCATTCAAATATATGTAAATTTTTGTCACAGCTTACTTTTCTTTTTATTCTTTTATCTGTTCTCATACATAGGACGGTCATCTGACAAGTTTCAGTTATTACTCAAATTGCCAATATAGTTTAAATTTATGTTTAGGCATAATGTCTGTAAAACCTTTTATCAAATTAAAATCATGCAATATCACAGCATTAATTCTTCTTCTTTTTTTCTTTGTTAATTTTGACTCACAAATATAGACAGTAGGTGTATCTATATCTGTCAGATAGTACGTGTATGAATTCTAGTGTTATTAGATCTTTGGCTGTGGATCTGCATACATATTGACTTGAACTATACATGAGAAACCAAATATATATTCAATCGTGGGGCAGGAAGTAGGTGGTTCTATGCGTCACCAGCAAGTTTGGTATAAACTGCTAAGAGTGACATGTACTTGGTATTAATTTAGTGCCACATGGTTGATCCTTATCATTGCTAATTGAGAGTTATGTGATTGTGATGTGCACATGCTTGATAGGGTTTATAATGGCTGCTATTTTGCCTGTATTAAAGGGGCCGGCGGGCGGCAAAGCTATTTGCGTTTAGTTCTAATTATTATAATCATCATTGTCATAATTATCATAGATTTTGCGCTAAGCAAGGGTTGGATTTCTAAGTAAGGAACGCATTCGTGTGCGCTTGTCATGGATCAAATGATGATAAGGGTTTGGTCAATTATTTGGAACATATATAATATGTTCTTGTAATGATGCAGAGGACCAGGTTAGTTCCCTACATACCAAGCAAAGAATATGTTAGTATACAAAGGCTATCTGTAAGCAAGCTCTGACCAATTATATGAGAACTATTTTATGTTTGATCAAAATTCAAGATTTAAATAAGCATTAAGATATTATTTGTTGACATCATAAAACGCGTTTATTCCCACCAAATCCATGTCTATCTTATCCTCACCAAATTTGTCTGACCATAAATTGCAAAGCACAGAATAGTGAGTTTATACTGGCCTTCCATTCTTCTTTCATTCCTTGGTAGGATTTAGAGACTCGTGTGCAAACATATATATGGGAACATTCTGTCAAGAAATTGAAATCAGTGCTGTTCAACTCAAAGTGAGGCAAAATTTCGTTTTTAACATATTTTCATGTGATTCTTTCTAATATTTTTTAATTTTATTCGAGTCACATTAACGTAATGATTCATTATGTTGATGTGACGACGTTATCGTTATTTAGTTGGTCCAATTACATTATAATAATGACTCGTTACGTTATTGCGACAGTTTTCTTGTTTGATTTGTCCAATTACGTTATAAAAATGACCTATTACGTTGATGTGACATTTTCATTCCCTGTTTGGTTGGTGAAATTACTTTTTTAACAAGAGTGTGCATTCTTTTCTCATTGCGTGTCCATACATGAGTATGATGTAACAAGACTAACACATTATAGATGAGAATATCTGCCAGAAGCTTTTTGATCATGAGTCTTAGAACCCTTCGATTTCCATCCTTGTGCCAAAACCCCCTCCACTTCGTAATCAAAAGTTAAACCTGCTTTTTATAAAAGCAAGAAATAAATTAGAATGTAAAACAAAAATTTGACAATGAAACACACCAATTAAAAAGAGTAAATTCTAACATAATCATTTAAAACCAGCCCATAATCTTAATTGAGGTGATGGCGTCGGCAGGCAACACAAAAGTTATCAAGAACATGGGTTAGTTGAAATTAACAAGTACCCCCCCCCCCCCCCCCTTTCTCTCTCTCTCTCTCTCTCTCTCTCTATATATATATATATATATATTTGGTGCAAGATAGTCAAAAACTAGAAAAATCAAAAAGTCAAGGATGAGAATATTTCTGCTAAACTCAAAGACTTGTTGAGTTCAAATGAATGACAACTCTTTGCACAAACTTTTGAGTTTAGCAGAAAATATTCTCATCCTCGGCTTTTTGATTTTTCTAGTTTTTGACTACGTACCTTGCCCTGAAACTGTTTGGTATTTAATTTAAACTTATATATATAAGCTTCCTTAATCCAAAAGGAAAATAAAATATTTACAACCAGCAAGAGCGTACCAACTGCCAACCGTCTGTGACAAACTGATGGTCTGCCTATCAAATTAATTTAATCAAATCCTTATTATTTAACAAATGAAAAAGAATATAGTGTTGATTAATGTTGGGATTGACTCATAATTTTGCGGGTTCGACTAATAATCACTACGACAGAGTGGTTAAGGGTCTCACTCACGGTGAGCGAGCGGCTGTCCAGCTCGCCGGTGAGCTGACGGAGGTTGCAAAGGGACAACGTTACCTGGAAACTAAGCGCAAGGGTGTAATTTGGTTTGGAGATTTATTAGTAGTCCAGTATTTGGTTTACTAATGTATTGCGCTTGAGCCTATGTTATAGCAGTTAGGGTTTTCTAGTTATTATAAAAGCAATTGTTTAGTGTTTGAATCATTGTAGAGTGTGTGAGGTATCTAATGAATACGTCAAACAAACAGGACTAGCCAATTTGGTAAACCTGAGTATATTGTCTGTTCTTATTTTTCTGTTTTTTATCTAATATTTCGTGTGATTATGTTATTATTCGATCTTAAATTCTAATAATTAAGATAAGCCTGTCCCAAATTATTAGTTTTCAAACATTAATGTTGGTGAGCACTAACATCAAATTAATTAAGATTAGACGGGTGATTTTATCATTGTGCAATCACGGGTCTGCCTCTGATGTCAAGTTTTATCTTCTTAATCTATTCATCAACTTGGTTAAGTAATTAACACTCATAGTTGCAAGAAACAAATGTGGTTGGGGAGATGTTTATCCTTTGCCCATAATCTTCCCTGGAGTAAATCCCAATTCCTGACAGGGATAACATAAAATAATAAAGGAAAAAAGCTGCACTCATTAATTGCAAATATCTTAGAATCATTAGTACTTAAACCTCATTTTCTGACTTTGATAAAACTTATGCATGCGTGTTACCATAATAGAGCAATAAGACTCTTTAATTTTGTATACTTGGACTAATTGATTTAAATAGTACCAATATTACAACAATAAAAGTTATTGAAAAGACTTGAGAGAAAAAGGGAGGTTATCTTCTCTCTTTTTTCTTCCCTTTAAAACTCATTCGAATAAATTTTAAATGAAAGATGAAAGAGAAATAATTTTGTACTTAAACGAGTCGTATCATGTAAGAAAAGTTAATTAATAATTCTCCTTCAACTATAAACGACAAATAAAAAAATTATGTGCATAAAAAAATCTCTAAATAAACACTTACTTCGCAACTATAGCACTGTTTGTATAGAAAAATAAATGCTTTCTCTGTTTCATATTATTTAATTATTATTAACTTTTAAAAATTAATTTAAAATATTTATAAACTCAAAATTGATATAATTTTTTTTAATTTTAATCAATACAATAATAAATATTGTAAAATATTTAAAAAGCATTATTCATTGTTAATTATATTATTTTATAATTTTTAATGAAACGTTTTAATTTTAATTTTACAAATATCTCAATTTAACTTTCAAAATATAACGATTGTATAATTTAAAACGGGAAGTACAAAATATTTTTGGTGCAATGTACATCTACACATAATTGTGAGAGAGGAACAACTTTGTCAATGGGGTCAATTGTTGATAACTTTAGAGCATGTGATTGCAAGCCTTATTTTTCGGTGGCGGGAAAGAGGAGGACCCTAAGCTTGGTCTAAGATAGTGGGACAGGATCACTCATTTATCAATTTTTATTTTATTCTTTTAAAAATTTAATCCTGATCTTGAAACATGTCTCGCAGAAGGAGGCAAACTACTGTCGCCCCCACTGCTTGGCGTGAGAGAGATCATCTGTGTTTTTTGCAAGATTTCTTTTTATCTTTTCTATACTATTTTAGTTTACTTTTATTACCTAGCACTAGCAGATGCATGCATGTCCTTTGATCATTTGCAGAAAAAAGATGAACTTTAATCATTCTCGTTTGTTTCGAGTAAAACATTTTCGCAATTTTAACGTTTGAATGTCTATTATAAAACATTTTGGTTATAAAAAAAAGGAGTGCTATCGCACCCCTCAATTCGGATAAATATTGTGTTAATTTATGGTTATACTTTGTACGTATTTGTTCGTCTATTAGCTTAACAGAACGCTCTGTTCGTTTGAAATTTTAAACACATTTGAGGTATACAATCGGTTTATTCTAAATATAATTTATTTAGAAACGTATTATTTGGAGTTTAAATTAACTTAGCATTTCGAGCTCAAATTAACGCTTCACATCATTTGTTAGTGTAAACGATGGTAACAACACATGTATTGGTAGATTATTTTTATATTTCAACCCATTTTAAATATGTTTAGTACTTAAATATTTACCCAATGACGCGTTTCTCAGATAATAATATATGTAGCATCTGTTCTGTACCGATTAGGACTGTCAATCTAAAGATTCATAAACAATTCCTTTTGTGTAAAAGAATAATTTCAAGAGTAAAAATGGATGGAATACATTTGGAGTGGGGCATATACCCAAAAAGCAAAGGCACATGCAATATACAATAAAAAAAAATGGCAGACAGACAAAGGACAGAAGGAAGATGGACAAAAGTGATGGTACAACAAATATTCAAAAGGAGTAGAAATTGGAATAGACTCTTAATCAGTAGTTAAAGGAAGAAAAGGGGAGGGATCAGAAGAAAATGTGAGAGGCTGCATGCATTGGTAGACAATGTGGATCAAACCTCTCCACACCCTAACAAAGTTATGTCTGTCCAAAAACCCTCCTAATATTAATAATAAGCAAAGAACAAGTACTAGAATTGATAGGATGTGTCATGAAAACAGCCACATGCTCTCTCTCTCTCTCTCTCTCTCTCATCTATATATATATATATATATATATATATATATATATTACCTCTGATGATGGCTGAGAATAGAAACAAAGTGGACTGAGTCCATATGGCAGGCAATTAGTGGAAGCCAATTAACACTAGGAAGTTATCCAATAAAGCATTCCTGATTCATCAACTAATCTAGGTAGTTATCCAATAAGGCATTCCAGATTCATCAACTAATTTGCTACACTACTTTATAAAAGGGTAAAAAAGCACTAGGAAAATCACAATTAATCTTGATTGCGTTTGGGCCTAAAACGACATAGTTTTGAATAATAAAGTGATGAAATAACAAAATTATTATTTATTAAATGATAAAAAAGTCATTAATGAATGACATTAAAATACACTAATCGTCATGAAACATTGTACAACTTTTATTTTTATTTTCAAATGTGAGAGTTAAAGTTATTAAAGATGTTAATAGTGTGGGAAATTAGGAGACTTGCAGTTTCTTTTATCGATCATAGGAAAAATGAATAGACAATGGAAAAAGTAAAAATGAGAGAGTGGGAAGAAATTAAAAATAGAGGGGAAGAAAAAGGAAGGAGAAAGTTCAAAAGTAAAAATGTAAATAAAATAATTGTTACTTTAATTATATTTATCGCACACATAATAAATTTAAGTGAGAAATTGAGAGACTGAAAGTCTTGTTCTTGCTTTATATCTTACAATCTTAAAATATATTTCATCCTTAAACTTAGAGGGAACCTGGAAAAACAGTCAGAGATCGCAAGTAAACTTGTCACATATTCCCTTTCCCATATATTTACAAAATTTGTTTAATATATGAGTCGATTAATACATTATAAATATTACTACTCTTATGAGCTCTTCTCACTTTAATGTGTGTGTGTGTCTATATATATATATATATATATATATAGGACATACCTCCTTAAAAAACATACCAAGTATACCCCCTTTAACGACGGATTTGGCGACGGTTTGGTCCGTCGCTAAAGTTTTTAGCAACGGACAACATATCGCGACGGACAAACATATAGCGACAAATGAATCTATGGCGACGGATCAATCCGTCGTCGGGTCCGTCGCTAAAGGGGGTATGCTAGGTATATCCTTTAAGAAGGTATGCTTTTGAACTTTACTCTCTCTCTCTCTCTCTCTCTCTCTCTCTCTCTCTCTCTCTCTCTCTATATATATATATATATATATATATATATATATCCCATATTTAAAGTAAAGAAAGCGAAAGTAAATGAAGATTGTCGATCCAAATTCAACTTACCTTTTGATAATTGTATGCATCTCAAATGAGATTATTTCACTATAAATGTGAAAGGCATGTTTAGTTTCTAGATAAAGTATATGGTTTAAACATTTGTCGCACCAAACACATATAAAGTATATGAAGTATGGCACAAATCGAGATTTAGGTCCTAATCACTGAATTATAATATGATAATATATACTTCATTTTTATCTTTGTAAGCAAGGTAAGAAAATTCAACAAATTCCCAACTAATTTTTTCTCAAAGTCATCAAGAGACCGATTGAGTGGCGTTTACAAACACATATAGACAGGGCCGGCCCTATGGTATGGGAAAAAAAGCCTGGGCTTTAGGCCCCATCTCAAAGGAAGGCCTCAAATTTTTATATACTATAAATAATTTATGTAAAAAAAATCTTATAAAAATATAAACTCAATCAATCCTTAGGGCCCATAGTCCAATACAAATATTAAATACCTAAAAAAAATTAACATTATAAAAAAAAGCCTCATTAAAATAAAAAAATTTAATATTTACTCCGTCTCAAAATAAAAATCATCTATTGACTTTTGTAATCAAATTAACTATTTTTAAAATTAACAATTAAACATATATATTTAAATTTTCAAAAAAGTAAACATTGAGATTAGTACTAAATTTTATATAGTTTATAATGTTTATAGGATTTTTATACATATATTAAATAATAATAAGATATATTGATTTAAAAAATAATTAATTTGACCATAAAAATCAATAAAAAAACATACTAAATATAAAAGGCCTCATTTAAAATTATCGCTTTAGGCCTCAAATTGTCTTGAGCCACCCCTGCATATAGATTTTGAAGTTTATTTTTAGAAAATTATATATTTTACTTCAATAATCAAAAGGTATTATATAATCAATATCTAAAATATCATTTACGATTACAATATCAAGAAACATTATCACTAATTAAGGAAGTTACAATTGTCACAAACTTCACACAAATAGAGAATAAATATTAGAAAATATCAATAAAAATGATCAAAACTGAGAGACATATGATCCCAGCACATAACAAATTAAACTTTCATCAAATCAATGAGAAGTATAGTTTGACATGATTATTATTAAATTTTCAACAAAAAATTATTCAAAAATATAATTACGAAGGGCTCGCAAGCTCTAGCACAACAAATTTTGACCAAAATTAATTACAATTATAATTTATATTTGTTATGTAATTCTTTTTATATATATTGTGTATTTATACGCGTGATACAAAATTACTAGTCAATTTTTTATAAAAGACTATTGAGATCTTGTTTTCTTGGCTACAAATGGCTTTTTTCTAAATTTTTTAATTTTCAATGTAAATTATATATATATATATATATATATATATAAAATTTACATTGAAAATTAAAAAAATAGGTTAACAATATAATTTTTATATTTCATAGATAGGTCATGTGTAAATAAATTAATAGTACTTGGAAATATTTATTGTCTCCTCATGACAATTGACTTCTATTATCAAAGTTTAACATAATCCCGAAGCTCATTCAAAATTGGAGAAGTTGGGCAGTCAAGGCCATGTGATAATATGGAAGTAATGGAACCTTGAAGTATCATATTCTTTTGGAGTTTTTCCCAATACGATGCCCATCGGTTGAAACCGGAAATATTTTATTTCAATAATCAAAAGGTATAATTTTTTTAATTTTTTTGTGTGGTAAAGATTGCTGCCTCCATCATTCAAAATATATTTTGCACACAAATTAAAAAATAAAATAAAATAAAATAAAAATAATAAAAAAAGTTTTAAATATGCTCTTAACAGTCCCACAAAATTATATAAAGTGATGATTATTTCTTTTTTATATATTAGTAGATCTCACTAAATAACATATTTGCCCTTTATTTTATGAACTTCTTTTATACCTTGGACTATCTTTTTGAGAACAAAGTAAATATTATTTAAATATTTTCTATATTTTAGTTTTAGTATTTATAACAGATTATAAGTATAATATATTTCAATTATTTGAATTATTTTTGAAAAAATCGAAACTGAGAAAAATAAATAATTTTTTCAATGGGCAGCTCAACTGATTTAGGCACTTGTTTGAGTTTTTTCAGAGTCTCTCCATCAAATGGTAGTAGAAAACAGATTGTTTTTAATGAAAGGGTAATATATATATATATACAAGAAGCAAAATTGCGTTCTTAAAATTAACCTTTTTGTCTTTTTTGTTGAGAATTTATATTTCATCCTAGAGTTTACGGAAATCTGAAAAATAGGGGTGAGTTTGAGAAGCTATTATCATTCCTCCGTATTTTTAAAGACGAACAATATTCATTAATTTATGAAAAAAATAAAAGCTATATATATATATATATATATCATCATCATCATCACTTATTGGGTTAAACTCAATTTTGAGGGGTCTGTCCACTTAGAACCAATTAATTTAAAAAATAAAAATAAAATTATATGACGACAAATGTCATAATTATAGAATAATTTAGTGTGAACCATTTTTTATTTCCTCATATCTCGTGTATCATGTGTGTTAGGTAACAATTGCATGATCTTGAATATTTATTGTCTAAATATTTATCTAGCATTAAATATTTTAAAAAATAATTATTTCTTCTATTTTATTTTAATGACACTATTTTATTATTTTAAAGGGTTAAATTTTATTTAATAATTTTAAATATTTAATTTAATAAAAATAAATAGATAATATTATTGAATGTATTTATATATAAAAAATTATTAATTTTTTTTATTAAGAGATAACTCTTAATAATTTAAATTTCATTTTATGTTTTGTTAATTAAGAGATAAATAAAATTTTAACAAATAATTTTTATCTTTTATCAATTTAAATATAAATTTATTAAAAAATATTAAAATTTAAACAAACACAGCCTCAAGGAATGTGTTATATATAGATTAACTGATTCCCCTATACAATAAATAAACAAACCCTTCATCTACTATTCACTAATTTGTTCTCTCTTTCTCTCTCATTCCCTCTTTTAATAAGTCTTCTCTCCCACTCCTCCCCCTCTCATAACTCTCTCCCTTCTCCCTTGGTTCTCCATTACACCTCTCCTTCTCTCTCATCCCTATTTCCGGCGGTATTTCATGTGCAAAGCCTCCGGCGTCATTTACGAGGTAAACAACAATTCTATATTTGTACTCCTACTATATATTAACTCACCCATCCACCGTTTCTCCTCCTAATTAATAGTGTCAAATACTTTCTGATCATCATTTTCATTTGCAACTGTATATATACATATAAATAAGCATGTATATGAATCATCATAAAATTAACTGCCCTGAATCTAACCAATTTCTTATTTCCACTCGCAGGGATTTCTGTTTTTTTGAGCTTCTCTCCTGCTTTCAAGAGACAGAAGCTTGAGAGACAGAGTGTATATATAAATATTCATATTCCCTATAGAATTTTATCTGAATTCGCTCCGGATCAATGGCATCATCATCTCTTATCTCGAATCCCGAAGCAAACTCAAATTCCATCAGCTCACGCGAATCGAAGCGCGGGAAGAGAAGAAAAATCGAAGCAAACAATAATCAAATTGAACGGAAGCAATTCATCGACCGAACCAGATGGAAATCCGACGCCGAGCACCAGATCTACTCAACAAAACTCGTCGAAGCCCTCCGTAGCCGGAATTCCTCTACTCCAACTTCCGGTTCACGCGCCGTCAGAGAAACCGCCAACCGAGTACTCGCCCTCGCGGCGAAAGGGAAGACGCGGTGGAGCAGAGCGATTCTGACAAACCGGCTCAGGCTCCAAATGAATATGATTAAGCATAAAAAGAGTAAGAAAGTGAAGTTGCCGGGCGATATCCGTTCGAAGAAACCGGTAGCGACCAAGAATTTACCGGCGTTGCAGCGGAAAGTGCGTGTTCTTGGTCGGTTAGTTCCCGGTTGCCAGAAGCTATCGTTTCCTAATCTTCTAGAAGAAGCAACCGATTATATTGGGGCTTTGGAGATGCAAGTCCGAGCCATGACTGCTATTACCGGGCTTCTCACCGGCTCTGCAGCTTCTTCAGGTCGGCTCGACTCAAATTTGTCCTAGTCATCGTCTTATTACTTTAGGCTTTATTTTTATTTTTATTTTTATTTTTATTTTTTTAAAATGTCTCACAAGAAGGCTTTGTTAATTATTGAGTTTTTACTTTTTTAAAAAATAAAGTGTATTTTATCGTGTACAGCCACCGCATCTTTGGCTCTTTCATCGTATTTTGCTTTCGATTTTGTTTTTAACGTTATTTATTAATTCATTCATAATATAATAGTTGGGGTTGAACATGGGAAATAACTTTTCATTTTTTAATATTAAAGGCTTGAACATTACCTGATTTACAATTATTTGGACGATAAACGAATATGGATGTTTGTGAGTTTAGTTGGACTCGATTAAGTTTAATTTGAATTTGTTAAAGAGTTAAATTCGAACAAACTTTTTTACTTGTATAATCAAACGAATTGAGTATTTAACTCTTTTTTTTTTCTAATATAAAAATTGAACCTATTGAGTTTAAATTTAATTAGACTTGGCTCGATTTAGTTTAGTCTGAGTTTGAATTCAACTAGTTTAATAAATGAGCTAAAATCGTATATCAAATATCAAGATTACTTAAAGTTCAGTTCGACCTAATTTATTTAACTTTTAAATGAGTTCGAGTTAGATAAATCAAAACTTAACTCGACTCGTTTACGGTATTACTGTTATTCAGGGCCGGCCCTGAGGGGATGCAGAAGGGGCAACCGCACAGGGTCCCCAAATTCGGAGGACTCACAAATTGTGTTTTATATATTAATGCATGTTATTTTATATGTAAGAGATGACTCCCAATTTTTTTTTTGCACAGAGCCCCCAATATAAATTATGTTCTTAGGACCGGCCCTGCTGTTATTGATGAAGAAAGACGTTTGCTTGCATGTGTCTGTATTTAGTTACTATTTTTATAGAGAAAATAGGAGTAACTTAATTTATGACAAAAACAATGTTTAGTCGTCCTATTCCTGCAAACTCTTTATTTTAAGATCAATATGTGTCATAGTTAAAAAAAATATTCATTCTATTTTGAAATATAAGATTAAATTTGAATTTTAAATGTCAATAAAAGATATTTTTAAATTCAAAATTTAATGTGATTCATTTTAATTATGAAAACAACAAATGTTATAGTCACTAATAAATTTTACATAGTTTACTTTTGTAATAGTATAAGTTGAAATTAATATAATTTGTATATATTTTGGAGAAATTTAATTTTTATGGGATATTAATTTAAAGTTTACAGTTTAATTTGAGCATTTGATCGTCTCCACCTTAAGTCATTCCTAGCCAAATCCGTATGGAGTTTTTTTCTTTTTGAAACAGTCAAAATAATTAAAATATATGCACTGAAAGTATAATTTGTTATAATGTTGAAAAGTCTATAAAAAAATTAAAATTGAAATCCTTCAAATAAAAGATATCAAATCAAGAAAATGATTAATCTTAACAACAATTAGTGGACACCAAAAGATTTGAATTACGGTTCAATTTCATAACTAACAACAGAATCTATAGTTCTAAATTATTTTTTAGCATGAGCAACTAAATACCAAGTAATTATGATAATCTCGCACCCAATTTAAATGATCTTTCGTCTGTAATTAACACAATAAAAAATAACTATCCCAAAAAAAATAATAATGAAAATGGAGAAAACATGATCTCACAAGAGAAGATAACTAATGACACTCTCCCTTAAAGAGAAAAAATTAATCATCTCATGAAAAAAATAAAATTCTGCATAAGAGAGAGAACAAACTCTCATTTAAAGTGAGAACAAAATACTAATAAAAAGAACTAGAAGGAAGAGAGATCCCTCCCAAAATCAAAAATGGAGGCTAAGTTTTTTTATTAGAGAGAGAAGAAACAGAAAAAAGAGCCTTATGAGGTTGAAGGGCTTGATTTCAAAGATATTTCAAGCATTGGTAAAGTCCATTGAGTTTATACATGTAACAATTGTTAACTAAAAAAAACAAAATTAAGTCAAATTATATGGATATTTATAATTAAAAAGAAATTGAACTATAATTAAAAAGTTAAATTATTGATATATATATATATACCTGCATGTATGTATATTTTTGTGAGTAGGAGATAGAAAAGAAATGGTGCAACCACACCCACTGATGGCACATGTGACTGATAATGAGATGTGCTTTAGCTTTTGAATTTAGTTGTACCCTTCTTATTTATTATACACAAACCTTATGGTCAAGGATAATTGTTGTAGCCCACCTTTTCAATACAAGAGTCCAATTAATGTATGAATTTTTCCTTAAAATTTTTCATAATGGAAGAAGCCAAAGGAAGCGTGTCTTGTATTTATTTGTACATCAAGTCTATCTAAAACCTTGAAGGACCTACAATTAATTATTTTTTGGGTACATATTTGTTTCATCGTGCCTAGTCCTTGCAAATATTATTCAAATTTCTTAGAACATTAAAAAACACAAGTCAAGCACCTTCTGTCGCAGAAAGAGTAAAGTATGTATGAGTTCTTATATATATTATGATAAATTTATATCGAATAACAATTATAAAAAAAAAAAAAAAAAAAAATTACTGATTACACATCTCTTCAGAAGTGTTACTATTAATATTTATTCACATAACTGTAAGTAAAAAATAATAGTACTATGTATTTTCCTCACATATATAAGTAGTACACCAGTCGTGCAAATGGTAGTTAATTTTTTAAGCATCCCATTAATCATTTTTTGTATATGCTTACTTATCCCAAAGATTCGTGCAGCGTCTGTCATACAAAAAGTACATAGGCCTAGGGGTGTGCAAATAATTTGATTTTTTCGGGTTTTTATCATATCGGTCCAAACCAGTACTCGCGATACAGGTTTTTTCGGTTCGGTATTTTCGATTTTTTATAGTTTTAAGTTTCGGTACCGGTATTAAAAATTTCAAATTCGGTAACAATTGGTATACCGAAAATACCGAATTATAAAATATAATAATAAATTTATAAATTAGGTTTTAACAAAAGTGTAGAAAACAAAAGCATCACAACTCTCACTCTCAATCGGCCCTCCCCTCACTCCTCACTCCTCACTCCTCAACACTCAACAGCACAGCAGTTGCCACTCGCCAGTCGACATCTTTCGTTCTCGCTAAGTGTGACGACCTCAAATTCGGATTCCATAACATCGGGTTTGGTTCTACACTGTACAATACTTACTAATAATTAAATACATAGATTGCATTTAAATTTCGCAGAATAATACAAAAGGTTCCTTATAAAATGCTACACTTCCCAATGTCGATTAACCTTAACATAAACATTACATATCTTAAGGAAATACAAAAGATTTACAAAAGAAAGTACATATAATATTATTAATCGTTTAATAATATTTTATTCATTTACTAAATTATTACCTATTTAATAATATTTTATTAACTTATTGGTATTATTACCCATTTAATAATATTTTAATCTCTTACTAATGTTATTAATCATTTAATAATATTTTAATTACTTATTAATATTATTAACCATGTAATACTAATTTAATCATTTACAAATGTTATTAATCATTTAACAACCTTTTAATTACATATTAATATTATTCACAACTTAATAATATTTTATTTCAAACAATACCAATAGTTAACTTTTTAATTGTGTAAACCTTAGTCTTTATTTTAAACATTTAGTTACCTAATTAGTTACTAATAAACTCTATATGTTGGTTTATTATACAAACACATTCATTTTACACTTGTTTTAACTTAATTTTTCAAAGAAAACTCGACCCAGACCTACCCGACTCGACCCGAAAAAAATATGCTCCCAGAACCAGCAAATTCAAGTGCCTAGGCGTTTGGTAGGCGCTCGGCCAATTTTCAGAAAATCAAAATTTTGGACTGCACGACCTTTAGTTACTCCGACAGCCATAACTTTTTCATTTCAAAACATTATGTGGTGATTCTTAAATCATTCTCATCAGAATTTCTCCCTCTACAACTTCCCTCTAGATCACCAATCCAAATTCTAAACGGAACAAGACTCAAAATTGCTCACAAGGACAACCTAGGGTTTTAAAATCAACATGCTTTGGGAAAAATCCACAACTTCTTTATTTTTTCACATTTATGAAAGATTCAAATTGAGTTTTCTTAAAGACTCATAGAGGTAAATTTTTAGCCATAGAAATCATTTTTCCAACTTGTACATTTCAAATTACAACATTAAATACTGTATAATCAACTAAGGTTTTACCGGTATACATATATTACATTGTGCATTTATACCATTTTCATGCATACCACACATACCAAAATATGATTTAAATATATCAAACTATGAATATACATATATTACATTGTTTAGGACTTCTAGACCATCAAAATAAGTTTTGATCGGTTAAAAATATGTTTTGACCATAGAAAACTTATATAGACCATTAAAATGAAATAATAAGAGTTGAGAGTACTTTTAAACCTCTTGGACTTGAATGCTCTCTTCCTCTTGGCTATGAACTTCACTAGTGACTCCACCTTGGCTACTAGATGTGCACTCCTAGTGTACTCTTTCTCAAGCTCTCTCCTGCTCTCTATTTTTCTCTCTAGGAAAGTGAATAATGAGCAAACTCTTCTCCACACAAGAAGAGCTCTTATTTATAGCACAATTCCCATCATCTAAATTGTATACATATACAATCTATATCTCTACTAAATCACCAATCTCATCTTATCTCTTATCTCCACTTAGCTAAATTTTAGAGATTTTCCTTACATAAAGGACTTGGGTTGGTAGAAGTTGGTAGCTTGCTCAACCACTCATAAAATCAATCAATAATAAAATGACATCCACCAAAGTGCCCCCCCTCTTCATTCTCAACAAAATGAGATTAAATCCTCCATTTTTGTTTTATTGCTTATGCATATACATATATATATATATATATATATATATATATATATATATAACCATTGACCAACATTTTGACTTCCTATTGGGCTCCACTTTGGACTTCAGAATTAAATAAGTTGGGCTCATTCATTTAATTTGTTTAGGCTCAATTTATTTATTACATTGGGCTAACATTAAATAACCTATGTTACATTTAATTAAAACAAGCATTGGGCTAGATTAATTAATCACATGGACTAATGCTTAATTAATTACATGGACTATTAGGTAAATTAATTTGACCTAGTTTAATACCTCATTTGAATTTTAAAATATAATCCAATTAGACTTGCTTTAATTAATTATACACTTTGCTTTATTACTTTAAATAAATACACACATACACAAGTATATTCATTCAATTATTTAATGCACAATTAATTAGTACAAAAATTTTAATTCATTGTTAATTATTTAATAAATATAATTACAATGTCTAAAAGAATTCGTGGTCATTACAATGAGTCTTTGTCCTTGTCTCCAACTCCAAGACTCCATTGGACCATGTTTTCTCCAATCGGCGATCCCATCACGATTCACGAGTTCCACATTCCACACGGATCAGTGGACCACACCCCACCAAATCTTTGATATAAGTCCTCACGGTCACGACTCACTCCTCAATCCTCACTCCTCAAAGCTCATCTTGAACTTCTAATCTTCTCCTCCAAGACCAGATCTGCTCATCGATAATGATAAGTTGTGACATATCATCTTGTGGTTTTTTTTTATTGATTTCTGAGTTGGGGGTTTTCTTCTTCTACTTGATAAGATTGATGGCTATGTCTATGTGATGCATATAGAGTGTTCGATGAAATGTTTCTAAAAGGTGTTAGTGTTAGCTTTAGACTTTAGTACACTTTGATTGGGTGTTACCATGTTAGTGTTTCTGAGAGATGTTTTATTTACTACAAATGTTTATTAGTATCATTTGCTCTGTGTTTAATACATTCGTGGGTGTTCCTGATTCCTGAACTCATTCATTTTCCTAAGTAAGGCCGGTTTGACTTGGGGTTTTGGATTGTGATTTACCAGAGTTGGGTGATATTTTTAGAGTTCTGAATTGGGTTTGTTGTAATATAGATGGATGTTTTGGTTTAGTTAGTAATGAAAAGTTTAGGTTTTTATTTCGTAGTGTCTTCTAGTTCCTTTGAAAATATTTCAATTCAATTGATTTAGTTGTTAAATTTGTTATTCTTTAAGAATGTTTTTGATTCCCACAAGCTGGTATAGTTTGTAGTTTTGGTTTCTGAACTGAATGTAATTTAGTTTCACCTGAAATTTTGTTCCTGGTATAGTCGACAACCTTTGTTCCTGGTTTCAGCTGAATTTTTTTTTATTCTTGATTGTCTACTGGCTTATTCTCAATGAGTGACCATACATTTTTTTGAACACGTGTAGTGTAGGTTATAATAGCTGAGGAGCAGTCTGAGGCACCCATTAATGTGGACTCGAATGCTGAAAACATAATTCATACTGATGTCGATGAAGAGGATTTGAATGAAGGTGAAATTCAACAACTTGATGCCAGTAAGACTCGTGCTAAAATTTGGGCTCATTATACAAGATTTAAGCAAAATGGTCAAATTAAAGCTAAATGCAAATATTGTGGAGTTATTTTAAGTGTCAATCCAAAAAATAATGGGACTAGTGGTCTTAGTGCTCACAATAGGAGATGTAAAAGCTACCCTCCAAATGTAGAATTAAAAAAAACAAGCAATCTTAAACTTTAAATCTAGTGTTGGTAATGATGATGATGCCATATATAGAAGGGGACTCAACAACTAGTTATCTTTGAAAGTTTGATGCAAATCTAACACGGGGTGCTTTAACATATATGATTCTAGTTGATGAACTTCTTTTCAAATTTGTGGAAAATAATGATTTTTGACATTTTATGTCCATTGCATGTCCTAGGTTCAATGTTCCTTCACGTTCCACAATTACAAGAGATTGTTTTAAAATGTATGCGGAAGAGAAAAAGAGGTTAAAACCTATTTTTAACTTATCTTCTCAAAGGATATGTATTACAACTGACACGTGGACATTAATGCATAGACTTAATTATATGGTTTTGACGGGTCATTACATTGATGACAAATGGAGATTGAGAAAAAAAATTATAAACTTTGTTCCAATTTTGAGTCACAAGGGTGAGACCATTGGAATGACAATTGAGAATTGTTTGGTAGAATGAGGGATTAAAAGAGTATTTACTATAACTGTTGATAATGCTAGTTCAAATGATGTTGTGATATCTTATTTAAAAAATCAATTACAAGTATGGGGACATAGTGTTTGCGAGAATAAATTCATTCATATTCGATGTGTTGCTCATATTTTAAACTTGGTTGTAGTTAATGGGTTGAAAGATGTTAATATTTCGGTAGCTCGTGTTCGGGCATTGATTAGGTGGGTAAGGCAATCTCCATCTAGGATTAGAAAGTTCAAAGAGTGTGTTGACTTTGAAAAAATTGAAAATAATTCTTCATTAATCCTAGATGTTGCTACTAGATTGAACTCCACTTATTCAATGTTGAATGTAGCGCAACATTTTGAACCTGCTTTTAATAGGCTTGGGAGTAGGGATCCTTTGTTTAAACAAGAAATGATCTTAGGTGAAGGGTGGCCAATAGTGGAGGATTGGGGTAATGTGAGAAGAATTGTTTTATCGTTGAAACATTTCTATGAATTAACACTTAGAATCTCCGGTTCTTCATATGTTACATCCAATGGATTTTTTCATGAGTTTGTGGAAGTTGATGATCTTATGAAAGAAATGAAATATTATGATGATTTTCAAATGAGAGAAATGGCTAGAAGGATGAAATTAAAGTTATAAAAATATTAGTGGGATGTTGATAAAATGAACAAGTTGTTATACATTATCGTGGTTCTTGACCCAAGACACAAATTCACTTTTGTTGAGTTTGCATTTAATCACATGTATGGTAAAGAAAGTGATTTGGCAATCAAAATGACTAGAGCAACAAGAGATGCATTATTTGACTTGTTCAATTATTATAATCTCAATCATTTATCGTCCCAAGGCCATTCATCTCAGACTCCAAGTGGGAGTGAAAGTGTAACTCAAAATGGTGGCTCATCGTCATTAGTAGAAAATATATCAAGAAAAAAAAGAAAAATTAATTGCTTGTTTGATCAACATGTTGAGGATGTTCAAGGTGAGGAAGTTCAAAATGAGTTAGAAATGTATTTAAAGGTTCGAGTTGAAAGAAATGATGAAAAATTTAACCTTTTAGCATGGTGGAGATCAAACAGTTATAAATTTCCTGTTCTTTCATTAATGGCTAGAGATGTTTTGGCCGTTCCTATTTCTACCGTGGCTTTCGAATCAGCATTTAGCATAGGAAGACGCATCATTTATTCCTTTAGGAACTCTTTAACTCCTAGGATGGTGCAAGGAATTATTTGTGTTCAAGATTGGCTTCGCCGAAGGAAAGAACCAATGGATATCGAAGAAAAGTTGGAATACCTTTAAGAAATTGAAAAAGGTATAACACATTAACACTTTGTATTGCTTATTTATTTTTTCTAATGTAGTTTTAAATTCTTCTTTATAAATTATGATTTGCTCACATTTTTCTTGTAAAAACTGCAGAATTTTCTAGCAGCGATTTGGATACATCAATCTTGGATATGTGATGGTTGATTTGTTGGAGACTAAAGAGTTGAGAGAATTTTGTTCCACTGTTCTGCTTTCAGCAGTGATTTTGAACTTTGTAATGGATGTTAAATTTGGATTAAACTTTATAATGGATGTTAAATTTGGATTAAACTTTGTAATGGTCCTAATGGATGTTATTCAGTAATGATTCCAATTTATGCAAATTATCTTTTTAATGTAATTGGTTTATGAAATTATGGTTGCCTGGTTGGCATTTAATAACAAAATATGGTGCTTGTTGGTTGTTGTTGTTAATCTAAGGCTCTAAGCAGTAGTAAATATTTGGGCATGTGTTAGTAAATCTAAGGCTCACGAGTTGGATGCTTCTTCTTGCATGACAAAATTAATGGCAATGCTACATTTGTAGTGTCCTCGGCTGGCCTTGTAATTTGTTCCAAGGAAGCTTCTATTTGCTCTCCCAAAAACTTTGTATATTGTTGTTGTCATATGAAATTTGGTACTCTTCACACTTAATCACACTTTCTTTTGTAACGTTTTGCTAATTTCTAAACTCAATATTTATTTAGGCTTTGCCATTAATTGTACTTGTTCTTTAGTCCAAGATTCTTCTTTGTTTTGCTAAAAGGATGTTTCCTAGATTATAAGTTACTTGGTTACCTATTCAAAAATATAGAATGGGTTTTTAGTTTTCAACTTGGTATATTCTCCGTTTGCTCATTGGTAAGGCTTAGTCTTATCAGAGTTTTAGATGAATTTTTCTTAATCTAGATATTTCAGATGCAAATATAAGGCTTGCAAATGGACAGTTACTTATGCGGGTTTAAGTTCAATGCTATTTATTATTCTTATACATTCTTTTGTTGTTAATCCAATTTTTCTCTCTTTAAATTTCCTGAATTCATACAACCTTTTTGTCACAGAAATATATATATTACCATGCAGTATAACTGAAAAACTGTTCTGAAAAAATTGCACTGAATCTGTACCGAATCGGTACCGGTACCAGTAATTCGATACCAGTATCGATTCTTATTTTAGCGGTATTCTCGATTCGGTACCGGTTCTATTTTTTTACCGATGGACACCCCCTACATAGACCTCTAAGAACATTCAATTAACCATTTTCCTAAATGTTTATTCCAATTAACAAGAACTTGGCTATATGAATCTTTGTAGCTATCACTAACAAGAATTTAGCTGTATTTAAGGCGATCAATATTATAAGAGTAAAAATAATATTTCTAAAATAATAAGTGACATTTAAAATATTAAGTTTAAAATATTAAATGTCGCTAAAATAATTATAAAAGTATTGTTACTCTATGTAATATATTTACTCTGACATCATAATTTTTATTTTGACAATATCAATAACCATATTTAATAACAAAAACAGGTTAAACTAATATGGATCTTGATAATTAAAAAGAAATTTAACCATCATTAAAAAGAATGACAAGTTAAAATTATAGGATCTTTCTAAATATATACAAAAAAGACATGTATATATAATTTTTTGTGAGAGGGTGGTAGAGAAGAACTGGAGTGTTCCCACAACTCAAAGCTGGCGAATCCGCCAAAATTGGGACAATAAGCAATAGTCTGATCCCCATGTGCTGCATTTCAAGTGCAAGCCACACCCACTAAGGGCACATGTGATTTCTAGCAATCAAAATATATTGCCACTGTGGTGATGATATGTGCTTTAGCTGTTGAATTTACCTCTACCCTTCATATATATATATATACACACAAAATTGCACAAACCTTTGTGCTCTAGGCTAATTGTTATACTCCATTCATTTCAAAATACGAGTCCTTGAATACGAGTCCCATTATTTAAACTTTTCCTTGATAAAAATTTATCAAATCTAACTTTCATTTCAAATAGACGTAAGTAGTTATATGGTATACTTTAGTTAATTAGAAGATAAATGAGAACGGATAAATTTTAATAAAAACACTATGTTCAAAAATAAAACTCTCATTTTGTGACAAAGAGATTATGGACCCGTTTTTATATATTCTACTAAGACTTGTCTCTAACATAAGTCCCACCATTGCTGGCGCGGTAGCATGTGTGCCACTGCGACTGCCATGCTGTCAATTTTTGAAATTGATATATATCTATATCTATTTCTATATCTATCTATCTATCTATCTATATATATATATATATATATATATATATATAGGAATGACCTGAAGTTTCTTGGAGCTGAAAGGTTTTATCTATGGTGTTGAATGAAAGCTTTTCCTTTTCAAAGACAGTGCTAATAAATTGAAATATTGGAGGACCACAATATTTTGTTTTTTTTGTAGGCTTCACAGTCTAGCAAGATATATATAATGCGCAATTCCTTTTATTGAGCCATGATGTGTGAAATGAAACACTACAATTCTACAAAGTCGCATGCATCCATGTGATATTATTGAAGATCAAATCAAGTTCTCATCTATTTTTGACGAGTTCACAATTTAACTCAATTATCTTTTTGTGGCATGTTCAGATTTTACGAAAGCCCCCGCAGCCATTTAATCTTTAGGTGTGTACGGAAAACTTCTAATTATATAAGTTTTTTAACGAGTTTTGAACTATGACGTATTACTAATAGAGATGACAATTTAACTCGTTTTTATGATTTTTTTTTTTATAAATGGGATTTTTTTATAAATGAGATGATAGTTTCGACTTTAACGAGATATAAATTAGAAATAAAAAATTATCTATTAGTTATTTATAAGAACAAAAATAGATTGATATTTTCTTTCCCGTCTCAATCCCCACCCACGCTTAAGAATTCTCCTGACCCAATGAGGATTGAATCTATCCCAACCTTAATAGGACAAATTTGTATAAATGGAATAGGGTCGATATAGGAGATAAATACAAAACCATATATATAGGGTTAGGGCTGTGTGGAGAATTTAGCGGCCTAACCGACATGAATAACTATAATATAAAATGTCAAAATTTACTTTTCTTTTATTCATAAAGTGAATTGTATAATATTATATGTTTGGATCATTTGATACATATTTTTTGTTTCTTTATGAATTATTTTGAATGTTAAATCGAGTTAATAATTGATAATCAGAGCCGACCCTGCGCCAGGGCTACCGCTCAGGCCCACAATTGAAGGGGTCCAAAATTTAATAATTCACTTAACTTATTTTACTAACTAAAAAAGAAATTAACACTTACATTCCTTTAAAAATCAGATTTATAAAGTATATATATATATACACATACACACATTACATCCATCCGTATATGATATATTTATACATATATATTATATATTAATACATATATTATAATTTAATACATGTATTATAATTATAATTACACCAAATTATGAAATATTAATCATAATTGTATAATTATACATAGCTAATATGTATAAAAATCATTCCATCAATTATGGAATTAATCCATAATTTATTTTAAAACTTTTTGTGGAACGAACCAACTAATTAAATAAATAATATTCATTTCATTAATTATTTTGATTAACTCATTTAATTTATACTTTTACTATTGTGCAACTAAATTACATCCTTCGTTCCATAAATTATTTAACTATTTTACTATTGTGCAACTAAATTATTTTAATGATATTTTGTGGTTCAGATTTCATTGTTATTTTTATTTTGTAGGTACATGTGATGATTATTTGCTTCGATTAATTGTGGAGGATGAAAAAAAGATTGATCAAATCAAGAAATGCTTATGGAGATGGAGATTCAGGAGCAAGCATGTAGACTCAAATATATAGTTTTCATTTTTTAATGCAATATTTACAATCCGGGGTACTCTTTTTCCTTCGTTTGGGATTTTATGCCATTGAATTTTTTCCAAACAATGTTTTAATGAGGCCCCAAAGTGTTCTTCCTTATCTTTTGTAAATTCATATAATTTTAATAAAATTAATTAATTGATATTTTATTTATTTTTTTGTTTAATTTGTATAAAGGGACATACTTGAGTAAATTTGCCTCGGGCCTTAAAAAACCCAAGACCGGCTCTGTTGATAATGTAATGATGTTAATGTAGCAATACACTTTATTTATGAACTAACTAAAAATAATTACAAATTTCTTGTTTTCAAAATATAGACGTTGAATTTAAAAAAAAATTGCAATTGGGTTCAAAAGGTAAAACAGTATATTTAATGTTGAGACTGAGGAATTATATATCAAGAAAAACATTATATTAAGATTTAATCACAAATTGCACCAATCAATGGCGTCGTTTATTATGAGATTGATGGAATAATAATTAGTAATTTAAGTAATTACTAACCAACCTGTTGTTACTTTTGAAGCGTGATAACTGAAGTGCTATTGAGGGGTTTGTTTATCTCAACCGAGTCATTCCTAATGACATATTAAATGCTAAATCGGGCGAAAAATGTTCAGAAACCAAAATCATGTTGTCTTTAGATACTTATATTGATATATTATATATATATAAATATAAATATATTCTTGACATATTTAAAAGAAAAGAACAACAAAATTAGTCAAACAAAGATGGCAACGTTAACGTTAAAAGTATCAGATTTTCCAATATTTATCACTCCTCACATTGTTATTTCATTTTTTAATCTTTTAATCTTTTCCTTTGTTTTGTTATCCTTGGGATTTTCTTTGTTACTCCTCTGTCATCCTCTTAGTTAGCATCGGTCAATTGGATCGATGAAGTCTGAAATTCGATTATTAAGCTTATTTAAAGTTCGTTTAAATTTAATTTAAAAATAAGTCGAGTCAAATTTAATTAATAAATTGTTTGGCTCATTATAAACCTGATCGAATTATAGTGTTAAAAACATAAAAACTAGTTAAATTAATTATTACATATTTTCAAGCTCAATTTATATTTACATATTATATCTTTAACTTAAAATTAAGTACCATATTTTTTTTAAGTGGTACTTCTATCAGTTCCATAATAAAATCTAGTAATTACATGAAAAAAATAAAAATTAAGATGAAACATTAAGAATAATAAACAATAGAGTATTTACAAAATAGTTTATTAATATTAATTTAAACTTTAATTTTAATTTGTTAGTATAAAGAATGAACGTATTTCAAATATTTTAAGTGAGTTATTTTAAATTATATTTTTTAAAATTTAATAATCAGTTTTAATAATATTAAATTTTAATATAAGCTTGATCCAAAAAAATTCAAAGTCCGTAATTTTATCCAGACCAAATTTAGACAAACTTATCATAGTCCGTATGAGTCAAGCTTGACCTCTAATTAAATAATTTTAAATTAGGCAAGAATTAGACAACTTTAAATCCGGCTCACACGCCAGATTGAAATTAATATAGACCCTTGGATAAAAGTGGGGGAAGAAATAAGAAGAAAATTGAAGAAAAAGGCACAGAAAGTGAAATCGAGTTAACTAATAAATAATTTCTTTAAATTATTTACAAAATTAATTTTTTTTTTGTATAATTACTCATCATAATTTAAAATTTGTCAAGCACGTCATCATTCGTTATTAATAATAAAAATCAATCAAAATTTAAACATTTAAGAGAAAGTATCAAATTAACCGCAATTTCAATAAAATATAATACTAATTTATCATTCATTCTTGTTCTAAGTTTTGAAAATAAAATATTTGTAACAAACTAACAACCATAATTTTGTTCTTCTAGTATATAATTTTATCGTTAAATGATACATTTTAGATATTTTACACTTTACAATAAAAAAATACATTAATTAAAATTAAATAAATTTATTTTAGTTTTTAGCATTATATTTCAAAGTGTTATTTTCTATTTTATAAAAGTGAAATGACATATTTTAAAAATAATTTTTGTATGATAGTAAAAACTAATTATTATATATGTAAATAATGTTATTTGAAAAAAAATTATGTTTAATTAATATATGATGAATGATAATTAAATTAATAATATGTATATATACACACACATACAAGTTATTTTGATACGAATTTTGGATACGAAGACGAATCCAAATATCAGATATATACCATATATTCACTATATCCGTCGAATATATTTACGGTCAGATGCTAAACAAATATGAATATGCTTATATTTTAATTTATATTTATTTATTTACGAATATCTTAAAATCGAAAATAAATATATTTATTTTATTTTAAATAAGAATAATATTCATTTTTTTCGAATGCAAATATGGACGTATATGAAATTTCTGATTATCATATATAGCTCTAAATACTAGGCTACTGGTAAATTAAGTCCAGAACAAAAATATGAAACACAATACTAATGCCCTTTGTTTAGCACCAGTACCACACTACCACACCTCCATGTCCCACCACCATAACTGTTATATATGAAAATACATGAAAAATATATTTGCCACTGTTTTGCCCATATTTGCTATAAAAAAAATTAGCAAGGCTTTTAAATGTTATCAAATCACTAACAGTTACCAAGCAACAAAATTAAATAAAAGAAAGCAAAAAAATTAAATTACAATCTAACTAACAAAATTAAATAAAATTAGCAAATTAACGTCTACATGAGCACCATGAATTTGATTGGTTAAACAATTACAATCCAAAATTAAATAAACACAGCTACATAAATCCAATTTCAAATGTTAAATTAACAAACATAAATAATAAGTCTTTTAACAACTTCATAGCTCCAATTCTTCAAGTCTCCAAATCAAGCTTCACATCTCCGTTATATTCCTCCATCCATATCTAAAACTTTTGTAAATTCTAAGAAGATCAAAAGAAAATAAAACTAGTTAAAGAGAGTCATAAATAAATTAATAAGCATTATAGATGAAAAATTGTATTAAAAAAATAATTAAAGATTACCTTTCTCAATTGTTTCAAGTGCATCTATAAGTTCTCTTTTACGGACATTGGTTGTTTGCTTGCACGAGGTCAATCTTGAGCACAAATAAGAGCTTGTACCATTCTAGGAGGTAAGTACATGTCCACCGGTGCTAAATGCCGACTTCAAAGCAATGGTTGCCATTTGAGAGAAAATAGGAAATTTAGGATCTTTATAAATATATGCAAAAAGACATGTATGTATAATTTTTTGTGAGAAGGTGGTAGAGAAGAACTGGAGTGTTCCCACAACTCAAAGCAGGCGAATCCGACAAAATTGGTACCATAAGCAATAGTTTGATCCCCATGTACTTCATTTTAAGTGCAGCCACACCCACTAAGGGTACATGTGATTTCTAGCAATCCACATATATTGCTACTGTGATAATGATATGTGCTTTAGCTGTTGAATTTACCTGTACCCCTTCATATATATATATATACATTCACAAACCTACCTTTGTGCTCTAGGTTAATTGTTATACTCCTTGCATTTCAAAATATCAGTCCTTAAATACGAGTCCCATTTAAACTTTTTCATGATGGAAATTGTCAAATCTAACTTTCATTTCAAATGGACGTACGTAGTTATATGTTCAAATATAGTTAGAATTAAGATAAATGAGAACGGATAAATTTTAATAAATACACTATATTTAAAAATAAGACCCTCATTTTGTGATGACGAGCCTATGGACTCGTTTTTATATATTGTATTAAGACTTGTCTCTAACATAAGTCCCACCATTACTGGCCCCAGTAATTGGGAGTCACCATTGGTATAGTCCCTTTTCTGTTCGGTAGCACGTGTGCCACCGCGACTGCCCTACTGTCACTTTTTGAAATTGATATATATATATATATATATATATATATATATATATATATATATAGGCATGGCCTGAAGTTTCTTGGAGCTGAAAGGTTTTTATCTATGGTGTTGAATGAAGGCTTTTCCTTTTCAAAGACAGTGCTAATAAATTGAAATATTGGAGGACCACATTATTTTGTTTTTTTGTAGGCTTCACAGTCCAGCAAGATATATATAATGCACAATTCCTTTTATTGAGCCATGATGTGTGAAATGAAACACTACAATTCTACAAAGTCGAATGCATCCATGTGATGTTATTGAAGAAGAAATCTAGTCCTCATCTATTTTTGGCGAGTTCACATTTTAACTCAATTATCTTTTTGTGGCATGTTCAGATTTTACGAAAGCTCCCGCAGCCATTTAATCTTTAGGTGTGCACAGAAAACTTCTGATTGCATAGGCTTTTTAACGAGTTTTGAACCATGACTTATTATTAATAGAAATGACAATTTAACCCGTTTCTACGGTATTCTCCAAACTTTTTTATAAATGGGACAATTGTTTTGACTTTAACGAGGTATAAATTGAAAATAAGAAATTATGGATTAGTTATTTATAAGAACAAAAATGGATTGACCCACCCACCTGCCCACTCATAAGAATTCTCCTGACCTAGTGTCGATTCTCCTGACCCGATGAAGATTGAATCTATCCCGACCTTAATAGGACAAATTTGTATAAATGGAATAGGGCCGATATAGGAGATAAATACAAAACCATATCTATAGGGTTAGGACTGTGTGGAGAATTTTGTGGCCATGACCCCTCACTAGAGCTACAAACGAACCGAACTGTTCGCGAACCGGTTCGGTTCGGTTCGGTTCGAGTTCGGTTCGGTTCGAGTTCGACTAATTGCCTTTTTCGAGTCGAACTCGCACATGGTATCGAGTTCGATTGCTCGATCGAACATGTTCGCGAACCATGTGGTTCGGTTCGACTATGTTCGTGAACAATTCGGTTCGAGTTCGGTTTGAGTTCGGTTCGACTATGGTAGTGTTCGACGCAGTTCGGTTCGGTTCGATTCGGTTCGGTTCGTTTGCTACTCAATTTGAATTGTATTTCTTACATGTTTAATATTTTTAAATTCTAAATACAAATAATTAGTTATTTCATATTAAATTTTAAAGTTTGTCTTATCAATAATTATTAATTTTTTAGTAATTTTCTTTTTTTATTACTTAAACATCTTTTTGTTTTTTTAATAATTGATTAGAAGTACACATTTTTATTAAATAATTAATAAATAATAATGTGTACTTCTTCACCTGCAATTTAATTAAAATAATTGTAATATTTTCATAATTTTTTTTAACAATGATTGTTAGATTATTACAATTTATATCACTGATAATTTAATAAATTATAACCCTGTCATAAATCACATAAATAATGTCATTAATCTTCATGCAATGACAATTTGACATTAATTAAAGAATGATACAATACAATTGCTTACATTTGCTTGAGTTATTGAAATTGTCAAATCAAGATAGAGAATAGAGAAATCAAGTTATCAATGTATCGAGACTTCACTGATAGAGTAATAATTATTGTTTACATCAATCTATCGTTCATCAACCATATAATTAAAAGTGCAAACTTGATTTTAAAATTTTTGAATTTTTTAGTGTTACAGACTTACAGTGTATATGTGAGACGGTGAAAAAAAATAATTAACTAACTTTGTTTTATGCAATTAAGAAATCATAGTTAGTATAAAAAATAGTGTTTAAAAAGTTTAATAACCTAATAAAGCAATGGCACGGTACCGTTTGTATGAAATTAAAATGAGTTAATAATTTAAATTAAAATAAGCAAAAATGTGAGAAAAAAAAACAAAAACACAAAAAGTCTCTAAATTACTTTGAGCCTTTGATATTAGAATTGTATTTAATTTACAAAATTGTAAAATTTAATATATTACTTTAGTTTTTTAGAAAAAAAACTATTTAGTTTTAAACAATATAATTATGAAAATTATAAACTTTTTATAAAATAATTCTCAAGATTTATTTTATTCAAAAGTTATTCAAAAGTTAATTACCACATCTCTTTTGAATTAAAAATTCATACTTGAGCAGTTTATTTTATTACTTATATTTCAGAACGGAAGAAGTATCTAGTAGTAATACATTTCAAGACAACTTAACAATATTAGTTTATTAGATATTGAATTAATCTAAATCAACTAAATTCACATTATTTTAAATTTTAGAATTTTATAATTTCATTATAAAAAAATCTCAAATAAGACTTTTTTTATGAAATAGATGGAGTATTTTTTTTCTTTTATTTTACCTAAAAGTAAAATATACAAAAATATGAAAATAATTAATTAATTGAGGAAGTAGTAATATCGCCCTTTTTTTGGGTTAATTGAAAGTAGTAATATTTATTTATTCTAGACTAATTAAGTAATTAACAATAATATTGATCACTACTACTAATTTAATATATATGAATATATTATAATATGATATATATTATATCTTATTTGACTATTCCTAAATAAGCTCGAGTATCTGAGTCCCCTTAGCCTTGTAATTAAATTTTAAATTTTTCAAAAAAAATAAAAATATTTGGCCTAATTTTTGCGAACTCGAGCATAATAGGCGAACTCGAGCATTATAGGCAAACTCGAGCATACTCGCGAACTCGAGCATTATAGTCGAACTCGAACATGTTCGCGAACTCGAGCATACTCGCGAACTCGAACATGTTCGCGAACTCGAACATGTTCGCGAACTGTTCGCGAACACTAACGAACCGAACTCGCACAAGTGCGTTGGTTCGATAATGCTACTCGAACATGTTCGAGTTCGACTAATGAGGTTCGAGTTCAACAATGTTCGGTTCGGTTCGGATCGTTTGCAGCCCTACCCCTCACCAACATGAATAACTATTATATAAAATGTCAAAATGTTATTTAATCACGGAAATAATTTTTTTTATTTAATTTTTTACTTTTATAATACCGATATACTTAAATTTACTACTAATTTCAATAAAAATGATTTTTTATTTTATTTATTATTCTAATAAGAATTACGGATACGAATACAAATCCGAATATCAAATACCAGATATCCACTATCTATCGATATATTTGCTATTGGATGTTAAACGAATACGAATATGCCTATATCTGTATTCGTATCTATTTATATATGAATATCTTAAAATTAAATACGAATATATACGTTTTATTTTGAATACAAATAATATTTATTTTTTTTCGAATGCGAAAGGAGACGCATATGAAATTTATGATTATCATTTATAGCCCTAAATACTAGGTTACTAGCAAATTAAGCCCAGAACAAAAATATGAAACACAATTCATAAATCTCCAAATTTATATATATTATGATTTATGTGTATAAATAAGTATTATACACAGAAGATATAAATCATATGTAATATATATAAATAAAGATATAATAGTTTATAGCCTATAATAATTTGGAGATATTATCATGTAAGTTATAGTGCTTTAATATAGATGATTTATCTTGATCATGAAAGTTGAATTTCTAATTAAAGTACTAGTGCATTAACGGTGTGCATTAAACGGATCATGTGATAACATTTTATTTATAAAATATTTTCACATAAATACTAATTTGTTAATGTTTCTTAATTTTGAAATAATAATGGACTTAATATTGTTAAATATATTAGTTTACTATTCCAACGAGTAAAATTACATTATGTTAATTAATATATTTAATTAATACTAGGAACATTATTATTGTCAAAACATTTATAAGATTTTTCATAAGATAATTTATTATTAATCACAGAATTTTGGCCAAGTCTTTTAATATTTATTGTTAAAATGATTGATTTAATTGTTAAATCAATTTTGATCAAATGAAGATAAATTATGGACATATGAAATTAGTTTAAATATATTGGGATTATATTTAATTCTGAAATATTTATGTACATCTATAGAGGAAATATTTATAGTTAATTAGTAAAGGGTTTATTTTATTTAATTCCTAGACTGAAGTGCAATTACAATTATTTAGTGGAATTAATTATAATTAATATTTATTTAGTATATTATTATTAGATAATAATATATGAATAAGTATTAGAGTCAGAATAGAAATCCCTTAAGATCCTCATCCTAGCCTAATATGAATCAGTTTCATAAGAGAGAGAATGATCAATAAGGATATAAATATATCATTGATAAGATACATAAATAAGGTTATTATTCCAAATCAGATGAAAGACTAAATAGCGTATACTTTCTCTCTTCTCTTAGGAAAAATACGTAAAGTATTTTTTCAGAAGGGTGCTTTGGAGGCCACACTCTAGATTCAACATAAGGTCATAGGAAGGAAGATCTTGAGGATACTCGAAAATTGAAACGTGTTAATCCAACCAAGCACTAGGTAATAATTCATACTATAGATACATGGTGTGTGTATATATATATAATTGTTGTTTTGTATAAAATCATAAAGATAATCCTGTTTTATTAAAATTTTAAACTACTTTTCGGAGAATTTTCCCAACAATTGGTATCAAGAGCCATCTTTATGCTTTTATATGAATAACATGAATATATACATGTATAGGTGATTTGTGAAATTTGCTGCTTTAGAGTTTTAATATTGTAATCTATCTGTTTTTGTTATGGAATTAAAGTATGCATGAGATATATTAAAGTATTCTTTATGGTTAATAGAAGGATAAATTATGATTATAACTTCTATTTTGCAGAATTGATAGTTACATACACTCACGGTTGATTTGAATGTATGTTCTAATAAAATAATTTATGGCTTTATTCATGGGTTGTAAAACTCTTGTTGTGAGTTATTTAATTTTTCTTTCAGTTTAGATAACATGTAAACTCTTTATGAGTATATGTTTAATTAATATAATTATAAATAGGTCGGATGTATACTTCGTTTGAAGTATAGGATCTATATGTAATCTGTAAGCTGTTGAAGAAGATGGACATAGAGTCATGAAGAATCAAGTATTCGTTTTGAACAAGGATGTTCAAGGAGACTCCTGCTAGATCCATGATTCCAATTAGCCATGAGAGTATATTATTATCTTGTTATGTGTTTCTTGATAATTTGATTATTTGTTTGTTATTAAAACCTAGATTAAAACAGCAAAATTGAATTTTAGTTAATTTAAAAATTCACTATCTGAAGCCTATTTTTAAAAAAAAAATAGAATATCATGATCTAGCAGCGTCTTCTGAAGCAATTGCTTGGAGCAGTGACGCAGCTATATAGGTCATTGACGCAGTTGCGTGATTGCTCATTGTTTTGAACAGTTCGCGTTCTGAAGCAGTTGCGTGGGTCTCTAACGCAGCTGCGTAAGACGTGAAGCAGCTACGTAGGAGAACACTGAATTGTTCAGTTTTTCCAGATTTTTCGAAAACGGTTTTTATGGATTGTAAACAAAAAAAAATAAAATTGGGGTGCCCGCCCATTCAGCGGTGAATGGGACCACCGTATTTTGGGTTGGATGTAATAAACTTTCGAATTATCTAATTTTTAATATTTATCTTTTGTGGAATATATTATTTCATGAATGATATGTGAATAAAATTATTAAAAATTCAAATGGGAGAGGAATATAATCCCACAACCTCCATTATATATTTATAGTTATGATAACTAATATATTTCTTACGAAAATACCAGTAATCAAGATAACAAATATAGATACCCTATGGGGATATGAATTTATTAAAATATTAGTATAAATATACTTTCCCTACGGAGATATATTTTGAGCTATGAATATTTTATAAAATCTAAAATAATGGTATACACTTGATAGAGAGATTAATAATTTTTCCCTACGGAAAGATATTTTATTAATACTCTTGAAGGCTTAAAAATAATATATAGGTATGTTATTTTCTTTGTTAAAGAGTTAACTAGAAAAGAAAATAATAGTATTTTAAAATAATTATTTTTCCCTACGGATGGACATTATTTTTAAAAATAAGATACCTATATTATTGGATTGTTTAAATAATATGTGTTATTTTACTTGATGATGACCATATGAATGATAAATGTATGCTTTTTATTTTTAAATAAAATGTCTGCATTCAACCCAATCTCAATCAATCTAAAAGAGAACCAATTGATTGACCCAAATTATGTTGATTGAAAAAGGAACTTGGACATTGTTCTTACTGCTCAAGACTATAAATTTGTGCTTACTAAACCCTGTCCTGAGACACCTACAGCTAATGCTCTGCGTGTTGTTAAAGAAGCATACGCAAAATGGTTAAAGGTTGATGAGATGGTTAAATGTAACATCTTAGGCTCTTTGTCTAACATTTTGCAGCATCAGCATATGGTTATTCCAATTCAACTGCTAAGGCCATTATAGAATCTTTGCATAATATATTTAGTGAACATACTCGCGCCGTAAGGCAGAGTATAATGAAGTCTCTCATGGAAGAAAAAATAACTGAGGGAACTCTAATGAGTGAGCATTGTCTCAAGTTTATATCTCGCTTGAACGAACTGGAGGTCCTCGGAGCAAAGGTCGATGCGGACACGCAGGTTGACATGTTGCTAAAGTCATTGCCAATTACTTTTCAAAATTTTAGGGTTAACTACAATATGGGCCAGTTTCATTATACCCTACCTGAGTTAATGAAACAACTTCAATCGGCCCAAGATATTCTAGTACCCAAACTAGTTGTCCATGTAGCAGAGACTAATATTGCTAAGGCTAAGACTGGCAAGAAAAAGAAACCAAACAAGAAGAAAAAGAATGCAAAGTTTAATGGGACTGAGGGAGTTAGAAGGAAACAGGGTCATGGTGAGGTCAAGCCCAAAGGGAAGTGTTTTCACTATGGTGAAAAGGGACACTGGAAGCGTAATTTCTCAGCATACCTTAAGAAAGTGAAAAACAAGGGTTAGCTTCAAACTTTACTAGTTGAATCATGTTTATTTGCGATTTCTACGGGATCCTGGTGTTTAGATTCCGGAGCCACTAATCATGTTTGCATTAATTTGTAGGGGTCCAGGAGACCAAAAAGTTAAGTGAAGGAGAAATTTATCTGCAGTTAGTATCGGATGCAACAATTGCAACAGTAGCAGTAGGAATTGTTTATTTACAGTTTTCTAGTGATAAAAGTTTATATTTGGATAATGTACTTTACATACCAAACGCTCGTAGGAATTTGATTTCGGTTTCTTGCTTATTTAAACAAGGGTACTCTGTGGTATTTAATAATAAAGTTATTATTAAGAAAAATTCTACTTTTGTTTATGATGGTACATTATTGGATAACTTATATATTCTCACACCTGTTACAAGAACATTGTAAATTACTGAAAATGATAATAACATATCTAAGAAAAGAAAATTTTCTTCAACAAATAAAACTTATTTATGGCACTTACGATTAGGTCATAATAATCTAAACACGATCCAAAGACTGGTCAAGGATGAACCTTTAAGTTCTCTTGAAATTAATTCTTATCCAGTTTGCGAATCCTGTATAGAAGGTAAAATAACTAAAACACCTTTTAAATCAAAGGGTAATAGAGCTATAGATGAGTTAGATTTGATTCATACTGATGTATGTGGTCCATTGACAGTGAAAGCTAAAGGAGGATATGAGTATTTTTTCACATTTACTGATGATTACTCAAGATTTGGTTATGTATACCTGATGCATCATAAGTCTGAAACTTTTGATAAATTCAAAGAGTTTCGAGCGGGAGTTGAAAAGCAAACGGGTAAATACATAAAGACCTTTCGATCTGATTGAGGTGGTGAATATCTTCTTACTGATTTTAAGAATTATCTGTTTGAAAATGGAATAATATCACAGTTGACTGCACCTGGGACTCCTCAGCAAAATGGTGTAGTAGAAAGAAGAAACAAGACTCTTTTAGATATGGTTAGATCTATGATGAGTTATTCTACACTACCTATATCCTTTTGGGGATATGCTTTACAAACGGCTATGTATTTGTTGAATATTGTTTCATCTTAATCAGTTCCAAAAGCACCATTAGAATTGTGGTCAGGGCACAAGCCCAGCTTGAAACACATTCATATATGGGGTTGCCATGCATATGTGTGGAAAGGGAAAACAAATTTAGATAAGTTAGGAACAAGATCAGAAGTATATTTGTTTGTAGCGTATCCAAAAGAGACAAGGGGTGGACTGTTTTATAGTCCAGAAAACCAGAAGGTATTTGTGAGGGCAAATGCAATTTTTCTGGAAGAGGATTATATGTTGGAACACAAGTTAAGTAGTAGAATTATCTTAAAAGAAATGTTTGAAGATCCTACTCCACAAACAACACAAAAGCCTGATAAACAATTAATTACACCATAAGACATAATACCTGAATCTTCTAATCAAGGAGAGCTTCGTCGTAGTGGGAGAATTTCTAGACCCACACAAAGACTTAATTACTCTTTTGGGTGAGTCTACTGAGATTGTCTCAGATGGTTAAGATTTAGATCCCTATAACTATAATGAGGCAATTGCTGATAAAGATGTTAATCTATAGCTAGAAGCAATAAAACAAGAAATGGACTCTATGTATTCCAATAAAGTCTGGGAACTTGTAGATGCGCCTAATGAAGTAAAACCTATTGGGTGCAAGTGGATCTACAAGAAGAAGAGAGGGATGGATGGGAAGGTTCATACCTATAAAGCTAGGCTTGTAGCGAAAGGGTATAATAAAAAAGAAGGCATTGACTTCGAAGATACCTTTTCGCCAGTAGCAAAGCTTAAGTCCATCAGAATTCTCTTATCTATTGTTGCACATCTTGACTATAAGATATGGCAAATGGATGTCAAGACAACTTTGCTTAATGACTATCTTGAAGAAGACATTTACATGTCTCAGCCAGATGGTTTCATAGTTGAAGGCCAATAAAGAATGGTTTGTAAGCTACATAAATTTATTTATGAGCTTAAACAAACATTGAGATCATGGAATGTCAGGTTTGATCAAGTAATCCAATCACTTGGATTTGAACAAAATCCTGAAGAGCCATGTGTTTATAAAAGAAGTGAAGGTAAACTAGTGGTATTCTTGGTTTTATATGTAGATGACATCCTATTGATTGGAAATGACATAGGAATGTTATCTCAAGCATATACTCAAGTATCCTCGGAGAACGAGAGATTATATGCTTGTCTATTGCAATGATGATTTAGTTCTTACTGGATATTCTGATTCAGACTTTATGAGTGACAAGGATTCCAGAAAGTCAACTTTTGGGAATGTGTTCACTTTAGGTGGTGGAGCTATTAGTTGGAAGAGTGTTAAGTGTGACGCCCCCAAATCTGGGTCCCTTGAACTACGGGTTCGATGCTCACGTTACTATTTTACCCTGTCATCACATCTATTCATTCTGAATAAAATAATAAGACTTAATTTACATTCATACATATCTAATCCCAGGTTCTACATACCTTTATACAAATGCATATCTGTACCTGACATATTGCAAAAAGATAATAACAATAAATATCTGATTTCAACATGTATCATCATACGTGTCTAGCCAGAATCAAGATTGACATCGACCTTTTCAAAGTAGTTCAATAGTGAATGAACTTTACATGATCATATGAGTGTATAACATGAATGACTGTTCAATGAACTATAAATGGAAGTTCAGTTAGAAGACTTGCATTTATCTCATTTTTCCTTAACTGATAAAATACTATCCCGTTTATAACCTACATGACCATAATATGGGTTCATGCATTAGTTATATACATATGCATGCCATAACTTGCTATACAAGCTATCATTTAGCATTACATAACCCTTAACATATAACACATTGTTTGTTTATGCCTTAACGTCTATCACATTGATCATTTTTATCAAATTATAGCTTACATACATGTTTTTATCATTTAATATTAAAATATTTCATTTTGAATTTAAAGTAAAAATTTCTTGGCTGGAACAGTACATCTCGCCCCAGCTAGATGTTTAACCTTGAAGATCTCGCTGGTCGTGAGATCTTCTCAGCCAGACCGCGCCTGGCGCCCCCTGAATTCACCTCGGCTAGCTTTCTCAAAGAGCACTGTGCCACGGCGTAGTTTCCAATTCAAATAACTGCGCCCCGGCGCAGTACTGATTTTTCTGAAAAAAAATTCTTTAAAAAATCCAAACTATTTTTTGCCCTTCTTTGTAAAACTTGATTTAAACACTTCATATAGCACATCTAACATGTATTTGACTAACATGGGCCTTCAAAACATTTAAAAATCTTAAAATGACCTTATTTTTGCAAAGATTTTATTTTAGGCGTCGGCGAACGTTTTAAAGCGTTTAAAATGGACATTTATTGTCATAGACGTCAAACGACTTCCAATTCGATTCTAACTTGTGTATTTACATCAAACTTAGATGTTTGGCCTCATTTGACCTTCATTAGCCAAAAATCACACATTGGTTGCATTTTATCATCTTTATCAAATTTTAAACTTGAACTCATTTGACATCTTGAACCTCGTGCATCACATAGACTACCATAAACACATTTAACAACTTTGTATACTTGTGTAACTCCTACATGCACCTTCCAAAATACTTTACAGATTATGATTTGATTTACATGCAACATATAGCCTAATATTGCAATTTTTCCTTCACAATGCATACTTTTAGACCATCTAGGCACTTAACTTGCTATGTAGCAAAATAATATGCATGAATCCAACATGTTCAACCCTTCAACTATATTTTCATCACTTCCATGAACATATAACACATGATCAACCATGAATCATGCTTTCTAACTTTGAATATAGACATGAATAGTGCACCACATTTGTTCTAGCAAACTTAAGCTTAGGGTTTCATGATAAACCAATCAAGAAGCATGTAACTCACATAAATCACAACTTAGATCATAGATACATGCATGACTACATTTGTTCTAGCATTTAAACACATAAATGATAGGTTTTTGAAGCTAGAATACTTATATACCTTCTTGTTGCACTCATTCTCCTTGCTATAAACCTTGCTAGAGTTATATTCTCCACTTTGATGGCTTGTTTTCCTTTTCTTGCTCACTTGGTAGCAATTTCTCTCAAGAATTATCAAACCCTAGCTTCCTTATTCTTCTTCTCTCTACTTAGCAACTTTGGAGATGAAATAAAATGAGCTAACTCTTGCTATACTTGAAAAATATACATACATGTTTTATAAATAAATCTCCAACAACTAACCATGCCTAGTTAATTTAACTTATATAGGGTTAGGGTCATTTAGGACATTTTCCAATGTTAGACAAGGATAGCTTGGTCATTACACCACTTTAGGACACAAATGTCATATTCCAACTTCTAAAGGGTAGCATGGTCCTTTCCCCAAAAATCTAGAGAATTAATTTCCATATAATTTCCTTAAAATCAATTCTTGCTCATTTTACATCCAATTCAAGTCCATTTGAAATCAAATTTATTTCATTAGGCTTGAATTTTATTCTAGCATCCAATAGTCCATAATTGGCTTGTCCCAAAACACTTGTCACACTTTAAAATATTTAATTCCCATTAATAACTTATTAATTTATAATATTTATAAAATTTTCAATTTGCATATCATTACATTCTTCCCTCCTTACAAGGATTCCATTCCCAGAATCACCATTACAAGGCTACATGAACAAGTCTGGATATTCTTTCTTCATTTTCTCTTTTAACTCCCATGTTGCCTCCTCCGCATTATGGTTCCTCCACACTACCTTTACAGAAGGTATTACTTTGTTCCTTAAAACTTGCTCCTTCATGTCTATGATTTGAATAGGAGTTTCTTCATACGTCAAGTCTTTCTCAATCTGAATCGGCTCATACTCAATCACGTGCTTGTAATCCGGCTTATACGACATCAGTACCGATACATGAAACATATTATGGATATGTTCTAACTCCGGAGGTAATGCCACAGCATAGGCTACCTCACCTATTCTTCTCAATACTTCAAAAGGTCCAATAAATCTTGGACTCAACTTTCCCTTCTTTCTAAACCTTATCTTCCCTTTCCAATGAGATACTTTTAAAAATACATGGGACCCTACTTCAATTTCTCTTTTCTGTCGATATTGGTCGGCATATTTCTTTTGCCTGTCTTGTGTTGCTATAAGTCTTAATCTTATTACTCTAACAATTTTAGCAGTCTGTTATACTATTTTTGGTCCCAATAACTTTTGTTCTCCAACCTCGTCCCAACAGAGAGATGTTCTGCACTTCTTTCCATACAACGGCTTATATGATGGCATTTCAATACTCGCATGATAATTGTTGTTGTATGCAAATTTAACTAACGACAAAAGATCATCCCAATTGCCCCTGAAGTCCATTACACATGCTCTTAACATATCTTCCAATGTCTGGATCGTTCTTTCACTTTGACCATCTGTTTGAGGATGATATGTTGTGCTTAACATCAACTGTGTGCCTATACGCTCCTGGAAACTCTTCCAAAAATTAGACGTGAATAGCGGATCTCGATCTGAAATAATTGATACCAGAACTCCATGCCTTGACACTATCTCTTTTACATAAAGCTTCGCCAACTAATCCAAATTAAACTTGACTTTAATCGACAAGAAGTGTGCAGACTTCGTTAGTCGATCCACTATCACCCATATCACGTCATAACCTTTCTGTGTAGTTGGGAGTCCCATGACAAAATCTATTGTGACATGCTAACACATTCCGCCACATCTCTTTTCATATTAGGCCACCAAAAATGCTGTCGAATATCTTGATACATCTTCGTACTTTCTGGATGAACTGAATACCTTGAATTATGCACTTCTTTTAAAATCTCATCTTTTAACTCGAATATCATTGGCACTCAAGCTCTCCCTACAAATCTTAGCAACCCGCTGTCATCCATCTTGAACTTTGTCTCTTGTCCATCAGTTATACGGTCTCTGATTTGACCGCATTCTTGATCTCGCATTTGAGCTTCTTTCACTTTATCCAATAATGTTGGATGAGCTTCAACCCTATATAATTTCTCTTCCGACTCTATCGGATACTTCACTTCTAACTCCAATCTTTTCATCTCTTTAATTAGTTCTTCTTGAGTCATTATCATTTCCAATCTTTCTCAACCCTTTCTACTTAAGGCGTCGACCACCACATTAGCTTTCTCTGGTTGGTATAGAATCTCACAATCATAACCCTTGATTAATTTTAACCATCTCCTTTGCCTCATATTTAAATTCTTTTGGGTGAAAATATACTTCAGACTTTTGTGATCTGTGTATATCTCACACTTCTCTCCATACAGGTAATGTCTCTATATCTTCAAGGCAAATACCACTGCTGCTAACTCCAAATCATGGGTTGGATACCTCTTCTAATAATCTTCCAGTTGTCTTAACGCATATGATATGACTTTGCTGTGCTGCATTAACACACAACTAAGTCCTTTATGCGATGCGTCACTGTACATAACAAATTCTCCCGTATCATCAGGCAATGAAAACACAAGTGCTTCACTTAACCTCTTATTAAGTTCTAGAAAACTCTCTTCACATTTATCTGTCCATACAAACTTCACAGCTTTTCTCGTCAAATTAGTCAGAGGTCTTGAAAACTTTGAAAAATCTATGATAAACCTTCTGTAATATCCTGCCAATCCAAGAAAACTATGCACCTATGTTGGTGTCCTTAGTTGTTCCCAGTTTATTACTGCCTCAACTTTTGCTGGATCTATAGATATCCCTTCTTGATCAATTATGTACCCCAGAAATTGTACCATTTCTAACCAAAATTCATATTTCGAGAATTTTGCATACAACTCTGCTTCTCTTAACTTTTTCAATACAATTCTCAAATGTTCCTCATGTTCTTCCAGAGTCTTTGAATAAATCAAGATGTCATCAATGAACACCACCTTGAACTTGTCCAAATACAGTTTGAACACTCGATTCATTAAATCCATAAATGCATTGGGTGTATTCGTCAATCCAAATGACATTACCAAGAACTCGTAATGACCATAACGAGTCCTAAATGTTGTTTTGGGTACATCTTCAAGTCTCACCTTCAACTGGTGATAACCACTTCTTAAGTCTATCTTTGAAAAATACTTGGCTCCTCGCAACTGATCAAACAAACCGTCAATCCTTGGTAGCGGATACTTGTTCTTTACTGTCACTTTGTTCAATTCTCTGTAGTCAATACAGAGCCTTAGCGATCCATCTTTCTTCTTTACAAATAAAACTGGTGCTCCCCACGGAGACACACTCAGTTGGATATATTTCTTATTCAACAGCTCTTGCAATTGAACCATCAACTCTTTTAATTCTACTAAAGCCATTCTATACGGTGCATTTGAAATTGGCACTATTCCTGGTACAAGATCTATAACAAATTCGATCTCCCTGTCTGACAGAAGACCTGATAATTCATCCGAAAATACATCCGCATACTCTCTTACCACGGGTATCTGACCCATTTATGATCTTACTACTCGTGTATCAACCACATGTGTTAAGTATCCCATACATCCTTTCCTTAATAGCTTTTCAGCCTGCAACATCGTCAGACAACAAGATTGTCTAGGCGATTTGCTACCATAGAACACTACCTTAGACTTTGAAGGAGTCTGGAGGTTTACACTTTTCTTTTGGCAGTCAATCATTGCCCCATAGCTATGTAACCAATCCATTCCCAGTATTACATCAAATTCTCCTAACCGGATAGGAATTAGGTCAACTAGCAGCTTGTGCCCTCTTATTGTCAAACAACAATCTCGATGAATATTCTCTACCTGAATCACTTCCTTGTTCGCTACTTCTATATTCAATACATTCTTTAACTTTGCATGAGGTAAGTTCAATTTCTTAGCAAATTCATCAGAAATGAAAGAACATATAGCACCCGAATCGAATAATATATATGCATTTATGTCATTGACAAGAATAATACCTGACACCGCGTCCTTTGATGCAGTGCATCCTGTACTGTCATGTTAAAAGTGTGGGCCATTGGTCTTCCTGGCTGAACAGGTCCTCCTATTGCCAATCTCCCACCAGTATTTCCCTTACTTTCATTTCCTCCATCCGCTTTCTTCTTAGGGCAATCTTTAATCTGATGCCCCACTTCTCCACAATAGAAGCATCCTTTATTCGTCTTTGAAATTGGACAGTTTGTTGCAATGTGTCCTTCTCATCCACATCTAAAACAAATATTCTTTCCCTTTAAACAAATTCCTGAATGCCCCTTTTCCACAGTTAGGACACAATTCCATTTTCTTCTTTGGTTCTCCTTGCTTATTACCAGTTGTATTACTGTTACTACTCCATTTTTGCTTTGTGGAGTTGCTTCCTCTACTGCTCCCTTCCCCTATTGGCTCCATCCTTTTTCTTGTCATGCTTCTCTTGCTTGTATTTTGCTAAGGTATCACTTCCTCCTTCTGCTAAGATCGCCTTTTTCATAACTCCAGCAAAGGTACCAATCTGAAACATTGACACCTTGCTATATATCCATGGCTTCAATCCGCGCTCAAGTTGTCTGGCTTTCCTCTGTTCTGTGTCCACCTGGTGTGGAGCAAACCTTGCCAACTCATTGAATTTTACCGCACACTCAGCTACAGTCATATTTCCCTGTTTTAGCTCTAAGAACTGCACCTCTATCATATCTTGCGTCACTGGAGGAAAATAAGCTTCCAGGAAAATTTCTTTAAACCTTTCCTAGGGTGCAACTCCAGTTCCCAGTCTTCCTTTATTGGCAGTCCACCAATAATTTACTTCCCCTTTTAACATGAGCGTAGCAAAAGAAGTTTTCTGTTCTGCGACGTTAGCTACGTTAAATACTTTCTCTATTTCAATTACCCAAATCTGGGCCTCTACCGGATTCATCGTCCCCTTGAACTTTGGGGGTCCTATAACTTTATAATCTTTGAAGGTAGCAATTCTGACAGCTAGTGGTTGATCAACCACAGGGTTTATATTAATTTATATTCTGGAAAGCTCCCATCAACAAGTCCACAAACTGCTGCATGGGATTAACTGGCTCTTCTTTAGCATTTACCGACTCCGCTGGTGGAGGTTGAACACCTGGTCTACGTCTAGGCGGTATTTCTGTTTAAGAATTTTTATCATGATTATTATATAACAATTATATATCACATTCTTATGAACTTTAAATACATAATCGTGTCGACACACATTTAATAACTGGATTTATATTCATAAACAATTTGACTAGTGTCTAGCACATTACATTACATATAGCACATTGCTATTAACTTTTCATCCCTTCGGACCATATAAGTCGGGATTCACATATAACTTTATACAACAAACTTAAACCTTCTCTCCTTACAAAAGAAGTTACATGAGACTTTCTATCCCTTCTATAACAAAACTAGGAATTCACATAACATACACACATAATTATATATATATATATATATATATATATATATATATATATATATATATATATATATATATATATATCTATTACAACTTCCTACAGAAGCATTCCTCGTTTAACTGCATCTTCATACTCTTCATCCATGATCGTTATCATTTTCTATCTGCTCAAAGTACTTCTAGGTTGATCGTACTTTACCGGAAATAATGTACCCTATCTTGTGCCCTCCCAAATGTTATGCAAAAAGCATAGCTCATGTTATCCATTCTCACTTCTATACTATCAATCCTTGCCTTCTTGGCCCTAACTTCTTTTTCCACTAGGTTTATCATTCTCACTACTTTAGCCCCGGCATGTTCATACCTGGCTATCTCAGCATTCGCTTCCCTCAATTTAGCCTCTAAGGCTTCCTTATCGTTCTTCAGTTCCCGTACCTTCTGTTCTTTTTGTCTTAATTTATCTACCAACTCCATATTCCTACCAACCAACACTTGAAATGCATTTTCATTCTGCTCTATAGTTGTTTGCCATTCAGCTGCTTGAGTTTCTAATTCTAATATTCTGTCCACATATTCACTATTCTGTTGTATGAGGCCGATTACCCACTATTGGTCCACCTTTCTCTGTTCAGATGATGCATAATCCGGTAATGCCCCATCTAAGTCTCCCTCTAGTTCATCTGGATCTTTCTCTTATTCACTGTCATTAACTAGTACTACTGCCATAACTGATACAGTAGTCATTACATCAATCTGAATGTCTCTGCCTGACTGGATTCACCAATCTCTGGCATGCTATAAAATCATAAGAACAACTATTTCAGTTTAACGCAATTTTTTTTATCCTTGATACACATAGGACGTAGCACATAACACGTATTGGAGAAATTGTAACCTTGACAACTCCCACCATTCGCTTATTAGAATTCTAAATGAGTTTTACTATTTCCCTTAAGGTCATATTCCTAAGGTTTTCCACCTAAGTTTTATAACCTAATAGCTTTGATACCAACTTGTGACGCCCCCAAATTCGAGTCCATTGAACCACGGGTTCGGTGCTCACGTTAATATTCCACCCTGTTATCACATTCATTCATTCTGAAAAAAATAATAAAACTTAATTTACATTCATACATAGATCCCAGGTTCTACATACCTTTATACAAATACATATTTGTACCTGACATATTGCAAAAAGATAATAATATTGACTTTCAAAAATTCTCTAACTAGGTCTTCATTGTTGATTAACCTTTCCTTTCCCTTTGTCTACTCCTGATTCCTCTGCCTGTTCAGGTTTAACTGAAATATCATGTTTAAAAGCAAGAATGAACATAAAATAGCTCAGCAAGTATATAAACAAATGATGACATGATATTTCGAAATGATGAATGAAAATCATATACGATTTAACTGAATCATGCATGATAACGGAATCAATATCAATTAACTGAAATATTTTCAATAAGTTGAGTTAATATCAATAGATTGAATCATGTTTAATAAACTGGATCAATATCAATATCGGTTCAATATATGAACATGAGAATTATACATGAACTTTACATGAGGGACTGAGAGCATGGAATTTGCTTGCTGTATGGTCACAAGACCAAGAACTCGTTAAGAACAATATCAATCATAAAGATTGATATTGCCCAAGTTAGTCATAAGACTGTTGTTCAAATTAGATGTGTACTCTAGGTGATCAGCCCATCGTACTTTATATTGTGCACAACATAAACATCTAGCAACGCAACCACGCCATAAAATTATATTTCTTTATACTTTACTACCCTTTATCAGGGTTGTTCTGTTACAGTATATCATAGAATCCGCACCATAGCAATGTGGATTGGAGCACGTAACAATAAACATCTAATTTTAACATGTATCATCATACGTGTCTAGTCGGAATTAAGATTGGCATCGACCTTTTCAAAGTAGTTCAATAGTGAATGAACGTTACATGATCATATGAGTGTATAACATGAATGACTGTTCAATGAACTATAAATGAAAGTTCAGTTAGAAGACTTGTCTTTATCTCCTTTTTCCTCAACTGGTAAAATACTATCCCGTTTATAACCTACATGACCATAATATGGGTTCATGCATTAGTTATATACATATGCATGTCATAACTTGCTATACAAGCTATCATTTAGCTCTATATAACCCTTAACATATAATACATTGTTCGTTTATGCCTTAACGTCTACCACATTGATCATTTTTATCAAATTATGGCTTACATACATGTTTATATTATTTAATATTAAAACATATCATTTTAGATTTAAAATAAAAATTTCTTGGCTGGAACAGTACATCTCGCCCCGGTGAGATGTTTAGCCTTGAAGATCTCGCTAGCTGCGAGATATTCTTGGCCAGACTGCGCCTCGATGCCCCCTGAATTCGCCTCGACGAGCTTCCTTACAAAGCACTGCACCCCAGCGCAGTTTTCAATTCAAATAACTGCATCCCGGCGCAGCACTGATTTTTCTGGAAAAAAATTCTTTCAAAAATCCATGCTATTTTTTGCCCTTTTTTGTGTTAAACTTGATTCCAACACTTCATATAGCACATCTAACATGTATTTGACTTGCATGGACCTTCAAAACATTTAAAAATCTTAAAATGACCTTATTTTTCTAAAGATTTCATTTTAGGCGTCGGCGAACGTTTTAAATGGACATTTATCGCCATAGACGTCAAACGACTTTCAATTCGATTCTAACTTGTGTATTTACATCAAGCTTAGATGTTTGGCCTCGTTTGACCTTCAATTACACCAACTGGGCAAAAGTCACACATTGGTTGCATTTTATCATCTTTAGCAAATTTCAAACTTGAACTCACTTGACATCTTAAACCTCATGCATCACATAGATTACCATAAACACATTTAACAACTTTGTATGCTTATGTAACTCCAACATGCACCTTTCAAAATACTTTACAGATTATGATTTGGTTGACATGCAACATATAGCCTAATATTGCAATTCTTCCTTCATAATGCATTCTTTTAGACCATCTAGGCACTCATCATAGATACATGCATGACTACACTTATTCTAGCATTTAAACACATAAATGATAGGTTTATGAAGCTAGAACACTTATATGCCTTCTTGTTGCACTCCTTCTCCTTGCTGTAAACCTTGCTAAAGTCATATTCGCCATTTTGATAGCTTGTTTTCCTTCTCTTTCTCACTTTGTAGCAATTTCTCTCAAGAATTATCAGACCCTAGCTTCCTTCTTCTCCTTCTCTCTACTTAGCAACTTTGGAGATGAAATGAAATGAGCTAACTCTCGCTATACTTGAAAAATATATATACATGTTTTATAAATAAATCTCCAACAACTAATCATGCCTAGTTAATTTAACTTATATAGGGTTAGGGTCATTTAGTACATTTCTCAATGCTAGACAAGGATAGCTTGGCCATTAGACCACTTTATGACACAAATGCCATATTCTAACTTGTCAAGGGTAGCATGGTCCTTTCCCCAAAAATCTAGAGAATTAATTTCCATATAATTTCCTTAAAATCAATTCTTGCTCATTTTACATCCAATTCAGGTCCATTTGGAATCAAATTTGTTTCACTAGGCTTGAATTTTATTCTAGCATCCACTAGTCCATAATTGGCTTATCCCAAAACACTTGTCACACTTCAAAATATTTAATTCCCTTAATAACTTATTAATTTATAATATTTATAACATTTCTATTTTGCATATCATTACATTAAGCAAGGTTGCATTGCTTATTCCACTATGATTTCGAAAGTTTTTAATAGAACTTGGCGTAGTACCATCAACTATTAGTCTCATGGTAATATATTGTGATAATACTAGGGCAATGACACAATTAAATGATCCAAGAGATCATAAGAAATCAAAGCATATCGAACGCAAGTACCATATCATTCGAGAGTATGTGAACAAAGGAGATCTAAAAGTGTGCGAGATTTCAGTGGCTGAAAATCTAGCAGATCCATTCACAAAAATATTACCAGCTAAAGTTTTTGAGTCACATATTGATGCGAGCAATTGTGATTAAATGCATGGAAAATAGGATTTAATAGCAAGTCAGAGATTGTTGGATTTTTTCTATAAAAATCTTATTTATCTATTTTTTTAATGCTTATTAATGTCGGACATTCATTATTAATAAAAGTACATCATTCGTCATTCATTAAATGGTCATTTATTATGTTTAATATAAATCTCCAAATTTATATATATTATGATTTATGTGTATAAATAAGTATTATATACAGAAGATATAAATCATATGTAATATATACAAATAAAGATATTATAGTTTATAACCTATGATAATTTGGAGATATTATCATGTAGGTTATAGTACTTTAATATAGATGATTTATTTTTATCATGAAAGTTAGACTTCTAATTAAAGTACTAGTGCATTAACGGTGTGCATTAAATGGATCATGTGATAATATTTTATTTATAAAATATTTTCACATAAAAACTAATTTGTTAATATTTCTTAATTTTGAAATAATAATGGACTTAATATTGTTAAATATATTAGTTTAATATTCCAACGAGTGAAATTATATTATATTATATTAATTAATATCTCAGAATGTTAATTAATATATTTAATTAATACTATGAACATTATTATTGTCAAAATATCTATAAGATTTTTCATAAGATAATTTATTATTGATCATAAAATCTTGGTCAGGTTTTTTAATATTTATTATTAAAAGGATTAATTTAATTGTTAAATCAATTTATGATCAAATGAAGATAAATTATGAACTTATGAAATTAGTTTAAATATATTGGGATTATATTTAATTCTGAAATATTTATGTACATCTATAGAGGAAATATTTATAGTTAATTAGTAAATGGTTTATTTTATTTAATTTTTGGACTGAAGTGCAATTACAATTATTTAGTGGAATTAATTGTAATTAATCTTTATTTAGTATATTATTATTAGATAATAATATATGAATTAGTATTGGAGTCAGAATAGGAATTCCTTATGATCCTCATCCTAGCCCAATATGAATCAGTTTCATAAGAAAGAGAATGATCAATAAGGATATAAATATATCATTAATAAGATACGTAAATAAGGTTATTATTCCAAATCAGATGAAAGACTAAATAGCGTATACTCTCTCTCTTCCCATAGTAAAAACACGTAAAGTGTTTTTTAGAAGGGTACTTTAGAGACCACACTCCAGATTCAGCATAAGGTCATAGGTAGGAAGATCTTGAGGATACTCGAAGATTGAAACGTGCTAATCCAACCAAGCACCAGGTAATAATTCATACTATAGATACATGGTATATATATAATTGTTGTTTTATATAAAACCATAAAAATAATCTTGTTTTATTAAATTTTTAAAGCTACTTTTCAATTAATTTTCCCAACAATAGGAACCACCAAGACATCCCTAGTCATTTGAGGGAACATAGGAAATCTAGGAGAATTATTCTTCCAGCCACCAACCCAAAACATTAAAATTTCCTTATATGCTTGATCAACATGCTCACTCAAATACTTATCTAATTTGGTATTGTCAAATACTTATCTAATTCAATAGTGTCCCCAAACATCTGCAATGTGTTCCACAAACCTTTTCGCCATCCTAGCTCCTCCTTGTCCTTTCTCGACGATGCACACCAAAATTGTCATCCCTAGACACATTAGATTGTGCACTCTAGGATAATTGCGCACTTTTAGATGCATACTTTACACTATAACATTTAAAAAATTCCTCAATGGCATCGCGCACCAATTTTATAATTTCATTTTTCATTTCAGTCTCACTCCCATACATTGAATTGAAAACAAATTCCACAAATGTAAATTTATGTCTAAAATCTAGAACAAACACAATGTACAATAATTTATTCATCTTCTCAACATTCCCCCAATATTTATCTAAATTTGCTCTCATTCTCAATTCCATGTCTCTCATATCATAGTCACTCTCATCTATCAATTCATTTAAAGCATCATCAAGATCAAGAAATTCATGAATGAAAGAATTCGATGTCACATAAGATGTACTGGAAACCTTGACCGTAATGTCGAAGAAATACTTCAATAATACCACCAATTTTCTTACAATTCCCTAATCATCTATGGAGCTAGGCCACCCATCACTCAATTCCATTTCCAATTTAGATAAAGGATATTTGCTTGGAAGCCTACTAAAAACACGTTCGAAGTCTATGGCCACATTCAACATAGAATAACTAGAGTTCCACCTAGTGGAGACATCTAGTATCAAAGAGGTATTCCTTTCAATTTTCTCAGTTTCGACACATTCTTTGAATTTTTTAATCCTAGGGGGAGATTGACGCACCCACCTTACCAATGATCGAACACGAGATATCGAAGGACTCACATCTTTTAATCCATCACATATAACCAAATTAACAATATGGGCAATACACCTCACATGGAGAAATTTATTATCACAAATGCTATGACCCGAGATGTTCAATTGAGTTTTCAAGAAGGAAATTGCAACATCATTGGAACTAGTATTATCAACGGTGATTGTGAAAATTTTATTGATACCTCATTTCCTTAAACAATTTTCAACCGTCATACATATGTCTTCCCCTTTGTGACTAGTAATTAGGACAAAGTTAATAATTTTCTTTTGCAAATTCTATTTATCATCAACATAATATGCAATCAACACCACATAATTAATTCTTTGAATGGAAGTCCATGTATCGATAGTAAGAGAAACTCTTTGTGATGTATTTTTGAAGTAACTTTTCAATTTCTCCTCTAAAAAGTGCTTCAAACAATCTCTAGTTATGGTGGTACGTGAAGGAACATTAAATTTTGGACATGCAACCGGCATCAAGTATTTAAAGCCCACGTTCTCCACATGGCTAAAAGGAAGTTCATCTAAAATAATTATAAAAGAAACCATCATAATCAACCCTTGATCAAATTTTCATAAATAAACACTATTGGTTGATTCATCTTCCAAGTCTTAGCCCCCTTCATTAATACTTGATGAAGGTGGAAAATTTAATAGTGATAGATTTTTTTTCTTCTTTTAATTGAATATTAAGATAGTACAATTTGCAACATTATAATTTTTTAAAACCACTTGTCCCATTCTTTCTTGAGTCGGCTTTTAAAACTTGAACACAATACTTGTACTTTGATTTTATTTTTTCATTTTGCTTAAATCTAATGTAATGCTCCCATAAAGTAGCACGAGTCTTACCGATTATTTGTTCAATCTCTTCAACCTCATTTTTGATTTTTCGTCTTGCTTCCTCCATTGTCTCTTTCATTAATTATTTGAGGCTTGTATTGGATTTACATCAGATGATATTGTTATGTTATTATCCATGTTTTCTATCAAACTATACATAAAAACACAAACAATCTATTTTAGATAGTGTAGGTAAGGAATTTTGTACCTTGCTAGGGTTGGAGCTTTGTATTGCTTGATGAGGCAAATAATCCACGAAAAGTACGGAATCGGTTGATCAATTGAAGAGGGGAGAAGAATGGGTAAGCAACTACTCGAGTAACACAAGACAAAACAGTTAGGGTCCTGGCATAATCGCTAGTATCTAAAAGCCTTTTGTGTATTTAGGGTCTTGAGAGAATCCAAGCATCCAAAAGTCCATAGAGAATTCAAGCTCCTTTAGTCTGGAGAAAATTCCTTAAGTGGCCAAAAGTCCTTTCCTCATGAAATGAGGGGGCTATCTATAGAATCTCCTGGTAAGGAGTTATGTGCCAGGCATGTGACTTCGAGAAATTTTTTAGAAATACTCCTAGTTATGGAAAAATTCCTAAAATACCCCTAGTTACCCAGGTAATGCCCAAATCGTTTCGCTCATCTAGCCATCAATCCAATCCCTTAACCAAAATCCCAAAATGAGTTGCTACAATGAGCTTTTTGCCTTGGGACTAGTGGTGGCCCCTCTCAGGTCTAGTTTTTTTTAAGTTTTTGTTGTTCAAATAAGAAAATCGCGCTGATCAATTTCATCGTCAAAAAACCTCGAAGAAACTTGGAGCGAAGCAGGAGAGGGCCAGTTCTAGAGGGCCAAACCCTCAGGTTTCGCTCCTTTTTTGATTCGTTCCATTCATATTATTTTTTCTTGATTAGTTTTGGTTCATTTCTCTTGATTCTTAACCCTGTGAGAAGCCTATCTTGTAAAGGAGAACCATTTCTAGGCCATCACAAGTTCTCTTACTTTCGAGTTTATTTTTCTGTCATTTTGCTCCTGTTAAAACTTGTTCGGAATCAACTTTCAAGAAAATCAAACGGTGCGACCCTTAGGAGGCTACCACCTAGGATGGTCGAACCCTAAGGTGGTCGAACCCTAGGGTGACCTAGCCCCCCCCCCCCCTAGAGTTTGCATTCCTTTTTTATTTATTTTTCTCGTTTTGTCCTTGTTTTGTTTCAGTAATTCAAATCAAGTTCAATTAGGCAATTGTCACCGGACATCTTCATCAAGGTGGACCCACCTAGGGGACCGAACCCTATGGAGACAAACCCTAGGGTTTTTTCCCTTTTCTCGTTCTTTAATTGTTCGTTCATTCATTTATTTCCGTCTTGGTTCATTTAATTCTTTAAGTTAAATGCTAGCCCTAATTTATACTTAGCATCACAGATACCAAATAAAATCAAATCGTGAAAATCAACAACACCATTTATAATGTTCAAGCAAAAACTTTTGATCTAGTTAAATTTAGATAATGACAAGTCATTCCCCCCCCCCCCCCCCCCAGTGATCTCACATAATTAATTTGCATTATAAGTCAAAGCTTAGGATTATTCATTAATTTATTTAACATTCTAAATCTGGAGCATTATCAGTTGAGTTTAGAACAGTATACTCCAAAACAAATAAGTCCCATTTATTCTGACTTCAAATTTTGTCTTCAGACCATAATGGTTTTAAGAAATCAAATAATCAAATGTTTTAAGAAGTCAAAGTTATATTTTAGGGGAAAACATTAACAATATATTGATTAACAAATAAACAAATAGTTAATTAACCCAATTTTTTTTTAATTTTGAGAATAAAATTATTTTATAACAAACCCTAAAAATAAAAACAAATAAAATTCATCAAAAAATATTTAAAAAAGAGTGAAGGAAAGATTCAAATAATCAAGTGTTAATCTTATTACCTAAGAAAGATCCCGTTTGTGAATATAGAGTCTGGAGATTTAAGACTAGAGGCAGCAGACTGAAGAGAAGATGGAGATGAAGATTGGAGATGGATAGAAGCAGTGGAGGAGAAGTCGAGATTCGAGATGGAGAGGAGCAGTGGGAGCAATTGAGAACTTGAGATGGAGAGGAGAGTCTATGGAGCGACAGAGAGCTTTGATTTTGGAATAAATCAATTAGGTTTTAGTTTTACTGACTTATTGTCTTAAAAATTAGAATAAATCCTTATAATTGGCATAATCGATTCGCACGGTATATATCGAACAAGCAAAACTACTTTCTGGTCCCAATCCTGATCTCGATAACGAATATCTGATATATACCGGTTACATGTATCGATCCCGAATTGATTGCCATTTATCTCGAACCTACCGATTCAAATCGGTTTGATTTGGTCAAATACCTGAAAAAATATAAAAAAAATTGCCAACCCCTACGTATATGCTTGCTTATCCCAAAGATTCGTGCGCCGTCTGTCACTACAAAGAGTACAGAGACCTCTAACAACATTCAATTAATCATTTTCCTACATGTTTATTCCAATTAACAAGAACTTGGCTAGATGGATCTTTGTAACTATAACTAACAAGATTTTACCTGTATTTAAGGCTATCAATATTGTAAGAGTAAAAATAATATTTCTAAAATAATAAGTGTCGTCTAAACTATTAAATGTCGTTAACATAATTATAAAAGTATTGTTACTACATGTAATATATTTGATGTGACAGCATAATTTTTATTTTGGCAATATCAACAACCATATTTAAAAACAGAACTAGGTTAAAATAATATGGATCTTGATAATTAAAAAGAAATTTAACCATCATTAAAAAGAAAAACAATTTAAATTATAGGATCCTTCTAAATATATACAAAAGGACATGTATGTATAATTTTTTGTGAGAAGGTGGTAGAGAAGAACTGGAGTGTTCCCACAACTCAAAGCTGGAGAATCAGCCAACATTGGTACAATAGGCAATAGTTTAATCCACATGTGCTTCATTTCAAGTGCAGCCACACCCACTAAGGGCACATATGATTTCTAGCAATCCACATATATTGCTACTGTGATAATGATATGTGCTTTAACTGTTGAATTTACCTTTGTCCTTCAGATATATTACACACACAAATCTACCTTTGTGCTCTAGGTTAATTACTGTAATATCCCAAATATTTTCAATATTTTAGATAATATCTTAATTGATTTAATTAAAGGTTAAGATTTAAAACCTAGAATTGGAGACGTAAAATGTGTAGAAAATGGGTAAATATTTTTTTTAACATAATTTATTTGTTAGAAATTAAATGTGGGAATATTTTAATGATGCATGTAGAGAATTTATTAAGGAAATAAATTCAATCGAGAAGTGAAGGTGATTATATGAATATATATACCTAAAGTGTGCTTGTTGGCCAAATAAAAAAATGAGTAATTAATACTCAACAAAACTAATAAAGTAATTAGTTTTAATATAAAGTAAGAAGGAATGTTGTAAAATATAATTAATTAGGTTAATTATATTAGTTATGAGTCCAAGTAATTTAATTACTACTAGTGGACTAGCCCAAAAAGATTATATGTGTTAGCCCAATATGGGAATACTTGTATGAAGGTGGGTAATTAAATAAGAGAGCCCAATGGAAAGTAAGCTATATAGCTCAAACTTTTAAAAGTCCAATGTTGGTCAAAGTGTGGGGAAATATTATTGAGTGTAGAGAATTAATTAATGCAGAGTAACTTGAATAACCCTAGTTGGTAGATAAGAGAGAGGGCATTAACCAAACATTGGTTAATTGCTAGGTAAATAAATATGATGATGAGAATTAATCACTGATGAGTTAATTGAGTAACCTAATATAGGAATAATTGTATGTGTATGGCTAATTATATTATAAACCCAATTTAATAATAAAATGTAGTTAATGAATTAAATTTAATCAAGTCGAAGTACTTGTATTAGAGTGTATTAAAATCAGCGCCACAGCGGTAGGTTTCACCGCCGCAGCGGTGAAACTCTCTAGAATGTGAAAAATAGAACTACCGCCGCAGCGGTAGTAATCACCGCCGCAACGGTGGTACGAACTATTTGAAAAGTTATAGTTTATTGAATCAATTTGAAGTACTAGTATGTATGAGCATTAGGGTTTTAATAAAATAAATCCAAGATATATTAAGTGTTAGTGATTTAATCGACTAACTCAATTATGTAGTCCAATGGACTTATAAATAGCAAGTCTAATTTGATTATATTATAAGTCCAAATTAAGGTACTAAACTAGGTCAAATAAATTAACCTACTCTGTGTAATTAAATACACATTGATCCATGTAATTAAATTTAACGTTGATCCATGCAATAATTAATCAAGCTCAATGTTTGTTTTAATTAAATATAACATAGGGTATTTAATGTTGACCAAATGTAATAAATAAATTGAGTTCAAACTAATTAAATTAATGAGCCCAATATATTAAATCCTAGAGTCCAATATGGAGCCCAAATGGTAGTCAAAATTGGTCAACAATTGATCATATGTGTGTGTGTGTGTGTGTGTGTGTGTGTATATATATATATATATATATATATATATATATATATATATATATATATATATATATATAGATGTATAAATGTATATTTATGCTATAAAAATAAAGCAAAAATGGGGGATTAAATCCCATTTTGCTGTGATTTAGTGGTCCCCACAAGGGGGTGGCTTGATTTGCTCTTGTTGCTTCCTTCACACACTAAATCAAAGTAGCTCAACAACCCTTGTCATTCACATTGTCAATCATATGGTCATTCACTCCAATAGTAATTCTAATTAAGCACTAAATTGACTATGATGGTGAATTATGAGAGTTGATGATGGATTAGTGAAGTCCTATAAATAACATGCTCCACATATGAGCTATGTTGGTTAGTTCATTTCCTAGCATTTTCTAGAGAGAAAAGAGAGAGCTCCTTGAGGGAAAAACAAGTAAACTTTGTGAGATTGATGATCCACCAAGGAAAAGTGCTAGAGGATAGCCAAGATGGAGTCTCTAGCAAAGATCATAGCCAAGAGAAAAAGAGCATCCATGTCCAAGAGGTTAAAAAGTGTTCTAAACTTTCTTTTGTTCATTTTTCTAGTTTAGATACGATTTGAACGGTTAAAATGTATTTTTAACCGATCAAAAGTTATTTTGATGATCTAGAAGTCTAAAACTATGCTATATAGGTATATTCATGGTTTGATATAGTTAATACATGTATTTGTATGTGTCGTAAGCAAAGAATTAGAAGAAAAGTTCATATTGCGATTTACCGATAAAACCCTAGATGGTTCGATCTTAAATTCTTAATAAAAAGTTTTCAAAAATATGATTGAACCATGAAATGTTGTAAAACAAGAAGTTAGGAAGACAACAACACTAAGTTGGTGTCATTCGGATGTGTAGAGTTTATTTTATTCAAGTTTGAACAATTAAACCAAAGATTTGTGATTTTAATTTTCACTTTGTCCTTATGAGCAGTTTTTAGTCTACTTCCGTTTGGAATTTGGATTTGTGATATAAAGAGAAATTGTAAAGGGGGAAATTCTGATGAGAACGAACTCAAGAATCACCTCAAAATGTTTTAAAATGAAGAAGTTATGGCTATCAGAGCGTCAGAGGGTCGAGCAATCCTCAAGTTAGGGTTTCGAAAATTTTGTCCCACCGCCGCAACGGTCAAACATTCTGCCAGAAACCTGTTTTAGCCGTCCGGGTTGAGTTTTAGTGGAAATTTAAGTTGAAATACATATAAAATGAATGTATTTAAATACTAAATCAATTTATATTGAATCTATTAGTGATTAATTGGTATATAAAGATATAAAATAAAGACTAAAGTTAACAGAATTAAAAAGTTAACTATTGGTAATGTTTGAAGAATATTAAAATATTATTAAATGATGAATAATATTAGTATAAGATTAAAAGGTTATTAAATGTGTAATAACATTTGTATATGATGAAAATGTTCTTAAATAATTAATGACATTATTAAAAAGTGATTAAAATATTATTAAATGGTTAATAATATTAATAAGTAAGTAAAATATTATTAAATGGTTAATAATATTAATAAGTGATTAAAATATTATTAAATGGTTAATAATATTAATGAATGATTAAAATATTATTAAATGGTTAATAATATTAGTAAGTGATTAAATTATTATTAAATGGTTAATAATATTAGTAAGTGATTAAAATATTATTAAATGATTAATAATATTAATAAGAGATTAAAATATTATTAAATGGTTAATAATATTTGAACTTAGTGGTATATTATCAAAGATAAATAATATGTTGGGGTATTTGGTACATTGTTAAATGTTCGAATCATTAAGTTATGTAAAAGAAGAAAGTTTAATTGAATTAAACAAATGTAAATAGTCCATTTGTGACTAATTTAGACAACTTATTAAAAGTGGGTCGTACGAAGATTGTATAATGAAAGCGTAAGTTGGTTAAGCATGCCTGATATGTCCAAACTGTATTTGGACTAGGGTTTTGTCCGAAACTTAATGGTTCGTTTGTCGGACATCTTAAGAGTTAATAATTTGAAGTTAAGGTCTTAAGTTAAGACTAATTAATAGTCATTGTAACTAATGATTATGTCAATTTTATATATAAATTGTAGGTTGAACGAATGACGCAAATAAGCATAACTGGTAGAAGCGAACCAGACAAGTTTTTCAGATATTATTGCTATGTGTATAACTGTTGTGTGTGCACTTGAAGCCTGTGAGAATTTGAATTAAATATGTTTTTGTGAAACCATATGAGCTGTGTTGATTCTATATGATAGAAAGCCTGAATTAATTGAATAAGTTGAACTGTATGTCATGTATTCATTCCAATGCATGATCAGTATGTTGCATAAATAAATGCAAAGCATGAGAAGCATGATGCATTCATATAATGTAATGTATAAAGCATGAGAAGCATGTATAAACATGAACTATGTGTTATGTGCTATCTGTTAGACTTGCTGAGCCGACATGCTCACTCTTGCCTAAACCAACATTTTCAGATAGTGCAAATTATTTGAAGTTCTCGATAAGGATCAAGAAACAGGAATGCATATTACATTCACTGAAGGTCTAGCACGACCATTGTAAATATTAGTCCGAATTGGACAGGTAAAATGATTGTGTAGTATAAGAATTGGTTGGTATGTATTATAAGTCTTAGATACTCAAATTGATTGTAATAGAATGTCATATCATATCTGATATTGAGACATACTAGGAATTTATAAAGATTGCGATTCTGGAATAGAAAAAGATGTTGTAAAATTGTAAATAAATAATTATTTAGCAATTATAATATTGTTGTATTTCATGAACAATAAGGAAATGTAGTACTAGTGTTGAACCGGATCCGAGGTTCAAGGAACCCGGATTTGGGGTCGTCACAATTGCTATACTCCATCCATTTCAAAATATGAGTCCTCAAATACGAGTCCCATTTAAACTTTTCCTTGATGAAAATTTGTCAAATCTAACTTTCATTTCAAATGGACGTAGGTAGTTATATATTCAAATTTAGTTAAAAGGATAACTGAGATGAGATAAATTTTAATAAATACACTATATTCATAAATAAGAAAATCATTTTGGGACAACGAGTCTTTGGACCCGTTTTTATATATTATACTAAGACTTGTCTTAACTAGGGGTGATCATTCGGATAAACCCAAAAATAAAAAATCGAAAATCGAAAACCGATTAGTAAAAATCGAATACCGAATTTTGCAATATTTTACTATCCGAATAGCTACCCGAAATTTGATTTAACCGAATACCCAAATTTATAATTCGGTTAATAATCGAATTTACATAATTAACATTTAACACCACCCTTATAATTAAGCATTTTTTTTTACCAGTTATGTAATATTTTTGGTAATTAAGCATTTTTTTTTATTACCAGTTATGTCTTTCCCTTGTGATCAGTTCCTTCCATCATTATTTTGAAAGACCATTAAAATAGTTGTATAAAAAACTAATTGGTAATTAACCAATATATGCTCTAGTGCATGATGGATGACCAATTAAATAAGCTCCATGGTTTTGTTTCAAAGAGGCCAATTGATTTTTTTGGGGGGGGGGGGGGGGGGGGGGGGGGGGAAGAAGTAAGATACACCTATGCATACAACCACACCGAAACTGTTACTGTATAGTTTGTGTTACACATACCACTGCACGGCTGCACCAGTCAATACATAATATACATTCACAAAAGCGACTTCATGGGCTGGGCGCTTCCGCGCTTCATCCATCAATACGGTATTCTCTAAAAAAAAAATTATAAATGGGACGATAGTTTTTTCTTTAAAAAACATTACAAGAAGAAGGGATAATTCCAACGAAATATTCTGTTAAAAATAACCTTATTTTCTCGGATAGACTTTAACGAGGTGCAAACTGGGAATAAGAAATTGTCGATTAGTTATTTATAAGAACAAAAATGGATTGATGTTTACTTTCCCTTCTCAATCCCCGGCCACCGTCGATTCTCCTGATCCATTGAGGATTGAATCTATCCCGACCTTAGTAGGACAAATTTGTATAAATGGAATAGGGTCGATATAGGAGATAAATACAAAGCCATATATATATATAGGGTTAGGGCTGTGTGGAGAATTTAGTGGCCATGACCCCTCACCGACATGAATAGCTATTATATAAAATGTCCGTGTTATTTAATCATAGGGGAAAAAAAGTGAAATTTTACTTTTTTACTTTTATAATATCGATATATTTTAAACTTTTCTTTTATACATAAAGTGAATTTGGTAATATTACATGTTTGGGTCATTTGATAAATATTTTTTGTTTCTTTATGAATTACTTTGCATGTTAAATCGAGTTAGTATTGTAATATTGATAAGTGACAGTAATTGATAATGTAATGATGTAATGTAGCAATAAGTATATATCGTAGAAACTTTGAAATATCACTTAAATATGCCTAAAACTTTTGCAGAGTACATATTTAATTTGCCGGCATAAATGTTATTATTATATTACCAATAACTTTTATTCAGACGACTGCCATTGTTAAAATAAAAATTATATCATAGAGGGCACAATAAATATTATTTAATGTGTCACATATATATGTGTCACTCAAACAAATATTATGAAATATATATCTACTCTCTGCAACATTATTATTTCTTTGACAATATATATATATATATATATATATATATATATATATATATATATCAATAGCGCACGTACAGAAAACTAGTAAACATATAGATGACCATAATAGGCAAGGTATATAAATTGCCTTCATATGTCCATGCACAGCCAAAACCAGGAGCGAATTAGCCCGGATTTCACTATTTTTAATTTTTTTGCAAAATTTAAAATAGGGACAAATATATAAATTTTTCTAGTGAATAGGATGGGAAAAGCTCTATTCAGAAAAAACTTTTTACTAGAAACATCAAGCGTCATCCCCAACCAAAAGGCTTAAAGCAAAGGCCGTGTAATGTTGTAGGCTGCATAACCTATTTCAAACTCATAAAAGCTCACGTGCGGAGTCCGTGTGAGAGAACAATGTAGCCATCATTTCTTGTGAGTTATAAGATAAAGGTCCGAGAGAGTTAAAAAAAAAATTAATTAAAAATATTACTGAATTGTATTTTGTGCATAAACTATATTCACTTTCTTATCTTTTATACAACAATATATTTACGAAAAAACAGACTCCTAACTATTGTTACTTTTCGTTAACATATAGAGCTTCATTTGCCAAATTATAAATTCTAATGTTATATTTTAATTCCATTTTGTTTTCTCTGAATTTATGGAGTATTTATTTAGTAATGATAGCATGATATTTCTTCTATTCCAGAAAACGAACCGATTTACAAGTCTATAATTTTAAGGACGTGTTTTTATTTCATGGTTAACCCTAAATTTATTTAGTATTTAATTTAGTAATGATGATGTGTGATGGTAAGCTTAAAAATATTGTGTAATTTTATCCTATAATAACAATTAGATTAATATCTTTTTTTTTGTTAGAAACAGCTAAGAGTAAATCTTGATATACAAATAATTTACAAATAACTTTATAAATAGTGGAGGTTAGGACAACTAAATTTTTCACTATAAATATATTCGTTAGTGAAAAATTTAATTATCAACCACTATTTGTGAGTTTATTTACAAATATCCTGTTTTCTCTGCCAGATATAACCAATCTTGTTAGGTTCACTCGGATTTACCAAAAGAAATGCTCTTATAATAGTACTTTGTTCTCAATGTTATGATTGTCTAGACCACGCATTTGACATACTTTTGACTATTATGAAGAGAAAATTATCATAGCAGGACAGTCATTTTCACCAAATTAAAGTTTTATTTTTTAAAATATATCCATATCATAGATTAAAAATTTAATAGTTCTGACATGGTAGTACTACTTAATTTATTTAAAATATATAAATAATTATCATATTATTTTATAATATAAATGAAAAAAATATCTAGCTATAGTTTTAAAAAGAAATGTTTTTTATTTTGAAAGATAGGAGTATAGGGAAAAAAACAAAAATAGAAGAAGAAAACATTTGTTGTCTTGCGGATTGTGGGGGCCCAATAGTGGGAAAATGGGGTCAAGGCTGTTAGGCCCAAAATTAGGAACAGGACAAAAATAAATAAGGATTCTTTACATAAGTATACAACTTTTATAAAATAATTACAAGAATAGTACACTAAACAAATAATTACAAAAAGAGTACAACAAGAAGAATAAACCTATTAAATCATTATCCCTTAAATCAAGGAAAACAATAACCACCCTATTTAATCTTTTCTATTTAATTGCCTCAATAACCAACATCAGATATATATATATATATATAACAAAATAAACATGCAGCCCTCATCAATAAATAGTCCGTACCCTCATCAATACAAGTGCTTGTGGCTAGAGAACATAGAAAACTTTACTAATGTCAAAACTGTTTGTGAAGTTTTCTCGCTTCTAAATTTACAACATCTGTGACACTAAAATTACAATTTTCGTAACATGGATGAAACTACAGGAGGGCATGGTACTGAATATTAATATTACAAGTTAAAGCTGCCCTCTTAAATTAGAATAAGAAGTAACCTGACCGTGTGGTTCAAATGATACAGAGAGTTTCCGCATCAGTTGAGTCTCAGGCTCACTTAAAAGGACCAGTTCCAGGATTCTCTTCACATGGATCATAGTCCTGAAATTATTTGAACAATGGAAGCATAATGCTTAGTTTCCTTCAATGATTTTATAGATTTTTTTTTGTATATACAATTAATAAACTATTTCATTTGTCCCAAAACCTTTATGTAAATTTTTTGACGTAGTTTCGTATAAAATTCACAAATAAATATTTTTTTAAATAAAAAAATAGAATAGTTAAACTCTTAGGTAAAAAAACTATATCGATTTAGTTTCTCTTGATGCCATTCTCTTCTTGTTAAATAAAAAAATAGAATAGTTAAACTCTTAGGTAAAAAACTATATCGATTTAGTTTCTCTTGATGCCATTCTCTTCTTGTAAATTTTACTGTTTACATGCTTAATTGCACTAGTTACTACATATTTAGGAATTAGTTACATCTATACTAGTGTTTGGTTACCTCCAGAAACCTGCAGATTATGTATTAAAAACAGAGCACCGTTTTGGAAACCTGCTGATTGTGTTTTGGTTACCTTGGTATGAAAGTTTGGTTACCTTGATATGAAAATTTGGTTACCAACTGCATTATGAAATTCACATTAACAAACTCACATTAACAAAGACAAAATAAAAGGAGGAAAAAGACTAGTATTTGGTTACCTAGATTTACCAAACGAAAAACTAGTTACTACACATTCAGAAATTGGTTACCTCCATACTAGTGTTTGGTTATCCCTATTCTATTGTTTGGTTACCTAAACTAGTACCAGCCAAGCTGAGACATGGCGAAAGGGAGACCAAGAACACCAGCACCAACCATGGCAGTGACATTGTGGTGGAGGGGTGGAGGGGAGGAGGGGCGGGGCAGGAGTGGGGGTCGCGACTGGGGGGTGGGGTGGTGGTCGGCGAGAGAGGGGGAAGAAAGAAGGAGGCAGGAGGAGGGGAGGGGAGGGGAGTGGGGGTCGGCGGCCAATTGGTTGGTATGGACCACAATAACGCTGTATGGTTGATTCCAATCCTGAAGTGCAAGAACCAATGCAAAACCCATAATTATTACTGAGTGAGTTGACTTCACCAGATAGGTTGCGGTACAATTGTTGTAAGCAGTATAGTCACTAACTTTTCTCTCTCACAACTACATATGGGATAATGAGGATGACAACAAGATATATTTAAAATTTAAAATACTCATCTAAATTAAAGGATACTAAATATATTAATTTTGTAAATAAATATGAAAAAATGTATTATTTTTGTAATTATTTTATAGATGCACTATTATTGTAATATTTTAAAAAAATATACCGGTAAATGTAAATCTCCCAAATAAATTTTAGTCTATAATTCAAAAGTTGACTCCTAACATAAATCTCCACATGGTTTGTTTTGCCCTACTTCCCTAATGCTTCTCACGCGGCCTCTCTAGTGGCTTTTGAAAGGACTTAAATTTTATTTTAAATTAAATACCTTCTATTTTTTTAGTAAAAAAATAAAATGCAATCTCTATATTATTTTTTGATAAATATTCATTAAAAGCCTTATAACGTCATGAACATAGAGATAATAAAGTTTAAACACTAAAATTTTAACCTTTATTTAAAATGAGAATATGGACACGTATATTTTTAAAATAATCGTTTAAAATTTTAGTGTATAGACCATATTATCCTTGTTTTATTAACGAGGTAATAAGCCTTTTTGTAAATGTTTGGTTGAAAAATAGAGGGAATGGTGCATTTCATTTTCTCACTAAAAATATAAGATACATTTAATCAAAATAAAATTTAAGATACAAATCGATTTGAAGAGAGAAAGTTTAAGGTGCAAATTGGAATTTAGTCTTTCTATACTCTTTGCGACTTAGTTTTTAACTACAAACCAACAGAAAGACTAAACAGTTCAAGAGTTTAAAATCACACAACGAAGAGTGGCTCTAATTTACTGGTTGCTTGCTAGCAAAGGCTTGGGAAATCCATATTCAGACAGTACTTAATTCGGTAAGCCAACCAACTAGCTGATTGCATTGCCAAAGAAACTGTGAACCAGGAGGAACTTTTTGTTCGCTTTGATTCTCCTCCTACTTTGCAAAATGACCAAAAATTATTTTGCACTCTAGACTGTATAAGTATGAAGTTAGCAACTTAATTTTTTTTAAAAAAATTACTTACTTATACCTTAACATTTAATTACCGACACAAAATGTACCCTCTAATATTTAATCAGTTAAAAGTAACGAACTAACATTTATTAGAGGGGGAAAAAAAAGTAAATGAAAAACAAAACTCAACTACTCTCACCTCCCCGTTAACTCCTTCCCTTTTCCCCTAAACCTAAACCCCCCACTTCCCCAAATCAACCATGCCCCACAGTCGTCAACCTTCACCTCTATCGTATGTAGGCCATTGGGACATCGCCATCTTTACCTCCTCTATGGACTCCATCCCTTAACATATACAACATCCTTCAAACCCTAAATAAGTCATTTCTTCTATTAAAAAATAATAATACGGGGAAAACAATAATAAAAATAATTGAAAGAAAAAGAATCTCACACAATATATAAAATTTAACGTTATTTACCCAAATGTAGGATTATTCAACGGTTGGTGTCAAATCATTTTCATTATCCCAAAATATTATATAGTCCTCATTCTAAATATAATGCAATATAAAAACCCTAATTCATTCAACAACACAACTCTACCCAACAAATTGAGGCGGACAACAGTAGATTATGCTAGCCCCCGTTCCTTTCATTTCATAATTATGTACTAGCCCTCCGCTCTAGTAACAAGTCCAATAATTTGTTGGATTACTTTACAATTACATCTAAATCAAAATCTAATAATGCTTTAGAAATAACACATTCATTAATAATCAAACTCACTAAACCATAAATGCTACTGCTTGAGCTTGTTGTCTTCTATAAACTGCTTATTAATTAGTTACTATGTCTAAGGTTTAATTTCAAGTAGTCAAGCTATACAATAAAGTCCATTCCCTCAAAATAGAGAGCTGCACAAACGGACTATTTATGATCCCTTAAACACTGCATTAGGCATATAAAAATTTGTTAGTGGGGACAGTTTTGCATAAAGATAAAACATTAATTATGACAGTTCAAAAAATAAAATATTAGCGTCTATACTACAATTCAGTGTTAAAATGAGGGGGCAGTTTGTTAGGATTGACTCATACTTCTGCTGGTGTAATACCCCAAAATTTTTAAATAATGAAATGAAGATTATGAGAATGAAGAAGCTATACGATACATAAGTCAAATTTGAGTTTGGAAGAGAATTTTGAAAAACAGACTGCATCGTTACATGAATTTGGTAGATAAAAACTGTAAAAACGATATGATTTTTTAGTTGACTTTTTTATTAAAGTCAACAACTGACTTTTAAGGGAGAAAAAGTCAAACTTAGAGTTCTGAGATAATTTGAAGAAACGGACGTCACCATGATGTTGGGGACGTCGAATTTAGTAAAAACGACTATAAACATGAAAATTGCGCCGGGGGAGGGGGGGGGGGGGAAGCATCAGCATATTCGGTCAAGAGGACTAGAGAGTTCTAAATTGATAAGCTTTGGGTATAAAAAATGTGGAAAATATGGATGTTTTAACTATTTGACCAAATGAGATTTTTATCATTCAAGCTTATCATATAAGATATATAAAAAGCAACCAAGCTAGCCATTTTCTCCTCACTTTTTAGCAACTCACGACTGTGTATAGGGAGAGGGAGAGAGAGAGTTGGTTCAACCAAGTCATGTAAGAAAGCTAAATCTTGAGGTATATTCAAACCTTAAGTTAACTTTTTGTGATATTCATGTACGGTTATTAAGTTTTATCATATTTATGGCAAGAGTACATGTTTATGCTTATATATATGATGATTTAAACTTTTATAAACAAGAATCAAACAAGAGAAAATAAGAAATCAAATAAGAAGAACGATAAATCTAGAAATTGTTAGTTGTTGCCCTGTTTTTCTAAATTCAATATCTCCTTGTGTATAAGGAGTTAAAATGAACTCTTTACGTCTAAAAATAGCTTGGGAAATCAAATATGCATAGGAAAAAGAATAACTCAAAATTTTCTAGTAGATTATTTGTTATGATTTTTCAAAGCTGGCTGGTTCATAACAAACGTACTGCCATAATCTGGACATATTCTGACGTGTCGCTTGCACGATTTTTTTATACTTGTGTGTGCAGAATTTGAATTTTCTGTCAAAAGTAAAGTTGTAGCCCCGAAAGTTTCGTCAAATTATATCATTTAGATTAATTGCTATGATTTTTAGAAGTGAGACAGGGTAAAGCTAGAAATATGAATTGGACAGATTATGTCTCTGACTTTGTAAAAATTACATAAAATTGTGAGTTTGGAGTTTGAAGGTACTATGAAAAGTAAAGTCATAGATATGGAATCTATCTAGATGCAGGAAAAAGAATGAAGTTAAAATTCATTAAAAATTATTTTTGGTGAATTATTTAGCAAAGCTAGCCAGAAATTTTAACATTCTGATCTAACTGGGAAAAAGTGGAAATCTGTTTTGATTGAAGAATGAGCTGAAGTTAAGGCCTAGATGAGGTTAAAGCAGATTGTACAAGCTTTAATTTGACTCAAGAATAAATAAAAACAGACAAGAAACGAAGAAGTTACGATTAAACGAAAAACAGTGTTCGTTAAGAAATTAAAACGAGTTTTATAATTCGTTTTTAAATGAAACTTTGGATAATGATATATTTTGACAGAAAATAATGTATTTTGAAGTGAAGAAGATATTGTTCACGATTTCAGAATTTTTGGATTTAACTCCGAATTATGTAGATTATTTAGAAACGTTTACAGAAATGGTAAGATAAAATTACGGGAAATAATTGATATAAGTGGATGCTATTATAAGGAAGTTAAATTGTTGATGAAATATATTTTATAATGTTGTAAATGACCTAGAATTAAATAAGGGAGAATGAAATATTGGATGTGATTGATGAAGATGATGAACAACGAATCGAAGCAAGTTCCGCAAATTATGTATATTCCACAAATTATGCATATTCATTACTTTAAGCAAGTTATACAATTTTTGCAAGTTCTACAACTTATGCATATTCGGTCAAGAGGACTAGAGAGTTCTAAATTGATAAGCTTTGGGTATAAACAGAGCCGGTCCTGGGTTTTTTAAGGCTCGTGGTAAATTTTCTCAAGTGTGCCCCTTTATACAAATTAAACAAATAAATAAATAAAATATCAATTAATTAATTTTATTAAAATTATAAGAATTTACAAAAGATAAAGAAGAACACTTTGGGGCCTCATTAAAATCTTGTTTGGGGAAAACCCAATGAGATAAAACCTCAAACGAAGGAAAAAGAGTACCCCGAATTGTAAATATGACATTAAAAAATGAAAACTACATATTTAAGTCTACATGCTTCCTCCCGAATCTCCATAATCATTTCTTGATTTGATCAATCTTCTTTTCATCACATAATCAAAGTAAAGAATCATCACATGTACCTACAAAATAAAAATAACAATGAAATCTGAAACACAAAACATCATTAAAATAATTTAGTTGCATAATAGTAAAATAGTAAAATAATTTATGGAACGAATGATGTAATTTAGTTGCACATTAGTAAAAGTATAAATTAAATGAGTTAATTAAAATAATTAATGAAATGAATATTATTTATTTAATTAGCTGGTTCGTTCCATAAAAGGTGTGAAAATAAATTATGGATTAATTCCATAATTGATGGGATGATTTTTATACATATTAGCTATGTAGAATTATACAATTATGATTAATATTTCATAATTTGGTGTAATTATAATTATAATACATGTATTAAATTATAATATATGTATTAGTATATAATATATATGTATAAATATATTATATACTGATGGATGTAATGTGTGTTATATATATATATATATATATATATATATATATATATATATATATATATAGTTCTTTTAACGATCTGTTTACTGTTTCTCTTCCTTTTCATACATATCCTACTAATCTTTCTTTGTTTCAATCTTCATAAAACACCGACTTTACTGTTAGACCGCCTAGATGTTGACCGTTTGCTGTAGTAAGTCTCCACGGTGGGAGCAGTGTTTGGCGTCAGGTCGTTTCCATATGGCATGAGTCTGCTTAGGTAGGTGTCGGTCTGGGTTTATGTTTATTCAGAAACAAGAGACTTTTAGGTTATCCATGTGATTTGGTTTAGGTTCCAGTTTCATTTCATTAGTAAGATCTTCTTCTGCCTTGTCTTTTGTTTATCACCCTTTTGCAGAAAGTGTCTTAATGCTCTGAGAACAGTATTCAAAATATGAGTAGACTGTTCAGATCCAACTCTTCAGCTAGCCATAGGTCAAGCCTTTCATCTATTCCTGATTTTATCAACCAGAAAGAACACAGTTATGATAATTTGAGTCAAGACCTTGGAAATTGGAACATACCTAATGTTTCACCCAAAGAAATTTACAAGTCAACTTTTTCGGATAATTTCAAATCTGATTATAATGTTAAAACTGTTGAAAAGGTTTATGCTATTAATAAAGAACATGAAAATTGCTCTTTATTAACTAATGAAGTTATTAAAAAACATAGACTTAAAGGATATAATTTTATTCATATAAGTCTAATTCAAGTTGCAGTTAAACCCCTAAGCATTAAAGATATTAATTCTAACATACTTTTATGTTTGCGTGATGCTAGATATTTAAATTTTGTTCCCAGCATCTTAGGCATAATGGAATCTAGTTTGCATAATGGACCTGTCCATTTTAACTGCTTTCAAGATTTTGCATTAAGTCTAAGTGACCCACATTTGTTAAAAGCATTAACTTTAAATATCAAAACAGCTGGAGAAATCACCCAAATGATTGAGGGATCCCAGACCCTTGCTTTGATATTTAGAATTTATTATAAAACTATGAAAACTAATTTAAATGTGAAAGCTTTAAGTAAAAGTCCTAAAGATAAAACTATTCTTATTCAGAGTAGCACGAGTGATGCTAATATCCAAGTTCCAAAGACTATTCTTTGGAGAGATATAAATCTCCCGAGGCAATGGATATTAGAAAATGAAATGCCCTAGAGACCAGTTAATAATAACATAATGAATTTAGAAAATATTAAACAATACTTAAATGGAACTGTTCGGATAAGTTTTGATGATTCAGGACTTGGACGATCCTTAGTCATTGAAGATATTAATAGTACTATAACACCTTCTGTCAGTAATACTATAGTATCCTCTAGAAAAGATCCAGAGTTATTAAATAAAAATACACTTCAAAATATTAAGCTAAAATGAATTATCAATGAAGGACAGACTAGTCAGCCCTGTTATAATAATGAAACTATAAGTCAGGATGGAGATAATGAACAACAATTATCACCTACACAGTCTGATTTTGAAGCTATTAACCATCAACTTAGAGTTTTAAGTAAAGAATTCAAACATAAATGGGAAAGATTAACTAATAATTTTAATTCAAAAGAAAATAAAAATAAAAGACATCAATTTCGAGAAAACCATAATGAAATTGATAGAGAAAAAGTAATTAAAAAATGGAAAAAAATTGTACTTAAAGAAAAGATAAATATTACATTTTATTTATGGTATGAAAGATATTATGGAAAATATAATGTTATAACTAAAAAACAGTGGGTTAAGGAAGATAAAACTAAAGTTTCCTCTAGTCATCCTCCTTTGGAAACAATAATAATAAAAGTTCAAAACACTTCTGTCACTGCTAGTCCTTTCAAAATTGCTGAAGGAACTAATATTAATGAAAAGAAGATTATTGAACAAAATAATTTCACTAACCAATATTTAGCAACTCTAGGAAAACAGTTAGATAAAATTAAAGAAAAATTTGAAGATAAAATTATCAGTCAAGATGATAAAATAGAAAAACCCTTGTTAAACTTACCCCAAAATAGGCAAGGTCTAGGATTACCTAGTTCTGATAAACAATTAATAAAAACATTGGATAAGTTATTTAAAAATTTAGAAACTACTGCTGAGTCTAGTGGATCTAAGTCTTTAGCTGTCATTGAAAAATATGATAGCCAAAGAGAAGATTCTAGTAATAGTGAGTCTAACACCATAGATAATTCTACTATCGAAGAAATTGAAAATCAATTTAGGAAATTAACTTTTAAAAACCCAACTGTTACCAGTCAGACAAAAAATTGGTATTCTAAATCAACCCCTCCAGACTTACAATTTGAAGAAAGGAATTTAGATAATCAATTATCTGTTTCTGCTAATAAGATTTATGAATGGAACATAGATGGTCTTAGTGAACAAGAATTATTAAATAAATTAAATCATATGTCCATGGTAGCCAATAGTTATTTAACCAACTATACTGCTATAACCCAGCCAGATATTGTTGAATTACTTGCTAGTGGGTTTACAGGAATACTTAGGTCTTGGTGGGAAAAACACCTAACTGAAGACTCTAGGTATAATATTATTCATGCTATTCAAACTGATCAAGAAGGTAACCCTATATTTAATGAAGACATAGGTTTTACCCCTTCTGATGGAGTCAACACATTAATTTACACCATAATTAAACATTTTATTGGAACACCTAGTAACATAACTGATAGAATTCATGATCAGTTAAGTAATTTATCTTGCCCAACTTTAAGTGATTTTAGATGGTACAAAGACGTGTTTACCTCTAGAGTTATGATGCGTGATGATACTAACAAACCTTTTTGGAAAGAAAAATTTGTTAATGGATTACCTAATTTATTTGCCCATAAAATTCGTGAAGAATTAAGTAAAAATTTAGGTTTCATAGATTATGATAATTTAACCTATGGTGTTATAATTAGTCAAATACAAAAAACAGGACTTAAAATGTGTATTGATTTTAAAATTAGTAAACAAGCCAATAACGATAAAAACAAAGCTAAATATAAGTTAGGCTCTTTCTGTGAACAATATGGTCTGCCCCCTATTGCTCCTTCTAAAAAGAAAAGTCACCATAAAAAAGACAAATTTAGAAAACATAGATACAATAACAAAGAAAATTATTATAAAAAAATCTCCCAAAAATACAAATTATAAAAAACCCTATAAAAAAGAAAACTTATAAAAAAATTGATAAAAGTAAAGTCATTTGTCATAATTGTGGTAAATCAGGTCATTATAAAAATGAATGCAAAGTAAAAGAAAAACTAAAACAATTAAAAATGTCCGAAGAATATAGTAATCAGATAATTGAGTTCATAATAATAGAAAATAGTTCTAGTAATGATGAACAAGAAGAGTATTATTTTAAGTCTTCCAGTGAAACTAATAATTCAACTTCTGGTAATAAAAGTCCTAAAATAACTTTAGGATGTACTGATACTTGTTGTAATAAATCCTTAAATATTTTAAGTAAACAAGAGGAAGAACAAGGCTTATTAATTGATCTAATTAGTAAAATTTCTGATCCCCAGTTAAAAATTCAATATACTAAACAATTAAAAGATATTTTTAACAAAGAAACTCCAACTAATAAAATGAATAAGCTAAAAGAAAAACATGTTTTTAGCCTTAATAAGACTTTAGAAAGATTTAAAAGTCCAGTAAAAGAAATAACTTTACCTGAATTAAACCAAGAAGTTAATAATTTAAAACGAGAAATTTCTAAATTAAAGTCAGAAATCCCTAAGTTAAGAAATGAAATTAATAAACTTAAAGAAAATGATACATTGTTAGTTAATAACTCCTCTGATAGTGAAGATAATGAAGAAGCTGAAACTTCTGAAGTTAATAACCCAGATAGTGATAATGAAACTCTTAATCAACAAGGATTATCTTTAAGTATATTAAAATCTCTTACCATCCAAAAATGGTATATTAAAGTCACTATAATTATTAACAAAACCTTCACTTTAGAAATCCCAGCCTTAGTTGATACTGGTGCTGACTTGAATTGCATTCAAAAAGGTCTTATCCCAACTAGGTATTATGTAAAAACTGCTGAAAGAATGACATCTGCTAATAGAAGTAAAATGGATATAAATTACAAATTACCTAAAGCTCATATCTGTCAAAATAATGTTTGTTTTGAAACATCTTTTGTGTTAATACGAAACATGACGGATAAGATTATTTTAGGATTACCATTTATATATTTATTGTACCCTTTTACTACCAATACAGATGGTTTGACTACTAAACATTTAGGTCAAGAAGTAACGTTTTCATTTATTAATAAACCTAAAAACAAAGATTTAAGGATAATTCAAGATGAGTCAATTTCTAAAAGTTTGAATATCTTAAATAATAAGACAAATCATTTAAAATACCTAAAAGATGAAATTAAGTATAAGAAAGTTGAAGAACGTTTAAAAAATAAAAAGTTACAAGAACAAATAAAATGTTTTACAAAAGTTTTAACTGATTCTGTTTATTCTGATCTTCCCTATGCTTTCTGGCACAGGAAGAAACATATTGTTAGGCTACCTTATGCTAAGGAATTTAAAGAACATTTAATTCCTACTAAGGCTAGACCTATTCAAATGAACCATGAACAAATGGAACATTGTAAAAAAGAAATTAATGATTTATTGAAAAAAGGATTAATTAGAAAGAGTAAATCCCCTTGGCCATGTCCTGCTTTCTATGTTAATAAGAATTCTGAAATAGAAAGAGGAGTCCCCAGGTTAGTCATAAATTATAAACCTCTTAATAAAGTTCTTGAATGGATTCGGTATCCATTACCTAATAAAAAGGATTTGATTAAAAGACTAAGTCAAGCTGTCGTTTTTAGTAAATTTGACCTTAAGAGCAGATTCTGGCAAATCCAAATTAATGAGAAAGATCGATACAAAACCGCTTTCAATACTCCTTTTGGTCATTATGAATGGAATGTCATGTCTTTCGGTCTGAAGAATGCCCCTAGTGAATTCCAGAATATTATGAATGATATTCTAAACCCTTTCAGTCATTTTAATATTGTCTACATTGACGATGTTCTTATCTTTTCCAACTCTATTGAAGAACATTGGAAACATTTAAATTCATTTTTTCATACAGTCAAAACTAATGGCCTAGTCATATCTTCTACCAAATTCAGCATGTTCCAAACAAAAATTAAATTCCTTGGTTATCATATTCAATATGGAACTATTCAGCCTGTTATTTGTGCTATTCAGCCTGTTCCAAAAAAAAATTAAATTTCTTGGTTATCATAGTCAATATGGAACTATTCAGCCTGTTATTCGTGCTATTCAGCCTGTTACCAAATTTTTTTTCAGGGGAGGTAATGTAATACCCACAAAACTTAGTCCCACATCGCCCCTTTAGCAAAACTCAACTCCTTCCTTAGGCTATAAATATAATACTAACCTTTTTGTTTTACTTCACCAACTTAAGGGCCTCCAATTTTGAGTAAAGATCTTATTGTGAGAGTTTTTTATAAAGACCTCCTTAGTAAATATTTTCTTCTGTGGTGGTGCTCCAACATCGTATTTTCAGGTATGTTTCTTATTAATTTTATGTATTATTATTATTATTATTATTATTATTATTATTATTATTATTATTATTATAGTTTTAAATATTGTATTTAGTTTGTTAGTTGATATTTTGGTATATTTAGTTAGTAATTAGTATTTTTGCTTTATTATTTTTGTAGCTTTAATTATTATTTTTTATTTAGATTATTAGTTAATATATTTTGTTAGCGATTAACATTATTGGTTTTAATTATTGTTTTGTATTTAGATTATTAGTTTTGGCATAATAGTAATATTTGTTTGAAAATGGATTAAAGATTGAAAGATTATTTTTTTGTAAATATACTTAAAGTTATTTTGAGAGGAATAAAAAGTCTGTTAAATAATAGAATTGTATCCTAATGACATTTATTTGTTCTAAATTTATATCTATGAATCGTTCGACAATTAATTTTGTGTTCAGTGATATCGAGGTAAGTGTCTCTCTGAACTATTTAATATTTTGAAATTATCGTTTATAATTATGTATGCTTTAGTAATTATTCGGATGCATAAATGTATTGTTTCAAAAATTGTTATACTTTATTTAAGGCTTTCATTTGAATGAAAATGTTACACTTATATTTTGTTGAAAATCTGGATCAAGTATCAAAAAAGAATTTAGATTTAGAAAATGAGATTATGTGATTTTAAATTGTGAAATAAGTATAGTTTTGAATATCAAAAATATTGAGAAATTATTTTTAGAAACCTCAGTCCAACTATATACAGAATCTGTTAGTTTTTATGCTAGTTCTGGAATAATTTAGGACCTACTAAGGCGCACACCTTTAGATGCCCTTTAGGGGGTGCTCTTCGGGATGCGTGCATGATAAAAATACCTTAGTAGGGGCGTATCATTGACATTATCAAATCATTGGGCCATATTACAGGGCTGTTGTAACCTTAGCCGTCAGGACTGTAGATTTAAAAGATATATCGAATATATTGAACATATCAAAATTGTTTATTGAACATATTGAAATCGTTTTCAAATTGAGTTTTGTGATTATTGATTTTGATTTTGAAAGTATATATTGACTATTGTTATCGAACAAGAAAATATTATTTTCGAAAAGTATAGTTAGTATTATTATTGAACAACAAAGGAGTTATTTTGAAAAAATATTTTGCAAATTGTACTTGATCCACCTAAATAGTAAAGATTGTCACTTGCAGAGTTTTACCACTCACTCTTACTTTATTTTTTACAGGATATTTGGTTAAGAGCCGAACATTGTGATACTTTTGTGGATGACCGAAAGATATTTTAGTTTAAGAAGCTTATGAATATTTCAGAATTATGATAAGACTTATGTTTAATGGAGTTGTGTCTCTAAAGTTATATTTTCGGTATTTAGTTATTAAACCTTAGTGTAATTTGATAATGAAAGACTGTTTGGTTTCAAGTTAGTTTCATTATTGTGTTTTCATTTGGGTTGCGCTAGTAACATTATTGTCTTACGGGCCTTCGGGCTTGCGACGTGTGGCACTTCGGACATGTAGCTGGTTCGAGGTGTTACATATATGTTTAATACTTATATGTTCAATTGGTTTTGGAACCGAAACCACACTAAATGAAACTGCATTACACGTTTCAAAACTGCACCGCACCAATCACAAACGGTTTCATATGCAGTTTTGGATTTGTAAAAACTGCACCTAATCGGTTTCATGTGCGGTTTGAATTTTAAACCGCACCATGCTCACCCCTAGTTTCAATCAATATTTACAAAGCAGAGTTCTAGTATTTTATATATTTTGGAATTAAAACTTTAAGCTCGTGATTAAGCCAAGTCTAATCTGACAGCTAAACTGGGCCGAATTTTGTAGTTTACTAATAAGTTACCAAATGATAACAAATTGAAATTGTAACCTTAGATCATGTTTGTTTGTAAAAATAGTAATCTTGAAACTATGAGATTATAATTCTAAGACTATTAATCTCAAGATTAAATAGTTATAGTCACATATTTATTTCGATTATGATTATTTATGGAATAACTTAAAATAATATCATGTTATGAACCCCGGCTATTGGCGCAGTGGTTTAAGCTTAGCCCTGGGACGAGCCGTAAACCCGGACGTCCTGGGTTCGAGTCCCACTAGCAACAATAGTTATGCTTTAACAGGTAACGGGGCCACGGGTCGCACGTTTCAGGGCGAAGCCATGTCTTAGGCAGAGCCTGTGCGCAAAGCCTAGCCCGGGGTGGGGAGACTTAGTCCGACTGCGGTTGGGATACTCCACATTATCAAAAAAAAAAAAAAAAAAATCATGTTATGTTTTTTTTCCAGGATTATTTAAAAGATACAAACTTATAGTTTGGACTATTATAGATGGAAAAAATAGGATACAATGGTTATTTTCATCAAGGGTAAAAGTTAATTTTGTTCACAATTTTTTATCCCATATAATAGGAATTATAATACTTGATTGGACATGATATTAAATAATCTCTCTTTTCAAGTCATTTTATTATCCTTAAACTAATAATTCTAAGTTTAATTTTTAAAACAAATGAGAGATTTAAAATTAATAGTCTAATTTAAAATATTATTCTTTCAAACAAACATAACTTTAAGGTACATACAAATAGGTGAATTATTATTTGTTATTACTTCATTCTTGTTACGTACATATATAATAATTACACTTATATATACTAGTCGCATATTAAGATAAATTCAACCATCCACCTGCAACTATTAATATATCTAATAATATTTTTCCTCTAGCTGTTGACATAGTTTCTTTAGGTTCTTTATTGTTTATTCCACTCATGTAAGATTGTTAAGGTTCCTAGGTTGTTGGCGGATAAACCCCATAAGCTGGTTTGTCTTACTAGGAACGCATGTAATGTTTTTCAATATTAATGCATGTTTTATTTTAACCAAAAAAAATAAAAAATAAAATAAAATAAAACCTAACTAGATATTATGACAATGGAAACACTTAACTAATATTACAAAAGGGAGATGGACAACGTCATAGAAGTTTATCATCATGACAACTTTACCCTCCATAGCTAAGCTTGGGTGAGTGGCAGGTTATATTGAAATCCTAACCAAGGACCTTGTATAAAGTTCGTGCTACTTCTATTTTTAGAAAGAAAAAAAGAAAAAGCATAAATAAATAAATAAATCTTTACTTGTGTTTCTCTCTTTATGCAACATCCTTTATAAGTTAATAAAAAAATGATATATATTGCGACTTTTGTATTAAATTTTTTTATTGTCAATTACGTGAATAATTATTGATGATAATATTTTTAATCAAATATGTAATATCATGGGTCAACCTTATAATTCTGTAAGTCGACAGAAAACTTTCGCAATATATAGCAACACTCCTTTTTACAATTTTTGTAACACTCTAGTCCCATATCATAACATATGGGCCGGATAGTTTGGTACTTATATAAGAATTCAAGTTGCTATCACTAATACCTTTAGTCATAACCTTTTGGGAAGCCTGTGGTGGGCTAAGATGCTCCAAAACGATATTATTGAGACATGCGCGTTGGGCCAAATTATGTTATGATTTGATTCAGACTCGAGATTTGACCAGGGTTATTACATATGATATCAGAGTTAGGTTATCGAAAACTTGGGTCTGGTTATTCGATCAGGTTATCGGAGGTGGGGACATAAAGGTGGCTTTGGTAGGTCGCTCATATTATCCCACAATGGCTGGTGAGAAAAAGTTACCAAGCTCTGGTAGGTCGTTGGTATTATCCCATAATGGCTAGAGAGGCAAAGTTACTGACCTTTGTGCATGGCTATGTGTTCGACCTGATGAGGATGTTAGGTATTTAAGTGGGGGAGTTTGTAACATGTCAGTCCCACATCGTAACATATGAGATAGTTTAGTACATATATAATGACTTAAGATGATATCACTAACACCTTCAGTCATTACCTTTTAGGTGAGTTTGTGATTGACTAAGATAACTCAAGAAGATATTACTAAGACAAGCGCATTGGGTCTTATTATGTTATAATTTGATTCAGACTTAAGATTTGACCCGGGTTATTATATAACTCTATTAGTACATGCATTTAGGTTGCCAAATTTAAATTTGATAATAATTGGAATTAAAGTATATTTGTAACAAGTAAATTTTACAAAGTCCTTACAATAATCTTTATAAAAGGACTTAGCTAAGAATCTAATATTTTAGGCAGATCCATGATCGTAGAATAGCCATGTAAATTCGTATAGTTGAAGACTTGTGCTAAATTGTCTAAGTAATAGCTGAAGAGCTTTAAGATCACAGAGCAGAAGATAAATTAGTTTAGTCAAGTGAACTTTGAGATCGTTTAGCAAAAGATTGAACGTAGAGTAACTCACAGAAACCATTAAAGAAACGTAAAATTAATATCATTCGGCAAAGGCACTAAAAGATTTGAAGATTGACTGTACGATTTCGCACTAAAAGCATTTACGGACAAATTTGCAGAGTGAGAAATTGACCTTATCCTTTATGGCTAAGGTCATGCGATCTTGACTCACATTCCCCAAATTGATCTTATCCTTTCTGAGTTAGTGATAAAGTTGAAACAAATAAGTCTGCTTTTTCAACAACTAGTTGTACAAGGACAAGGACACATGTTTGCTACTGCTCCAAAAGTAGTATGACTAAAAGTGACATCTTGTAATCTAGTAGAAAAAATTATAAGTCAAAGGAATTATGTGTTGGCAAGTGTCTCTGACTATTTGGAGTAACGGTAACAATCCAACGAGCAAATTCTAAAGCACACTTATAAAAGGATTGCTACAATAAAACTTGAAGATTATTAAAGATTTGAATTCCAACGCTTTAAAGGTCAAGGGTACAACTCTACTCTACGATCATACTAGCAGAATTTTTACTGTTAAGTCATGTGAAAGAAGTTTTGATTGCATACTTAACATCACTTGATCTTAGCTTACCAAGTATTTGTAACTTGAAGGATTCTTAGCGAATCATTATTATTGAAGTTTTGTGTGAACTGTAATTTTTTCAACCTCACTTATCTTTGGTGGATCATCCCTACTCTCGGAGTAGAAAAGAAGACCATGACATTATTGTACTCTAAATCTCTTAAATTGTGTCTTTACTTTCTATTTTTATTTTCTACATTCATATTCTAGTAAACTGGTTTTGCTCTATGATTACACAAAATTTAGAATCAAGTATTTTATTTAATCTTTGAAGAGGTTTTTTGATTAATTAATTAAGGAAAAAATACACTTTTGTTACACTAAATTTTACCATCCTTGTAATTCAGCCTCTAAGCTAATTGGGTTTATACATTCATTACATCTACCTAATTTCATACAATGTCCCCCTCCTAAAATTTAATTTTCAGCTAACATTGGCCAAAAAAACCTAACCTAAAAATAACCCGATTGGAGCCTAATGGATTTATACACTATTCTTCTTATGGATTTAAGAACCCTCATGAATTCGAGATTATTTGGTTAACCTAGAACGATATCTAGACCTACTACAGGTATTATGTCCTGTGTCAAGACCCCTACCTTTTGATTATGCATGAATATTTGAAATTTCTCTGTCTAGCTCCCCCTCTCTTCTCCCTCACATCCCTCTCTCTCCATTTTCTATTTAAGTTTTATATCTATAGCAACCTCCAAAAACTGTCATTTATATCCATAATTCCTTAATTGAGATTTTATGTCTCTTATTTTTTATAGCACTGAAAATACAATAATCTAATATATACAATAAGGGAGAGCAAGAATTCACATTTATAACTGTAACAATCCAAATTTTTAAAGATTTTTTTTTTAAAATAATACAAGTAAACATGTTTGTACTTGATAATATGTGTAATTACATTATGTAATTAATATTGTGTGTTGTTATATATTAACAATTGAAATAAACAAATTATAAAATTAAATTATTAAAACTTAATTAAGAAACCCTAATCCTAATTAGTAAACCCTAACCCTAAATTGCAAACCCTAAGTGTCAAACCCTAAGGGTTAAACCCCAAGGATATAACGTAGACTTTTTAGAGAAACGTGTACATCTTTTTGACATTTCGTTTCAAGATATGGCGTTCCTACGAAGTAAAAACACGTAATATTGAATAAAAGTTTATTTCGAAAAATGAGCGGTAATCACTATTCACGATGAAATATTTTTCATTCGTTTGACTGTTCCTTTCATCTGTAAGACTTCTCACACTTCACAACATAGTTAATACGAGGTTTAGATGTCAGGAAACCAATAAAAATTACTGGAGAAAAAGACGAAAAAAATACGAGTTACGAGAAAACGTTTTTCTTCCTTTTGACTGTTCTTTTTGACGTTTTGACACATCGTATTTCACGAAATAACATTTATATGAAGTATAAATGCTATTTAGCCAATAAAAGTTTTTCTCAAAAAATGCGTAAAACACTATTCATTCGAAAACTTTCTTCTAAATTTTGAAAATTCACATTTCTGAATAGCGTTTTTATTGACAGTAGATGCATATTGACCAATAAAATTTTTACCCAAAATAATTTTTGGAGATTACTATTCACGTATACGGGACGAATACGTAGCGAATACGGAAGAAATACAAATAATAATAAAAGTATCCAGTAATGTAAAATATGATAATTATACGAAAGATTATACAAGATTAATACGAGACACAATACCAGTAGAATACGAGTATTATACGATGTATAATACGAATGAAATACGTATAAATACTTGAGTATTAATATTATTTATCTAATTAGTTGAAATCAAACTAATTAGTAACTATGAATCCAAGTAATATGATTTCGACCAATAACGTGCAAGTATGGCAATCCAGGTGAACTTGTCTAGACCAATCAGAGCAAAGATAAAGAAACACAAGTTAGAGTAACCAAACTAGGAAAATTAGCACGATTACAGAAACCATAAATTGAAATGGACCAATCAGAACCAAGAAAATCAAATTGGCAATCCAGGTGAACTTAAATCGACCAATCAGAGAAGAGATGATGCAAGCATGACATAAGGCTCAAAGAAACACAAAGATTTCATGATGATGTCGCTTGGTGGAGAAAAAGTAATAAAAAGTTTAGGGATTAAAGTGCAATTACTTTAGGTACTAAAGTGTAATAAGTCAGGCCCCTAACGTGCAATTAGCGAAACTATGTTTTTCTATAAATGGAAGCTCCACCATTCATTATTTACTAACATTCAAGAATAAGTTCAAGAGAAAAAATACTCTATAGTTATAATCTGAGGGCTATTGTGAGCGAAATCCTCTACTAACATTCAAAAATACTCTATATATTTCAAGTAACGAAATCCTGCGCAAAATATGTTAAAGCAAGCACTACAAGAGGTATACTATAGTGGTTATTATGTTTATTTTTCTTCTTATATTTAGTATAAATATAATTTTAACAGCAGTTATAATGTCCGATTTATTTCAAATATAAAGTAGTAAACGTTCATTTTGCAAGCGTTTGTTTTAGTCCAATTTTCTTTAAGTATTTTAAGTAAACGTTCATTTTATAAGCAGTTATAATGCTGAAATTTTCTTAAAGTATTTATTCAAATACTCATTTTATAAGCAATTATAATGCTGAAAATTTCTTAACGCATTCATTCAAATACTCATTTTATAAACATTTATAATGTTCAAATTATTTTATATAAAGTAGAAAAATTCTTCTTTATAAGCGGATATAATGTCTGATTTTATTTCATGTATAAAGAATAAGAGATCAAAAATACTAGCGGTTATTATGTTCAATTTAATCTAAATATTTTAAAACATGATGTCCTAGCCTGATACGCTTGTGACATCAAGTTATAATTAATCAAAGTAATAAATAATGAAATTAGTCTTGAATGTCTAGTTTATGTTCATATGTTAGTGAAACAAGAAAAATATAAATAAATTAGTTATTATTAAATAGAGTATGGAGTCGTAATAGGACTAATTGTTATTTTAACCTCACATACCTTGTAGGCTATATGATTAAATGCTGAAATTAACTTAAACTGTATTATCGAATCAAGGCAAGTTTTCTAACTCTTACTCATTTCATTGAGCAATTTTATTATCTGTTACTCACCGTGTAATAACATACTTTTAACTGTTGAATTTCATTTGACTTATGAAATTCTTAATTGTGTGAAATATGTATTATGATAATTCTTTTTTATCTTCTTTATTTTTAAGCAAGTATTCTATTCTTTGTACATTTATGTACAAACTTATTATACAATTTTTGAATTCATTAAATTATATTGTTTGTGTTATCTATTATTGGGAAGTTATTGCTTGTTGTTCAAGCATAACTTAAAGTGTTGAGCTATTCTTTGCGTGAAATTGACTTGATAAGATATCGATGGAAACCAATATTGTTTGGTACAAAATATATATATACATAAATTTTTCCTCTTTATATAAGAGTAGTTATCGAGCAGTTGTACACTGACCCGTGGTTTAGGCAGTCAAAGTACTGGCCTTAGTGTGTCTAGAACACTGGTAAGATGATATGCGTACTCCTAGGTTATAAGTAGTTGATCCCCTATTAAATAACCGAACCAATGATTCCTAAGTTTACATGACCTCTTGGAATGATTATTAAGTCCGGTTGAACAGATCAACCTATGATTTCTAAGTCTTTTTAACTGACAGAAACCATAATATGTGTTGTTTGACAGACAAACCTCAGTATATATAAATGAAAATTTTTGAATTAAAAGTTCTTTCGAATTCAGACACAGTGTGAGTATTTTATTTATTTTATTGAAACTTGCTGAGCATTTGTAGCTCATCCTTGCAAATATTATTTCATTTGCAGTATTGAAAGATAATCTAAATCATTCGATTATGAAGTCTGATGGAAAGAGACGTTGTTAGATTAGGTTTATTGCTTTTACTTGTACTATTTAAGTCTTTTAAGACTTTGATGTAATAACAATACTTTGTTTGGAAATCTATGTAACCGAAATCAAAGTTATGAAATATATTATCATCTTTTGATACATCTATTGCGTTGTATTTACATTTTTAGAGTATTTAGAATATTGTCCTGGTTTAGTACAGTATCTATATGAACTATACATCTTAATGAGGGTGTTGAATGATTTAAGGAGTTCCGTAAGAATAGAGAGTTACTCCTCTATTCCAGGAACAAACTTATCATCAAATACTGTGAATTTCAGATAAATAGGAATTATTAATATCAAAGAGATATCCATGAGACATGAATCTATACATCCAAGTGAGGTTATCCAAACACAATAATTGTTCTGACGAGAAATACTATCTGTTATGGATACTGTGAACCTGAGATTGATAGAAGTTATGTATTATGGAATATTTGTAGTTAATTAGTCAGCGTGAGCACATAATCTGCTACAAGAGGTGTAGAGATTTTGGGGCGTCACAATAACCCTATCTGCACTACATTTGCAAAATCCGCAAGCTGTGGTGCGATGCTGATACACAATGTGATTTCCATACTTAGTATCCGCACATATGTGGATGCGATTGCGGATACAAGGAGTATCCACACCACACCGCACAACATATATATATATATATATATATATTCAAAAACAATTATAGAATTAAAGTATATTTGTAACAAGTAAATTTTGTAAAGTCCTTTCAATAATCATTGTAAAATAACTTAGCTAAGGATCTAATATTTTAGGCAAATCCATGATCGTAGAATAGTCATGTAAATTCATATAGTTAAAGGCTAGCTGAAGACTTGTGCTAAATTGTATAAGTAATAATTGAAGAGCTTGAAGATCACAGAGTAGAAGATAAATTCGTTTAGTTAAGTGAACTTTGAGATCGTTTAGCAAAATATTGAACGTAGAATATATCACATAAACCACTAAAAAAAGTAAAACTAAAATCGTTTGGCAAAGTCACTAAACGATTTGAAAATTGACTCTTGTTGGTCGAAATTGGAACTGTTTATTTATATTTTATTTATTAGTTAAATTCCAATCTCGAATTCATTTGAATGAATAGCGTGCAAGCATATATAATCAACAAGTAAAGAAGAAATAAGAAAAAATTGATCTCACGAGGAATTAGTTCTAACAGTTTTCCAAATACTAACTCAAAACAAGTCAATCTCAGTTAAACGATTGATTGAATGGAAGAGGAATTGAAATAAAGCAAATTAATATTTAAACTAGAAAGCATTTAAAGATAGGTGAATCTGAGACTGTAATTTCTCCCAACATGTCATTTTCATCTCCTAACTCGCCTCTCAATCTTACGCTCACGACGAATTGTCAACCGAGAATACGATAGTACTTATAGGCATCTTTCAATAGCTAAATAAGCATATCCCATCCAAACATATCACATTCGAGAAAATTCAGACAAGAACAACACAAGCAAGATAATTGACTATATTTTTATGAGAACTAATACAAGTAGAGTTTTTAAGCACCGATTCTCACACTAGCTACACGCGACATGCAGGTATATGTCTATCCCACAAGTAAATCATGCATATGCTGCTAAGAACAATTACACAACACATGTTATCATATTTAAGTCCAAACCTATAATCCATCTTCCAATTTTATATAGATTTTCTCAAATGAATCACTGGCTATTAATTGATACATTAAGCACAAATATGACAAATCAATCCATAAGGTCTCAATCAAGAGAGAGAAAATCAATTCCAACAACAAATTGTATTTAAAAGCATACCTAGATTCCAATGTAAAAAGTTTAGCAAATATTCATTAAAAATCTATCAAGAAATCCTAAATAATGTAATACAAAGACAACTAAGAGTTAAGAAGATACAACTTGTTGTCATTCAAGCATAAACCTCCTAGACGCGTCTATTACCTCCATCAATGGTTTCAAGCTTGCTATTCATCTTCTTCATTATTTTATTCCAAAAATGGAGAAAAAAGGATCAAGAATCCAAGGTATGGTGGTTTCTCATGGTGGAAAATCACCTTCCCCCTTCTTCTTTCTCGCCTAAATCGCCTCTCTCAGCTCCTAAAAGGAAAAGAAAATGAAAGATATTTAATTTTTAGTGCTAAATGGACTTAAAAGCTGAAACCGTCGACCTGCTACAGTACCACCACCGCGGCGGTAGGCAGAAGCTTTGAGCACCGTGGCGGTGGAATGAGGCGTCACGGCAGTAACACCCGCTTTTCTACTTTTGGCCAAAATCAAGCTCAGGCGCCTAGCCCCTCTAATTCCTTCACTAATTTAAGCGCCTACTTAGGTGTCTAGGCTTGGCCCTCTAACTAATTCAAGCGCCTACTTGGGCGCCTAGGCCCTCATCAATGCACTAGTAATTACTAAAATGTCATTCTTCAGACTTTTCCTGAAAAAATAAAATTAAATATAGATAAAATGCATATAAATAATATAACTTACCTAAAATACAAATAAATCACATAAAATTAATATTACACCATATTTTATAATAATAACACAAAAATCCATAAAATTAACTAAAATGCTAAAGAATTCACCAAATCCTCAAGTTCAAGAGTATTCAATAACTAGGTATAAAAACTAGTCATCAACTTTACAATTTAGCACTAAAAGCATTTATGGACAAATTTGTAGAGTGCAGTAGTCTGACAAGCAATGGCAGGTCAATGGCTAAGGTCATGCGATCTTGACTCACATTCCCCAAATTGTTCTTATCCTTTATGAGTTAGTGATAAAGATGAAGGAGACAAGTCAACTTTTTCAATAGCTAGTTGTACAATGACAAGGACACATGTTTGCTACAGCTCCAAAAGTAGTACGACAAAAAGCCACAACTTGTAATCCAGTAGACAAAATTGTGTTGACAAGTATCCCTAACTATTTGGAGCAATGACAATAATCCATCGACCAAATTCTAAAGCACGTCTATAAAAGGATTGCTACAATAACACTTGAAGATTACTGAAGATTTGATTTCCAACGCTTTAAAGGTCAAGGCTCCAGCTCCACTCCACGATCATAATAGCAGAATTTTTGTTATTAAGTCACGTGAAAGAAGTTTTTGATGTTTCCTCAATGGCATAAAAATGATCTAGAAGGGGGGAGTTGAATAGATTGTTTAAAACACTGTTTATTACTTATTCAAACACATTTACCAAACATTTAAACTATTAAATTTAGCACAGCGAAAATGGTTATTGGTAAAACCCTTTTTTGACTGTCACTGGCAGTTCTGATTTTGAGTAATGCTACTGAAAAGTTGTTGTTGATTAAAGAACAGCTATAGCAGTTATGACCGTTGTAATCCAACAATTAATAAGATAAAGAGACACAGAGGAAAAAGGAGCACAATAATTGTGACGACCCCAAATTCGGGTTCTATAAGCTCGGGTTTGGTTCTCACTATACAATACTTAATAAACAATTAAATACATACATTGCATTTAAACTTCGCGGAATAATACATAAGGTTCCTTATAAAAAGGCTATACTTCCCAAGGTCGATTAACCTTAACGTAACATTATATATCTTAAGGGAATACAAAAGATTTACAAAAGAAATTACATAAAAGTAATTAGTCTAGCATGCATCACACTAATCTAAGCGTTGGCTTTTCCCTTGCCTTTGTCGCGTTTAGAACACTCTAGCTTAGCTGAAATAAGTCATGATATAGCAAGAATGAGCAACTAAATGGCTCAGCAAGTTTATAAGTAAATACAGGATATATCATAATGAAATGGGAAATTAACTTCAGGGTTTTCAACAATAAATAACAATTGTGAAAGAAATCAAGAATCAATTTATCAATATAAGAATGGATTGACTCTTTACTATTGAGTGGTCTTTAAGGATCATGAACTGCTACTAAGGTAGAACAGACATTTGTATATATCTGTCTCCTCGAAAAAACTAGTACTCAAGGGGATCAACCTCTTGTACCATATGTATATGCATAACATTCAGACATCTCGCGCAAATTCGGTTTTCTGACAAGTAAAAATACCCCTTATTTAGGTTGTTCATTCTCAGTCTTACTATAAAAATCCGCACCAACCAATGGTTTGGATAAGCTTTTAAAATATTCAATTTGATGAATTTAGACATGCATTGTCTAGCTAAAACAATTAGCTTAGACATTCTTAAACAGTTCTTGAATTAATGAACTATAACACTTGCAATTGCACGATGTGCGAATACAATAACAATAAAGATGTGAAATAATTTTAAAAAATTAAACCACTTAAAGCTCTGACAAATAAATACGAGTGTAAATACTTGCCTCGTGCATCTTCTATGGCTAACCAATTTAATTTAATAATCTTTGTACGGACCTAACAATTAAATCAGTTTGATCTTAAATTAGTATCATATATTCATAAGTATGATGACCTTTATAACTCTTACGAACCACATAATTGAATAATTACAGGTATTTAAACACTTAGAAAATATTATCACTACTTGATAATATTTCATACACAAAGAACCTATATTAACTATTTAATATTGTTCAAACACTTCTCAAATATTATTAACAATTTAATAATATTTTATTACTCTTGTAGTATTATTCATCATTTAATAATACCTTATAAATCTTCTAATATTATTAATCATAAGATTTTATTCATTAACTAATATTATTAATTATTTAATAATATTTTATTCATTATCTAATATTATTAACTATTTAATAATATTTTATTAAGTATCTAATATTATTAATCATTTAATAATATTTTATTAACTATCTAATATTATTAACTATTTAATAATATTTTATTCATTATCTAATATTATTAATCACTTAATAATATTTTATTAATTATCTAATATTATTAACAATTTAATAATATTTTATGAAGTATCTAATATTATTAATCATTTAATAATATTTTAATCATTATCTAATATTATTAATTATTTAATAATATTTTATTAATTATCTAATATTATTAATCATTTAATAATATTTTATTAATTATCTAATATTATTATTTATTTAATAATATTTTATTAACTTTATTATATTATTAATTCAATAATAATATTTATACACTTTTAATTATTAAATCAATTATCTATAACTTTAAAAATATATTTATTAAGTCCAAAAATACTAAAATAATTTTTGGAACATTTTTCATTTTTTGACCCGATCGGACCCGACCCCGCTAACCCGGCCCGACCCGACCCGGCCCGGTTCGGTTTTTTAATTTTTTTTCCCGGAACAGTGCACGGAGCCCCGGCGCTGTCTGGCTGAATACAATTCCAACTTTCTGATTTTTGACACTTTTGGTTCAAATATTGATAAAATGAAATCTACACATCCAAATGACACCAAATTACTGTTGATGTGTTCCTAACTCCTTGTTTTACAATATTCCATGATTCGATCGTCTTTTTGAAAACGTTTTACACAAAATTTACGGATCGAACCACCTACAGTTTAAAAATGACATCATTTGCGGTAAAAGCTATAATTTCTTTGTTTTTCAATATTATTGAAAACTTCAAGTTGGGTTTTCTTTAAAACTCACGTATCTAACTTACTAGCCATAAAAATCCAATTTTCAACTTGTATATTTCAAAATACAACATTAAACACAACATGCTTAGTTAGATTTTACCGGTAAAAATTCAATATGAGCATTTCTTACATTTTTATGCAATCCACATATACAAAAACATGATATAACCACATCAAACTATGAATATACATATATTACATAGTTAAAGACTTCTAGATCATCAAAACAAGTTTTGATCGGTTAAAAATAGATTTTAACCGTTCAAAAACTATCTAGATTACAAAAATGAAATTTTAAGAATGTTATAGCACTTTTAAACCTTTGAGACTTGTGTGCTCTTCTTCTTCTCCTACAAAAATATGTGATGATGCTTGTGGACATTCACCAATACCTTCCTCTAGCTTTTTCACACAACACACAAGTGTATTATCTATTTCTCTGTCAAATGCTCTATATTTTTCTTTCTAAGAATGATTCAAATGAACTAACAAATTGCACAAGTGTGGAGTGTCTTATTTATAGCACACAACTAACACTTCATTAACTTACTAATTCACTAGTGTTGGTGAAATTAAAGCCTAATTAGGATTACTATTACTTTGATTGACTAGTTGATGGACAATGTGATTGACTAGGGTTGTTGACCAACTTTGATTTAGTATGTGTAAGAAGCAACATTGCAAATCAAGCCACCCCCCAAGTGGGGGGGCCCTCCAACCGGCCAAATGGCCATTTCCTAGGCATTTTTCCTTTATTTTTTATACTTTAATTATACATATATTCATATATATATATATATATATATATATATATATATATATATATATATATATATATATATATATATATATTCATATATTTAATAAGGTTGACCGATTTTGACTTCCTATTGGGCTCCATCTTGGAGTCTAGTATTTAATATATTGGGCTCATCCAATTAATTGGTTTGGGCTCAATCTAATTATCCCATTGGGCTAGCATTTAAATAACTATGTTATATTTAATTAAAATAAGCATTGGGCTTCTTTAATTAATTGCATGGACTAAGGTTTAATTTAATTATTTGGGCTACTAAGTAAATTTAATTGACCTAGTTTAATAACTCATTTGGATTTAAAATATAATCCAATTAGATTTGCTTTAATTAATTATAACATCTTGCTTTATTGCTTTAAATAAATATACGCATACACAAGTATATCTATTTAATTATCTAATGCACAATTAATTAGTACAAAAATTTTATTTCATTGCTAATTATTTAATAATCATAATTACAATGCCTAATCAAATTCGTGGTCATTACATTCTCCCCCCTTATAAGAATTCGGTCCCCGGAATTACAAATTTAAACTACTCAAAAAGATACAGATAGTTATTCCTCATCTTTTCTTCGAGCTCCCACGTAGCTTTCTCTGCGTTGTGATTCCTCCAAAGGACTTTGACAGAATGTATAACCTTATTTCGTAATTTTTGCTCTTTCCTATCTAATATTTGGACAGGAACTTCTTCATATGATAAGCCTTTTTCAACTTGTATTGGCTCATAGGATATGACATGCTTGTAATCAGGCTTGTATGGCCGCAACACTGACACGTGAAACACATTGTGAATATGTTCCAGTTCAGGAGGTAAAGCTACCTCGTACGCCACTTCACCCACTTTCTTCAATATCTCGAACGGTCCTATGAACCTCGGACTCAGTGTTTCTTTCTTTCCAAATCTGATCTTCCCTTTCCAGGGAGATACTTTCATGAACACAAAACTTTCCACTTCGAAATCTCGCTTTTGTCGATGTAGATCTGCATATTTCTTCTGACGGTCTTGAGCTGTTACTAGCCGAGCTCTTATTATTTTGATAATTTCTACATTCTGTTGAACCAATTTCGGCCCCAACAGTCGACGTTCTCCTACCTCATCCCAACATAGAGGCGTTCTACATTTTCTTCCATACAAGGCTTCGTAAGGCGGCATGCCTATGCTTGCATGATAACTGTTGTTGTAAGAAAACTCAACTAATGGTAGATGGTCTTCCCAACTGCCCTTGAAATCCATCACACAGGCTCTGAGCATGTCTTCCAATGTTTGAATTATTCTCTCACTTTGCCCATCAGTCTGCGGATGATATGCGGTACTCATTCTTAGTTGTGTCCCCAATTTTTCTTAAAGACTCCTCCAAAATTTTCACGTGAAGTGCGGATCTCTGTCTGACACAATCAATACCGGCACTCCATGTCTTGAAACTATTTCCTTGATGTACAGTTTAGCCAACTGATCTAAATTGAACTTAATCTTGATTGGCAAAAAGTGCCTGACTTTGTTAGTCAATCCACAATCACCCATATTGCGTCGTATCCCTTCTGTGTTGTTGGAAGTCCTACCACAAAATCCATTGTAATATGCTCTCATTTCCACTTAGGAATTTTTAACGGCTGTAATAATCCATTTGGTCTCTGATATTCGGCATTTACCCTTTGACAAGTTAGGCATCGGCTGACACATTCTGCAACCTCCCTTTTCAAATTCGGCCACCAAAAATGCTAACGTAGATCTTGATACATCTTCGTACTACCTGGATGTATCGAGTATCTCGTATTGTGAGCCTCTTGCAAAATCTCCTCTCGTAATTCAGGCACTAGCAGTACCCAAACACGATTTTCAAACCTCAGCAATCCCATGCTATCAGTTTTAAACTTGACCTCTTCCCCATCGGTCATCCTCTTTCTGATTCTGTCACATTCCTCATATTTGTCTTGAGCCTCTTTCACCTTATCTAACAAGGTTGGGCTTGCTTCCACTTCTATTGACTCATTTGGATTTTTTACCTCCAACTCCAACTGAGTCATCTCTTTTACCAGTTCTTCCTGGTCTGTCAGTACAAACAGCTTCTCCCTGCTCTTTCTACTTAGAGCATTTGCTACTACGTTGGCCTTGTCGGGATTGTATAGAATTTCACAATCGTAATCTTTGATAAACTCCAACCATCTCCGTTGCCTCATGTTCAACTCCTTTTGTGTGAAGATATACTTCAGACTTTTATAATATGTGAATATCTCATACTTTTCTCCCTATAAATAATGTCTCCAAATCTTAAGGGCAAACACTACTACTACCAGCTCCAAGTCATGGGTAGGCCCTTCTCATAATCCTTCAATTATCTTGATGCATACGCAACGACCTTGCCATTCTGCATAGCACACAGCCTAGTCCCTTGTGCGATGCATCACTGTAGACCGTAAAACCTCTCGTATTGTCCGGTAAAGTCAATACAGGTGCTTCACTAAGTCTTTTCTTTAAGTCCTGAAAACTTTCTTCGCACTTCTCCGCCCATACATATTTCACGGTCTTCCTCGTCAAATTTGTTAACGGCGTTGCTATCTTCGAAAAGTCTTTGATGAATCTCCGATAGTAACCCGCTAAACCTAAGAAACTCCTAACCTCTGTCGGCGTCCTTGGTTGTTCACAATTCATCATCGCTTCTACCTTTGCTGGATCCACTGAAACTCCTTCCTTGTCAATAACGTGACCTAAAAATTAAACTCTCTCCAACCAAAATTCACACTTCAAAAATTTAGCATACAACTGCTCCTTTCTTAATATCTCCAACACCAATCTTAAATGTTCGGCATGTTCCTCCTCCGTCTTGGAATACACCAAAATATCGTCAATGAACACAACTACAAATTTATCCAAGTATTGCTTGAATATTCTGTTCATCATGTCCATAAATGCGGCTGGCGCATTCGTTAGTCCAAACGACATCACCAGAAACTCATAATGCCCATATCGAGTTCTGAATGTCGTCTTGGGTACGTCCTCCTTCCTGACTTTCAACTGATGATAACCAGTCCTTAAGTTAATCTTTGAAAAGTACTTCGCCCCTTTCAACTGATCATAAAGATCGTCAATTCGTGGTAAAGGGTACTTGTTCTTAATCGTCTCTTTGTTCAGCTCCCTATAATCCATACAAAGTCTCATCGATCCATCATTCTTCTTTACAAACAGCACAGGTGCTCCCCATGGAGAAGCACTCGGCTGAATGTACTTTCTATCCAATAACTCCTGCAACTGAACCATCAACTCCTTCATTTCTATCGAAGCCATCCTATATGGTGCCTTTGATATTGGTGTTGTCCTCTGTACTAAATCGATCACACATTCTATCTTTCTATCCGGCGGTAAACCTGGCAGTTCATCAGGAAAAACATCCATGAACTCCTTAACTACTGGTATTTGCTCCATCTTGGGATTCACCATTTGTGTATCCACCACATGAGCCAAATACCCTACACAACCTTTCTTTAACAGTTTCTTGGCCTGCATCATCGTCAGACAGGAAGATTGTCTTGACGACTTGCTGCCATAAAATACGACCTTGGACTTATTTGGTGTCTTAAGGTGTATACACTTCTTCTGACAATCAATTATCACTCCGTGGTTAAACAACCAATCCATTCCAAGTATAACGTCAAACTCCCGTAAACGTATCAGAATTAGATTCACATTCAGTTTATGACCCCTGATTTCAGCACAACATTTTCTATGTATATACTCTACAAGAATCACTTCTTTATTTGCAACTTCTATGTTCATTGGGTTCTCTAGTTTTTCTCTAGGCAATTCTAACCATCTAGCGAATTCATCAGACATAAATGAATAGGTAGCACCCGAATCAAACAATACATATGCATTTATATCATTGATCGGAATAATACCTAACACCACGTCTTTTGATTTAACGGCGACTTGCACCGTCATGTTGAAAGTCTGTGCTGTTGGTTTGTTCTGTTGTACCAGGCCTCCAATGGTGAGCTTGTTGTTGCTTCTCTTATAGCCAGTACTTCCACTGCCATTCTTTCTATTCGGACAATCCTTGAACTGATGATCCGCAGCTCCGTATGAGAAACAACCCCTCTTCTTTGGTGTGGGACAATTAGGAGCGATGTGCCCTTCTTGCCCACAGTTGTAGCATACATTATTTCCCCTCATACACTCCCCCACGTGATTCTTCCCGCAGTTGTTACACTTGTTCCCCTTTTTCGGTTTGCCTCCTTGAGGTGTCCCTGAACCGTTGTTGTTGTTGCTGTTCCATTTGCGCTTGTTCGAGTTACTGCCCCCGCTACTGTTACCTTCTCTGTTTCCCCCCTCGCTTCTTTTCTTGTTTCGTTCCTGATTGTGTTTGTTTAGGGCTTCATATCCCCCTTCTGTGAATATAGCTTTCTCCAGTAAAGTTATGAAATTGGTAATCTGAAGAACAGCGACCCTACTATAAACCCACGGTTTCAGCCCCTGCTCAAACCTTCTTGCTCTCCTAGCTTCAGTGTCCACCTGATGTGGAACAAATCTTGCCAATTCGTTGAACTTAGCGGCATAGTCGGATACTGACATGTTACCCTGCTTGAGTTCCAGGAATTTGACCTCCATCCTGGCTTGTGTGCTTTCTGGAAAGTAATTCTCCAAGAATACTTTCTTAAATCGCGTCTAGGCGATAGTTCCCTCTCCTGCTCTACTCTTATTGGCCTTCCACCAATAATTCTCCTATCCCTTCATCATAAAGGTAGCAAATGAGGTCATTTGCCCCTCTGCTACTCGTGCTACCTCGAAGACCTTTTCCATCTCCTCTATCCAGGTCTGTGTTTCTATAGGATCTGTGGTTCCTCGGAATTCAGGTGGTCCTATCAGTTTAAAGTCTTTAAAGTTTTCTAGTGGAGCGGTAGGGTTTGTGGCTCCAGCAGCATTTGTGTTTCGTCCGTGGAATGCCCTCATTAGCATTTTCACAAACTCTTGCACTGGGTTTGGCGGTACCCCTCCTGCATTAACTGACTCTTCTGGTGATGGTGGGGGTAGTCGTTGATTTCTTCTAGAGGCGGCATTTTCTGTATAAGGAAAATTTAATTATTAAAGTTGTTTCAACTTTTCACTTTTATTTTGTAGCTGAAGCAATTTAAACTAAAGTACAATTAATCAGCTCGACACATATAAACATAAACAGAACTGCATTTATATTCATCTGCTAAAACCACAGTGCATAGCACTTTTACTTCATAAGCATACTGCTATAAATGCTATTATCCCTGAAGTACTACAAAAGACGGGATCTAACCAAAAATATATCCCACCACTTCATAGAGTTGGGATTTACATCATATTAACCCTCTGTCAAAATAAAAGCTGGGTTTCTACTGCATCTATATACATGCAACATAAATAAAAAAAACTACTACTACTGACTGCGCATCCCTCGACGCACAGCGTCATCGTACTTCTCATCTCCCATAGCCATCACCACGCTCCTGCTGATAGTATGCATGGACTGGCCCTCCTCAGCTGGGTAATAGTACACCCTACTCTGCAAGCTGCCATACGAAGAACGATAGACATAGCTAAGTCTATCGATCTTCACCCTCTTCTCTCTCACCTCATCCTCCAGCTCTAGCATCTGTCCATGAGTTGCATCTCTCTGGATATCCATCTAGATCCTAGCATCTACTGTCTGCTGCCACTGGCCTCTAATGGCCTCCTTCTCTGCCTGAGTTTGCTGAATCTTTAGCTCAATTGCTGCTAATCTGGCCTCCATCTTGGCCATCTTCTCCTTCAGCTCAGTGTTCTCGCCAGAGAACTGATAAGTTGCATCTCTATACTGGTTCTCCGTAAGCTGGTGGGTATGATTCTGCTCCTCTAAATGCTGAACCATAATCTCCAGCTCCTCGTTCCTCGTAGTCAGAGAGTCAATGATGTCACTGGCAGTAGTGCCCATGCCATCAACTTACTCAGCTGGCTCCTCGTCCTCAGACTTCTCAGACTCGGCCTCATCCTCACTGTATGGCCTGATCACTCCGCCCCAGATGGGCTCCTCGCGGTCTCCCTCCTCTAGATCAGACTCAGGCTCCTCTATCGGTGCAGCCACCAGCGGCTATGTCGTATCCATGTGGATATCAGTGTAAATCACCTCCTCAACGGTATGACTCGACTGTCCAATCTCAGGCATCCTACAATCATTCAAATAACACACGTTAGAATAGAAATAAAATATATTCATTGATGAAATGAAATGATATTTTATCATGTACATCTCGGCTCGATGGACTTTCTCAATCCACCTCCAAAAATACACAACATGATGAATCTCCCCGATGCATCTCCTAACGCACTCGATATGAGTTTAATACTAAGGTTATAACCTAGGTTTCGCAATCCTAATGTTTCTAACCTACAGCTTTGATACCAACCTGTGACGACCCCAAATCTGGGTTCCATAACCTCGAATTTAGTTCTCACTGTACAATACTTAATCAACAATTAAATACATACATTGCATTCAAACTTCGCGGAATAATACCAAAGGTTCCTTAAAAAAAAGCTACACTTCCCAAGGTCGATTAACCTTAACGTAACATTACATATCTTAAGGGAATACAAAAGATTTACAAAAGAAATTACATAAAAGTAATTAGTCTAGCATGCATCACACTAATCAAAGCGTTGGCTTTTTCCTTGCCTTTGTCGTGTTTAGAACACTCTGGCTTAGATGAAATAAGTCATGATATAGCAAGAATGAGCAATTAAATGGCTCAACAAGTTTATAAGCAAATACATGATATATCATGATGAAATGGAAAATTAACTTCAGGGTTTTCAATAATAAATAACAATTGTGAAAGAAATCAAGAATCAATTTATCAATATAAGGATTGACTATTTACTGCTGAGTGGTCTTTAAGGATCATGAACTGCTACTAAGGTAGAACAGACATTTGTATATATCTGTCTCCTCGAAAAAACTAGTACTCAAGGGGATCAGCCTCTTGTACCATATGTATATGCATAACATTCAGACATCTTGCGCAAATTCGATTTCTCGACAAGTAAAAATCCCCCTTATTTAGGGTTGTTCATTCTCAGTCTTACTATAAGAATTCGCACCAACCAATAGTTTGGATAAGCTTTTAAAATATTCAATTTGATGAATTTATACCTGCATTGTCTAGCTAAAACAATTAGCTTAGACATTCTTAAACAGTTCTTGAATTAATGAACTATAACACTTGCAATTGCACGATGTGCGAATACAATAACAATAAAGATGTGGAATAATTTTAAAGAATTAAACCACTTAAAGCTCAGGCAAATAAATACGAGTGTAAATACTTGCTCAACAATAATTGAATTACTCAATATAAAATTAGAGTAAAGGTAAGAAAACTTGCCTCGTGCGTCTTCTATGGCTAACTAATTTAATTTAATAATCCTTGTACGGACCTAACAATTAAATCAGTTTGATCTTAAATTAGTATCATATACTCATAAGTATGATGACCTTTATAACTCTTACGAACCACATAATTGAATAATTACGGGTATTTAAACATTTAGGAAATATTATCACTACTTGATAATATTTCATACACAAAGAATCTATATTAACTATTTAATATAGTTCAAACACTTATCTAATATTATTAATAATTTAATAATATTTTATTAGTCTTGTAGTATTATTCATCATTTAATAATACCTTATAAATCTTCTAATATTATTAATCATAAGATTTTATTCATTAACTAATATTATTAATTATTTAATAATATTTTATTCATTATCTAATATTATTAACTATTTAATAATATTTTATTAAGTATCTAATATTATTAATCATTTAATAATATTTTAATCATTATCTAATATTATTAATCATTTAATAATATTTATTAACTATCTAATATTATTAACTATTTAATAATATTTTATTCATTATCTAATATTATTAATCACTTAATAATATTTTATTAATTATCTAATATTATTAACTATTTAATAATATTTTATTAAGTATCTAATATTATTAATCATTTAATAATATTTTAATCATTGTCTAATATTATTAATCATTTAATAATATTTTATTAATTATCTAATATTATTAATTATTTAATAATATTTTAATCATTATCTAATATTATTAACTATTTAATAATATTTTATTAATTATCTAATATTATTAATCATTTAATAATATTTTATTCATATTCTAATATTATTATTCATTTAATAATATTTTATTGACTTTATAATATTATTATACATTTAATAATATTTTAATGATTTTCTAATATTATTATTTATTTAATAATATTTTATTAACTTTATTATATTATTAATTCAATAATAATATTTATACATTTTTAATTATTAAATCAATTATCTACAACTTTAAAAATATATTTATTAAGTCCAAAAATACTAAAATGATTTTTGGAATATTTTTCATTTTCTGACCCGAACCAAACCCACCCCAACCCCGCTGACCTGACCCGACCCGGTTCGTTTTTTAATTTTTTTCCCGGAACAATGCACAACGCCCCGGCGCTGTCCGGCAGAATACAATTCCAACTTTCTGATTTTTGACAGTTTTGACACTTTTGGTTCAAACATTGATAAAATGAAATCTACACATCCAAATGACATCAAATCACTGTTGATGTGTTCCTAACTTCTTGTTTTACAATATTTCATGGTTCGATTGTCTTTTTGAAAACGTTTTACACAAAATTTACAGATCGAACCACCTAGGGTTTAAAAATGACATCCTTTGCGGTAAAAGTTATAACTTCTTTGTTTTTCAATATTTTTGAAAACTTCAAGTTGGGTTTTCTTTAAAATTCATGTATCTAACTTTATAGCCATAAAAATCCAATTTCCAACTTTTTTATTTAAAAATACAACATTAAACACAACATGCTTAGTTAGGTTTTACCGGTAAAAATTCAATATGAGCATTTTTTACATTTTTATGTCATCCACACATACCAAAACATGATATAACCACATCAAACTATGAATATACATATATTACATAGTTAAAGACTTCTAGATCATCAAAACAAGTTTTGATCAATTAAAAATAGATTTTAACCGTTCAAAAATTATCTAGACTACAAAAATGAAATTTTAAGAATGTTAGAGCACTTTTAAACCTTTGAGACTTGTGTGCTCTTCTTTTTCTCCTACCAAAGTATGTGATGATGCTTGTGGACATTCACCAAGACCTTCCTCTAGCTTTTTCACACAACACACAAGTGTATTCTTTATTTCTCTCTCAAATGCTATCTATTTTTCTTTCTAGGAATGCTTCAAATGAACTAACAAATTACACAAGTGTGGAGTGTCTTATTTATAGCACACAACTAACACTTCATTAACTTACTAATTCACTAGTGTTGGTGAAATTAAAGCCTAATTAGGATTACTATTACTTTGATTGACTAGTTGATGGACAATGTGATTGACTAGGGTTGTTGGCCAACTTTGATTTAGTGTGTATAAGGAGAAACATTGCAAATCAAGCCACCTCCCAAGTGGGGCCCCCTCCAACCGGCCAAATGGTCGTTTCCTAGGCATTTTCCCTTTATTTTTTCTACTTTAATTATACATATATTCATATATATATTCATATATGTAACAAGGTTAACCTATTTTGACTTCCTATTGGGCTCCATCTTGGACTCTAGTATTTAATATATTGGGCTCAATTTAATTATCCCATTGGGCTAGCATTTAAATAACTATGCTACATTTAATTAAAATAAGCATTGGGCTTGTTTAATTAATTGCATGGACTAAGGTTTAATTTAATTACTTGGGCTACTAGGTAAATTTAATTGACCTAGTTTAATAACTCATTTGAATTTAAAATATAATCCAATTAGATTTGCTTTAATTAATTATAACATCTTGCTTTATTGCTTTAAATAAATATATGCATACACAAGTATATCTATTTAGTTATATAAATTCACAATTAATTAGTACAAAAATTTTATTTCATTGCTAATTATTTAATAATCATAATTACAATGTCTAATCAAATTCGTGGTCATTACAATAATTTTTATGTGGTTCGGAGCAAAAAAGATCTCCTAGTCCACTTTTTTACTGCTCGAGTAAAAAATCCATTAAAGATCGGGTCACAAAGATCAAGGTTCACTTAGAACCACTAAAACTGGACACTTAGTCCTTCCACACAGGATTAGATTTACTTAGAATCAGACGAGCCACTAAGTCTCATCTTACTTAAAGTTTTGAAACCCTTTGACTTCAGGATCCCTTAACCTAACCCTTTTTGGGGCTAATTCACTAAGAATCAAGCAAGCCACTAAGTCTCGACTTCTGCTGTTGATGATGATAATTGTTCAAAATGCTACTAAGTTGACATTGAGCTTTATTCTTCTTGTAGAACGTAGTAGCTAGGTGATTTCTCTTTATCATTGGAGCTCTTGTGTATATCTCTTCTGCTATCGCGCTTTTTTTTTATACTAGAAATCACTTTTTGCTCGACCCCCCAAAATGTATCTTAACTTTGAGTTGTTGATATTGCTATTAAGTAGATCGATTCATTCTTCGCTCTTCAATAGATTAGCAGTTTCTCTATAGTCTTCATTCTTGTACAGACTGATTATTTTTTTTTATGTTTTTGACCAATTCTCCTTTTTTGACCTGATTTTTCTCTATTGGTCAATCCCTCTTTTTGATTGAATTTGAAATTAATTTATATTTCTTCTAAAAATCTATCCGTTGATAAGTTATCTTTTGTCAATTGAGTCTTCTGATCTTGATAGATTTTTTATGTTGACTTATCAGAGTTGCGACTGCTTTCTTTTTGTCAGGTTGTCACATTAGTTTTTTACAACGGTAACTTTTTACTTGTTTGAACTAGTCATTAGACAGGCTGATTTTATACTTTCATTTTGAAGTTTTAAAATTACCAGTACTCACTTCAGACCTTTCTCTTTTTCAGATCTTTCCATTGTCAGCTCATTGTCAGACTTGATATATTTTACCATTTTTATAATCGTAGTGTTTCTTGGCATTCGTGGATAATTAGGTTGATTTTAGATTCTAACTTTATGATTCTTCACCTCTGCAGTTAGTTCTACAAATATTCATTCTGAACATAGAGCTTTACGATCTTAGATTCAGACTTTACGATTCTTCACCTCTGCAGTTAGTTCTACGAATATTCATTCTGAACATAGAGCTTTACGATTTTGCAGTCTTTAATATTCTCAGTCTAACAGTGGTCTTAATGTAGTCTATGATTTCTTCAGTATTCAAATCATAAGGTTTATTCTTCAGCTTAACCATTCTTCTGATGACACTACTTCTTTGTCTACAATCGTTCTATGATCCTCCCTTTAGTTCACTTCCTGATAACTAAGATTTCTTTTACCACGTTATTCTTTTAAGGATAATATAGAGTTTATCTTTTGGATCAACCTAATAAATTCTATCTTTCAGTTTTGGATCAACTTAACAAATTTGATCTCTAAGTCCTTTTACAATGATTATTCTTTTTAAGGACTGTATAAAAGTAAATAAATGTTTATACATTCATACTTGTTATGATATTTATTTTTCTTTCTTTTCTTTTTCATTGTTTATTATTCTTTAAACATAAGCAATAATAACTTAAATGTAAACACATATCACATATCACATAATAATTATTTTTCTTTTACCACACATACTTAGTTTATCTATTAGTCATTTATTGAACATACTTACTTTACGAAATAGATTAACATCAGATTAACATATCACATTTGACAGATCCATAAACCAAATTACAGAATAACTTTAATAGCCAAATTGACAAACAACAAATTAACATTTAACAGATCCATAAACCATTTAATGTTTTAACATCATTAAATCCAAGTAGCAAGCATAACTATGGACTCTATGTATGAGAACCAAGTACGAACTTTGGTTACTCCATTTGAGGGCATAAAGCTCATTGGGTGCAAATGGGTCTTTAAGAGAAAGACTATAGCAGACGGCAAGATAAAGACCTATAATGCCCGACTGGTTACAAAAGATTTCAAACAAAGGCAAGGAGTTGACTATGATAAAACCTTCTCACTAATAGTTATGCTTAAGTCAATTTCAATTTTGCTTGCAAGTATAGCTTATTATAGCTACGAGATCTGGCAAATAGACGTGAAGGCAGTCTTCCTTAATGGGAAACTAGATAAAGATGTATTTATGATATAGCCAGAGGGATTTATTTCTAGTGAAGGAACAAATCAAGTCTGCAACTACAATGATCAATTTATGGATTGAAGCAGGCTTCTCGAAGATGGAACATTTGTTTTGATGAGACAATCAAAGAGTTTAATTTTATCAAAAATGAGGATGAGCCGTGTATGTACAAGAAGGTTAGTGGGAGCGCTGTTGAATTCCTAGTATTATATGTTGATGATATACAACTGATAGGGAATGATGTTCCAATACTGCAGTCAGTCAAAATATGGTTGTCTCAACACTTCTCCATGAAGGACTTGGGAGAAGCATCTTACATTTTGATGATAAAGATCTATAGAGATATATCTAAAAGGATACTCGGCTTGACCCAAAAAAGGTACATTGATTTGATGTTAAAGAGGTTTAACATGAAAATTTTCAAAAGCGGACTCATACTAATAAGCCATGGAATATATCTCTCCAAGAATCAGGCCTCAAAGACACCTGAAGAGAGAGACCATATGAGTAAGTTACCTTATGCTTCGGCGATATGATCTATCATGTATGGGATGATATGTACTAGACCAGATGTTGCTTATGCACTTAGTGTGATAAACAGATATCAGGCAAATCCTGAAGAAGCACACAGAAAAGTAGTGAAAAATATCTTAAAGTACTTGAGAAGAACTAATGATGTATTTATTATTTACGGTGGGTCGGATTTGAAACTAGAGGGCTATACAGACTTAAGTTTTCAAATTGACCAAGACGACATCAAATTCGTTTTAGGTTATGTGTTTACCTTAAACGGTAGCGTAATGAGTTGGAAGAGTTCTAAACAGCAAACAATTGCTTATTCAGTAACAGAGGCAGAGTACACAGCTGCAAGTGAAGCTGCAAAGGAAGCTACTTAGATAAAGAAGTTCATAACTGAACTTAGGGTGGTTCCTAACATTCAAGGACCAGTGCCTTTTTTGTGACAACAAGGGAGCTGTTGCACAAGCCAAGGAACCCAGGTCTCATCAGAAATCCAAACGTGTGTTGCAGCAGTTTTATTTGATTAGAAAAAATATTGAAAGATGAGACATCACCATGGAACGAGTGGACTCTCAGAACAACATTGCAGATTCATTTACTAAAGTATTATCTCAGCAGCAGTTTAATCGTCACTTAGAGAAGATGAGTATTAGATACCAAGGCGATTGACTTTAGTGCAAGTGGGAGATTGAAAGTAGTATGCCCATAAGCCAATCATATGTTGATATGATAAGCATATACTTTATAATCTTATTCAAATATTAATAAAAGAATTATTTATTTAAATGCATCTTTATTCATGATTGATTGCTTAAATTAATTAAATGGATAAACTCATAGTTTTAGAGCAATGCTTTCAGATTCATAATGTTGATTATGCTACTAAGATCTAAATTCTTGATAGCTCAAAATTAAAATATTCCTAATTGTGAGATCACTAAAAAGGAGATTAGTTAATCCGGATAGATTAGTACATCCTATGCTTACTCTTATAAAAAAGGATGATTGATCTCATAATCATTTTTGTGGATACACTAAAGTAAGTATGTAGGTGCTTATTGGAGAATAAGTTCACTAAACGTTACTCGCTTAAGGAACACCTAATGGAGTTTTACTTTCCTGTTAATAAGAATTCCTAATGTGATAGTAGTACAAGTGATCCTTGAATTTAAGATTATCATAGTATATTGTGTATGATAAATTATACTTTGTCATTTTCCTGAAGACTATATAGGTATAACAAAGGATATGTTCGGGCATACTAAGTTGTGCATGGAGATAGGTGAATAATCAACAAATGATCTATCACTTCTAGTAAAGGAAAAGAATATCCTATGTGATTAGAAATGAGTTTCTAATTTGTATTATTTGGAGTTGTGTATTTTAGAATCGAAATGCATATGATCAAATTAAATAAGACTTTACAGTAATTCAATGTCTTATATTTGATTGTGACATTGTGTGGTGGAATGATTAAATTGTACAATAACTATTCATAGATTAAGTTCTTTGTGATCAAATGTTGATATTCATATTATCTGAAAAGTCATGTACTGCTAAGGGGGCTTACACTTATTGTGGAATATATAAGAATTTGTTTATAAATAAATTAAAGGAGTTTAATTTATTATTATAAATAATATTAGAATGATTCTAATTTATTTATTCTATAACTGATTTAATATTAAACCTAAAGGGTCACACCGCAAAAAAAATATATTTATTTTAAAAGTAAGTGGCATAATGGTAATAATAAATTCAGTGTATTTAATTTATATTGTGGTGATAGAATAAATTAAATAGATTAATATTTATAATTATGTATTTTAAAAATAATAATTATAAATTAATAAGAGGAGTCGTATTATTATTATTATTATTATTATTATTATTATTATTATTATTATTATTATTATTATTATTATTATTATTATTATTATTATTATTATTATTATTATTATTATTATTATTATTATTATTATTATTATTATTATTATTATTATTATTATTATTATTATTATTACTATTATTATTATTACTACTATTATTACTATTATTATTATTATTATTATTATTATTATTATTATTATTATTATTATTATTATTATTATTATTATTATTATTATTATTATTATTATTATTGTTGTTGTTGTTGTTATTGTTATTGTTATTGTTATTGTTATTATTTAGCTCTTAAATGCTTTATAAATTAATTAATTAGAAGTACTCTCATAATAAATAATTAAGTTCCTAAAGAGTTTAGGAATTATAATTATTATATTAAATTAATTTAGTTCCTAATTAGATTAGGAGTTAAATTAAAAATCCTACTCCTAAAGAGTTTAGGCTGGTTATTCATATCTATAAATAAGAGAATTTTTATTATGGATTGAGGTTAGTCACATAATTACAAGTATCGGAGAATACTTCTAATAATTCTCTATATTTAAGAGTTAGAAAGAGAGACAGAGAATTAGGGCTATCTGCAAGGCCACGACCTTTATGAAATAAAAAAATATTTTTTCTGAAACGGTAAGTGGATAAATTGACAAAAGTTAAAAAATATTTTATGCAAATTTTATCTTGTCGGAGAATATTTGTTTTGTCGAGGAATATTCGATTCGTACGACGGCGCCGAAATAACCAAACATTAGTGGACCCCATAACAAAATATTGTCAGATATAAAAAACGACAACATTAACCTTTTTAAATAAAAATGGTCAACGGTACTATCATTCTTAACTGTTAATATACCAGTGGTAAAAAAATAGTAGAACACGGTATTGCACAATAACATACGGTATTGCACAATAGCGCACGGTATTGCACAGTGTTTCATATTATTGAATTGATAAAGTGGCTGTTGTACAATATTGACTTTATTGAACCAATAATCGTCACATGAACAATAATTTATATTATTGAACTGATAATTTTCACAGTAGTATATGCACATTAATTCACATTACTGAATCAATAATTATCATTACACAGTAACGTGCTCTTACATTTATTTATTCTTTGCATTATTGTTATCATTATTATGATGTTGATTTATTTAACTGTTGTATTTCATTATTAGCTGGTATTTCTGCTGAAATTATGAGTCTCTAATTCAGAAGGTCAACTTTACTACATTATAACAATTGGTTATAATAATGAATAATTGTGAATAATTGGTGAATTATTGTTGAAATAATTTATAAAGTTGTTTGTTTTATATTTTATATATAAAGTTAATTGATTTATATAAAGTTAATTATTTTATATATAAAGTTAATTATTTTATATATAAAGTTAATTGATTTATATAAAGTTAATTGTTTTATATATAAAGTTAATTGATTTATATAAAGTTAATTGTTTTATATATAAAGTTAATTGTTTTATATATAAAGTTAATTGATTTATATAAAGTTAATTATTTTATATATAAAGTTAATTGATTTATATAAAGTTAATTATTTTATATATAAAGTTAATTATTTTATATATAAAGTTAATTGATTTATATAAAGTTAATTATTTTATATACAAAGTTAATTGTTTTATATATAAAGTTAATTGATTTATATAAAGTTAATTATTTTATATATAAAGTTAGTTGTCTTACATATAAAGTTAATTGATTTATATATAAAGTTAGTTGTTTTATATGTAAAGTTAGTTGTTTTATATATAAAGTTAATTATTTTATTAAATGAATGGTATAGATTAAAGAAAATCTGAAATGAATTGTATAGATTAAAGATAATGTAATAATTATAGAATTTGAAATGAATGGTTTAGATTAAAGAAATCTTAAAAGATGAAATAAGTGGTATAAATTAAACATTATCTTAAAATATACGGTTTGGATTAAATTAGAAAATCTTGATTATGATAAGATTTTTGGCTATAAATAGAGGTCTCAACTTAAGGATTTTTCATAAACTTCATTGCTTATTCTTTCTTTCACTTTCTAAATATTACTTTGTGTAAGTTCTCTCTAAGTGTACTTAAGCCATCTTGAGTATTTGTGAAAATCTGTAAGTGTATGAGTACTGTTAAAATAAGTCTTTTTATAAAAGTTACATAAGCACCCACACACATCACACGGTGTTTATAAATCTTCCTTTAGAAGATTTATTTTGAAATATTATTTTTTTTCAAAAACTATACTAAAGTTATTCTACTTTATTCTATCAAATCACTTTTGATTATTTCATACGAATTGTTATATACATGAAATTATATGTGATAGTTACTAATTAAATTATAAATATATATGTTGATCAACTTCATTTAAATCAATATCCAGTCACGTGTTAAGGTAAGGAATATCATTTTCTTTCTTACTTGTCAAGAATAATACCTTCTTTCATCTTCTATTATTTAAACTTACTATGGTAAGAGGTATCATTTCTTTCATACTCTTAAACTTACTATGGTAAGTACTATCCGGTGAAACTTCCGAAAATAATTATATATTCCTTAATAGTTTACGCTTCATCTAATATCATTTCAATTTAACCTTCCTATTTTTCTAAATCTTTCTATTAAACTATAACCGTTATTCTAAATTGTGGAACTTGAATATCATTTTTGAATTTCACTGCATATCATGTTGACAATTTGGATATTATTTGAATCTGCATAAAGTAAAATTATAAACTTTTGATATTTATTGTTTATCATGGTTCTTCTATTCATCATTTATATCATTGTTATTTGTATTAATCATCAAGAATCAAGTTGTCGTGAATATATGTAGCCTGGGGCACAGATAGGATAAAGGCGTTGATGGGTTAAAGGCGATATATTTGATGGTTTGTCTTTTAGGGTACGTGGTGAATGTTCTTTTTGGCCTGGGGCAAAAATGAGTTGTTGATTGGTATGATTATGACCAAAGGCTGTAGACTGGTATGATCATGATCGTTGGTGTTATATTTGAATATCTTTCGCCCGTAATGCAAAGATGAACTGTTGACTTGCAGGATTATGACCAGGAACTGTGAATTTGTATTATCATGATCAGTGGTGTTTCAGGTGATAAAAGTTGATGATATTTTTCTTAAAAAGAGAAGCTAGTGGACATCATAGTCTACATGATTCTTCTAATGGATTGCTCATTCTGCTGCTATTATTGATTTAAAACTTGTTTATTATATTCAATTAAGAACTCAACTGTTGAAGGCTAATGATAATTTATTCGTCATTATCTTAGTCAAGATATGTTCTTACTGGGCTATTTGAGCTCACCCTTTTTTTTGTTCAATTGTTCTTCAGGAAATAAAGGAGTAGTTGGGTCTAGCCGGGGAATAGAGTAAAGGTCCGAGAGATAGTTATAATAGTCTTCACATATTGTAAATAGTGTGAAAATAATAGTGAAGACTTAATTGTGTATTATTAAGTTCTGTATTTTGTACTATGTACTATTTTGTAATAATTTTATCGTAGTCTTTTGGCGTCTCAAATTGGGCTGTGTAGTCCAAGATTTTGGGGCGTCACACTAGCCACCCAAGTTTTAGAGAAACTTAAATTACTTCTTTAATTCATATTACTCTTGGTGGATCATCTTTAGAGGCTACACACCTGGGTAGCTAACATTGATCTAGAGATTCTAATCAGCAGAATTGAAGAGGAACGCGAAGGAATTAGAGGTGAACTCGTACCTGTTGAATATTAGATTCTACAAAGGTATAACTCTTTTATCCTTCCTCAATTAATAGTACCGCATAAGAAAGATCCTAGTTTTGGTTTGTAAATTTTATTTTAAAATCACTTTTATTGCATGTTTTCGCTGCGTTGTGTAATTTGATTATATATATGTCATATTTTTACAAACCAACATAGAGAAACTAGTTGCTTTTTGTCATATCTGTCAAATCTGATGTACTTTGGCATCCAATTACTAAGATTTTTCATTAACTTGTAGGTGGAGCCGGATATTATAGGACCACATATACTGTCAGATACTAATAAGTAGATTTTATATTTATTTATTAGATATTTTTAAGCTTAATTATTTGTGAGTTTTTAAGTATTTTTAGTATTTTAGGTAATTTATTTAATTTTATGCATTTTATTATTTTTATTTATTTTATATTATTTTTATTTATTTTATTTTTAATTTGTATGTAAAATAAAGAAATTAATCACTGTGGCATTTATGTAAATAACATGATCAGGCAGGCCGCGTCATGCACGCATTGGACTTAAAAGGAATCAATAGCAACGAAACGGCGTCGCAAGAAGTATTGGAGGATCAGGAACAGCTCGCACTATGCGCGGTCGTCTGTGAATAATAAAAAGAAAAAAATGCGCCATGCGCAGCAGTGAAGGAAATAAAGAAACAGGCGCGTGAGGTGCATGGATGGAGTTGTAGACTTCTTATTCTTTGTATTATTTTCATCCATGACCCACTTTATCAGAAGCATGCAGATATGATTCAAAACATATGGCAAATTCTTGCATTGATTAATTCTGTGTGGGTCCAAGTAGTAATAAGTAAAAGGAATTTAAAGACCCCAATGGTGAATTGGAAAAGGATTAAAAATAGGATTTTAATTCGTAATTTATTTTAATTAAAATTTTAATTTCTATTAAGGTTAGAAAAATTATGTAACCTATAAATAGATACTTTGAGGCACAATTAGGAGTATTTCATATCTTCTATCTCTTAAACTTTTTATTAACAGATTTATTCTTTTATTATTATTTGGTGATTTCATAACCATGTGTGGCTAAATTCTTGTTCTTGGTTTAAATTAGCGAAAATAATCAGAATTTATGCACTGTGAGATCTAATTAATTTTCATTGTTCAATTTATATCTTGAGTATTGCATATTCTTCTGTTCTTAATTTTTATTACTAATTCGTTTAATTGTTAAGGCACGTCCTAGTTTATTAATCGTTAAAATCTACTGTTAAATTATACATCAAATCCATAATTGTTTGGTTACTCTAATTTGTGAAGCAACTAAGATTAATAATTGACTGCATATTCAAACGATTATTATATCTTAGGAAGATTATTTAACTAAATTAAATAAAACCGTTTGTGTTTGTGTTGTTTAGCTTCATCGATCTCTCTAATTCTTAAAGTTGTTACTAGGTTAAATCTTTAGCATGTGTCTGAGGTTATTTAGTAGTTAGGGTTATTTAAATATCTTGTTTCTACTTAACTATAAATAAGGAGAGATATGAAAATTGTTCGAATGAAAAAAATTATTCCAATAAAGAAATATTCAAAAAATTTATTGATTTATGTTTGAGTTAATGATCAGTGTAAATTTCTGATGGTGGATATTAATTTAACCCAAGATTTGTTATTCTAATTTATTTTATTAATTTATTTGCATGTTTGATTTCTTTAGTTAATATTACTTAAATTATTTTTTTTACTTTAAAAACCCCTCAATTTTGGTTTATGTAGCATAAAAATTAGATTATTCATTCTCTGTGAGATCGACTCTTAGTTGCACTACTACATAAATATTTACCAAAGTAAGGTTTTATTTTTTGTTATCTGCGATAACACACTAGATAATGCTTTAAAAAATAAATTGTTAATAACATTCATAACTGCATGCACTTGAACATTTCAATAAGCAAATTTAACTATGTTACACATTTTATAGTTCCTGCACAGTAGCTCAATATATGCCATATGATCTACTCGCTGTGATTAAGCAAGTTTTGTGAGAACCTTCTCTTATACCAATTGTTGTTTTCTCAATGGCATAAAAACGATCTAGAAGGGGAGGTTGAATAAATCGTTTAAAACATTGTTTATTACTTATTCAAACACATTTACCAAACATTTAAACTATTAAATTTAGCATAGTGGAAATGGTTGCTTGGTAAAACCCTTTTTTGACCGTCACTGATAGTTCTGATGTTGAGTAATGCTACTAAAATGTTATTGTTGATTAAAGAATAGTTATAACAGTTATGACCGTTGTAATGTAAGCAGTTAATAAGATAAAGAGGCAGAGACAAAAGAAGCACAGTAATTTTTAAGTGGTTCAGAACAAAAAAGATCTCCTAGTCCACTCTTTTACTCATCTAGTAGGAAATTCACTAAGGGTTGAGTCACTAAAATTAAGGTTCACTTAGAACCACTACAACTGGACATTTAGTCCTTCCACACAGAATCTGATTCAATTAGAATCAGGCGAGCCACTAAGTCTCATCTTATTTAAGGTTTTGAAACCTTCTGACTTCAGGATCCTCAACCTAACCCTTCTGGGGCTGATTCACTTAGAATCAGGCGAGCCACTAAGTCTCGACTTCTTCTGTTGATGATGATAATTGTTTGAAGTGCTGTAAAGTTGACATTGAGCTCTGTTCTTCTTATAGAACTTATTAGCTAAGTGATTTCTCTTTAACATTGATCTATGGGGCTCTTATATATATCTCTTCTGCTCTGACTCTATTCTTATTGAAAATCACTTTTTGCTCGATCCTCCAAAGTGTATATTAATTTTAGGTTGTTGATATTTCTATTAAGTAGATCGATTCATTCATCGGTCTTCAGTTAATCACCAGTTTTCTCTATATAGTTCATTCTTGTACAAACTGATCCTTTTTATATGGTTTTGACCAATTCTCCTTTTTTGACATGATATTTCTCTGTTGGTCGACACCCTTTTTTCTTGTATTTGAAATTAATTTATATTTCTTCTAAAAATCTATCTGTTGATAAGTTATCATTTGTCCATTAACTCCTATGATCTTGATAGACTTTTGATGTTGGCTTACTAGAGTAGCGTCTGCTTTCTTTCTATAAGGTTGTCATATCAGTCTTTTGCAATGGTAATGTTTTACTTATTTGAACTAACCGTTAGACATACGGATTTTAGACTTTCATTTTGAAGCTTTGAAATTACCAATACTCACTTTAGATGTAATATCCCAAATATTTCAAAAATGCTATGACAAGATCTAATTAAGGTTGTCAATTCAAAACCTAAGGGCGATTGTTCGAGCATACCTTGAGCTATCTTAAAGACAAAATACGACTTAAAACTACGATCGTATACAACTAAGAGGTTATAAATCTTTAACCTAATTTGTGTTATGCGAATAGTAAAGCTTGAATTAAGCTTTTAAATGTGCTATGTGAATTATCTATGTGTAGAATTTTGTGTTTTGGTTTGAATAGTTAACCTTAACACTTATTAAAAATCAGAAATCAATTTAGGGTAAAAACCTAAATTGGAAAAAAAGTTAAACCCTAAACACTAGGAAATAACCTAGGCCCTCGAGCAAAACATGAAGGTCAAATTGATATTCCGTTTCAAGATTCATCATTCCCACGCTTTGAAAATACGAAATAGACAGTAAAAAAAAATTACATTTTTCGAGAAAACATTTTTCATTCGTTCGACTGTTTCTTTCATCTGTAGGACTTCTCGTATTTCACAACATAATGTTAATATGAGGTTTAGATGTCAGGGAACCAATAAAATTTTCTGGGGACAAAGGCGAAAGATGTACGATTTACGAGAAAACGTTTGTCGTCTTTATGATTGTTCTTTTCGATATTTTGACTTTTTACATTTCACGAAATAGCGTTTATATGAAGTATAGATGTTATTTAGCCAGTAAAAGTTTTCTCAAAAAACGTGTAAAAGCACTATTCACGAGAAAACATTTTTACTGACTATTTCGTGTTTTCAAAGCGTAGAAAGGATGAATCTTGAAACGGAATGTCAATTTGACCTTCACGTTTTGCTCGAGGGCCTAGGTTATTTCCTAGGATTTAGGGTTTAACTTTTTTTTCAATTTAGGTTTTTGCCCTAAATTGACTTCTGATTTTTAATAAGTGTTAAGGTTAACTACTCAAACCAAAACACAAAATCCTACACATAGATAATTCACATAGCACATTTAAAAGCTCAATTCAAGCTTTACTATTCACATAACACAAATTAGGTTAAAGATTTGTAACCTCTTAGTTGTATACGATCATAGTTTCGAGTCGTATTTTGTCTTTAGGATAACTCAAGGTATGCTCAATCAATCGTTCTTAGGTTTTGAATTGACAACCTTAATTAGATCTTGTCATATCATTTTTTGAAATATTTGGGATATTACATTAGACCTTTCTCTTTTTCAGATCTTTCCATTGTCCGTTTGTTGTCAGACTTGATATATTCTACGATTTTCCTAATCACAATATTTATTGGCATTCGTGGAGAATTAGGTTGATTCATAGATTTAGACTTTACGATTCTTCACCTTTGCGGTTAGTTCTACGAATATTCATTTTGAATATGTAGCTTTATGATTCAGCAGTCTTCAATATTCTCATTCTAGCAGTGGTCTTCATGTACTTAATAATTTCTTCAGTATTCATATCATAAAGTTCATTTTTCAGCCCATCCATTCTTCTGATGACACTGCTTCTTTATCTACAATTGTTATATGATCCTCGATCCCTTTAGATGTACGATCTGCTATACAAGTTTAGTTCACTTCTTAAGAACTAAGACTTCTTATTCTCTGTGAACTTGGTCTTCTGCTCTTCTCAAGTTCATTTTCTTCTTGTTGTTGATCCTTTTGATCCGTTCCCCTTAATCGGACACGTGATGTCTGTAAGCTTAATGACTCTACTATTTCTCTGTTCAATGCACTTCTTCTGATGTGGTGGATGTCATATGTCATTCTTTTTCTGATAAGCTAGTTGTTGTTGAATTGTTCTATGCTCTTTGTCTTCTTTTACTAGTTTACCTCATATTACTTCTTTGTTGGAAAATTCATTGGTAAGATCATCCCAATCATTTGTCGTGGTGAATCTATCTCTCAGTGTCGTTGGCATTATGTTCTCGAATAGGTATAGCACTGAGTAGCTTATCAATTATGTAACTCTGCATTCTAAAGTGGCTCAAAGATATTTGTAACTCAATGATCTGAGGATATTCAGTTCAGCTTCATTCTACGATCTTGAGTACTTTGATCTGTTCAACAACTATGAGCTTCTATCTTCACTTCTTTAGCTAGAGTCGTTTGTCCTTGTTATGCTGTGATAAGTCTGCTCAATAGAACTCTACAAACTCTTATATTGTCTTGATCTTGTGAGATGACCTCTGCTTCTTTTAGTTCTTTTTACTGCTTAGAAGTAAATCTGATTTCTTTAATTTAGTGCTTTAGCATTCTTCTGTTATCTTTTCAATGCTTAGTACAAAGTCTCTTACATTCTTCATTTGTTTGTTTAGTTTTCATCCTTAGTGGCTTTGTGTCCCCTTAGTGAATTTGTCTTTTTCGTTGATTTTATCTCAACGATTCTCTTCTTCTGTCGTACTCTACGATTGTAATGTCTTAGAATTTTCACGTCATTATTAATTAAAAATATTAATTTAATTTCTAACGAGTTTGTTTTACGAGATTATTTAAATCTTTTTATGTGATTAATTAATTACGTGATTAAATGATTATGTGATTAATTACTAGAATTAATTAAAGGGAGTCACTAATATGTTAATTAAATTAGTGAACAAACCCTAATGTTTAATATCAAAAGAATTGATAAGTTTTCTATTAATTAAATATTCAATTAAATTGAATATAACGAGTTAATTAAATTTGGTAAATTAATTAATATGATTTTTAATTACTATGAACAATGTGAAATATTAATAATAATATTTATTAGTCCATTTAGAAATTTAACATTAATGTGCTAGAGTATTTAATCAATTAATCAATTCATTTATTATTTAAATATGGATTGGATAATTAATGTATAACAAAATTAATAACCAATCTTTTGGGTTATATTAATTAGTCCAATGTTAAATTAAAGGGACAATTACATATTATAGTACTTTTTATGAAAAAATTACAATAAAAGTGCATTAAAAACATATTTACAAAAAGAGTGCATTTTTAATTTTTATTTACATAATTAATGCAGTTAGTTTTTAATTTAAATTAATTAGAGTGATGATGTGGCCATGATTTCTTTAATTCAGGTTGATAATTTCAAAATTCAAATATGTGGCCACACCTCCCCACCGCCTGCCTCTCCCTTCTCCACCGCCTGCCTCCCCCACCCCCTTCCTCCTCGCGCCTGCTCCTCCCATCTCCATCCTCCTCCTCCCCTACTGCCCCCTTCCTCCTCGACCTCCATCTGGATCTAGCCAACCCACCCCCTCCTCCCGCCTCCTCCCCTACTCCGCCTGCTATTTTCCCCTCCCGCCTACTCCTCTTCTACTCCTCCCCCCTCCTCCCCTACTCCGCCCGCTCCTCCCCCATCTCCCTTCTCCACCGCCTGCCTCCCCCTCCCGCCTGCTCCTCTTCTACTCCTCCCCCCTTCCGCCTCCTCCCCTACTCCGCTTGCTCCTCCCCTGCTCTTTTCCCCTCCCGTCTGCTCCTCTTCTGCTCCTCCCCCCTCCCGCCTCCTCCTCCCCTACTCCGTCTGCTCCTCCCCTGCTCCTCCCCCCTCCCGCCTGCTCTTCCCCCCTCCCTCCCCCCGCCTAGGAATACCATAATACTGAATGTAAGTAACCAATAATATTATGTAGGTAACCAAACGATAGTTTGTAGGTAACCAAACACTAATATGAAGGTAACATTTTGTATTAAGGTTTGGTTACCTTTGTATTACAGGGTTGATTACCTTTGTATTAAGGTTTGATTACCTTTTGTATTAAGGTTATTGGTTACCTTTTGTATTAAAATATGGTTACCTTTGTGTTAAATGTTGGTTACCTTTTGTATTAAGGTTTGGTTACTTTTGTATTAAGATATGGTTACCTTTTGTATTAATGTTTTTGGTTACCTTTTGTATTAAAGTTTGGTTACTTTTGTTTTAAAGGTTGGTTACTAGTTTTTTCGTGCACGGCGAGGAAGAAGGTGGAGTCAAAGTAGGAGAGAGAGATGGAGAAAGGCGGGGGGAGGGAGGCGGGGAGGGGGGAGGGAGGAGGGAGGCGGGAGGTGGGGGATGCAGGCGGGAGGAGAGAGGAAGCGGGGACGGAGGAGGCAGGCGGAGAGGGGGGAGGGAGGAAGCAGGCGGGAGCAGGAAGGGGACGGAGGAGGGGGAAAGATGAGGAGGCAGGAGGCAGACGGGAGGGGGAGGGGGGAGGGGGAAGGCGGTAGGCGGAGAGAGTAGGTGGGGGGAAGGAGAAAGTAGGGGACAGGTGTCCTCTTTTCTCTCTCCTCTGTTTTCTCTCTCTCATTTGCACTCTTTTTGTAATTATTTTTGTTAGTGCACTATTTTTATAATTATTTTATAAAAGTTGTATACTTATGTAAAGAATCCTAAATTAAATGGACTTGACTAAATAATAGTCCAAGTCATTTAATAGGAGCCCAATTGGTATTTTAAATAAAGCCCAAAGCATGAACCCACTTGGAATTAAATTGTGTAACTATTATTTATTAAAAAAGTGACTTGTGACATTCATTTTGGGACACAAGTATCACATGTTGCCGGCAAGGAGGAGAGAGGTAGAGTGAAATGATATTTTTTTTATTTTTTTTATTTTTCATTTATTTTATTAATGGTTGCTTGCATTATTTTTATAGTACATGGGCACCATCCCTCTTTTCACCAACTTAGGTACTTAAGTCATTCCTTGTCCAAGTATCCATGCTAGCATATGATGGTCTAAATTATTAGATATATTATGTGTATGTATTATTTTTCAAGTATACTTGCATTAGTAAGGCATTTGCATTTCATTCTTTCCAAGTCCAAGAGAGAGTTTGAGAGAAAGTTAGAGTGAGAGCAAAATATTTGAGAGATTAAAGAGGGAAAAAAAAAAGGAGAAGCTAGTATTGTTCATGCCTTCAAGCCTTATCAACTATTTTGGAAGAAAAAGGAAAATAGTCATTAAAACAAGGTAATGGTTATTTTAAATCTAGCTTTATTTTAAATTAAATAAACCAACATGTGAGTATAAGTATGTTAATATAGTTAATAATGTGTAATAGTTGTATTTATACCATACTTGAGTTTAATATAATTGGTTTGTATTTTGGTATATTTTGTATGCTAAAAACATATGTTTGGTAGTGTGTAAATAAGTCTCAAAATAATGACCAAAAATATTTTTTATAAAATTTAGATTTAATGTTCTAATATTATAGAACATTAAATCATGAGAAAAACAAAGTTTGAATCACTCAAAATGGAGTTATACACAAAAAGTTGTGATTTGTAGTAGTTTATTTGGTACAATAATTATTATGAAAAAAATAGAATTAAATCATGGAAAATTAAATTTTCATGTATAAATTGATATTAAGTGATTGGTAATTTTTTTGGATTTTTATTGAGGAGTTAAACCTTACTTGAAGGTATAATTTTTATTAAGTGGGTATTTCTGGAACACTGTAGGGGAAAAAAAAGTGACTGGCGCGCATTGCGCACAAGGTTTAGTGCCAGACGCGGGAGCCAAACGACGTTGTTTGGCGTATAAAAACGATAACCGCGCGCAATGCATGAAAGTCGTTTACGATTGTTAAAAACGACACCATTTTGGGGCCTGTTGGTGTTAGGCTCGCGCAATGCGCGGGAGACAGTTTCCGGCGAAAATTACAAGTTTACCCCTCCGGTCGATTTTTCAGAATAATTACAAGTTTGTCATTCTGGATAATTTTAATTAATTTAAATGTTTAAAAATTAATTTAAAATTATAACAAAAATAATAATAATACAAAAATGATATTTGGGATGATATTTTTCATTAAGTTTATTATTTAAATATTTTAAAAATTAATCTAGTTAGCTAAATTTATGGTTAAGTTAAATAAATAAAAATTTCATTTATTATTTATTATTTAAAATGTTAAGAATAAATAAAGGTGGTAAATTAGAAATTATTATTTAATTCCTATAAATAATAATTAAAGAGAGATAAAAATTTATAAATTAATTATTTATTATTTAAATATTATTAAATAATAAATAAGGATAATTAAGTGATTAATTATTATTTAATTAGCATTAAATAATGATTAATGGAAATTAAGTTATTAGATTAATAATTTATTATTTAATTTAAATAATAAATAAGGATGAATAAATTGATTATTATTTAACCTTAAATAATAATTAAAATTAATTAAATAATTAATTATTATTTAATTAACATTAAATAATAATTAAAGAGGATTAAAATTAGTAAACTATTATTTAATTTCCTTAAATTAAATAATAAGTAAGGTTAATTACTTAGTTAATTATTAGTTGATTAATATTAAATTAAAGAAGGTTAAAATTAAATTAATAATTATTTATTATTTAATTATTATTAAATAATAAGTAAGTACAATTAGTTATTAGTTATTTTAAATAATAACTAAAATTAATTAATTAATTTCTATTTAATTAAGATTAAATAGTAATTAAATAGAGATTGAGTTAATAAAATAATTTGAATTTAATTATGCTTTAATTAAACAATTGTAATAAGTTGTTTAAGGGTTTAATAAGTGTCCAACACTTAAGAAAAATATTTTCTAACTTATTAAATTATTAACCTAATTTGATTGAGGGTCTATAAGGTTAATAATATTATCTTGAATGATGTAAATTATGTGTTAGTACTTATGTGTGGTAGATAAGTTTCTTAGTGAGCGTATAGTTGTGCAAATACGTCGTACTAATTATTAGACCAACTTTATTAATGTTAGGTCTTTCAAAGCAGTTAGTTAAAGTTATACATTAATTGTAGCTGAGCAGACAAGCAAGTTCCTTACCTCTAAACTCATTTCATTGAACAAATTATTTATTTAAGCTTGAACTGTAATTCCAAGCATGCTTTGAGTGGTTTAATTACTTTACAATTATTCCACATCGATATTGTTGTTATTCGCACTTGGTGCACTTGATATTGTACAGTCCTTGACTTGTACTTATTTATTGTTCTACTGTTTAAAGAACTGTTCAAAGTAGATCTAAGTCATTGTTCGGCTAGACATTTATGTTAAAGATTTTAAAAGCTATCCAAATCATTTAAGATGCAGATTCTTAGACTATTATGAACACCCCTCTATTATAGGGGAGTACCATGTATCTAATATCAGGTACAAAACATGGAAATTAAATGTTATGCATACACATATTGTACTGAGGCTGATCCTCTTGGGTACATATTTCTGGTAGTAACCATTGGGTCAACCTACTATTGACTCCAGTGGATGTTTATAGTTTATAGTCTATTTGACTATCTTAATTCTAGAAGCAAATCATTATTCCTACTTATGTTATTCATATTGTTGAATTGTTCAGTTATTCCCTTTCATTCATGATATATTGTTTCTTGTTGTTATTTAAACTTGTTGGGCAAACTAGTTGTTCACCCTTGCTATATCATGAAACCTTATTGCAATGCAACCCGAGACTTCTGGGAAGAACAATGGTAAGGGAAAGATGAAGTGATAGACTTCAGGATGCAACCTTTTAGTTACTAAATTACTTGTTATGTAATATAAACTCTAAGTACTTTATTAAGGGTGTTTGTGTACTTCTATGTAAGGTTATCGTATCTTGGGACTAGTAACACCTTTTGAATGAACAACATATGTTTATTATTTCGCATTTAGTTATTGTATGTTGTTTAGAGGTGGATGTTTGTATTGGATCGTGATGACCGGATCCGGGTATTTGAGACCCGAATTTGGGGGTGTCATAACGATCTTCTGTTTACTCAACAATTCTTATTTATTCTCCATTCTTCGATCTGCTCTTTGTTTGACAATCTTGTCCAATCCATTTCTCTTTACAATTTGGATCTTTTTACTTAACGATCTGAGAGTTGTGAGTCGTGAGATTAAGCTTAAGGAATCTTACTCAACGATTCCACGATTTTAATTATTTTGCTCTACCATCTCTCAGTTTTTAATATCTGATGTTGCACTAATGATCTTCGGCCTCTGTTGTGCTCTTATTGATTCTGCTGCTTTTGATTTATTCTACTACTTCTTGAGCTCTATTGGTCTTGATCTTTAACCTAGTCTATTACATTTTGGATAATACTTTGTATCTTGATTCAACCTAACAAATTTAATCCCTAATGTCCTTTTACAACATTATTTTTTAAGGACAATACAGAGTTTAACTTTTGGATCAACCTAACAAATTTGATCCCCAACCTATTCTATCTTTTAGTTTTGGATCAACCTAACAAACTTGATTCCTAAGTCATTTTATAATGATTATTCTTTTTAAGGACTATACAAAAGTAAACAAATGTTTATACATTCACATTTGTTCTTATATTTGTTTTTCTTTCTTTTGTTTTTCATTGTTTATTGTTCTTTAAACATAAACAGTAATAACTTAAATGTAAAGACACATCACATAATAATTATTTTCCTTTTACCACACATACTTAGTTTATCAATTATCATTTATTGAACATACTTACTTTACGAAACAGATTAACATCATATTAACAAATTACATTTGAAAGATACATAAAGCAGATTACAGATTAACTTTAACAACCAAATTGACAAACAACAGGTTAACATTTAATAAATCTATAAACCAGACATTATTTTGTCATCATTAAATCCAAGTAGCAAGCATAACTATGTACTAACAGTTTTGCTTGCATACTTAATAACATTTGATCTTAGCTGACCAAGTCTTTGTAATTTGAAGAATTCTTAGTGAATCATTATTGTAAAAGCTTTGTGTGAACTGTTATTTTTGTAACCTCACTTATCCTTAGTAGATCATCCCTACTTTTATAGTAGAAAATAAGACTAGGAGACTTTTGTACTCCGAACCTCTTAAAATCCTTATTTCTTTACTTTTTGTTTGTATTTTCTACATTTATATTCTAGTAAAGTGGTTTTGCTCTACGATTTCACTAAATTTAGAATCAAGTATTTTTATTTAATATTTGAAAAGGTTTTTTAATTATTTAATTAAGGAAAAAATACAATTTTGTCACACCAAAATTCACCCTCCTCGCAATTCAGCCTCTAAACTAATTGGGTTTACACATCCATTACATCAACCTAATTTCACACAATGTCCCCCACCTCCTAAAAGCCATTTTTTTGCTAAAATTGGCCAGAAAACCTGACCTAAACGGTAACCCGATTGGAGCCTAATGGATTTATACACTATTCTTCTTATGGATTCAAGAACCATCATGAATTCAAGATTATTTGGTTAACCTAGAACGATATCTTGACCTAATATGGGTATTACGTCCCGTGTTAAGACCCCTACCTTTTGATTATGCTTGAATATTTGAAATTTCTCTGTCCGGCTCCCCCTCTCTACTCCCTCATCTCCCCCTCTCTCCATTTGCTATTTAAGGTTGATATCCATAGCAACCTCCATAAACTGTCATTTATTTCCATAATTCCTTAATTGAGATTTTATGTCTCTTATTTTTTATAACATTGAAAATACAATAGTCTAATGTATATACTAAGGGAGAGCAAGAATTCACATTTATAATCGTATCTGCACTGCGTTTGTAAAATTCGCACGTTGTGGTGCGGTGTGGATACGTAGTGTGATTTTCAAACTAAGTATCTGCACATATGTGGTTGCGAATGTGGATACAAGGAGTATCCACACCACACTGCACCACACACACACACACATATATATATAAGTATATTAAAAAACAATTATAGAATTAAAGTATATTTGTAACAAGTAAATTTTGTAAAGTCCTTACAATAATCTTTGTAAAATGACTTAGCTAAGGATATAATATTTTAGGTAGATCCATGATCGTAGAATAGCCATGTAAATTCGTATAGTTAAAGGCTAGCTGAAGGCTTATGCTAAATTGTCTAAGTAATGGCTAAAGAGCTCTAAGATCATAGAGTATAAGATAAATTCGTTTAGTCAAGTGAACATTGACATCGTTTAGCAAAAGACTGAACGTTGAGTATATCGCAGAAACCACTAAAGAAATGTAAAACTAATATCGTTTGGCAAAGTCACTAAACGATTTGAAGATTGACTACGATTTGGCACTAAAAGCATTTATGGACAAATATGTAGAGTGCAACAGTCTGACAAGCAATGGAAGGTCAATGGCTAAGGTCATTCCTCAAATTGATCTTATCCTTTATGAGTTAGTGATAAAGATGAAGGAGACAAGTTAGCAATTCCGATAGCTAGTTGTACAAGGACAATGACACATGTTTACTATTGCTCCAAAAGTAGTATGACTAAAACCGACAGCTTGTAGTCCAGTAGATAAAATTTGAAGTAAAAGGAATTATGTGTTGACAAGTGTCCCTAACTATTTGGAGTAACAGTAACAGTCCAACGAGCAAATTCTAAAGCACATCTTTAAAAGAATTGCTACAATAACACTTGAAAACTACTAAAGATTTGAATTCCAATGCTCTAAAGGTCAAAAGTCCAGCTGCACTCTATGATTATAATATCAAAAAAAATTTTGTTAAGTCTCGTGAAAGAAGTTTTGATTATATACTTAACAAAACTTGATCTTAGCTAAACAAGTCTTTGTAACTTGAAGGATTCTTAGTAAATCATTATTGTAGAAGTTTTGTGTGAACTGTGATTTTTGTAACTTCATTTATCCTTAATGGATCATCTTTACTCTCGGAATAAAAAAAAAGACTAGGAGACTTTTGTACTCCGAACTCTTAAAATCCTTACATCTTACTTTCTGTTTTTATTTTCTGCATTCATATTCTAGTAAAGTGGTTTTGCTCTACGATTACGCTAAATTTAGAATCAAGTATTTTTATTTTAATCTTTGAAGAGGTTTTTTAATTAATTAATTAGGAAAAAAATACACTTTTGTTACACCAAATTTCACCTTCCTCGCATTTCAGTCTTTAAACTAATTGGTTTTACACATCTATTACATCTACCTAATTTCACACATTGCCTCCCCCCCCTCCCCCCCCCCCCCCCCCCACAATTCAATTTTTGACTAAAATTGGCCAGAAACCTGACCCAAACAATAATCCAGTTGGAGCATAATGGATTTATACATTATTCTTCTTATGGATTCAAGAACTCTCGTGAATTCGAGATTATTTGGTTAACCAAGAACGATATCTAGACCTACTACGAGCATTTCGTCCTATGTCAAGATCCCTACCTTTTGATTATGCTTGAATATTTGAAATTTATCTGTCCAACTCCCCGTCTTAACTCCCTCATCTCCCCCTCTCCATTTGTTATTTAAGATTGATATCTATAGCAACCTCCAGAAGCTGTCATTTATTTTCATAATTCCTTAACTGAGATTTTATATCTCTTATTTTTTATAGCATTGAAAATAAAATAATCTAATGTATATACTAAAGGAGAGCAAGAATTCACATTTATAACCATATCTGCACTGCATTTGCAAAATTAGCACATTGTGTACGGTGCGGATACGTAGTGTGATTTCCAAACTTAGTATCCGCACATATGTGGTTGTGAATGCGGATACAAGGAGTATCCACACACACACACACACACACACACATATATATATATATATATATATGTATGTATGTATGTATGTATATTCAAAAACAATTATAGAATACAACATAATGTAAAACGACTTGATTTTACTTATAATATATATACATATTTAGAAACTCCAAAATATAACTCGAACTCTTTTGTCAATCTCCAAGCATAATGCTAGAAACTAGAAAACATGAATAGAAAATAAATTATTTTAAATATCCTAAAATGTAGATTATGGTGCTACCTATCTCACATGAATTAAATAATACACGATATGAACACTCTTGCCCACTGTCAAGCTAGGTGTTATTTGCTTTTATAGTTTGTACATTAATTAAGTGATTAATTACTAGATAAACTATTAGCAAATTATGTCATTGAAACGTGTATGTGATTTGAATTTCAAAAACTTAAGCATTTTTGTCAAAACTTTTTCATTGTGGTTTAAACGCTGATATCACATTTTCTTAATTTCTTATCAGATTTTACAAGCTAAGTTATGTAATATTTTATTATATACGATATTTGTGATGTATATTTGTTGTTGGTCTCCTTTAAATACAGTTGTAATCATGTGATTGTATTTTTATTTGTTATCTTCATGGATTAAATTTTGATAATTATTAGTTTTTGAAAATCTAAAAGTTATTGTATCCACATTTGCAACCACATCCGCACTGCATCTGAAAGCATGATACGGTTACATAATGCGATTTCTAAACATAGTATATGCACGTGGATGTAGATATTCCTTGTATCCGCACCACGCTCTTTCCTAGCATACACATCAATAAATTCAATGTAATATATATATATATATATATATATATATATATATATATATATAGCAAGTATTTTTTATGGAGCAAAATATAACAAATAACATTCATACAATTCATTATAGAGATCAACGACTTAGATTAAAACATTGAAATATGTCGTCATCTTAGTAGCGGATGGTTTACACATTGAAATATGCCGTCATCTTAGTAGCGGATAACTAAACCATCCGCTATTAATAGTAGCAGACAATGATAGATCACATCTACTACTATTAATAACAGACAGTTTACGTCAATTACTAATAGTAGCAGATGTAACCAATCATTATCCGCTACTATTAGTAGCTGACCCTCTGCTACTAATAATAGCAGATGACAATTTTGCAATTTTAATCTAGGTTGTTGCATCATATATCGGATGTTATTGATAGTGTTTGCCCTATTTTGCTCCATAGCAAATGTCCATAGCAAGTACTTGATATAGAAAAATATTAAAAGGAAAAGTTTCTAGCATCGCTAGTCTACAAGGCTACAATATATATATGGTTCTTGTAGCCAGTATGCATATAAATCGTCACATTATTAAAATAGAGCAAGACTGTGCAACTAAACATGTTCTTTTCCACTGCTTTTTCCAAGGTTCAATTTATTTTTTTTGGGGTTAAAATAGGAATAGCATTAATTCATGGAAATAAGTCTTGGGAACTTAGTCCCTACAATATTTACCATCACATACAATCAAGAGCATTACGATAAATAACAGCATCATAATTTAAATTTGAGCAGCCCGTAATTTCAAAGGCATCTGCACACTGGTTTGCCTCCCGAAATACATGATCAAATCTGATAAGAGCCACATATCCTTAACCTTAGAGAGGATGAAGCTTTACCCGAACCCCATGCTGTGGAAGAACTGTCAAAATTTGAACCGGAGAGTGAATATAAGTCGGTGACAAGGTAAAACTATAGCGCTGCAATATCATTGACAGAGCAATTTTCACTTCATTAGTTGCAAAGTTGGATCCTACACAAGTCCGAGGCCCGAAGCCAAAGGGAAGAAACCCTGCTGAATTGTTGTTTGTAGCATTCGCAACCCCTTGGGAAAATCTCTCCGGTTTGAACAGATGCGTGTCTTCTCCCCATATTTGTGTGTTGTGATGAAGTGCTAGTGTTGGAATGATAACATTTATATTGGCTGGAAGTATGAATTTCCCCAATCTGGTTTCCTTTTTAACTTCTCTTACCAAGCCAACGCCAGGAGGGTAGAGCCTTAGTGTTTCATTGATGATCATGTTGATCTACACCACAAAAATGTTGATGAGGACATTGATCAATATCATGATATATTAGTAAATTGAATTAGATGTACAATACGCACAAACTAATGATGTAAAACAGTAACCTGAGTTTATCATTTTGTAAAGATATGGTACCTGACTTTAGCAAACCGCTACCTCGCGGTACAATTTGTAGCACCTGACCACCTAACAATTTTGCAATACTGATAATACCTTAAAATGTATGATTTTTACACTAATAACAGTTTTTTGAGAGAGGGATTTGTAAATTAGTCAAACTCAAGGACGAAAATTTCACACAAACACAAGGAAAAGTTTTGCATTTTAGTTTATAATATATGCTCTAGAATTTATCAAAATAATCGTGATTATTAGTATTAAACCTTTTTTAGCTTCTGAAAGCCATCAGAATTTGGCTTTTCCTGGCCAAATATCTCGAACAATTCTTGTCTAGCTTTTTCTTGCCAATCCGTATGAATTCCAAGAAGAAAAATAATCCAAGCTAGTAATGTTGTTGTAGTTTCCTGTCCAGCAAAGTAGAACGTCTTGCATTCATCAACCACATCTTGTACTGTAATTCTGTTCTTCTCATCAGCATCATTCTTAGCCTTCAAAAGTAATCCAAGAAAATCAGTGCCAAAACTTCCTGATTCACCGCTCATAGTACTAGCCTTCTCTCTTTTCTCCATAATTCTCAAAATAGAGTTGTATATTCCTTGCTCAAGTTTCTCTGCTTCGATTTCATCTTTACTTTTAAAAATTGGTCTGCAAAATAAATTAAATGCTACTCTAAATGAGAACGAGAAATTCAGAAAAAATCAGACTCTACGTATGAGAATGAGAAATTCAGAAAAAATCAGACTCTGCGTAAATGGGTGATTTTACCTGAGGCCAGGAAGCTTAACTTCAAAAATATTTCTGAAAAGTAAGTTGCACAATTTTTTCAGTTTTTCAAAAATATCCTTCCCTTCTAGATAACTGCTCCCAAAAGCTGTCCTGGAAATTACTTCTGATGTTAATATCTTGAACTCTTCAAAAACCTCAATCTCTTTTCCTTCATGTTGTTTCCACCTCTCTAGCATCATCTCGACACTTGCAATCATTGCTGGAGTCATACCCTACACAAATGCAATCACGATGTTATAAGTTACTGCTGGTAATTAATCCTTCCCTGTGCACTCTCATGCCAATACATTAATACTGTCAATTATGCTAAAGGATTTGTGGGAGCCAACAGTCCCTAACCAAAAAACTCAGCTGTCTTCTTGGGAGCTCAACAGTCCCTAACCAAAAAACTCAGCTGTCTTATTTTTAAATTTGTACTTTGTATGTGCATACTAATACCTTTTTTACACTTGTATCACAAAGTCTATGCACTATTGTACTTCATGTGTGCACTTTTGTACTTCGTGCATACACAAATGATATTAAGAATTCTATCCTATGCATTCTCGTGCCAATCAAATGACAAAATTGTACCTCCAAGTATTAACATAAATTATTTTGCACCCCTAAATATAGTTATCGTCAATTGTTAACTCAAAGTATTTTAAAAAAACAATTGTGTTCCCTTTTGGTCGGTCCAGTAAATTTTTAGCTAGAAATACACTTCAACTACGGATTGACTTATACCAAGTGTATTTGACAGTATAAAACCCAAAATATACTTGTATTTATATACAAAAAATGAGGATAAAAAATATAACAAAAACATAAATTAAGCATAAAATAAAAATGCATTTCATCTTCTTCAACTGAAAACCCAAAAAAAATCCCAAATTCAAAATCATGGCAGCAAAGTCATCTTCCACCTACGAAATATTCGAAATTAGAAAGAAAAATCCAAACCTCCAACGAAACTTCCAGGAAGTTCACTATGGCTCTCCTAATTCCTCCATTTAACCTCCGCTTCCTCCTCCTTTCTTCTCCTTCATCCCACACTCATTCTCTCTCCTCCTTATTCTTCTTCTAGGATCTTCGTTGCAGCCATCAAAATTGCTAACATCAACCCAAAAAACATTTTCCGCTCCAGGAAAAAATCCCGCTCCATCTCACGATCCGACCCATCATCCTTTATCCCTATCAGTTATGATGGATTTGGGCAGACCATGCAGCCTTATTACCTGATCTAGCACTACTTACGCAACTTGAGTGGTAGAATAGGGGTGGGATAGGCTCATTAAATGACAATATTTGGAGAACTTGTCTATTACCACTAATATGGTGTCCTTGCCTTGGGATTTTGGAAGGCCTTCAACAAAATCAATGGTGATTACCTCCCAAGTCTGATTTGGTACTGGTATTGGCTGTAGTAGCCCTGGATAAGGGACATCTCCCCTTTGTATCTCTGGCATATTTCACAGCTCCTTATATACTCAGTTAAGTCCTTCCTCAAAGTATGCCAATAAAAATAAAGTTCAGCCCTCTTGATGTAGCATTTACTCCCGAATGACCTCCTTCAGCACTATAATGAATGGCAGACATAATTTTGGACCTGACCTCTCCCATTTTGCCAATATATAGCCTCCCTTGTTTCCTCAAATCACCATTTTCCATGGTGCAATCTCCTTGAGCCTGAGGGTCCACAGTAATTTGAGCAACTATGTCCGGTACCTCTGGGTCTGTTCTCCAACTGTCTCTTACTTCAGCTTTCCATGTGGGAATTAATTCATGAGTTGCTGCACACACAGGTTTGTCTTCATGGATTCTGGACAGTGCATTAGCTGCTAAATTCTCTTTGCCCATCTTGTATTCTATGGTGTAGTTAAACCCCAATAGTTTAGATAACCATTTCTGTTGCACAAAACAAGGGTAGTAAGTTTTTGTTCCATGAAGTGTTTCAAATCCTAGTGATCAGTCTTGATGTCAAATTTTTGTCCCAAAAAATATGTTCTCCATTTTTGTACTGCCATAATTATGGCTAGTAATTCCTTCTCATAGGTGGACAACCCCAGATGTTTGGGAGCTAGGGCCTTGCTAAGGAAGGCCAAGGGTCTTCCTTCTTGCATAAGTATAGCTCCAATGCCAGTGCGACATGCAGCAGTTTCTAGTATAAAAGGTTTGGAAAAATAAGGCAAGGCTGCCAAGGCAAGAGTTGCAGTTTCAGTCATAACTTTTTGCAGAGCTTGAAAGGCTTGTTTTGCATCTGTGTTCCAATGAAAAGCTCCCTTCTTTAAGAGATTGATTAAGGGTATGCATATTATACCATAAGCCCTAATAAACCTCCTATAATAACCAGTGAGGCCTAAAAAAGCTCTCAGATTTTTAATATTGTGACTGGGACAGTTTTGCATGGCTTCTATTTTCTTTTCGTGACTGATAATGTGCCCCAAATATTCTACCTTTGTCTGAGTAAATGAGCATTTAGAGTGTTTAACATACAGCTGGTTCTGCTTGAGTATATCAAATACTTCCTTCAAGTGTTGTCGGCATAGACTTGTTGTAGACAAGAATATCATCAAAAAATACTAGGACAAATTTTCTCAAACATCCTGTGAAAACTTCATTCATCACACACTGAAATGTTGCAAGGGCATTGGTCTACCCAAAGGGTAACACCAAAAATTCATAGTGGCCCAAATGAGTTTTAAAAGCTTTTTTCTATGTCTTTATCTTGTACTCTAATTTGGTGATAATCACTTCTCAAGTCTATCTTGGTGTAGAATTTTCTCCCATTTAACTCATCTAGCAGCTCCTCAATTACTGGTATACGAAACTTATTTTAATAATAACAGAGTTTAAGGCCCTATAATCTACACAGAACCTCCAAGTATGGTCTTTTTTCTTCACTAACAAGACTAGGGAAGCATAAGGAGAGGAGCTATGCCTAATGATTCCATTTTCCAGCATTTCTCTTACTAGCTTCTCAATTTTCTGCTTTCTGGATATAGGGGTATCTATAAGGATTTGAATTGACTGGTTGGCTTCCCTCTATTATGGGAATGAAATGATCTTGGTTTTTGGTGGTAATCCAGTAGGAGGTTCAAACAACGTAGAGTAATGATTAATAAGTTGCTGTACCTCTGGTGGTACCACTCCTGTATTGGTTTCCAGCCCTTCTATTGCGGTCAATTGCACCAGAAAATAAGCTTCCTCCTCAGGTTTCCAGTCTTGTTTGTCTTCTATTTTGAGGGGGATTTCTCCATTTTTGCAGGAAGTTTGAGAGAGATACAGTTTTGTTGTGCCAATTCAAAGTAACTTGGCCTGTGTGAAAGTTAAACATCACAAGACTAGCTTCCTTCATCCATTGCACCCCTAAGATGACATCATAGCCCTTTAGTGGTATTACATATCCTGAGGTCTGAAATGTCTCTTTCCCATTTCCCAACTGACTTGTGACACCATATTCTCACAATTTAGGGGAGCTCCATTTAACACTGTCATTTGTACTGCCTTGCAAGGTTCTTGTTTCAGCTGGAATTGTTTGACCAGAGATTGCAAGAAGAAATTGTGGGTGGAGCCAGTTTCAAGCAGTATAGTGACATTCCTGTGCTAGATTCTCCCGTGGAAACTTCATTGTTTCATCCCACAGGTGCCACTCCTGGCATGTACTGAAATTTCAGTCTTCTTGTGTAACTGCCTCCCCTTGTTTCTCAGCCCACACTCTCTCTTGCCCTTCTTCTACACATACTTCACTATCTTCCTCGTCTTCAGCAGATAACAAAAATAGTTGTTTGCTTTGACATTTATGTCCAGGAGTAAACAACTCATCACAATAATAGCAGTCCTTTGTTTCTTCTTGCTACCATTTCAGCTGTAGTGAGTTTTTTTATCGGATAAGGTTTAATGTTACCCTCAGGCTTGCAATTGTTACCCCAATTTTTTGTTGGTGGTAGGGGAGGTCTTGTAAGGGTAGGTTGTGGGGTTCTGTTATTGTTAGGATGCTGTGTTTGAGCTGTTGTGTTGGGTGGTCCTCCATGTCTGTTATCTAATGTTTCCAATAACTGTTCCTGCCCCCTAGCTTTTTCAATAGCTTCCTTCATGGTTTGAGGCTTAATTAGGTGCAAGGCATGAGTTATCTCTGGTTTTAGGCCACTGAGGAAGCTCTCTACGAAGTATTCCTCTGTGTAATATCTACTTTTAGACATCATGTAACTTCTTAGTTTTTCGAATTGTTTTATATATTCATCCACCTTGCCCTTTCGCATTAATTTATTGAATTGACCAGTGAGATTTCATACCCACCTTTTGCAAACCTATGAGTCACCTGTCCCACAAATTTTTCCCAGTTGATCCGTGGCTTCTCTTCTTGCAGTGTTTGGTACCAAGTATCAGCCTACCCTTCCATATATAGTGTTGCATATAAGACCTTACTCCGCTGATCAACCATGGGGTTGAGCATGAAGAATTTGTCGCATTTCTTAATCCAACCCCGAGGGTCTCTCCCATCACACCTAGGGAAATCTGCTTTAGGCATCTTCAAGTTACCAAATGCTGCTAGTTTGTGAGGACCCCATTAACTGTGGTGTCCCCATGGAAATACACTAGACATCCCTGGTCCCATAGAAGAGGGAAACATATGAGGCATTCCAGAGGCCATAGGAGATGAATAGGCTGCATAATACCCAGGGGCTGTAGTCTGGATAGGTATGAATTGGGGTTGGGTATAGTATCCCCCCGTCAAATTTGGATTTCTGGAGTAGGACACAGGTGGAGTGTATGGAATGCTAATAATAGGGATGGATAACGTGTGAGGGGGAAAACCAGGAGGGTGTCCTAAGGAGAGTGCAAGATCTTGGGCTTCGGGTATGTGGTTCGGTGCTGGTATACACAAGTGGTGCAGAAATTAGGCATGGTGTTAGGTGCCAAATTGAATGTAGGGTTGTGAAATAATTTGTGGTGAAAGTGATTTAATTGGTGTAGCAGGAATAGAACACAAGAGGGTTTGGGTTGCCTCACCAGTTAGTATCTCCTTCTCCTTGGTACCCTTTTGGCGGACTGATTCAAGCACCTCGAGAATCCTTCGGTTCAATCATCATTCGATGTCTGAACTTGCAACACCAACGAATAAATTTGGTTCTCCATAGCGCCAAATTGACCCTTGGCCACTTCCTGACTTTGTTCCATTAAGCTTTGGAACTGTTCTAGTTTGCGCTACATGGTTTTTAGATCCTTTTCATGTTTTGAACACTGAGCTTAGCAGAGGATTCCACCGTGGATGCCCAGGTCGAGCTCTGACCATCAACACGTGTCCCGATGGAAAACAGACACGACCACAAACAGAGCTCTAATAGCTAAACTAAATAAGTAAAACCGCGATGTAGCAACCCAAGACTAAACAGGATACTCACACCAATTTCTTAAAAAGATCCCTTCCGGCTGATAATTCTAACAGATTTTTGGTGAAGAAGAAGAGTACGGAGATGGTTTTGGATGAATTGAATCCGGGTTTAGTATTTTGGATCTAGGTTTGGAGTGAATTCTAAATTAAAGATAATGAATCATTTTATTTAGTTTTAATGTTATTTAGTTTCAATATATAATTTAACTTTAGTATAACTTTATTTTATAGATAACGTTAATTATATCAATTGAGTAGTTAATGTTAATATTAAGTTAACACACCTGTTAATTGATTTATTATTAAGTATATTAATGTTAATGCTATTTAATTATATTAATTAAACTAAAAGTATTTTACAAGAAGAATAAATAAGTTTATTCTCAAATTACATATTTAATCAGTATAAAAGTGTCATATATGTATTATGTTGTATAGAAAAAGTAAATCGTAGTCAAATCGTATTCAAGTCCTATACAGAGTAGCATGTGGCAAGTTTCGATCTGCAATTGACCGAATCGACGATCAAAAGGGAACATAATTGTTTTTTTTAAATACTTTGACGTAATAATTGACGATAACCATATTTAGGGGTGCAAAATAATATCGACGTATATTTTGAGGAACAGTTTTGCGATTTGCCCTATTAATATTGTCCGTTACACCTTAGGGTCCGTGGGAGCTCGAAAACAGTCCCCGAACGAAAGACTCAGTCGTCCAAGTTTTGCAGGTTTTACTTTCAGACACATGCACTTCTTTACATTTTTTAAAGAGCACAAGTTGTATGCAATTTGTGTATCACTGTACTCGTACAAACCAGTTGTGTATGCACAAAATATAAGATTTTATTCGTCTGTTGAGCTTCCATTTCCTACGATCTACAATAGATTATTATTATTGTTGTATTACACTATTACTATAATTGTTACGGAATTAATATTTCTACAAACTAATTTTATAGTTCCACAAGAAAATAGTAAATGGAATCACATTCATGCGATTAAAATCGTGTGGAAATATCAAATTTTCCTTGTGAAAATATAACAGTTTTTTCTTATCGCTATAACTATTTTCAAGGTTAACACAATAAAATAAAACTTACTTTCAAGCTCTCGGCATGAAAAGAATTATTGGCCAGTTTCCTTTGCTTTGCCCATTTGTTGCCCTTGCTTGTTCCAAGACCATCTCCTAGTAACTTCTTCAGAAACCCTTTTGCGTCAGTTTTCGGATAAGCTTGATCTCTATTCAATATTTCTTTAACTAAATCCACTTCTGTAACAACAAAATTAGCTCTAGGACCAGACCAATTCACAAAATTCTTCCCTGAAAACATAAAAATAAATAATAATCATCATCATAATAATAATAATAATAGATCCAAAAAGAAAAATAAATGAATTCAGATTAGGTGTTTTGAACAATGTCTCATCAGTTGTTCCAACAAAGAGATTACACCAGGTGCCAATATTCTAAGATATTTTTTTTTATTAACAAATAAAATAACCTAATTATTAAATAAATAAAAAAAGAAAGAAAAAGAAACGTGTCTGCCTCTTACTGTTCCAATCTGCGTTTCTCTCGGACAGTCGGAGGGCTCAGGTCTGTAACCATCCGAAATCTGAAACCAAAAGTAGTGAAGCTCTCTACCTTTGTAATATGCCCTATATTCTTATTCTAACATTGTCGTCTTGCGAGTGCATCAAATACTCCCAAAGCATTAAATTAAAGTCCGCCATTTTAGTATAACATAACCAGTAGATACATGTATATCAACCAATGCAATCAGTAGAGTCAATTCCAGAAAGGAGACCGTCCTTGGCGAGACAATTATTCCGACGAATTGGAACTGGAAGAGGGAGACGTGAAAGAGGTAGCATTCTTTTTTTAAAAAAAATAAAAAATAGATTCTTTTTATTGATTGATAAAAAAATATTCTAATAATCTCGAGGCTAAATGATACATTATCCAGGATAGTTGGGGCCTGTTCGGCGCCGACTTATAAGTTCAACCAAACTTATAAGTCGGTTGGCAGAAAATGAGCGTTCGTTTCTGACTTTTTGCTTACTTATAATTTGACTGATAAGTCAAAAAAAAATAAGCAAATTTTACTGGCTTATTTTTTTTGACTTATAAGTCATTTTTTAAGTTCCGGTCAAACCTATTGAAAAGTCTATTTTGCCCTCTTTTATTTTAACATGTTATTTTTAGTGAAGGTTATTTTAGTATTTTTTACATTTTACTCAACTTATAAGTCATTATTACTCGAACACATCCACAACTATTATTTATAATTCTCGACTTATAAATAAAAATACTCCAGAACACTTTTACGACTTATAAATAAAAATACTCCCGAACACTTTTACTTATAAATCTACTAAAATTTTAACTTATAAATTTACTAAAATTTTAACTTTAAGTCAAAAAAAAAAAAAAAAAAAGTCATTTCCCAACGGACCAAAATAAATATATATGTTAAGAGTAAATGAAAACTAGACACAATTACCATATATGTTCAGCCAAGAGTACATGTGAGGCTCAATTCTTGCAAATATGTTATGTGATCCGTACTCCATGGGTCTGCTAATGGATTCGTTTTTCATTTTCATGATTTCTTTGGTGTTTCCATAGGGGAATCTGTAAGAAGGACCCTTGATCCCCTGTCGTTTCATCATCCTCTGGATACGAATCGGAGTCCACCATAATGCATATATGAACCTTATGAAAGCAAAGAGGAAGATTAACAGACACAGAGAGCTCAGAAGAAAGACTATTGAGGCAACCATAGTGTTTCAAATGTTGATTGATGAGGACTTTCTCGTGTGGGTTTCAGTTTTTGTTGAATTATTTGGGAAGGAGTGTTATTACTACTGTATTCTGACGACTGAAATGCAAAAGCGTCTCTCGGTTTGTATTAATTTTATAAAATTCTCCTTTAAATATTTTTTTGACAGAACTCTCCCTCTATTTTTTTTTAGCAAAACTCTCCCTTCAAGATATATTAATCGGACAAAAAGACCCTTAATAATTATATAATTAAATAAATAACTAATTATGTAGTTCCTAATAATATTATATTAATTAAATAATTTTATCTCAAATCAAATTATATTTATTTTTAAAAAATATGATAAGATAATATATAATATAATTATATTATATATTCGCATATAATATTGTTATATATATAAATATTATATACTATAGTAGATATTCTATATGTTTATATATATAAAAATAATATTATATAAAATAAATATAAATATAAATATATAAAATATTATATTTATTTTATATTATATTATATTATAATTTATAATAGAACAATATTTAAAATATATTATTTTATACATTAAATATATATAATATTATAATATATAATATGATATAAATAATTTTATATTTTTAATATGTATTATATTTATTTTATATTATATATTATAATTATATATATAAACATATAAAATACCTACCATAATATATAATATTTATATGTATGTATATATTATATTTAATATATAATATAATATAATGCATATAATATAATTATATCATATATTATCTCATCATATCTTTTAAAAATAAATATAATTTGGTTATATTTTTCCTAAAAATAGGGGTGAGATAAAAAAATTCAATTAATATAATATTATTAGGAATCACATAATTAGTTATTTATTTAATTATATATCATTTATTTAATTTAATATTTGTTAATAGTCTTTTTTACTTAACTAATACATCTTAAAGGGAGAATTTTGTTTTAAAAAAATTTAAATGAGTGTTTTATAAAAATAATAAAAATTTGTGGAAGAGTTTTGCCAAAAAAAAATCAAATTTTTTTTTTGTAAAAGTAATTCAAATCGGAAAGACGACTTTACATTTCAGTCGTCTTCTGACCCGTTGATTTATTTGAGAAAAAATCTCAAAGAAGGGAGACAACTGTTTTTGACTTGTCAATTTTAAATGACCTAAGACATGACATCAAGTAATTTGTCATTTGCACAAAATAGAAAATAAAAAATATTTTCAAAATATCTAACAAATGAATTGTGAGTCACATATTTATATTATTCATGGAAAAATTCAATCTTGTAAAATTATTAAATTTATTTAAAAATATTAATTTATTATATCATTATTAAAATATTCTAATGAATATTCTCTTTTTTACAAATTAGAAATATTCATTAACACTAAAGATGATACTCCCTCCTTTCAATTAATATTTATGTTGCGACTGATACAAATAGACTTTACAAAATTGGCTTGGGTTCCCGGGCGATTCTGTCGTCAAAAATTGAGCTTTAAATCTTGAATTTTTAGTTTATAAAAATTCGGACTATTTAAGGCCGGTTTAATTTTTGTGTTTCAAGTGTTGATTGATGAGGGCTTTCTCGTGTGGGTTTCAGTTTTTGTTGAATTATTTGGGAAGGAGTGTTATTACTAATACTGTATTCTGACGACTGAAATGTAAAAGCGTCTCGGTTTTGTATTAAGTTTATAAAATTCTCCTTCAAATATTGTTTTTGGCAGAACTCTCCCTCAAACTTTATTTTTGACGAAACTCTTCCTTTAAAATATATTAGTCGGACAAAAAAGACATTTAATAAGCATGTAATTAAATAAATAATATACAATTAAATAAATAACTAATTATATAATTCCTAATAATATTATATTAATTGAATAATTTTATCTCAAATCAAATTATATTTATTTTCAAAAAATATGATATGATTATATTATATATTTGTATATAATATTGTTATACATATAAATAGTATATATTATAGTAGATATTCTACATGTTTATACATATAATTATAATATAATATAAAATAAAAAATATATATTATATTTATTTTATATTATATTATATTATAATTTATAATAGAACAATATATAAAATATATTATTTTATACATTAAATATATATAATATTATAACACATAATAATATATAATAGGATATATATAATCATATAAAATGTCTATTGTAGTATATAATATTTATATATAATATAATATATAATATAATATAATACATATAATATTATCATATCATATATTATCTCATCATAATTTTTGAAAATAAATATAATCTGATTATATTTTTATTAAAAATAGGGGTGAGATAAAAAATTTCAACTAATATAATATTATTATGAACCACATAATTAGTTATTTATTTAATTACATATTATTTATTTAATTTAATATTTATTAAGAGTCTTTTTTATCTAATTAATATATCTTGAAGGAAAAATTTTGACCAAAATAAATGTAAGAAAAATTTTTACAAAAATAATACAAATTAGAAAGATAATTTTGTCAAAAAAAAATTAAATTTTTTTTTTATAAAAATAATATAAATCAAACAGATAATTTTATATTTTAGTCGTATTCTGACACGTTGATTTATTTGAGAAAAAATCTCAAAGAACGGAGAGAATTGTTTTTGACTTGTCAATTTCAAGTGACCTAAGGCCATCTCCAGCAGATGGACTATATTATGGACTATATTTAGTCCATATGACATCATTAAATGTCCTTTAGTCTTCCACCATTCCAGCAGATGGACTATCCCATGGACTATAATATAAAAAGATTAAAATAATTAATAAATTTAATAAAACTCCTATCATCTTTCTACTTTTCTATTTAAATACTATTATATTTATAGTCCATGGACTATCCAATTCCTAGATATAGTCTTTTGAGGATTTTAAATATAGTCTTGGACTAAATTTAGTCCATTTGCTGGAGGAGAAAAAGGAATCCTAGACTATATTTAGTCTAGGAACTCAACAAAAACCATTGCTGGAGATGCTTTAAGAGCATCTCCAGCAATGGCTTCCTAGACTATATTTAGTCTAGGATTTATTTTTCCGCTCCAGCAGATGGACTAAATATAGTCCATGACTATATTTGATATCCTCAAAAGACTATATCTATGAATGAGATAGTCCATGGACTATAAATTTACTAATATTTAAATAGAAAAGTAGAAAGATGATAGGAGTTTTGTTGAATTTATTTGATATTTTAATCTTTTTATATTATAGTCCATGAGATAGTCTATCTGCTGGAATGATGGAAGACTAAAGGACATTTGCTGATGTCATACGGACTAAATATAGTCCATAGAATAGTCCATCTGTTGGAGATGGCCTAAGACATTACATCAAGTAATTGTCATATGCACAAAATAGAAAATAAAAAATATTTTCAGAATCTCTCACAAATGAATTATGAGTCACATTTTTATATTATTCATGGGAAAATTCAATCTTGGAAAATTATTAAATTCATTTTTAAAAATATTAATTTCCTATATCATTATTAAAATATTTTAATGAATATTCTCTTTTTAACAAATTAGAAATATTTTTTAACACTAAATATGATAATAGAATGAATAAGTGATAAAATTTATTATTATTATTATTTTAACTGAGCATAGTAATAATGGTTACGGGTTACAGGCTCCACTTAACTCCTCTTCCCTGACAAAGTAAACAAACACAAGGCGACAAAGATAATTTTTTCATTAGGACCCTTTCTAGTGTTTTTTACGAGTCACTCTTTCAAATTTTTCCTAGGTCACTAGAACTAAAATATAATATAATAGTGTATATATATATATATATATATATATAATCGTTTGTCCATTCTCAAATTAAAATGGTACAAAAATCTTTTGCTTAAAACGTTACGTGTAGAAGATAAGATTTTGCTAGATTTCTCCTGGCCCTCACATGTTCTTTCTTACCACTTATTCATTATCAACTCTACTATATTCTTTTCTTATATTGTCAAGGATATGTTTGGGGAAAAAAATCTTCGGAAGTGTGGTATTCATAATTTATTAGGGGAGGGGAGGGGGAGACAAAATAATTATTTCAATTAATATTTATGTCGCGGCGGATACAAATAGACTTCACAGAATTGGCTTGGGTTTGCAGGCCGCTTCGGTCGTCAAAAATTAGGTTTTGAATATTAATATTTTAGCTTGTGAAAACTTAGACTATTTAGGGCTGGTCCACCCACCCCCTGAGCCAAAAAAAATAAATCAGTGAGTTCAATTTTATAATAAATTATAATTATTAAATATTTTTTATAGTTAAAAATCATAATAAAAGTAAAACTATTCAAATTATAATAAAAATTAATGATTACAATTATGTCAACGCCCCCTTAACACCAAATTTGATATCAAAAGGCTAATTCCAATTGAATGCAGCAACTCTAGCCTCAACTCCACTCCACTGCCCAGTGCCCAATGGCTTTTAAGTTGACCTTCTTTTTTTTTGACCTTGTTCGTTTTTTGATTTTAATAATATATGCTTTATATGTCTAATTTTATATCAAATTAGAGATAACTCATGTCTGAAAATACGGTACAACTAATATAACAGTTGAATACTGTATTCAATATTTTTAGATTAAAAAATCTAAAACTGTTGTGGACTCTCAGTTCCATATAGAACTGAAGAACTGAGAGTCCAACCATTAATACAAAAAGATTTATACTCAATTCAGCCATAGTTTCTTTTTTAGGCAAACATTAGGGTGCTATTTATTCTCAACTTAAAATTAGTTCTTGGCAGGTTCGAGCAATTAATTGATTGACGATAGCAGACTCAAATTTGTGTAATATCCTTTATTGACAAAACGGAATAAGAAATTTGACAGCATTTATTTGCCTCCAGTATCTCTAACCATCAATCAATATAATTCATGAACAGTATTTTCTATGGAAAAAGTGTAGTACTGCAAGCCATTTGGAGGATTCAATGAGGGGGAAAAAAGATGTAAAAATTTAAAAGAAAGACTTTTGCATATATACTCAAAAGTATAAAATAAGTCCTCTAAGGCCAAACAAAAAAATGTTGTCATAACACCAATTAAATCGCATCACCATAACATTTTTTCTCTATATTTTTTTTTTGAAATTGGACAAAAGATTCTCATACCATGAGTCAGAGCATATTACAATAGTTTCTCTCGATATAGCCCGTAAAAACACTAAAGATATAACACATAATTGCCCGTACCTGAAGGCACGACGTATATTAAAATTTCAAAAATACTCTATTACCTAAAAACTCTTTGCAACCTAAAATAACTTACAAATCAATTAGAATGAATCTGAACCGTCCCTGTGATTTCGCACCAAAATCAATTTGCATGTGGAAACATAATGACTGCAATACCCGAAAAACAGGAAAAGAGTGTTAATGCAATTATAACTAGCGTAAAATTATAAACGGTAAAATAAGATAATAATTTGAGAGTTTCTTTTTTACCCCCTTTTATCTTTTGTATTTACATATATTTATATTTAATATTAATTTAAATTTATTATCATATATAACAACACCCAAATTATAATTATAATATCAATTAAACATCACACAAAATAAAAGGCAAACTTCACATAAAAAGCTATATAAGAAGGATTACATCTATCTTACAGATCACTCGTTCATATCCTTAAGAAAAGATAAAATGTCACATTCAGGTACTTGTTTCGGATTAAACCCATAGGAATAAATATTAAATAAACTAGCCGCCCAATTGTGCATATAAAAAGTCCCAAACAACAATCACAGAGGCCAAAAACAAAACAAACCATTGAGTTTAACAAATTTGAAATGAAAAATGAGCATTGCAGTTTTTGCATGGCAAGTTCATCCATTGAATCCTTTTCTTCTCTTGCTCAATAGAGATGAGTATCACAACATGCAAGTTCATTACTTGAATTCCATGAATTGTATTTATTCGTTTGGTTAATCTGTATTTTTTTTAAAAACACAAATGTATGTGTTTGTATTAGGCCAACGAAGCCAGCAGTATGGTGGGAAGGCAGTGAGATATTGGGAGGGAGGGATGAAAAATTGCTTCCTAAAATTATATATATTTTTTCTTGAACTATATCATATTGAGAGTTTTTCAGTCTATATGACTGTTAAATATTTGTAGGTCATAGTGTTTACTTAATATAAAGATCTTAAAAGGTCCTAACGACCCCTAGTTTAACTAAAAGATAATATTAGAGTGATCCTCAAAAAGATGAAATAATCAAGTAGCCATTAAAGTAAAAAATTGTGTAATATAATTCATGTTGGAGAAGGTAACTGTCATGCTAATCAATGCTAGATAGGTAACTCTCATATATACTAATTAGTATTGGATATGGTAACAAGTTAGTATCCGAATTGATAAAGAAAGCAATCTCAAGTCTATCAGATTTTGAAATCCTCTTGTGCGTACACGAGGCCTAATTAACTGTAGGGCCTATGTAATGACCCAAGTTTTGCCCTTCCCACATTGGTTACTAATATATCCTTAGTCCCACAAAGCTTAGTCCCACATCACCCATATAGCAAAATCCAACTCCTTCTTTAGGCTATAAATAGAATACTACCATTCATATTTTACTTCACCAACTTAAGGGCCTCCAATTTTGAGTAAGGACCTTGTTGTGTGAGAACTTTTTATAAAAAAGATCTCATTAGTTAAATTGTTGTCATCGAGGATGTAGGCAATCTGCAGAACTCGTAATTTTCGGGTATGTTTCTTATTCAATTTTTTTGTATTGTCATTTTTATTTTAAATATTGTATTTAGTTTGTTAGTTGATATTTTAGTATATTTTGTTAGTAATTAGTATTTTTGCATTGTTATTATTTTTGAAGTTTTAATTATTGTTTTGTATTTAGATTATTAGTTACTAATTTTGGATTAGTATTATTGGCTTTAATTATTATTTTGTATTTAGATTATTAGTTAATAGTTTAAAATTAACATTGTTGGCTTTAATAAGTATTGCTATTTATATTATGATTTTGATATAATAGTAATATTTGTTTGAAAAATGATTAAATATTGAAAGAATATTTTTGTAAATATACTTATTGTTATGTTGAAAAAGAAATAAGAAAACTGTTAAATAATAGAATTTGTCCAAATAACATTTATTTGTTCGAAATTTATATTTAGGAATCGTTCGATTATTAATTTTGTGTTCAGCAATATCGAGGTAAATGACTTTTCGAACTATTTAGTATTTTGAAATTATTGTTTATAATTATGTATGTTTTAGTAATTATTCGGATGCCTAAATGTATTATTTCAAAAATTGTTATACTTTATTTAAGACTTTCATTTGAATGAAAATGTTACACTTGTATTTTGTTAAAAACCCGGATCAAGTATCAAAATAGAATTTTGATTTATAAAATGAGATTATGTGATTTTGATTTGTGAAATAAGTATAGTTTTGAATATTGAAAATATTGAGAAATTATTTTTTAGAAATCTCAGTCCGACTATGTATAGAATCTGTTAGTGTTTACGCTAGTTCCGGAACAATTTAGGTTCTACTAAGGCACACACCTTTAGATACCATTCGGGGGACGCTATTCAGGGCGCGTGCATGATAAGATACCTTAATAGGGGGCGTATCATTGACATTATCGAACATAAGGGCTGTGTTACAGGGCTGCTGTAACCTTAGTTGTAAGGGATGCGGATTAAAAGATACATCGAGTATATTGAACATATTGAAATCGTTTATTGAACATATTGAAATCGTTTTCGAATTGTGTTTTATGATTATTGATTTTGGTTTTGAATGTATATATCGAATATTATTATCGAACAAGAAAAGATTATTTTCAACATGTATGTTTACTATTATTATTGAACAAAAATGTTATTTCAAAAAAAGTATTTTGCAAACTATATTTGATCCACCTAAATAGTAAAGATTGTCACTTGTTGAGTTTTACCGCTCACCCTTATATTACTTTTTACAAGATACCTTGTTAAGAGCCGAGCTGTAACGCCCCCAAATCTGGGCCCACACAGCCCAAACTTGAGTTGTCAAAAGACTACAACAAAATTATTATAAGTAGTGCAACGTACAACAATACAGTGTATAATAATACACAACTAAGTCTTTCACGATTATTATCACAATATTTTACAACACGTGAAGACTATAATAGCTATCCTTCGGACTCTCATTCCATCCCCCGGCTAGACCCAGCTACGTTCTCATCTCCTGTCGAAAAACAATGGAACAAAAAGAAAGGGTGAGCTCAAATAGCCCAGTAAAGAATATCATGACTAAGATAATGACGAGTAAATTATCGTTAGCCTTCAACAGTTGAGTTCTTGATAGAATACAATAGACTACAAGGTTTATATCAAAAACTGCAGTTAAATTCTTGAACAATGTTCAGATCAATAATAGCAACGGAATGAGCAATCTATTAGAATAATAATACAGACTATAGTGTCCACTCGCTTCTCTTTTTAGGAAAAACATCATCAACTTTTATCATCTGAAACACCACTGACCATGAGAATACAAACTCACAGTTCCTGGTCATAATCAAGCAAATCAACAGTTCATATTTGCACTACGGGCCAAAGATATTCAATATAACACCAACGGTTATGATTATACCAGTATTCAGCTTTTGGTCATAATCATACCAAACAACAGTTCATCTTTGCACTACGGGCCAAAGAGAACTTTCACCATGTGTCATGAAAGACACCGAACAGATGTATCGCCTTTAACCTGTTATATCGTCTTTAACCTATCATTTGTTCAACAATTATATCGCATCTGTGCCCCCGGCCACAGATATTCACAACAGCTTAATTTTTGATGATTAGTACAAATAACAGTGATATAAATGATGAACAGAAGAAACATGATAAACAATAAGTATCGAAAGTTTACTTTGTGCAGATTTAAATAATGTCCAAATTGTCAACATAATGTGGAGTAAAATTCAAAAATGATATTCAAGATCCACAGTTCAGAATAACGGTTACAGTTCAATAGAAATGTTTAGAAAAATAGGAAATGAATACAAAGAGTAATTCACCAAATATACGGTAATCTGCGTAGTCAGGTTATTCTCAGAGATTAATAAGAAATGAATACGAAAAGTTATTCCCAACAGACGGTAATCTGCGTTGTAAGGTTATTCCCACAATTTAATAAAATTTGAATACGAAGAGTTATTCACCAAACAGGCGGTAATCCGCGCAGTAAGGTTATTCTCAGAGATTAATAAGGAATGAATACGAAAGGTTATTCACCAACAGGCGGTAATCCGCGTCGTAAGGTTATTCCCACAATTTAATACATGAAAATAAATAACACATCTTATGAGTAAGAGAGAAACGATATTATTTTAGAGAATCAAAGAATGATAATCCCTTACCGTAGTAAGTTTGAATAGTGGAAGATGAAAAAGATGGTATCACTTACCTTAACACGTGACTGGATATTGATTTAAATGAGGTTGATTAACTTGAACAATACTCATACACTTATAGATCTTCATAAATACTCAAGATGACTTAAGCACACTTAGAGAGAACTTACACAAGAAGTATTTAGAGAGTGAAAGAAAGAACAAGTAAGGAAGTTTATGAAAAATCCTTAAGTTAAGACCTCTATTTATAGCCAAAAATCTTATCATAACCAAGATTTCCTAATTTAATCCAAACCGTTCATTTCAAGATAATGTTTAATCCTTACCACTCATTTCATCTTTTAAGATTTCTTTAATTTAAACCATTCATTTAAAGATCATCTTTAATCTACACCATCCATTTCAAATTTTATATTATGTTTAATCTATACCATTCATTTCATCTTTTAAGATTTCCTTAATCTAAACCATTCATTTAAAGATCATCTTTAATCTACACCATCCATTTCAAAATTTAATCTATATCATTCATTTTATATCACCTAACTTTATATTATTTATTATAATAAATAAATAACTTTATTAATTCAATTATTTAACAATAATTCACACTTATTCATTATTATAACTAATTGTTATAAATACAGTGTAGTTGGCTCTCTGAGTTAGATATCAAGTCAATTAATTAATGAAATACAACTGTTTAAATAATATTATAATAGAGATAACAATAATGCAGAAAGTATGTAAAAGAAAGAATACGTTACTGTGTCATGACAAATATTGGTTCAATAATGTGAATTACTGTGCATATGCTACTGTGACAATTATCAGTTTAATAATATGAATTATTGTGCATGTGAGAATAAAGTCAAATATTGTACGATAACCACTTTATCAGTTTAATAATACGAAATATTGTGCAATGCCGTGTGCTACTGTGTAATACCGTGTGCTACTGTGCAATACCGTATGTTACTGTGCAATATCGTATGTTACTTGTAATATCGTATGTTACTTGTAATACCGTATATTTGTTAGGGTTTCGACATAGTGAAAGCAGCGAAATTTTAAAAAAAAAATCTGAAACCCTAAAACAGGATCCATGCAAAACCATATCAATTCAGAGTTTAGATTATTTTACCGATTATCCGAGATGGACAGGAGACGATGAAATTCTGGAACGGCTTCGAATCTTCAACGCAATCCAGCGACTGCGTCTCTACGGTATCCACACGAACGCTCCGCGAACCGTCACACGATCTGCAGCAAAAGGGATCTGCGATACTAGCCACCAAGATCAGAATTTCTGAACTATTTTTCTCTCTAGCCTCTTTCTGAAAGCGGCTAGGGTTTTTAGTTTTTTCCTTACGTGATATAGACTACTGATATATCATATATATAGTAGTTAATAGGAATTAACCAAAACCTAATTTAATTAGAAAAATAAAATTCGAATTTATATATATTATATTTTAATTAAGTCTTACTTAATTAATATACATATATACAAATTATCCTATTAATTTAAATTCGTAATTTTAAATACTATCAATCATATTAACATATTTAAAATACTTACAATTTAAATTAATTCCCTTTTAAATACGTTCTAAGTGTGTGACCCAATAGGTTATTATTATGTTGACAATAATTTTAAAATCATATTATAAACTTATAAACAGTGAGCGGCATCTAGTAATGCATCACTGCTACTCAAATAATAATAAGATCGGTGATTTGATACAACCTTTTCGTGACCAATGTTTCAAAGTAATTTAATCCTTTTAACCTTAACATCCTAGATTAAACTCGAGGCATGGAAAGTGTCATACTCTTCATAATTTAATCTGAGTTTTCTTGATCAATGAGTAGACTATATGAAACAAATCACTATTTGAGCATGACCATGCATTTCATAGTCCTACTCAATCAAGAAGCCTATGGATATCACCCCTAATATATAGGAGGGTTAAATTCCATCTGGATCACTCATATTCCTCACACAATTCATGATGTACCCAATAATCACCTTTACTATCCACCCTATTAAAGGTGACATTTGATGATATCAAAGTACACAAATTCTCGTGTAATAATATAGTGGCTTCAGGTCGGAGGATCATTACATTATTGTCACTATGAGAATTTCTTATGACACTTTGCATAATGCTCAATGTATAATTCTCATGGTGGGTCTGTCCAGTACATTGTTCTCTAACATGTACCTATGCATTGATTCAAATATCTCATATATTTATGACCAATGAGATTTGGCCATCAGTCAATCCACATACTAATCTTAATGCATCATTGTTGTCCCATTAACAATGATACTCGACTAGGGACATTTAAGAGCAATGATACTAATTGTAATTGTATAACCTCATGTTCAAGTCACATACTTGAAGCTATATAATCCGTATCACTATTCTAAGGACTTTTATTATGCTAACATTTATATAACGCAGTAAATGAAATCATAATAAAATAATCCATTTATGCAATCAAATATAATATAAAAAATGTTAAGCAATTACATCAAATAATTAGCCTATAGGGCATCAATTCTAACAATATTACTATTCTTTTACCATCGGATATTTTAACAATTAAAAGTGATAGTACCATTGACCATTTAAAAATTGTTTATGTCATTTTCTTTATCCGACAATTATTCGTTGTGGGGTCCACCAATGATTGGTTTGTACGGCGCCATCGTACGAATATTCTCCGACTGAACGAATATTCCCCGACCAAACAAATATTATCCGACATAATATAATTTACACATAACATCCTTAACTTTTAACTTTATCAATTTAACCACTTACTATTTCAGAAAAAATATATATGAAGAAAAATTAAATATTGTATTTCATAAAATTCGGGGTCTTACACGAGCACTGTGGATACTTTTGTGGATGGTTGAATTTCTTTTTTTTGTTTAAGACTTTTATTAGTATTTTGATAAGACTTTTGTTTAATAGAGCTATCTCTCCAAAGTTATATTTTATGTATTTAGTTATTGAACCTTAGTGTAATTTCTATAATGAAAAACTGTCCAGTTTCTTGTTAGTTTCATTATTATATTTTTGTTTGGGCTGCACTATTGATATTGTTGCCTTGCGAGATTTGTGCTTGCGGCGTGTGGCACTTCTGGCCTGTAGCGGGTTTGGGGTGTTCGGATGCCTAAATCTCTATTAATATTACTGTCTTGCTAGTTTTGTGTTTACGACGTGTGGCACTTCTGGCCTGTAACGGGTTTGGGGTGTTACATAGATGGTATTAGAGCAGTGGCCCCTCATAATGTGTTGGGTTGAAAAACTTACACATTCCTTGGGGAGTAATTTTGGGAGTTAACTGTGAGTATAGTCTTGACTAAATTTAAAATTTTGGAGTGAGGGATAGAATAAGGTGCGAAAAAAAATATTATTTGTATTGTCTAGTTAATTGTTAGTTTACAATTTGAATGTAAATTTTTATGAATTAGTATTTTGTTTACTATTGAATAAACCTGGATATTTTAAATTTCATTTTGATATATGTTTTGATACTAGTTTTGTATAGTGTTGTTTAGTAGGGATTGCTTTATTATGTAGTTACCGCGTAGAAGAGGTAACTCTAATAACAATGATAGTGGCGTTGCTGGTATGACTCCCCTAGTTAATACCTTAGCCCAATTAGTACAAAATCAACAGTCTAGGCAACGTGGTATAGTAACAGAATTCAAGAGATTGAACCCGTCCATCTTTGAAGGGACTACAGACCCTGCTATTGTTGAGAAGTGGATTCAAGAAATGGAGAAACCTTTTGACTTGTTAGGAAGTACCGAAATGAATAAGGTAACGTTGGCGGTTTACCGACTGCAGGATGGAGCTTATGATTGGTGGCTTATGTAGAAAATAAAGCACGAGGAAAATCCCGAACCCTACACTTGGACCACGTTCAAAGAGGCATTTACCAACAAGTACTTTCCTAGAACGATTCGGGCACAAAAGGAGAGGAAATTCATTAGGCTAGAACAAGGGAACAAGACAGTTGCTGAATATGAAGCCGAGTTTGCGAAGCTTGCTAAGTATGCACTTACCTTAGTACCAGATGAGGTGACAAAAGTCCATAGGTTAGAAGACGGGTTACGGGTTAACATAAGGCATGTCGTTGCGTTTTTTGAGCTACCCACATATGATGCAGTGCTTCATAAAGTATTGGTTATTGAGAAAGGCCTAATAGAGATTGAGAATGGGAAGAATACCAATCGAAAGAAAGAGGAACCTTCTGGGGGAGAGTCAATCCTTGGGGGACCGGCGAAAAGGATAAATACCTAAATCAGTAGATTTCGAAAAAATCAGGAGGACAAATTAAAATGTGGGAGATGTGTTAGGAACCACCCAGACAAAGAATGTCATTGGAATATGGGTGCGTGCTTTCATTGCGAAGAGTTAGGTCATAAAATTACGCAATGTCCCAATAACTCTCCACCTAAAGGAGATGCAAGGAAGGATGAAGTAACTCTAACAAGTCCAAGGCTAACTCGAGGACGGGTGTTTCAACTTTCAGGCAACTAGTATTAAGGTATGTAACTCTTTTGTTATTTGAACATGTTATTTTTAGATGTATGCTTATGGTTTGGAAATTTGGAGGACCAAATTTTTTTTAAGGGGGATGTAATGTAATGACCCAAGTTTTGCCCTTCCCACATTGGTTACTAATATATCCTTCGTTCCACAAAGTTTAGTCTCACATCACCCATTTAGCAAAAATCAACTCATTCCTTAGGCTATAAATAGAATACTACCCTTCTTATTTTACTTCACCAACTTAAGAGCCTCCAATTTTGAGTAAGGACATTGTTGTGTGAGGATTTTTTTTATTTTATAAAAAACCCTCATTAGTTAAATTTTTGTCATCGAAGACGTAGGCAATCTGCGGAACTCATAATTTTTGAGTATGTTTCTTATTTAATTTTTCTGTATTGTCATTTTTATTTTAAATATTGTATTTAGTTTGTTAGTTGATATTTTAGTATATTTTGTTAGTAATTAGTATTTTTGCATTGTTATTACTTTTGTAGTTTTAATTATTATTTTGTATTTAGATTATTAGTTACTAGTTTTGGATTAGTATTATTGTCTTTAATTATTGTTTTGTATTTAGATTATTAGTTAATAGTTTTAGATTAACATTATTAGCTTTAATTAGTATTGCTATTTATATTATGATTTTGCCATAATAGTAATATTTGTTTGAAAAATGATTAAATATTGAAAGAATATTTTTGTAAAAATACTTATTGTTATGTTGCAAAAGAAATAAGAAAGCTGTTAAATAATAGAATTTGTCTTAATAACATTTATTTGTTCTAAATTTATATTTAGGAATCGTTCGACTATTAATTTTGTGTTCAGCAATATCGAGGTAAGTGACTTTTCAAACTATTTAATATTTTGAAATTATTGTTTATAATTATGTATGCTTTAGTAATTATTCGGATGCCTAAATGTATTATTTCAAAAATTATTATACTTTATTTAAGGCTTCCATCTGAATGAAAATGTTACATTTGTATTTTGTTAAAAACCCGGATCAAGTATCAAAATAGAATTTTGATTTAAAAAATGAGATTATGTGATTTTGAACTGTGAAATAAGTATAGTTTTGAATATCAAAAATATTGAGAAATTATGTTTTAGAAATCTCAGTCCGACTATGTATAGAATCTGTTAGTGTTTACGCTAGTTCCGGAACAATTTAGGTTCTACTAAGGCACACACCTTTAGATACCATTCGGGGGACGCTATTCGGGGCGCGTGCATGATAAGATACCTTAATAGGGGGGCGTATCATTGACATTATCGAACATAAGGGCTGTGTTACAGGGCTGCTGTAACCTTAGTCGTAAGGGATGCGGATTAAAAGATACATCGAGTATATTGAACATATTGGAATCGTTTATTGAACATATTGAAATCGTTTTCGAATTGTGTTTTATGATTATTGATTTTGGTTTTAAATGTATATATCGAATATTATTATCGAACAAGAAAAGATTATTTTCAACATGTATGTTTACTATGGTTATTGAATAAAAAAATTATTTCAAAAAAGTATTTTGTAAACAATATTTGATCCACCTAAATAGTAAAGATTGTCACTTGTTGAGCTTTACCGCTCACCCTTATATTAATTTTTACAAGATACCTTGTTAAGAGCCGAGCACTGTGGATACTTTTGTGGATGACTGAAGTTCTTATTTTGTTTAAGACGTTTATTAGTATTTTGATAAGACTTTTGTTTAATAGAACTATCTCTCCAAAGTTATGTTTTCAGTATTTAGTTATTGAACCTTAATGTAATTTTGATAATGAAAGACTGTTCAGTTTCTAGTTAGTTTCATTATTATGTTTTTGTTTGGATTGTGCTATTGATATTATTGTCTTGCGAGCTTTTTGCTCGCGGCGTGTGGCATTTCTGGCCTGTAACGGGTTTGGGGTGTTACAGCCAAGCTCAACATGGACAATCCATTTATGCTAGTAAAATACGCAACGCAACAGATAGGATAAGAATTTTGTAAATTAGTAATCGCTTTGAATATACAATTTTTTTCATTTTTCCAGATTTATATATATGCTTGGGGATGGAAATAATTCTGTGTTCCCAAGTGAGAAAATCATATATACAAAATTTCACTCTCATTTACTGTCTAATGTAGAGGCAAAGTATCATCACTAGAAGAAATTTTTATTGGCATACATTCGACGCCTAATGAATTTGTATAATTAACTTTTTCCCTTAACCAACTTTTATTGATGTCCTATTTTTCTATTAATTTTGATGCTATAGGTATTAGCATGGTCCCCTTGGGCCAGTCAAGCGGAAAGATTTCTACAGTCCAATCGAAACTCGTTTAATACATGAAATCGCATAATTTTTAAGGAAAGACTCAATGTAATCTAAATTTATTTTATTTTATTTTTGGACAAAATAAAGAAACTTTCATTGATATATAACAGAATGATAAATAGAACCTAACCAGAATATAATATAGAAACCTTTAGATAAATAACTCTAAACCGTAAAAAAAATGTTATATTATAGGTTTTCAACAATGGTTCTTCACAACTTTAAATTAATATTATATATTTTTCATGCTCTCTCCCTATATCCATAGGTTAGATTTTTGAAAGAAAAAATTATAAAGAAAATCATTTTACCTCAATACATCTACAGACGTATATGAAAGTTCACAATTTTATTTGACTTATGATATTGTCAAATTAAAAATAACGTTGATAAAATAAATATATGTTCAGTATTAATATTTTTTTGATTATTTTAACGATACTTAACATTTTAAGCTACGATTGTTACTTAAGAATATTAATCACCATTTGTTTTTAAGAAATTTCAACCCCAAATCTAAAAAATTGGATCCATATATAGTCATGTGAACTAAAATAAAATTCTATAGCAATTAGTTACCATAAAATCAGGTTACTAGCAAAGGGTAACTACCTCTACTGCCAAAAATTGCCAGTCCTTCCTTCTTTTGCCATCTGGCCGGCCTAACCATGCAAGAAGCTAAGTTGCTTCAAGCTCAAATTACAGTCTCCGGACTCTTCCAACAATAACTACACCTTCGAAAACTCATCACCGCCTTCGTCACACCCAACCGTTTCTCTCTCCTCCACGCTCGTCTCCTTTTCGACCAAATCCAACACCCATCAACCTGCATTTACAACATCATGTTCAAAGCCTATGCCTCTAGCTCAGACGGTCTGAGCCGGCCCTGGGCAAGGGCTACCGCCCAGGGCCCAAAGTTGAGGGGGCCCAAAAATTTTTAAATCATCTAATTTATTTCACTAATTAAAAAAAAAATTAGAAAGCCTCCTTTAGTGGTTAAGTTCACTTCTTGAGCACCAGGAGGTTTTGGGATTCATTCTTGCCAAATGCAAGAATGTTAAATTTCTACCAAACTAACAAAAAAAAAGTGTTATTCCTTATCTTTTGTAAATTCTTATAATTTTAATAAAATTAATTAATTGATATTTTATTTATTTTTTTATTTAATTTATATAAAGGGTCACACTTGAAATTTTTTGCCCCGGACCTTAAAAAACTCAGGACCGACTCTGCTTAAATACGAGTCCCATTTAAACTTTTTCATGATGGAAATTGTCAAATCTAACTTTTATTTCAAATGGACGTACGTAGTTATATGTTTCAATTTAGTTAGAATTAAGATAAATGAGAATGGATAAATTTTAATAAATACATTATATTCAAAAATAAGACCCTCATTTTGTGACGACCAGCCTATGGACCCGTTTTTTTGTAGGCTTCACAGTCTAGCAAGATATATATAATGCGCAATTCCTTTTATTGAGCCATGATGTGTGAAATGAAACACTACAATTCTACAAAGTCGAATGCATCCATGTGATGTTATTGAAGAAGAAATCTAGTCCTCATCTATTTTTGGCGAGTTCACATTTTAACTCAATTATCTTTTTTGTGGCATGTTCAGATTTTACGAAAGCTCCTGCAGCCATTTAATCTTTAGGTGTGCACAGAAAACTTCTGATTGCATAGGCTTTTTAACGAGTTTTGAACCATTACTTATTATTAATTGAAATGACAATTTAACCCGTTTCTACGGTATTCTCCAAACTTTTTTATAAATGGGACAATTGTTTTGACTTTAACGAGGTATAAATTGAAAATAAGAAATTATGGATTAGTTATTTATAAGAACAAAAATGGATTGACCCACCCACCTGCCCACTCATAAGAATTCTCCTGACCTAGTGTCGATTCTCCTGACCCGATGAAGATTGAATCTATCCCGACCTTAATAGGACAAATTTGTATAAATGGAATAGGGCCGATATAGGAGATAAATACAAAACCATATATATAGGGTTAGGACTGTGTGGAGAATTTTGTGGCCATGACCCCTCACCAACATGAACAACTATTATATAAAATGTCAAAATGTTATTTAATCACGGAAATAATTTTTTTAATTTAATTTTTTACTTTTATAATACCGATATATTTAAATTTACTACTAATTTCAATAAAAATGATTTTTTATTTTATTTATTATTCTAAGAAGAATTACAGATACGAATACGAATCCGAATATCGGATACCAGATATCCACTATCTATCGATATATTTGCTATTGGATGCTAAACGAATACGAATATGCCTATATCTGTATTCGTATCTATTTATTTATGAATATCTTAAAATTGAATACGAATATATACGTTTCATTTTGAATACAAATAATATTTATTTTTTTTCGAATGCGAAAGGAGACGCATATGAAATTTATGATTATCATTTATAGCCCTAAATACTAGGCTACTAGCAAATTAAGCCCAGAACAAAAATATGAAACACAATTCATAAATCTCCAAATTTATATATATTATGATTTATGTGCATAAATAAGTATTATACACAGAAGATATAAATCATATGTAATATATATAAATAAAGATATAATAGTTTATAGCCTATAATAATTTGGAGATATTATCATGTAAGTTATAGTGCTTTAATATAGATGATTTTTCTTGATCATGAAAGTTGGATTTCTAATTAAAGTACTAGTTCATTAACGGTGTGTATTAAACGGATCATGTGATAACATTTTATTTATAAAATATTTTCACATAAATACTAATTTGTTAATGTTTCTTAATTTTGAAATAATAATGGACTTAATATTGTTAAATATATTAGTTTAATATTCTAACGAGTAAAATTACATTATGTTAATTAATATATTTAATTAATACTAGGAACATTGTTATTGTCAAAACATCTATAAGATTTTTCATAAGATAATTTATTATTAATCACAAAATCTTGGCCAAGTCTTTTAATATTTATTGTTAAAATGATTGATTTAATTGTTAAATCAATTTTGATCAAATGAAGATAAATTATGGACTTATGAAATGAGTTTAAATATATTGGGATTATATTTAATTCTGAAATATTTATGTACATCTATAGAGAAAATATTTATAGTTAATTAGTAAAGGGTTTATTTTATTTAATTCCTAGACTGAAGTGCAATTACAATTATTTAGTGGAATTAATTGTAATTAATATTTATTTAGTATATTATTATTAGATAATAATATATGAATAAGTATTAGAGTCAGAATAGAAATCCCTTAAGATCCTCATCCTAGCCTAATATGAATCAGTTTCATTAGAGAGAGAATGATCAATAAGGATATAAATATATCATTGATAAGATACGTAAATAAGGTTATTATTCCAAATTAGATGAAAGACTAAATAACGTATACTTTCTCTCTTCTCTTAGGAAAAATACGTAAAGTATTTTTTCAGAATGGTGCTTTGGAGACCACACTCTAGATTCAACATAAGGTCATAGGAAGGAAGATCTTGAGGATACTCGAAAATTGAAACGTGTTAATCCAACCAAGCACTAGGTAATAATTCATACTATAGATACATGGTGTGTGTATATATATATATAATTGTTGTTTTGTATAAAACCATAAAGATAATCCTGTTTTATTAAAATTTTAAAACTACTTTTCGGAGAATTTTCCCAACAATTGGTATCAAGAGCCATCCTTTTGCTCTTATATGAATAACATGAATATATACATGTATAGGTGATTTGTGAAATTTGCTGCTTTAGAGTTTTAATATTGTAATCTATTTGTTTTTGTTATGGAATTAAAGTATGCATGAGATATATTAAAGTATTCTTTATGGTTAATAGAAGGATAAATTATGATTCTAACTTCTATTTTGCAGAATTGATAGTTACATACACTCATGGTTGATTTGAATGTATGTTCTAATAAAATAATTTATGGCTTTATTCATGGGTTGTAAAACTCTTGTTGTGAGTTATTTAATTTTTCTTTTAGTTTAGATAACATGTAAACTCTTTATGAGTATATGTTTAATTAATATAATTATAAATAGGTCGGATGTATACTTCGTTTGAAGTATATGATCTATATGTAATCTGTAAGCTGTTGAAGAAGATGAACATAGAGTCATGAAGAATCAAGTATTCGTTTTGAACAAGGATGTTCAAGGAGACTCCTGCTAGATCCATGATTCTAATTAGCCATGAGAGTATATTATTATCTTGTTATGTGTTTCTTGATAATTTGATTATCTGTTTGTTATTAAAACCTAGATTAAAGTAGCAAAATTGAATTTTAGTTAATTTAAAAATTCACTATCTGAAGCCTATTTTTAAAAAAAAAATAGAATATCGTGATCTAGCAGCGTCTTCTGAAGCAATTGCTTGGAGCAGTGACACAGCTATATAGGTCATTGACGCAGCTGCGTGATTGCTCATTGTTTTGAACAGTTCGCGTTCTGAAGCAGTTGCGTGGGTCTCTAACGCAGCTGCGTAAGACATGAAGCAGCTACGTAGGAGAACATTGAATTGTTCAGTTTTTCCAGATTTTTTGAAAACGGTTTTTATGAATTGTAAACAAAAAAAAAAAAAAAATCAGGGTGCCCGCCCATTCAGCGGTGAATGGGACTACCGTATTTTGGGTTGGATGTAATAAACTTTCGAATTATCTAATTTTTAATATTTATCTTATGTGGAATATATTATTTCATGAATGATATGTGAATAAAATTATTAAAAATTCAAATGGGAGAGGAATATAATCCCACAACCTCTATTATATATTTATAGTTATGATAACTAATATATTTTTTACGAAAATACTAGTAATCAAGATAACAAATATAAATACCCTATGGGGATATGAGTTTATTAAAATATTAGTATAAATATACTTTCCTTACGGAGATATATTTTGAGCTATGAATATTTTATAAAATCTAAAATAATGGTATACACTTGATAGAGAGATTAATAATTTTTCCCTACGGAAAGATATTTTATTAATACTCTTGAAGGCTTAAAAATAATATATAGGTATGTTATTTTCTTTGTTAAAGAGTTAACTAGAAAAGAAAATAATAGTATTTTAAAATAATTATTTTTCCCTACGGATGGACATTATTTTGTAAAAATAAGATACCTATATTATTGAATTGTTTAAATAATATGTGTTATTTTACTTGATGATGACCATATGAATGATAAATGTATGTTTTTTATTTTTAAATAAAATGTCTGCATTCAACCCAATCTCAATCAATCTAAAAGAGAACCAATTGATTGACCCAAATTATGTTGATTGAAAAAGGAACTTGGACATTGTTCTTACTGCTCAAGACTATAAATTTGTGCTTACTAAACCCTGTCCTGAGACACCTACAGCTAATACTCTACGTGTTGTTAAAGAAGCATACGCAAAATGGGTAAAGGTTGATGAGATGGTTAAATGTAACATCTTAGGCTCTTTGTCTAACATTCTGTGCAGCATCAGCATATGGTTATTCCAATCCAACTGCTAAGGCCATTATAGAATCTTTGCATAATATATTTAGTGAGCATACTCGCGCCGTAAGGCAGAGTATAATGAAGTCTCTCATGGAAGAAAAAATAACTGAGGGAACTCTAATGGGTGAACATTGTCTCAAGTTTATATCTCGCTTGAACGAACTGGAGGTCCTCGGAGAAAAGGTCGATGCGGACACGCAGGTTGACATGTTGCTAAAGTCATTGCCGATTACTTTTCAAAATTTTAGGGTTAACTACAATATGGGCCAGTTTTATTATACCCTACCTGAGTTAATGAAACAACTTCAATCGGCTCAAGATATTCTAGTACCCAAACTAGTTGTCCATGTAGCAGAGACTAATATTGCTAAGGCTAAGACTGGCAAGAAAAAGAAACCAAACAAGAAGAAAAAGAATGCAAAGTTTAATGGGACTGAGGGAGTTAGAAGGAAACAGGGTCATGGTGAGGTCAAGCCCAAAGGGAAGTGTTTTCACTGTGGTGAAAAGGGATACTGGAAGCGTAATTTCTCAGCATACCTTAAGAAAGTGAAAAACAAGGGTTAACTTCAAACTTTACTAGTTGAATCATGCTTATTTGCGATTTCTACGGGATCCTGGTGTGTAGATTCCGGAGCCACTAATCATGTTTGCATTAATTTGTAGGGGTTCCAGGAGACCAAAAAGTTAAGTGAAGGAGAAATTTATCTGCAGTTAGTATCGGATGCAACAATTGCAACAGTAGCAGTAGGAATTGTTTATTTATAGTTTTCTAGTGATAGAAGTTTATATTTGGATAATGTACTTTACATACCAAACGCTCGTAGGAATTTGATTTCGGTTTCTTGCTTATTTAAACAAGGGTACTCTGTGATATTTAATAATAAAGTTGTTATCACATTTACTGATGATTACTCAAGATTTGGTTATGTATACCTGATGCATCATAAGTCTGAAACTTTTGATAAATTCAAAGAGTTTCGAGCGGGAGTTGAAAAGCAAACGGGTAAATACATAAAGACCTTTCCATCAGATCGAGGTGGTGAATACCTTCTTACTGATTTTAAGAATTATCTGTCTGAAAATGGAATAGTATCACAGTTGACTGCACCTGGGACTCCTCAGCAAAATTGTGTAGTAGAAAGAAGAAACAAGACTCTTTTAGATATGGTTAGATCTATGATGAGTTATTCTACACTACCTATATCCTTTTGGGGATATTCTTTACAAATGGCTATGTATTTGTTGAATATTGTTTCATCTTAATCAGTTCCAAAAGCGCCATTAGAATTGTGGTCAGGGCACAAGCCCAGCTTGAAACACATTCATATATGGGGTTATCATGCACATGTGTGGAAAGGGAAAACAGATTTAGATAAGTTAGGAAAAAGATCAGAAGTATATTTGTTTGTAGCATATCTAAAAGAGACAAGGGGTGGACTGTTTTATAGTCCAGAAAACCAGAAGGTATTTGTGAGTGCAAATGCAATTTTTCTGGAAGAGGATTATATGTTGGAAGACAAGTTAAGTAGTAGAATTATCTTAAAAGAAATGTTTGAAGATCCTACTCCACAAACAACACAAAAGCCTGATAAACAATTAATTACACCATAAGACATAATACCTGAATCTTCTAATCAAGGAGAGCCTCGTCGTAGTGGGAGAATTTCTAGACCCACACAAAGACTTAATTACTCTTTTGGGCGAGTCTACTGAGATTGTCTCAGATGGTTAAGATTTAGATCCCTATAACTATAATGAGGCAATTGCTGATAAATATGTTAATCTATAGCTAGAAGCAATAAAACAAGAAATGGACTCTATTCCAATAAAGTCTGGGAACTTGTAGATGTGCCTAATGAAGTAAAATCTATTGGGTGCAAGTGGATCTACAAGAAGAAGAGAGAGATGGATGGGAAGGTTCATACCTATAAAGCTAGGCTTGTAGCGAAAGGGTATAATCAAAAAGAAGGCATTGACTTCGAAGATACCTTTTCGCCAGTAGCAAAGCTTAAGTCCACCAGAATTCTCTTATCTATTGTTGCACATCTTGACTACAAGATATGGCAAATGGATGTCAAGACAACTTTTCTTAATGGCTATCTTGAAGAAGACATTTACATGTCTCAGCCAGATGGTTTCATAGTTGAAGGCCAATAAAGAATGGTTTGTAAGCTACATAAATTTATTTATGAGCTTAAACAAACATTGAGATCATGGAGTGTCAGGTTTGATCAAGTAATCCAATCACTTGGATTTGAACAAAATCCTGAAGAGCCATGTGTTTATAAAAGAAGTGAAGATAAACTAGTGGTATTCTTGGTTTTATATGTAGATGACATCCTATTGATTGGAAATGACATAGGAATGTTATCTCAAGCATATACTCAAGTATCCTCGGAGAACGAGAGATTATATGCTTGTCTATTGCAATGATGATTTAGTTCTTACTGGATATTCTGATTCAGACTTTATGAGTGACAAAGATTCCAGAAAGTCAACTTTTGGGAATGTGTTCACTTTAGGTGGTGGAGCTATTAGTTGGAAGAGTGTTAAGTGTGACGCCTCCAAATCTGAGTCCCTTGAACTACGGGTTCGATGCTCACTTTACTATTCTACCCTGTCATCACATCTATTCATTCTGAATAAAATAATAAAACTTAATTTACATTCATACATATCTAATCCCAGGTTCTACATACCTTTATACAAATGCATATCTGTACCTGACATATTGCAAAAAGATAATAATAATAAATATCTGATTTCAACATGTATCATCATACGTGTCTAGCCGGAATCAAGATTGGCATCGACCTTTTCAAAGTAGTTCAATAGTGAATGAACTTTACATGATCATATGAGTGTATAACATGAATGATTGTTCAATGAATTATAAATGGAAGTTCAGTTAGAAGACTTGCATTTATCTCATTCTTCCTCAACTGATAAAATACTATCCCGTTTATAACCTACATGACCATAATATGGGTTCATGCATTAGTTATATACATATGCATGCCATAACTTGCTATACAAGCTATCATTTAGCTTTACATAACCCTTAACATATAACACATTGTTTGTTTATGCCTTAACGTCTATCACATTGATCATTTTTATCAAATTATAGCTTACATACATGTTTCTATCATTTAATATTAAAATATTTCATTTTGAATTTAAAATAAAAATTTATTGGCTGGAACAGGTCATCTCGCCCCAGCTAGATGTTTAGCCTTAAAGATCTCGCTGGTCGTGAGATCTTCTCAGCCAGACCATGCCTGGCGCCCCCTGAATTCACCCCGGCTAGCTTTCTCAAAGAGCACTATGCCACGGCGTAGTTTCCAATTCAAATAACTGCGCCCCGGCGCAGTACTGATTTTTCTGAAAAAAATTTCTTTAAAAAATCCATACTATTTTTTGCCCTTCTTTGTAAAACTTGATTTAAACACTTCATATAGCACATCTAACATGTAGTTGACTAACATGGGCCTTCAAAACATTTAAAAATCTTAAAATGACCTTATTTTTGCAAAGATTTTATTTTAGGCGTCGGCGAACGTTTTAAAGCGTTTAAAATGGACATTTATCGTCATAGACGTCAAACGACTTCCAATTCGATTCTAACTTGTGTATTTACATCAAACTTAGATGTTTGGCCTCATTTGACCTTCATTAGCCAAAAATCACACATTGGTTGCATTTTATCATCTTTAACAAATTTTAAACTTGAACTCACTTGACATCTTGAACCTCGTGCATCACATAGACTACCATAAACACATTTAACAACTTTGTATACTTGTGTAACTCCTACATGCACCTTCCAAAATACTTTACAGATTATGATTTGATTTACATGCAACATATTGCCTAATATTGCAATTCTTCCTTCACAATGCATACTTTTAGACCATCTAGGCACTTAACTTGCTATTTAGCAAAATAATATGCATGAATCCAACATGTTCAACCCTTCAACTATATTTTCATCACTTCCATGAATATATAACACATGATCAACCATGAATCATGCTTTCTAACTTTGAATATAGACATGAATAGTGCACCACATTTGTTCTAGCAAACTTAAGCTTAGGGTTTCATGATAAACCAATCAAGAAGCATGTAACTCACATAAATCACAATTTAAATCATAGATACATGCATGACTACACTTGTTCTAGCATTTAAACACATAAATGATAGGTTTTTGAAGCTAGAATACTTATATACCTTCTTGTTGCACTCCTTCTCCTTGCTATAAACCTTGCTAGAGTTATATTCTCCACTTTGATGGCTTGTTTTCCTTCTCTTGCTCACTTGGTAGCAATTTCTCTCAAGAATTATCAAACCCTAGCTTCCTTCTTCTTCTTCTCTCTACTTAGCAACTTTGGAGATGAAATAAAATGAGCTAACTCTTGCTATACTTGAAAAATATACATACATGTTTTATAAATAAATCTCCAATAACTAACCATGCCTAGTTAATTTAACTTATATAGGGTTAGGGTCATTTAGGACATTTTCCAATGTTAGACAAGGATAGCTTGGTCATTACACCACTTTAGGACACAAATGTCATATTCCAACTTCTAAAGGGTAGCATGGTCCTTTCCCCAAAAATCTAGAGAATTAATTTCCATATAATTTCCTTAAAATCAATTCTTGCTCATTTTACATCCAATTCAAGTCCATTTGGAATCAAATTTATTTCATTAGGCTTGAATTTTATTCTAGCATCCAATAGTCCATAATTGGCTTGTCCCAAAACACTTGTCACACTTTAAAATATTTAATTCCCATTAATAACTTATTAATTTATAATATTTATAAAATTTTCAATTTGCATATCATTACATTCTTCTCTCCTTACAAGGATTCCATCCCCAGAATCATCATTACAAGGCTACATGAAATAAGTCTGGATATTCTTTCTTCATTTTCTCTTCTAACTCCTATGTTGCCTCCTCCGCATTGTGGTTCCTCCACACTACCTTTACAGAAGGTATTACTTTTGTCGACGCCGGGATTTCGGTCGTTTCGTTTTTTAATAATAAAAATGCCCCTTTCCAATTTTAGCCTTGGGTTTAAGATGCGATTTTTGAAAAGGGTCGGCTTAGTGTCGACGGGGTTTTGGAAATGTCGAATTTGTAATGAGCCAATTGACCAGAGTCGCCAGTTGGTATATTTGAAATGTATGTACCAACTCATCCGAATTTTGTTTTCGTAATCGTAATGGCTTATATATGACTCCGATTCAATTGGTCCGCAAACCGAGATTCATAGAGTTCGGGGGCTTGCTTAAGCGAGGGGAAGGTGTTAGGCACCCCCCGACTTCCGTAAAACACGGTTACCGCTATCTTGATGTTTTCCTATCCTTTTAAATCCTAAAATGTGTGAGTTGCGTGTGTGTACGTGTGTGCCTAGGTGAATGCTTGTGGTGAATTTTGTTTGGATTTTTGTATGGCAAATGTGCTTTATCTGGAAAGCGTTTTAACGTCTTTTGACCCAAATGACGAGGCTTCGTTTTAAAATAAAGATTGATTTCAATTTCGAACCGATGAGGGTTTTTTATTAGATGTCATTTTAGAAAACAATTTGTAAACTTTTGTCAAATAGGTATCGAGACTATACATTGCCCTCTAATAATAAAATGAACAAAATGAAGGCAACTTCTAGAACTCTTTCACCCTATGCACAAAGTTTAATGAAAACATTTATTTATTTGCGAAATCGTTTTTTATGACCTTTTGGAACCAAATGAAGCCTTTTTGCCAAACATGGATTTAAGTTCGCCAAAACTCTTAATTTTAATCCTCGTGGATCTAATATCCTAATTTGCTTGATTTTATAAAATCTTTATCATTTCATTCCAAAATCGTTTTCTCGTGTCAAAAGGGAAAACCAAGCATCAAAATAACGTTGCGGCTATTCACGGGCATGTAAGCCATCCGAATAACCCCAAACGCCCACAATCGCACATTTCATTATTACGGGGCCTTAAACCCGATTTTCGATCCGACATCGCTTTAAGGCCCGAAAATTACATATTTACAATACAAATCATCGCCATCGCTACATGCGTAAAAACTATAAAATAAACTAAAGGGATATCATCGGGAGGTTAGGAGGAGATTCCATCCACAATAAATCCTCTCTAACCGTCCCTAATCCATAGATCCCAAAACAAATATCGACTACATTGGATCTAACTTCCACATACACTAAATCAAACTATTTACATAGCAATGCACCAAATATTTTCGGATCCACAGAAGATCCACCCAACAAAAGCACAAATAAACAAATATTTACCGATTAAACTACCAAAACAAGAAAAAATATTAAATCTAATAGATCTATAAAACAAGCACCAATACAAAGAGAGATTGAATTTTTTGCCTTGATATTGATAGAAATCACGCACTAGCACTCAAATCCAATGTAGGATACAATGTATAGCATGAAGATTCAACAAAATGAGAAGAAATCTCACACTTTTTACCAAACCCGAAGGTTTCTCTCTCTATTCCGCCATTTTTCTCTCTCTAAAAACCTTCAAAACTTCTTCTCCTCTTTAGCTCTCGGGTGGAAATGGCGATCTATAGCCATTTCCAGGCAGCCGCTTCCTCGGCTGCCGTGTGCCGTCTCCTCGAGCCGTGCGAACCTCGAAAGTCGTTTGGCCGCAGATGCATCCGCGGCTGTCTGGCTTGCTTTTCTCGATTTTCGTGCCACGCGGTCTTAATTCGCCAATTTCTGCGGTATTATTTTGGAAGGCTGTATTTTTGCAATCCGGAAATCCCTGGGAAACGTGCCACATTGTTCTGGGAGGCCAGTTCGGAGGGCTGCGACTTGATATAGAATTTAATAATTGTGCTTGGCTTCCAGGGGGCGCTGCCCCCTTTCCACCCCCGCCAGCTCACCGGCGAGCTGGGCAGCCGCTCGCTCACCGGGGAGCGAGACCCCCGAACATCGTAAGCGGAGTGGCCATCAGTCGTCTTTTGTGGTCGGCTCAGGTTTTTCTGGATCAACTGTTCGCCTTGCCTCAAGTGACCGGATGTTCGTTGTCCGTTGTGGCGGCTTTGACCGTAAATCGCTGGGGTGGCTTGATGTTGGGGTCCACCTTCCTTTTCGCTCGTCGGGTCAAATGACGATTCTGCCCTCCTGTCAGGGTTAGTGCAAAAGTGCAAAATTTGGGTGTCTACAACTTTGTTCCTTAAAACTTGCTCCTTCATGTCTATGATTTGAATAGGAGTTTCTTCATACATCAAGTCTTTCTCAATCTGAATCGGCTCATACTCAATCACGTGCTTGTAATCCGGCTTATATGACATCAGTACCGATACATGAAACATATTATGGATATGTTCTAACTCCGGAGGTAATGCCACAGCATAAGCTACCTCACCTATTCTTCTCAATACTTCAAAAGGTCCAATAAATCTTGGACTAAACTTTCCCTTCTTTCTAAACCTTATCTTCCCTTTCCAAGGAGATACTTTTAAAAATACATGGGACCGTACTTTAATTTCTCTTTTCTGTCGATGTTGGTCGGCATATTTCTTTTGCCTGTCTTGTGTTGCTATAAGTCTTAATCTTATTACTCTAACAATTTTAGCAGTCCGTTATACTATTTTTGGTCCCAATAACTTTTGTTCTCCAACCTCTTCCCAACAGAGAGGTGTTCTGCACTTCCTTCCATACAACGGCTTATATGACGGTATTTCAATACTCGCATGATAACTGTTGTTGTATGCAAATTCAACTAATGGCAAAAGATCATCCCAATTGCCCCTGAAGTCCATTACACATGCTCTTAACATATCTTCCAATGTCTGGATCGTTCTTTCACTTTGACCATCTGTTTGAGGATGATATGTTGTGCTTAACATCAACTGTGTGTCTATACGCTCCTGGAAACTTTTCCAAAAATTAGACATGAATAGCGGATCTCGATCTGAAATAATTGATACCAGAACTCCATGCCTTGACATTATCTCTTTTACATAAAGCTTTGCCAACTGATCTAAATTAAACTTGACTTTAATCGACAAGAAGTATGCAGACTTCGTTAGTCGATCCACTATCACCCATATCGCGTCATAACCTTTCTGTGTAGTTGGGAGTCCCATGATAAAATCCATTGTGACATGCTCCCACTTCCTTTCCGGAATTTCCAATGGTTGTAGCAGCCCACTTGGCCTCTGATGCTCTGCTTTAACTCCTTGGCACGATAGACAGTTACTAACACATTCCGCCACATCTCTTTTCATATTAGGCCACCAAAAATGCTGTCGAATACCTTGATACATTTTCGTACTTTTTGGGTGAACTGAATACCTTGAATTATGCACTTCTTTTAAAATCTCATCTTTTAACTCGAATATTATTGGCACTCAAGCTCTCCCTGCAAATCTTAGCAACCCGCTGTCATCCATCTTGAACTTTATCTCTTGTCCATCAGTTATACGGTCTCTGATTTGACCGCATTCTTGATCTCGCATTTGAGTTTCTTTCACTTTATCCAATAATGTTGGATGAGCTTCAACCCTATATAATTTCTCTTCCGACTCCATCGGATACTTCACTTCTAACTCCAATTTTTCATCTCTTTAATTAGTTCTTCTTGAGCCATTATCATTTCCAATCTTTCTCGACCCTTTCTACTTAAGGCGTCGACCACCACATCAGCTTTCTCTGGTTGGTATAGAATCTCACAATCATAACCCTTGATTAATTTTAACCATCTCCTTTGCCTCATATTTAAATTCTTTTGGGTGAAAATATACTTCAGACTTTTGTGATCTGTGTATATCTCACACTTCTCTCCATACAGGTAATGTCTTTATATCTTCAAGGCAAATACCACTGCTGCTAACTCCAAATCATGGGTTGGATACCTCTTCTAATAATCTTTCAGCTGTCTTAACGCATATGCTATGACTTTGCTGTGCTGCATTAACACACAACTAAGACCTTTATGCGATGCGTCACTGTACACAACAAATTTTCCCGTATCATCAGGCAATGACAACACACAAGTGCTTCACTTAACCTCTTATTAAGTTCTAGAAAACTCTCTTCACATTTATCTGTCCATACAAACTTCACAGCTTTTCTCGTCAAATTAGTCAGAGGTCCTGAAAACTTTGAAAAATCTATGATAAACCTTCTGTAATATCCTGCCAATCCAAGAAAACTATGCACCTCTGTTGGTGTCCTAAGCTGTTCCCAGTTTATTACTGCCTCAACTTTTGCTGGATCTACAGATATCCCTTCTTGATCAATTATGTACCCAAGAAATTGTACCCTTTCCAACCAAAATTCATATTTCGAGAATTTTGCATACAGCTCTGCTTCTCTTAACTTTTTCAATACAATTCTCAAATGTTCCTCATGTTCTTCCTGAGTCTTTGAATAAATCAAGATGTCATCAATGAACACCACCAAGAACTTGTCCAAATACAGTTTGAACACTCGATTCATTAAATCCATAAATGCATTGGGTGTATTCGTCAATCCAAATGACATTACCAAGAACTCTTAATGACCATAACGAGTCCTAAATACTGTTTTGGGTACATCTTCAAGTCTCACCTTCAACTGATGATAACCACTTCTTAAGTCTATCTTTGAAAAATACTTGGCTCCTCACAACTGATCAAACAAACCGTCAATCCTTGGTAGCGGATACTTGTTCTTTACTGTCACTTTGTTCAATTCTCTGTAGTCAATACAGAGCCTTAGCGATCCATCTTTCTTCTTTACAAATAAAACTGGTGCTCCCCACGGAGACACACTCGGTTGGATATATTTTTTATTCAACAGCTCTTGCAATTGAACCATCAACTCTTTTAATTCTACTGAAGCCATTCTATACGGTGCATTTGAAATTGGCACTATTCCTGGTACAAGATCTATAACAAATTCGATCTCCCTGTCTGACAGAAGACCTGATAATTCATCCGAAAATACATCCGAAAATACATCCGCATACTCTCTTACCACGGGTATCTGACCCATTTATGATCTCACTACTCGTGTATCAACCACATGTGTTAAGTATCCCATACATCCTTTCCTTAATAGCTTTTCGGCCTGCAACATCATCAGACAACAAGATTGTCTAGGCGATTTGCTACCATAGAACACTACCTTAGACTTTGAAGGAGTCTGGAGGTTTACACTTTTCTTTTGGCAGTCAATCATTGCCCCATAGCTATGTAACCAATCCATTCCCAGTATTACATCAAATTCTCCTAACCGGATAGGAATTAGGTCAACTAGCAGCTTGTGCCCTCTTATTGTCAAACAACAATCCCGATGAATATTCTCTACCTGAATCACTTCCTTGTTCGCTACTTCTATATTCAATACATTCTTTAACTTTGCATGAGGTAAGTTCAATTTCTTAGCAAATTCATCAGAAATGAAAGAACATATAGCACCCGAATCGAATAATATATATGCATTTATGTCATTGACAGGAATAATACCTGACACCGCGTCCTTTGATGCAGTGCATCCTGTACTGTCATGTTAAAAGTGTGGGCCATTGGTCTTCCTGGCTGAACAGGTCCTCCTATTGCCAATCTCCCACCAGTATTTCCCTTACTTCCACTTCCTCCATCCGCTTTCTTCTTAGGGCAATCTTTAATCTGATGCCACACTTCTCCACAATAGAAGCATCCTTTATTCGTCTTTGAAATCGGACAGTTTGTTGCAATGTGTCCTTCTCATCCACATCTAAAACAAATATTCTTTCCCTTTAAACAAATTCCTGAATGCCCCTTTTCCACAGTTAGGACACAGTTCCATTTTCTTCTTTGGTTCTCCTTGCTTATTACCAGTTGTATTACTGTTACTACTCCATTTTTGCTTATTGGAGTTGCTTCCTCTACTGCTCCCTTCCCCTATTGGCTCCATCCTTTTTCTTGTCATGCCGCTCTTGCTTGTATTTTGCTAAGGCATCGCTACCTCCTTCTGCTAAGATCGCCTTTTTCATAACTCCAGCAAAGGTACCAATCTGAAACATTGACACCTTGCTATATATCCATGGCTTCAATCCGCGCTCAAATCGTCTGGCTTTCCTCTGTTCTGTGTCCACCTGGTGTGGAGCAAACCTTGCCAACTCATTGAATTTTACTGCATACTCAGCTACAGTCATATTTCCCTGTTTTAGCTCTAAGAACTGCACCTCTATCATATCTTGCGTCACTGGAGGAAAATAAGCTTCCAGGAAAATTTCTTTAAACCTTTCCTAGGGTGAAACTCTAGTTCCCAGTCTTCCTTTATTGGCAGTCCACCAATAATTTACTTCCCCTTTTAACATGAACGTAGCAAAAGCAGTTTTCTGTTCTTCTGCGACGTTAGCTACGTTAAATATTTTCTCTATTTCAATTACCCAAATCTGGGCCTCTACCGGATTCATCGTCCCCTTGAACTTTGGGGGTCCTATAACTTTAAAATCTTTAAAGGTAGCGATTCTGGCAGCTAGTGGTTGATCAACCACAGGGTTTATATTTATATTCTGGAAAGCTCCCATCAACAAGTCCACAAACTGCTGCATGGAATTAACTGACTCTTCTTGAGCATTTACCGACTCCTCTGGTGGAGGTTGAACACTTGGTCTACGTCTAGGCGGTATTTCTGTTTAAGATTTTTTATCATGATTATTATATAACAATTATATATCACATTCTTATGAACTTTAAATACATAATCGTGTCGACACACATTTAATAACTGGATTTATATTCATAAACAATTTGACTAGTGTCTAGCACATTACATTACATATAGCACATTGCTATTAACTTTTCATCCCTTCGGACCATATAAGTCGGGATTCACATATAACTTTATACAACAAACTTAAACCTTCCCTCCTTACAAAAGAAGTTACATGAGACTTTCTATCCCTTCTATAACAAAACTAGGAATTCACATAACATACACACATAATTATATATATATATATATATATATATATATATATATATATATATATATATATATATATATATATATATATATATATATATACATCTATTACAACTTCCTACAGAAACATTCCTCGTTTAACTGCATCTTCATACTCTTCATCCATGATCGTTATCATTTTCCATCTGCTCAAAGTACTTCTAGGTTGATCGTACTCTACCGAAAATAATGTACCATATCTTGTGCCCTCCCAAATGCTATGCAAAAAGCATAGCTCATGTCATCCATTCTCACTTCTATACTATCAATCCTTGCCTTCTTGGCCCTAACTTCTTTTTCCACTAGGTTTATCATTCTCACTACTTTAGCCCCGGCATGTTCATACCTGGCTATCTCAGCATTCGCTTCCCTCAATTTAGTCTCTAAGGCTTCCTTATCGTTCTTCAGTTCCTGCACCTTCTGTTCTTTTTGTCTTAATTTATCTACCAACTCCATATTCCTACCAACCAACACTTGAATTGCATTTTCATTCTGCTCTACAGTTGTTTGCCATTCAGCTGCTTGAGTTTCGAATTCTAATATTCTGTCCACGTATTCACTATTCTGTTGTATGAGGCCGATTACCCACTATTGGTCCACCTCTCTCTGTTCAGATGATGCATTATCCGGTAATGCCCCATTTAAGTCTCCCTCTAGTTCATCTGGATCTTTCTCTTATTCACTGTCATTAACTAGTACTACTGCCATAACTGATACAGTAGTCATTACATCAATCTGAATGTCTCTGGACTCCTCTTCTATTGCCCGACTGGATTCACCAATCTCTGGCATGCTATAAAATCATAAGAACAACTATTTCAGTTCAACGCAATTTTTTTTTATCCTTGATACACATAGCACGTAGCACATAACACGTATTGGAGAAATTGTAACCTTGACAACTCCCACCATTCGCTTATTAGAATTCTAAATGAGTTTTACTATTTTCCTTAAGGTCATATTCCTAAGGTTTCCCCACCTAAGGTTTATAACCTAATAGCTTTGATACCAACTTGTGACGCCCCCAAATTCGAGTCCCTTGAACCACGGGTTCGGTGCTCACGTTACTATTCCACCCTGTTATCACATCCATTCATTCTGAAAAAAATAATAAAACTTAATTTACATTTATACATAGATCCCAGGTTCTACATACCTTTATACAAATACATATTTGTACCTGACATATTGCAAAAAGATAATAATATTGACTTTCAAAAATTCTCTAACTAGGTCTTCATTGTTGATTAACCTTTCCTTTCCCTTTGTCTACTCCTGATTCCTCTGCCTGTTCAGGTTTAACTGAAATATCATGTTTAAAAGCAAGAATGAACATAAAATAGCTCAGCAAGTATATAAACAAATGATGACATGATATTTCGAAATGATGAATGAAAATCATATACGATTTAACTGAATTATGCATGATAACGGAATCAATATCAATTAACTGAAATATTTTCAATAAGCTGAGTTAATATCAACAGATTGAATCATGTTTAATAAACTGGATCAATATCAATATCGGTTCAATATATGAACATGAGAATTATACATGAACTTTACATGAGGGATTGAGAGCATGGAATTTGCTTGCTGTATGGTCACAAGACCAAGAACTCGTTAAGAACAATATCAATCATAAAGATTGATATTGCCCAAGTTAGTCATAAGGCTGTTGTTCAAATTAGATGTGTACTCTAGGTGATCAGCCCATCGTACTTTATATTGTGCACAACATAAACATCTAGTAACGCAACCACGCCATAAAATTATATTGCTTTATACTTTACTACCCTTTATCAGGGTTGTTCTGTTACAGTATATCATAGAATCCGCACCATAGCAATGTGGATTGGAGCACGTAACAATAAACATCTAATTTTAACATGTATTATCATACGTGTCTAGCCGGAATTTAGATTGGCATCGACCTTTTCAAAGTAGTTCAATAGTGAATGAACGTTACATGATCATATGAGTGTATAACATGAATGACTGTTCAATAAACTATAAATAGAAGTTCAGTTAGAAGACTTGCCTTAATCTCCTTTTTCCTCAACTGGTAAAATACTATCCCATTTATAACCTACATGACCATAATATGGGTTCATGCATTAGTTATATACATATGCATGTCATAACTTGCTATACAAGCTATCATTTAGCTCTATATAACCCTTAACATATAGTACATTGTTCGTTTATGCCTTAATGTCTACCACATTGATCATTTTTATCAAATTATGGCTTACATACATGTTTATATTATTTAATATTAAAACATATCATTTTAGATTTAAAATAAAAATTTCTTGGCTGGAACAGTACATCTCGCCCCGGCGAAATGTTTAGCCTTAAAGATCTCACTGGCTGCGAGATATTCTTGGCCAGACTGCGCCTCGATGCCCCCTGAATTCGCCTCGACGAGCTTCCTTACAGAGCACTGCGCCCCGACTCAGTTTTCAATTCAAATAACTGCATCCCGGCGCAGCACTGATTTTTCTGGAAAAAAATTCTTTCAAAAATCCATTCTATTTTTTGCCCTTTTTGTGTTAAACTTGATTCCAACACTTCATATAGCACATCTAATATGTATTTGACTTGCATGGACCTTCAAAACATTTAAAAATCTTAAAATGACCTTATTTTTCTAAAGATTTCATTTTAGGCGTCGGCGAACGTTTTAAATGAACATTTATCGCCATAGACGTCAAACGACTTTCAATTCGATTCTAACATGTGTATTTACATCAAGCTTAGATGTTTGGCCTCGTTTGACCTTCAATTACACCAACTGGGAAAAAATCACACATTGGTTGCATTTTATCATCTTTAGCAAATTTCAAACTTGAACTCACTTGACATCTTAAACCTCATGCATCACATAGATTACCATAAACACATTTAACAACTTTGTATGCTTATGTAACTCCAACATGCACCTTTCAAAATACTTTACAGATTATGATTTGGTTGACATGCAACATATAGCCTAATATTGCAATTCTTCCTTCAAAATGCATTCTTTTAGACCATCTAGGCACTCATCATAGATACATGCATGACTACACTTGTTCTAGCATTTAAACACATAAATGATAGGTTTATGAAGCTAGAACACTTATATACCTTCTTGTTGCACTCCTTCTCCTTGCTATAAACCTTGCTAGAGTTATATTCTCCATTTTGATAGCTTGTTTTCCTTCTCTTTCTCACTTTGTAGCAATTTCTCTCAAGAATTATCAGACCCTAGCTTCCTTCTTCTCCTTCTCTCTACTTAGCAACTTTGGAGATGAAATGAAATGAGCTAACTCTCGCTATACTTGAAAAATATACATACATGTTTTATAAATAAATCTCCAACAACTAATCATGCCTAGTTAATTTAACTTATATAGGGTTAGGGTCATTTAGTACATTCTCAATGCTAGACAAGGATAGCTTGGTCATTACACCACTTTATGACACAAATGTCATATTCTAACTTGTCAAGGGTAGCATGGTCCTTTCCCCAAAAATCTAGAGAATTAATTTCCATATAATTTCCTTAAAATCAATTCTTGCTCATTTTACATCCAATTCAAGTCCATTTGGAATCAAATTTGTTTCACTAGGCTTGAATTTTATTCTAGCATCCACTAGTCCATAATTAGCTTATCCCAAAACACTTGTCACACTTCAAAATATTTAATTCCCTTAATAACTTATTAATTTATAATATTTATAACATTTCTATTTTGCATATCATTACATTAAACAAGGTTGCATTGCTGATTCCACTATGATTTCGAAAGTTTTTAATAGAACTTGGCGTAGTACCATCAACTATTAGTCTCATGGTAATATATTGTGATAATACTAGGGCAATGACATAATTAAATGATCCAAGAGATCATAAGAAATCGAAGCATATCGAACGCAAGTACCATATCATTCGAGAGTACGTGAACAAAGGAGATCTAAAAGTGTGCGAGATTTTAGTGGCTGAAAATCTGGCAGATCCATTCACAAAAATATTACCAGCTAAAGTTTTTGAGTCACATATTGATGCGTGCGATTGTGATTAAATGCATGGAAAATAGGATTTAATAGCAAGTCAGAGATTGTTGGATTTTTTCTATAAAAATCTTATTTATCTATTTTTTTAATGCTTATTAATGTCGGACATTCATTATTAATAAAAGTACATCATTCGTCATTCATTAAATGGTCATTTATTATGTTTAATATAAATCTCCAAATTTATATATATATTATGATTTATGTGTATAAATAAGTATTATATACAGAAGATATAAATCATATGTAATATATACAAATAAAGATATTATAGTTTATAACCTATGATAATTTGGAGATATTATCATGTAAGTTATAGTACTTTAATATAGATGATTTATTTTTATCATGAAAGTTAGACTTCTAATTAAAGTACTAGTGCATTAACGGTGTGCATTAAATGGATCATGTGATAATATTTTATTTATAAAATATTTTCACATAAAAACTAATTTGTTAATGTTTTTTAATTTTGAAATAATAATGGACTTAATATTGTTAAATATATTAGTTTAATATTCCAACGAGTGAAATTATATTATATTATATTAATTAATATCTCAGAATGTTAATTAATACTATGAACATTATTATTGTCAAAATATCTATAAGATTTTTCATAAGATAATTTATTATTGATCATAGAATCTTGGTCAGGTTTTTTAATATTTATTATTAAAAGGATTAATTTAATTGTTAAATCAATTTATGATCAAATGAAGATAAATTATGGACTTATGAAATCAGTTTAAATATATTGGGATTATATTTAATTCTGAAATATTTATGTACATCTATAGAGGAAATATTTATAGTTAATTAGTAAAGGGTTTATTTTATTTAATTTCTGGACTGAAGTGCAATTACAATTATTTAGTGGAATTAATTGTAATTAATATTTATTTAGTATATTATTATTAGATAATAATATATGAATTAGTATTGGAGTCAGAATAGGAATTCCTTATGATCCCCATCCTAGCCTAATATGAATCAGTTTCATAAGAGAGAGAATGATCAATAAGGATATAAATATATCATTAATAAGATACGTAAATAAGGTTATTATTCCAAATCAGATGAAAGACTAAATAGCGTATACTCTCTCTCTTCCCATAGTAAAAACACGTAAAGTATTTTTTCAAAAGGGTACTTTAGAGACCACACTCCAGATTCAGCATAAGGTCATAGGTAGGAAGATCTTGAGGATACTCGAAGATTGAAACGTGCTAATCCAACCAAGCACCAGGTAACAATTCATACTATAGATACATGGTATATATATAATTATTGTTTTATATAAAACCATAAAGATAATCTTGTTTTATTAAATTTTTAAAACTACTTTTCAATTAATTTTCCCAACAATAGGAACCACCAAAACATCCCTAGTCATTTGAGGGAAAATAGGAAATCTAGGAGAATTATTCTTCCAGCCACCAACCCAAAACATTAAAATTTCCTTATATGCTTGATCAACATGCTCACTCAAATACTTATCTAATTTGGTATTGTCAAATACTTATCTAATTCAATAGTGTCCCCCTTAAACATCTGCAATGTGTTCCACAAACCTTTTCGCCATCCTAGCTCCTCCTTGTCCTTTCTCGACGATGTACACCAAAATTGTCATCCCTAGACACATTAGATTGTGCACTCTAGGATAATTGCGCACTTTTAGATGCATACTTTACACTATAACATTTAAAAAATTCCTCAATGGCATCGCGCACCAATTTTATAATTTCATTTTTCATTTCAGTCTCACTCCCATACATTGAATTGAAAACAAATTCCACAAATGTAAATTTATGTCTAGAATCTAGAACAAACACAATGTACAATAATTTATTCATCTTCTCAACATTCCCCCAATATTTATCTAAATTTGCTCTCATTCTCAATTCCATGTCTCTCATATCATAGTCACTCTCATCTATCAATTCATTTAAAGTATCATCAAGATCAAGAAATTCATGAATGAAAGAATTCGATGTCACATAAGATGTACTGGAAACCTTGACCGTAATGTCGAAGAAATACTTCAATAATACCACCAATTTTCTTACAATTCCCTAATCATCTATGGAGCTAGGCCACCCATCACTCAATTCCATTTCCAATTTGGATAAAGGATATTTGCTTGGAAGCCTACTAAAAGCACGTTCGAAGTCTATGGCCACATTCAACATAGAATAACTAGAGTTCCACCTAGTGGAGACATCTAGTATCAAAGAGGTATTCCTTTTAATTTTCTCAGTTTCGACACATTCTTTGAATTTTTTAATCCTAGGGGGAGATTGACGCACCCACCTTACCAATGATCGAACACGAGATATCGAAGGACTCACATCTTTTAATCCATCACATATAACCAAATTAACAATATGGGCAATACACCTCACATGGAAAAATTTATTATCACAAATGCTATGACCCGAGATGTTCAATTGAGTTTTCAAGTAGGAAATTGCAACATCATTGGAACTAGTATTATTAACGGTGATGGTGAAAATTTTATTGATACCTCATTTCCTTAAACAATTTTCAACAGACATACCCATGTCTTCCCCTTTGTGACTAGTAATTAGGACAAAGTTAATAATTTTCTTTTGCAAATTCTATTTATCATCAACATAATATGCAATCAACACCACATAATTAATTCTTTGAATGGAAGTCCATGTATCGGTAGTAAGAGAAACTCTTTGTGATGTATTTTTGAAGTAAGTTTTCAACTTCTCCTCTCAGAAGTGCTTCAATCTCTAGTTATGGTGGTACGTGAAGGAACATTAAATTTTGGACATGCAACCGGCATCAAGTATTTAAAGCCCACGTTCTCCACATGGCTAAAAGGAAGTTCATCTACAATAATTATAAAAGAAACCATCATAATCAACCCTTGATCAAATTTTCATAAATAAACACTATTGGTTGATTCATCTTCCAAGTCTTTAGCCCCTTTCATTAATACTTGATGAAGGTGGAAAATTTAATAGTGATAGATTTTTTTTCTTCTTTTAATTTAATATTAAGATAGTACAATTTGCAACATTATAATTTTTTAAAACCACTTGTCCCATTCTTTCTTGAGTCGGCTTTTAAAACTTGAACACAATACTTGTACTTTGATTTTATTTTTTCATTTTGCTTAAATCTAATGTAATGCTCCCATAAAGTAACACGAGTCTTACCGATTATTTGTTCAATCTCTTCAACCTCATTTTTGATTTTTCGTCTTGCCTCCTCCATTGTCTCTTTCATTAATTATTTGAGGCTTGTATTGGATTTACATAAGATGATATTGTTATGTTATTATCCATGTTTTCTATCAAACTATACATAAAAACACAAACAATCTATTTTAGATAGTGTAGGTAAGGAATTTTGTACCTTGCTAGGGTTGGAGCTTTGTATTGCTTGATGAGGCAAATAATCCACAAAAAGTACGGAATCGGTTGATCAATTGAAGAGGGGAAAAGAATGGGTAAGCAACTACTCGAGTAACACAAGACAAAACAGTTAGGGTCCTGGCATAATCACTAGTATCTAAAAGCCTTTTATGTATTTAGGGTCTCGAGAGAATCCAAGCATCCAAAAGTCCATAGAGAATCCAAGCTCCTTTAGTCTGGAGAGAATTCCTTAAGTGGCCAAAAGTCATTTCCTCATGAAATGAGGGAGCTATCTATAGAATCTCCTGGCAAGGAGTCATGTGCCAGGCATGTGACTTCGAGAAATTTTTTAGAAATACTCCTAGTTATGGAAAAATTCCTAAAATACCCCTAGTTACCCAGGTAATGCCCAAATCGTTTCGCTCATCTAGCCATCAATCTAATCCCTTAACCAATTCCCAAAATGAGTTGCTCCAATGAGCTTTTTGCCTTGGGACTAGTGGTGGCCCCTCTCAGGTCTACTTTTTTTTAAGTTTTTGTTGTTCAAATAAGAAAATCGCGCTGATCAATTTCATCGTCAAAAAACCTCGAAGAAACTTGGAGCGAAGCAGGAGAGGGCCAGCCCTAGGGGGCCAGTTCTAGAGGGCCAAACCCTCAGGTTTCGCTCCTTTTTTGATTCGTTCCATTCATATTATTTTTTCTTGATTAGTTTTGGTTCATTTCTCTTGATTCTTAACCCTGTGAGAAGCCTATCTTGTAAAGGAGAACCATTTCTAGGCCATCACAAGTTCTCTTACTTTCGAGTTTATTATTCTGTCATTTTGCTCCTGTTAAAACTTGTTCGGAATCAACTTTCAAGAAAATCAAACGGTGCGACCCTTAGGAGGCTACCACCTAGGATGGTCAAACCCTAAGGTGGTCGAACCCTAGGGTGACCTAGGGCCCCCCCTTAGAGTTTGCATTCCTTCTTTATTTATTTTTCTCGTTTTGTCCTTGTTTTGTTTCAGTAATTCAAATCAAGTTCAATTAGGCAATTGTCACCGGACATCTTCATCAAGGTGGACCCACCTACGGGACCGAACCCTAATGGGACAAACCCTAGGGTTTTTTCCCTTTTCTCGTTCTTTAATTGTTCGTTCATTCATTTATTTCCGTCTTGGTTCATTTAATTCTTTAAGTTAAATGCTAGCCCTAATTTATACTTAGCATCACAGATACCAAATAAAATCAAATCGTGAAAATCAACAACACCATTTATAATGTTCAAGCAAAAACTTTTGCTCTAGTTAAATTTAGATAATGACAAGTCATTTTTTTCCCCCCAGTGATCTCACATAATTAATTTGCATTATAAGTCAAAGCTTAGGATTATTCATTAATTTATTTAGCATTCTAAATCCGGAGCATTATCAGTTGAGTTTAGCACAGTATACTCCAAAACAAATAAGTCCCATTTACTCTAACTTCAAATTTTGTCTTCAGACCATAATGGTTTTAAGAAATCAAATAATCAAATGTTTTAAGAAGTCAAAGTTATATTTTAGGGGAAAACATTAACAATATATTAATTAACAAATAAACAAATAGTTAATTAACCCAATTTTTTTTTTAATTTTGAGAATAAAATTATTTTATAACAAACCCTAAAAATAAAAACAAATAAAATTCATCAAAAAATATTTAAAAAAGAGTGAAGGAAAGATTCAAATAATCAAGTGTTAATCTTATTACCTAAGAAAGATCCCGTTTGTGAAGATGGAGTCTGGAGATTTAAGACTGGAGGCAGCAGACTGAAGAGAAGATGGAGATGAAGATTGGAGATGGATAGAAGCAGTGGAGGAGAAGTCGAGATTCGAGATGGAGAGGAGCAGTGGGAGCAATTGAGAACTTGAGATGGAGAGGAGAGTCTATGGAGCGACAGAGAGCTTTGATTTTGGAATAAATCAATTAGGTCTTAGTTTTACTGACTTATTGTCTTAAAAATTAGAATAAATCCTTATAACTGGCATAATCGATTCGCACGGTATATACCGAACAAGCAAAACTACTTTCTGGTCCCAGTCCCGATCTCGATAACGAATATCTGATATATACCGGTTACATGTATCGATCCCGAATTGATTGCCATTTATCTCGAACCTACCGATTCAAATCGGTTTGATTTGGTCAAATACCTGAAAAAATATTAAAAAAATTGCCAACCCCTACGTATATGCTTTCTTATCCCAAAGATTCGTGTGCCGTCTGTCACTACAAAGAGTACAGAGACCTCTAAGAACATTCAATTAATCATTTTCCTACATGTTTATTCCAATTAACAAGAACTTGGCTAGATGGATCTTTGTAACTATAACTAACAAGATTTTAGCTGTATTTAAGGCTATCAATATTGTAAGAGTAAAAATAATATTTCTAAAATAATAAGTGGCGTCTAAACTATTAAATGTCGTTAACATAATTATAAAAGTATTGTTACTACATGTAATATATTTGATGTGACAGCATAATTTTTATTTTGGCAATATCAACAACCATATTTAAAAACAGAACTAGGTTAAAATAATATAGATCTTGATAATTAAAAAGAAATTTAACCATCATTAAAAAGAAAAACAAGTTAAAATTATAGGATCCTTCTAAATATATACAAAAGGACATGTATGTATAATTTTTTGTGAGAAGGTGGTAGAGAAGAACTGGAATGTTCCCACAACTCAAAGCTGGAGAATCAGCCAACATTGGTGTAATAGGCAATAGTTTAATCCACATGTGCTTCATTTCAAGTGCAGCCACACCCACTAAGGGCACATATGATTTCTAGCAATCCACATATATTGCTACTGTGATAATGATATGTGCTTTAACTGTTGAATTTACCTTTGTCCTTCAGATATATTACACACACAAACCTACCTTTGTGCTCTAGGTTAATTACTGTAATATCCCAAATATTTTCAATATTTTAGATAATATCTTAATTGATTTAATTAAAGGTTAAGGTTTAAAACCTAAAATTGGAGACGTAAAATGTGTAGAAAATGGGTAAATATTTTTTTTAACATAATTTATTTGTTAGAAATTAAATGTGGGAATATTTTAATGATGCATGTAGAGAATTTATTAAGGAAATAAATTCAATTGAGAAGTGAAGGTGATTATATGAATATATATATATATATATATATATATATATATATATATATATATATATATATAAACCTAAAGTGTGCTTGTTAGATAAATAAAAAAATGAGTAATTAATACTCAACAAAACTAATAAAGTAATTAGTTTTAATATAAAGTAAGAAGGAATGTTGTAAAATATAATTAATTAGGTTAATTATATTAGTTATGAGTCCAAGTAATTTAATTACTACTAGTGGACTAGCCCAAAAAGATTATATGTGTTAGCCCAATATGGGAATACTTGCATGAAGGTGGGTAATTAAATAAGAGAGCCCAATGGAAGGTAAGCTATGTAGCCCAAACTTTTAAAAGTCCAATGTTGGTCAAAGTGTGGGGAAATATTATTGAGTGTAGATAATTAATTAATGTAGAGTAAGGTGAATAACCCTAGTTGGTAGACAAGAGAGAGAGCATTAACCAAACATTGGTTAATTGCTAGGTAAATAAATATGATGATGAGAATTAACCACTGATGAGTTAATTGAGTAACCCAATATAGGAATAATTGTATGTGTATGAGTAATTATATTATAAACTCAATTTAATAATAAAATGTAGTTAATGAATTAAATTTAATCAAGTCAAAGTACTTGTATTAGAGTGTATTAAAATCAGCACTACCGTCACAGGAGTAGGTTTGACCGCCGCAGCGGTGAAACTCTCTAGAATGTGAAAAATAGAACTACCGCCGCAGCGGTGGTACAGACTGTTTGAAAAGTTATAGTTTATTGAATCAATTTGAAGTACTAGTATGTATGAGCATTAGGGTTTTAATAAAATAAATCCAAGATATATTAAGTGTTAGTGATTTAATCGACTAACTCAATTATGTAGTCCAATGGACTTATAAATAGCAAGTCTAATTGGATTATATTATAAGTCCAAATTAAGGTACTAAACTAGGTCAAATAAATTAACCTACTCCATGTAATTAAATAAACATTGATCCGTGTAATTTAATTTAACGTTGATCCATGTAATAATTAATCAAGCTCAATGCTTGTTTTAATTAAATATAACATAGGGTATTTAATGTTAGCCCAATGTAATAAATAAATTGAGTTCAAACTAATTAAATTAATGAGCCCAATATATTAAATCCTAGAGTCCAATGTGGAGCCCAAATGGTAGTCAAAATTGGTCAACAATTGATCATATGTGTGTGTGTATATATATATATATATATATATATATATATATATAGATGTATAAATGTATATTTATGCTATAAAAATAAAGCAAAAATGGGGGATTAAATCCCATTTTACTGAGATTTAGTGGTCCCCACAAGGGGGTGGCTTGATTTGCTCTTGTTGCTTCCTTCACACACTAAATCAAAGTAGCTCAACAACCCTTGTCATTCACATTGTCAATCAAATGGTCATTCACTCCAATAGTAATTCTAATTAAGCACTAAATTGACTATGATGGTGAATTAGGAGAGTTGATGATGGATTAGTGAAGTCCTATAAATAACATGCTCCACATATGAGCTATGTTGGTTAGTTCATTTCCTAGCATTTTCTAGAGAGAAAAGAGAGAGCTCTTTGAGGGAAAAACAAGTAAATTTTGTGAGATTGATGATCCACCAAGGAAAAGTGCTAGAGGATAGCCAAGATGGAGTCTCTAGCAAAGATCATAGCCAAGAGAAAAAGAGCATCCATGTCCAAAAGGTTAAAAAGTGTTCTAAACTTTCTTTTGTTCATTTTTCTAGTTTAGATATGATTTGAACGGTTAAAATATATTTTTAACCGATCAAAAGTTATTTTGATGATCTAGAAGTCTAAAACTATGCTATATAGGTATATTCATGGTTTGATGTAGTTAATACATGTATTTGTATGTGTCGTAGGCAAAGAATTAGAAGAAAAGTTCATATTGCGATTTACCGATAAAACCCTAGATGGTTCGATCTTAAATTCTTGTTAAAAAGTTTTTAAAAATATGATTGAACCATGAAATGTTTTAAAACAAGAAGTTAGGAAGACAACAACACTAAGTTGGTGTCATTCGGATGTGTAGAGTTTATTTTATTCAAGTTTGAACAATTAAAACCAAAGATTTGTGATTTTAATTTTCACTTTGTCCTTGTGAGCAGTTTTTAGTCCACTTCCGTTTGGAATTTGGATTTGTGATATAAAGAGAAATTATAGAGGGGGAAATTCTGATGAGAACGAACTCAAGAATCACCTCAAAATGTTTTAAAATGAAGAAGTTATGGCTATCGGAGCGTCAGAGGGTCGAGCAGTCCTCAAGTTAGGGTTTTGAAAAATTTGTACCACCGCCGCAGCGGTCGAACATTCTGCCAGAAACCTGTTTTAGCCGTCCGGGTCGGGTCGGATCAATCCGGGTTGAGTTTTAGTGGAAATTTAAGTTGAAATACATATAAAATGAATGTATTTAAATACTAAATCAATTTATATTGAATCTATTAGTGATTAATTGGTATCTAAAGCTATAAAATAAAGACTAAAGTTAACACAATTAAAAAGTTAACTATTGGTAATGTTTGAAGAATATTAAAATATTATTAAATGATGAATAATATTAGTATAAGATTAAAAGGTTATTAAATGTGTAATAACATTTGTATATGATGAAAATGTTCTTAAATAATTAATGACATTATTAAAAAGTGATTAAAATATTATTAAATGGTTAATAATATTAATAAGTAACTAAAATATTATTAAATGGTTAATAATATTAATATGTGATTAAAATATTATTAAATGGTTAATAATATTAATAAGTGATTAAAATATTATTAAATGGTTAATAATATTAATGAATGATTAAAATATTATTAAATGGTTAATAATATTAGTAAGTGATTCAAATATTATTAAATGGTTAATAATATTAGTAAGTGATTAAAATATTATTAAATGATTAATAATATTAATAAGAGATTAAAATATTATTAAATGGTTAATAATATTTGAACTTAGTGGTATATTATCAAAGATAGATAATATGTTGGGGTATTTGGTACATTGTTAAATGTCCGAATCATTAAGTTATGTAAAAGAAGAAAGTTTAATTGAATTAAACAAATGTAAATAGTCCATTTGTGACTAATTTAGACAACTTATTAAAAGTGGATCGTACGAAGATTGTATAATGAAAGCGTAAGTTGGTTAAGCATGTCTGATATGTCCAAACTGTATTTGGACTAGGGTTTTGTCCGAAACTTAAGGGTTCGTTTGTCGGACATTTTAAGAGTTAATAATTTGAAGTTAAGGTCTTAAGTTAAGACTAATTAATAGTCATTGTAACTAATGATTATGTCAATTTTATATATAAATTGTAGGTTGAACAAATGACGTAAATAAGCATAACTGGTATAAGCGAACCAGACAAGTTTTTCAGATATTATTGCTATGTGTATAACTGTTGTGTGTGCACTTGAAGCCTGTGAGAATTTGAATTAAATATGTTTTTGTGAAACCATATGAGGTGTGTTGATTCTATATGATAGAAAGCCTGAATTAATTGAATAAGTTGAACTGTATGTCATGTATGCATTCCAATGTATGATCAGTATGTTGCATAAATAAATGCAAAGCATGAGAAACATGATGCATTCATATAATGTAATGTATAAAGCATGAGAAGCATGTATAAATATGAACTATGTGTTATGTGCTATCTGTTAGACTTGCTGAGCCGATGTGCTCACTCTTGCCTAAACCAACATTTTCAGATAATGCAAATTATTTAAAGTTCTCGATAAGGATCAAGAAACAGGAATGCATATTACATTCACTGAAGGTCTAGCACGACCATTGTAAATATTAGTCCGAATTTGACAGGTAAAATGATTGTGTAGTATAAGAATTGGTTGGTATGTATTATAAGTCTTAGATACTCATATTGATTGTAATAGAATGTCGTATCATATCTGATATTGAGACATACAAGGAATTTGTAAAGATTGCGATTCTGGAATAGAAAGAGATGTTGTGAAATTGTCAATAAATAATTATTTAGCAATTATAATATTGTTGTATTTCATGAACGATAAGGAAATGTAGTACTAGTGTTGAACCGGATCCGAGGTTCAAGGAACCCGAATTTGGGGTCATCACAATTGCTATACTCCATCCATTTCAAAATATGAGTCCTCAAATACGAGTCCCATTTAAACTTTTCCTTGATGAAAATTTGTCAAATCTAACTTTCATTTCAAATGGACGTAGGTAGTTATATGTTCAAATTTAGTTAAAAGGATAACTGAGATGGGATAAATTTTAATAAATACACTATATTCGAAAATAAGAAAATCATTTTGGGACAACGAGTCTTTGGACCCGTTTTTATATATTATACTAAGACTTGTCTTAACTAGGGGTGATCATTCGGATAAACCCGAAAATAAAAAATCGAAAATCGAAAATCGAAAATCGAATAGTGAAAATCGAATACCGAATTTTGCAATATTTTACTATCCGAATAGCTACCCGGAATTTGATTTAACCGAATACCCAAATTTATAATTCGGTTAATAATCGAATTTACATAATTAACATTTAACACCACCCTTATAATTAAGCATTTTTTTTTACCAGTTATGTAATATTTTTGGTAATTAAGCATTTTTTTATTACCAGTTATGTCTTTCCCTTGTGATCAGTTCCTTCCATCATTATTTTGAAAGACCATTAAAATAGTTGTAAAGAGGCCAATTGATTGGGGGGGGGGGGGGGGGGGGGTTGTAAGACCCCGAATTTTATGAAATACAAAATTTAATTTTTCTTCATATAGATATTTTTTTTAAACAGTAAGTGGTTAAATCGATAAAGTTAAAAGTTAAGGATGTTATGTGCAAATTTTATTTTGTCGGACAATATTCGCTTTGTCGGGGAATATTCGTTTGGTCGGGGAATATTCGTTTGGTCCGACGGCGCCGAAATAATAAATTATTGGTGGACCCCACAACGGAATATTTGTCGGATATAGAAAACGACAGAAGTAACCTTTTTAAATAAAAATAGTCAACGGGACTGTTAAAATACCGGTGATAAAAGAATAGTAGCATATGGTAGTTTATGGTATTTTCTGTAGCACACGGTACTCTACAGTAACACACGGTATTGCATAGTGTCTCATATTTTTGGTCTGATAATTGACACCGTAACTGTTACGCATCATTTCATCGATAATTGTCACTGCATAATATTTTATATTATCAATTCAATAATTGTTGTTGCACTGTTTTTAAAATTATTGAACCTAATAATTGTCACAGTAACATATGCACAGTAATTCACATTATTGAATCAATAATTGTCATTACACAGTAACGTATGCTTTATTTTACATTATTGTTATCTCTATTATGATGTTATTTAAACAGTTGTATTTCATTAATTTATTGACTTGATATCTAAGAGCTAACTATACTGTATTTATAACAATTAGTCATAATAATTGAATTGATAAAGTTATTTGTTTATAATATAAAGTTAGGTGATTATTAGGTGATATGAAATGAATGGTGTAGATTAAAGTGTGAATTATTGTTGAATAATTGAATTGATTTGTTTATAATATAAAGTTAGGTGATTATTAGGTGATATGAAATGAATGGTGTAGATTAAAGTGTGAATTATTGTTGAATAATTAAATTGATTTGTTTATAATATAAAGTTAGGTGATTATTAGGTGATATGAAATGAATGGTGTAGATTAAAGATAATATAATATTTGAAATGAATGGTGTAGATTAAAGATAATATAATATTTGAAATGGATGGTGTAGATTAAAAGATGATCTTTAAATGAATGGTTTAGATTAAATGAATGATGAGATTTTTGGCTATAAATAGAAGCCTTAACTTAAGGATTTTTCATAAACTTCCTTACTTGTTCTTTCTTTCTCTCTCTAAATACTTCTTGTGAAAGTTCTCTCTAAGTGTGCTTAAGTCATCTTGAGTATTTGTGAAGATCTATAAGTATACGTGTACTGTTCAAGTTAATCAACCTCATTTAAATCAATATCCAGTCACGTGTTACGGTAAGGGATACCATCTTTTTCATCTTCCATTATTCAAACATACTATGGTAAGGTATTATCATTATTTGATTCTCGATAATAATATTGTTTCTTCCTTACTCATAAGACGTGCCTTTTATTTTCATGTATTAAATTGTGGGAATAACCTTACGGAGCGGATTGCCGCCTGTTGGTGAATAACCTTTCGTATTCATTCATTATTAATCTCTGAGAATAACCTTACGGAGCGGATTGCCGCCTGTTTGGTGAATAACTCTTTGTACTCAAATTCTATTAAATTGTGGGAATAACCTTACGGAGCGGATTGCCGCCTGTTGGTGAATAACCTTTCGTATTCATTCATTATTAATCTCTGAGAATAACCTTACGGAGCGGATTGCCGCCTGTTTGGTGAATAACTCTTTGTACTCAAATTCTATTAAATTGTGGGAATAACCTTACGGAGCGGATTGCCGCCTGTTGGTGAATAACCCTTTGTATTAATTTCCTTCACCTTTTGTTAATCAAACCTGCTACGGTAAGGGATATTATTTTCTTTCATACTCCTAAATCGAAATTATTATGGAACTATTGCTTCTATAATTCCTGAAAATATTATATGTTCCATAATAGTTGAACTTCATTATTTCAACTGAACTTTCCTATTTACGTGAACCTTTCTATTGAATTGTAACCGTTATTCTGAACTGTGGATCTTGAATTTCACTCCACATCATGTTGACAATTTGGACATTATTTGAATCTGTACAAAGTAAACTTCCGATACTTATTGTTATCCTATTTCTTCTGTTCATCATTTATATCATTCTATTCATCCAAAAATCAAGCTGTTGTGAATATCTGTGGCCGGGGACACAGATGTGATATATTTGTTGAACAGATGATAGGTTAAAGGCGATATAATAGGTTAAAGGCGATACATCTGTTCGGTGTCTTTTATGGCACGTGGTGAATGTTCTCTTTGGCCCGTAGTGCAAAGATGAACTGTTGTTTGGTATGAGTATGACCAAAGGCTGAATCTGGTATAATCATGACCGTTGGTGCTATATTGAATATCTTTGGCCGTAGTACAAAGATGAACTGTTGATGTGCATGATTATGATCAGGAACTGTGAATTTGTATTATCTTGACTAATGATATTTCAGATGATAAAAGTTGATGATATTTTTCCTAAAAAGAGAACCGAGTGGACATTATAGTCTGCATTATTCTTCTAATAGATTACTCATTCCGCTGCTATTATTGATCTGAACGTTGTTTAAGAATTTAACTGCAGTTTTTGATATAAACCTTGTAGTCTATTGTATTCTATCAAGAACTCAACTGTTGAAGACTAATGATAATTTATTCATTATTATCTTAGTCATGATATTCTTTACTGGGCTATTTGAGCTCACCCTTTCTTTTGTTCCATTGTTTTTCAACAGGAGATGAAAACATAACAGGGTCTAGCCGGGGAATGGAGTGAGGGTCCGAGGAATAGTTATCATAGTCTTCACGTTTTGTAAAATAGTGTGGCAATAATAGTGAAGACTTAATTGTGTATTATTATACACTGTATTGTTGTACGTTGTGCTTTGTTGTAATAATTTTGTTGTAGTATTTTGACGACTCAAGTTTGGGCTGTGTGGGCCCAGATTTGGGGGCGTCACAGGGGGGGGGGGATACACCCATGCATACAACCACACCGAAACTGTTACTGTATAGTTTGTGTTACACATACCACTGCACGGCTGCACCAGTCAATACATAATATATATTCACAAAAGCGACTTCCTGGGCTGGGCGCTTCCGCGCTTCATCCATCAATACGGTATTCTCTATAAAAAAAATTATAAATGGGACCATAGTTTTAACTTTAAAAAACATTACAAGAAGAAGGGTTAATTCCAACGGAATATTCTGTTAAAAATAACCTTATTTTCTCGGATAGACTTTAATGAGGTGCAAACTGGGAATAAGAAATTGTCGATTAGTTATTTATAAGAACAAAAATGGATTGATGTTTACTTTCCCTTCTCAATCCCCGCCCACCGTCGATTCTCCTGATCCATTGAGGATTGAATCTATCCCAACCTTAATAGGACAAATTTGTATAAATGGAATAGGGTCGATATAGGAGATAAATACAAAGCCATATATATATAGGGTTAGGGCTGTGTGGAGAATTTAGTGGCCATGACCCCTCACCGACATGAATAACTATTATATAAAATGTCAGTGTTATTTAATCATACGGGGAAAAAAGAGAAATTTTACTTTTTTACTTTTATAATATCGATATATTTTAAACTTTTCTTTTATACATAAAGTGAATTTGGTAATATTACATGTTTGGGTCATTTGATAAATATTTTTTGTTTCTTTATGAATTACTTTGCATGTTAAATCGAGTTAGTATTGTAATATTGATAAGTGACAGTAATTGATAATGTAATGATGTAATGCAGCAATAAGTATATATCGTAGAAACTTTGAAATATCACTTAAATATGCCTAAAACTTTTGCAGAGTACATATTTAATTTGCCGGCATAAATGTTATTATTATATTACCAATAACTTTTATTCAGACGACTGCCATTGTTAAAATAAAAATTATATCATAGAGGGCACAATAAATATTATTTAATGTGTCACATATATATGTGTCACTCAAACAAATATTATGAAATATATATTTACTCTCTGCAACATTATTATTTCTTTGACAATATATATATATATATATATATATATATATATATATATATATATATCAATAGCGCACGTACAGAAAACTAGTAAACATATAGATGACCATAATAGGCAAGGTATATAAATTGCCTTCATACGTCCATGCACAGCCAAAACCAGGAGCGAATTAGCCCGGATTTCACTATTAAAGTGTTAATTTTTTTGCAAAATTTAAAATAGGGACAAATATATAAAAGTGAATAGGATGGGAAAAGCTCTATTCAGAAAAAACTTTATACTAGAAACATCAAGCGTCATCCCCAACCAAAAGGCTTAAAGCAAAGGCCGTGTAACGTTGTAGGCTGCATAACCTATTTCAAACTCATAAAAGCTCACGTGCGGAGTCCGTGTGAGAGGACAATGTAGCCATCATTTCTTGTGAGTTATAAGATAAAGGTCCGAGAGAGTTAAAAAAAAAATTAATTAAAAAAATTACTGAATTGTATTTTGTGCATAAACTATATTCACTTTCTTATCTTTTATACAACAATATATTTACGAAAAAACAGACTCCTAACTATTGTTACTTTTCGTTAACATATAGAGCTTCATTTGCCAAATTATAAATTCTAATGTTATATTTTAATTCCATTTTGTTTTATCTCTGAATTTATGGAGTATTTATTTAGTAATGATAGCATGATATTTCTTCTATTCCAGAAAACGAACCGATTTACAGGTCTATAATTTTAAGGACGTGTTTTTATTTCATGGTTAACCCTAAATTTATTTAGTATTTAGTTTAGTAATGATGAGGTGTGATGGTAAGCTTAAAAATATTGTGTAATTTTATCTTATAATAAAAATTAAATTAATATCTTCTTTTTTTTGTTAGAAACAGCTAAGAGTAAATCTTGATATACAAATAATTTACAAATAACTTTATAAATAGTGGAGGCTAGGACAACTAAATTTTTCACTATAAATATATTCGTTAGTGAAAAATTTAATTATCAACCACTATTTGTGAGTTTATTTACAAATATCCTGTTTTCTCTGCCAGATATAACCAATCTTGTTACGTTCACTCGGATTTACCAAAAGAAATGCTCTTATAATAGTACTTTGTTCTCAATGTTATGATTGTCTAGACCACGCATTTGACATACTTTTGACTATTATGAAGAGAAAATTATCATAGCAGGACAGTCATTTTCACCAAATTAAATTTTTATTTTTTAAAATATATCCATATCATTGATTAAAAATTTAATAGTTCTGACATGGTAGTACTACTTAATTTATTTAAATTATATAAATAATTATCATATTATTTTATAATATAAATGAAAAAAAAAATATCTAGCCATAGTTTAAAAAAGAAATGTTTTTTTTATTTTGAAAGATAGGAGTATAGGGAAAAAAACAAAAATAGAATAAGAAAACATTTGTTGCCTTGCGGATTGTGGAGGCCCAATAGTGGGAAAATGGGGTCTAGGCTGTTAGGCCCAAAATTAGGAACAGGGCAAAAAACAAATTTTAGTCTATAATTCAAAACTCCTAACATGGATCTCCACATGGTTTGTTTTGCCCCACTTCCCTAATGCTTCTCGCGTGGCCTCTAATTTTATTTTGAATTAAATACCTTCTATATTTTTAGTAAAAAAATAAAATACAATCTCTATATCATTTTTTTGATAAATATTCATTAAAAGCCTTATTACGTCATGAACATAGGGATAATAAAGTTTAAATACTAAAATTTTAACCTTTATTTAAAAGTTAAAACTATAATATGGACACATATTTTTAAAATAATCTCTTAAGACCATATTATAGGGGTGTGCAACCAATAAATATCGAAATTGGCAAAATTTTGGTACCGAAATCGGTTTCGGTACTGATTTTTACCGGATAAAAATCGAAATTAATATGATTAATATTTTATTATTAATCTTATTATTTTTATTATTATTATTAATATTTTTATTATTATAATAATTATTATTATTTTCATTATTATTTTCATTATTATTATTATTATTATTATTACTATTTCTATTATTATTATTAAAAATAATAATTTTAAAAAAAAAATTAGAAAATCGGTATTACCGGTCCGGTTCGGTAAATACCGAACCATAAAAATGTTGTACCGGAATCGATACCGAAAAATCGATTCGGTCTGGTCCGATTTCCCAAAAAAATCAAAAAAACCAAAAATCATGCACAATTATTCTTGTTTTAACGATGTAATAAGCCTTTTTATAAATATTTGGTTGAATAATAGAGCGAATGGTGCATTTTATTTTCTCACTAAAAATATAAGATACATTTAATCAAAATAAAATTTAAGATACAAATCGATTTGAAGAGAGAAAGTTTAAGGTGCAAATTGAAATTTAGTCTTCTCTTTACTCTTTGGCCTTTGCGACTTAGTTTTTAACTACAAACCAACAAAATGACGGAACAGTTCAAGAGTTTAAAATCACACAACAAAGGTACGAAAGTAGGGGTGTGCAACCGGTAAATACCGGACCGGTACCAAACCAAATCGGTACTGAAAGTGGCAAAATTTTGGTACCGAAACTGTTACCGGTAAACCGGTTCGGTATTGATTTTTACCTGATAAAAACCGAAATTAATATAATTATTATTTTATTTTATTATTATTATTATTATTATTATTATTATTATTATTATTACTATTTCTCTTATTATTATAAATTATTTATTAATAATAATTATTTTAAAAAAAAAATTAGAAAACTAGTATTACCAATCTGATTCGGTAAATACCGAAGAATAAAAATTCGGTACTGGAACCGGTACCGAAAAACTGGTATATACCGATTTTTTTGTACCAGTACGGATCGGTTTATTTTGTACCGAAAAACCAGTTCGGTCCGATCTTTCCCCAAAAAACTGAAAAAACCAAAAACCATGCACAAGCCTAACGAAGAGTGACTCTAATTTACTGGTTGCATGCAGGAACCTTCTAGCAAAGGCTTGAGAAATCCATATTCAGTCAGTACTTAATTCGGGAAGCCAACCAACTAGCTGATTGCATTGCCAAAGAAACTGTGAACCAGGAGGAACTTTTTGTTCGCTTTGATTCTCCTCCTACTTTGCAAAATGACCAAAAATTATTTCGCACTGTAGACTGTATAAGTATGAAATTAGCAACTCAATTTTTTTTAAAAAAATTACTTATTTATACCTTAACATTTAATTACCGACACAAAATGTACCCTCAAATATTTGGATTGGGTTAGTATGAAGTTGGTAAGTTGGTTCATAGATTAATACAGTGTTGACACGTGTTACGGGACCAACGCGTGTCAGCATTGTATTGGCCCAGGAGTGGACTTACCATGAAGTCCACTCCACCATAACCGGATCCCAAATATTTAATCAGTTAAAAGTCCAAAAAATAAACGAAAGACAAAACTCAACTACTCTCACCTTCCCGTTAACTCCTTTCCTTTTCCCCTAACCCCCAACTTCCCCAAATTAACAATGCCCCACCACAGTCGTCGTAATAAAAATAATTGAATCACACACAATATATAAAATTTTATATTATTTACCCAAATGTAGGATTATTCAACGGTTGGTGTCAAATTATTTTCACTATCCCAAAATATCGTACATTATATAGTCCCCCTTCTTATAATACAATATAAAAACTCTAATTCATCTAACAATACAACTCTACCCAACACATTGAGGCGGACAACAGTAGATTATGCCAGCCCCCGTTCCTTTCATTTCATAATTATGTACTGGCCCACCGCTCTAGTAACAAGTCCAATAATTTGTTGGATAACAAGTCCAATACAGCAGCAGCATATTCGGTCAAGAGGACTAGAGTGTTCTAAATTGATAAGCTCTGGGTATAAAACATGTAGGAAATAGGGATGCTTTGACTATTTGACCAAATGAGATTTTTATCATTCAAGCTTATCATATAAGATAATAAAAAGCAACCAAGCTAGCAATTTTATCCTCACTTTTCCGCAACTCCCGGCAGTATAAGGGGAGAGGGAGCGAGAGAGAGAGAGAGCTGGTTCAGTCATGAAGCCTTGGAGAAAAGGAAGGAAAGAGACGAATAAAACCAAGTCATGAAGGAAAGCTAAATCATGAGGTATATTCAAACCTTAAGTTAAGCTTTTGTGATATTCATGTACGGTTATTAAGTTTTATGATATTTATGGAAAGAGTATATGTTTATGCGTATGTGTGATGATTTAAACTTGTATAAACAAGAATCAAACAAGAAAAAATAAGAAATCAAATAAGAAGAACGAAGAACGAAAAATCTAGAAATTGTTAGTTGTTGCCCTGTTTTTCTAAATTCGATATCTCCTTATGTATAAGGAGTTAAAATGAATTCTTTACGTCTAAAAATAGCTTGGGAAGTCAAATACGCGTAGGAAAAAGAATAATTCAAAATTTTCTAGTAGATTATTTGTTATGATTTTTCAAAGTTGGTTGGTTCAGAACAAACGCACTGCCATAATCTGGACAGATTCTGACGTGCCGCTTGCACGAGTTTTTTGTACTTGTGTGTGCAGAATTTGAATTTTCTGTCAAAAGCAAAGTTGTAGCCCTGGAAGTTATCTAAATAACCCCATAAGTTTCATCAAATTCTATCATGTAGATTAATTGTTATGATTTTTAGAAGTGAGACAGGGTAAAGCTAGAAATCTGAAATTGACAAATTATGTCCCTGACTTTGTAAAAATTATATAAAATTGTGAGTTTGGAGTTTGATGGTACTATAAAAAGTAAAATTGTAGATATGGAATCTATCTAGATGCAGGAAAAATAATGAAGTTAAAATTCATTAAAAATTATTTTTGGTTAATTATTTAGTAAGGCTGACCATAAATTTTAACATTATGATCTAACTGGGAAAAAGTGGAAATTTGTTTTGATTGGAGAAGGAGCCGAAGTTAAGGCCTAGTTGAGGTTAAAACACACTGTACAAGCTTTAATTTGACTCAAGAATAATAAAAACAAATAAGAAACGAAGAAGTTACGATTAAACGAAAAACAATGTTCGTTAAGAAATTAAAACGAGTTTTATAATTCATTTTGAAACGAAACTTTGGATAATGATATATTTTGACATAAAATAACGTATTTTGACGTGAAGAAGATATTGTTCACGATTTCAGAAGATTTAACTTCGAATTATGAAGATTATTTAGAAACGTTTACAGAAATGTTAAAATAAAATTACGGGAAGTAATTGATGTAAGTGGATGCTATTATGAGGAAGTTAAATTGTTGATGAAATATATTTTATAATATTGTAAATGACTTAGAATTAAATAATGGAGAAAGAAATATTAGATGTGATTGATGAAGATGATGAACTACGGCCCGAAGCAAGTTTCGCAAATTATGCATGTTCATTACTTTGAGCAAGTTATAAATTTTTTGCAAGTTCTGCAACTTATGCATATTCATTAATTTGAGCAAGTTTTTTTTTATTGTAAGATCTCTCATTTTGAGCAACCTCTTTATTTGAACAAGTTCTTTAATTTGTTGTATTTATGCAAATTCTTATGATTGAGCTAAGTTGCAAGTTTTAGAGATTTATGTGAGTTCTTAAACTCATACTATTATGGTAGGTTCGTGACTCATATTAGTATGGTAAGTTCTTGAACTCATAGTCGTATGGTAAGTTCCTGATTTGTTCTTGAACTTATATTACTGTGGCGAGTTCCTGAACTCATATTATTATGATAAGTTCCTGAACTCATAATATATGGTAAGTTCAATGAACGAAACGTTATTTTTGAATTTGTAAGTTCTTGATATTCCTAAATTTATTTAAATTGCAAAGTATGTCAGTTGTCCTATTACTCTATTGTGAAACTGATTCAGATTGGGGATGAACAACTCTATAATATAGGGGAATAGAGAGTCAGCAATTTATATAACTGTGGGACACTTTATAGCCAGGCCATATAATGCCATGGTGAGATTTTAACGTGTAAGAGTCTGCAGTCTGTATTACTGTCAGGCTGTGCTCTAGCATAGAAATGTTTTTGAAAGTAAAAGAGTTCATGGTCTTTACAACCCATCAACAATAATTCAAATGATAAATACTCTGATGTTGAAATTCAAATATTTCTTATTGATCATGTGTTGATGCACATCCTTAAAGTTTTCCTATGTTGGAATTTCTTTGACGAGTTATTCATTTATCAAAATATATTTATTCATTATTAAGTTTATTCTGACAAGTCACTATAAACTACAGTGAGGTAACATGTTACAGGTCATGACATTGCTACTAGGCTTATCACCAACAGTACAATTCAAAAGAATTCTTGGTCCTCTATGACATCCAAGTAACGTAATACTGATAAAAAAATTAATTCGAAGTTATTGAATTAGTAATCCAAAGTTATTCCTTGAAATATTTAATTTCAATTTCATACTTGCTGAGCATATTTGATACTCACCCGTGCAATTATAAATTATTGTAGGAAGAAATGAAAGACAGACTTGAAGGGTCGGGAGTTGGAAAGTAACAGAAAGAGAAATCATGTAGAGGTTACAGGTTGGTATCAGTGATGAGGTAAAGTGTAAGACCTAAGTTGTGGTCCAGGGACAATGTATATGATATAATGTCTGTAATAGACTAGTTAAATCAATAAGAATATTATTAGATACTATGAAAGATGTATATCGTGATACACCAAATTTGTAGTAGCAAGTATTGGGATTTAGGGCGTTACAGCGGGTCCGACTAATGACTACTACGATAGAGTAATCGGGGATCTCGCTCCCCGATGAGCGAGCGACTGCCCAATGTTGAGATAATGTGCGCTCAAATCCTATTCAGACATGTAGTTGAAGTATTTAGAGATTCGAGTCGAGAGAGAAATTGTTGGGATACTTCTCGAATCCTATTCAAAAAAGAATATTTTTTTTGTTATGTTAAACTGAAATTTAACAATCTTGGTTTTGCCAAGATTAGATCTCAAGACCTCATGGATTCATAAAAGAATTGCTATTAAACCTAACAAACGGACCGAGTTTTTTTGGGCCAAAATTCTGCAACTCGTGACCCAGCCGGGCCGGGCCATATAATTATTTTATTAATTTTTTTAAACTTTATTTATTTATTTATTTTATATATATAGACAATTATGATACATAACATGATGTTGTGATTTTGGGCTATTGAGTATAGCATGCAATTTATTTTATTCAATAAAAATATACTTATTAATAAAAAATATTTAAAAACTTATGTTTAATTAAGAAATAATTTTAACTTTATAAACTATTGTGAGTATTATTTATTTGATTAAATATGTGAAACTAATAATTATAATAAAATATCAAGTGACTAATTTTAAAAAAATTCTAGAATAATACCACAAACACATTACACATGTATGTATTTATATAGCGACAATTATTTAATTATACATATAACGTATTCTGCTATGTGCAAGTATATAAAAACATAATTAATTATTATTTTTTATTAACATTTGTTAATCAATAATATTTTAAATTTTATCTTATTTAAGTTCTTTCATATCTAATAGTCATATGTTTTGAAATAATAGTATTTTGAACAAATGAATAGAACTATAGAAGTTTTGTTTCATAAATTGATCTGAATGATTAATGAATTAAGTTATTTTTAATATTTTTTTATGTATCGATGTATTTATTTTTATTTTTTTAAAAAAAAATTATTTTAGGCCATAGGCCGGGCCAAAATGGCCCGCTTTTTTTTGGGCTGACAAATTTAAGTCCATAGCCCAATTTTTTTGGGTCAGCGCGGGCCGAGCCTTTTTTGCCAAGTCTAATTGCTATTATAGAAAGAAAGTGTCCTATTTTAAATAGGAAGAGAAAAGATGTGGATACTCTATAAATAGAGTATTATATTTAATTATTGAAGTGTAGCACAACCAAAAGTCATGTAGCATCCTATGACTTGAGAGATGGTGTGAGGGAGGGAATTTTTGCAGCTTTTATATTCCATGCAAAAAAGTTGTATTGTGGGAGGGAGAATTTTGTAAATTTTAATCCGTGCAAAAAATTGTGTTGCAGTATTGTGGAAGCTCAAATTTTAGGACATAAAATTTGGGAGAATTATTATAAACCTATTATTATTGATATAATGGAGATTCAAAGTTTGGCCTATGATTTTTCCCTTTAAGGGTTTTTCACCTTAAATTTCATGGTGTTCTTCTATCTTATTTTATATTGATTGATTTGCGTCGACTTAATTCCCAACAAATGGTATCAGAGCTATGTTAATTGGATATAAGGTAGAGAAAACTTAGTTGTACTATTGTGAAAATAAAGAGAGTGAAGTTTGAAAGAGTCGAATTCGATGTTCATCATGATGATGATGAGCAAGAGGTTTTGCGCTTATAGAGGATCACTATTGCAGCAGTTAAATGATGATGATGTTAGAGATGTTGATTAAGATGGCAGATGACGCGAATAGTATGGATATTTTGAATGACGTGAATGATGCGAATAATATAGATAATGCGGATGTTACGGATGGTGTGAATGATGGTGTCAACTACGACAACGGTGACAGTGATGAAGTTAAAGTGTTTGGAAATTTGAGTCAATGGATGAATTGTTGAGATACTCCTTAAATCCTATTCAGACATGAAGTTGAAGTAGTTGGGGGTTTGAGTCGAGAGAAATTATTGGGATAGTCCTCGAATCCTATTCTAAAAAGAATTGTTATTATGAAAAGGAAGTGTCCTATTTTAAATAGGAAGAGAAAAGTTGTGGATACTATATAAATAGAGTATTATGTTTAGTTATTGAAGTGTAGCACAACCAAAAGTCATGTAGCATCCTATGAGCTGAGAGATAGTGTGAGGGGATTTTTTGGTTTGTGTTGCAGTATTTTGGAACCTCAAGTTTTATGACCTAAAACTTGGGAGGATTATTATAAACCCATTATTATTAATATAATAGATATTCAGAATTTTACCTGTGATTTTTTCCTTTAAGGATTTTTCACGTTAAATTTTTTGTTGTTCTTCTCTCTTTATTTTATATTTTTTGGTTTGTGTTGACTTAATTCCTAATAAGTGGTATCAAAACTAGGTTAATTGGATTCAAGGTAGAGGAAAATTAGTCGTACTTGTGTGATAAATAAATAGAGTGAAGTTTAAAGGAGCTGGTTTCGATGTTCGTCATGATGACGATGAACACGAGATTTTACGCTTATGGAGGATTACTATTAATGTAGCTGCTAAATGATGAAGATAATAGAGATGCTGATGAAAATAATACGGATGACGCAAATAATGTGGATAGTGTAAGTGGCACTAATGATGTGGATGTTACAGTCAGTGCGGATGATGTAGATGATGCGGATATTACGAAAATGGCGGATGACACAAATAATGTGAATATTTTGGATGACGCAAATGATGCGGATAATGCGGATAGTGCGGATGTTATGGATGGTGTGAATGATGATGATGACTAAGACAACGGTGACAGTGATTAAGTTGAAATTTTTGGAGATTTGAGTCGAGGGAGGAATTGTTGATATACTCCAATCCTATTAAGACATGAAGTTGAAGTAGTTGGAGATTCGAGTTGAGAGAGAAATTGTTGGGATACTCCTCGAATCCTATTAAAAAAAAATTATTATGATGGAGAGGAAGTGACCTATTTTAAATAGGAAGAGAAAAACTATGGATACTCTATAAATATAGTATTATGTTTATAAGTATAGTACAACCAAAAATCATGTAGCATCTTATGAGTTGAGAGAGGATGTGAGGGTTTTTTTTTTTTTTTTTTTTTTTTTTTTGTAAGGGAAAGGATTTTTGTAACTTTTATATTCCTTGAAAAAAAATTGTATTGTGAGAGGGAGGGTTTTTCAACTTTTAATCCGTGTAGAAAGTTGTGTTGCAGTATATATTGTGAAATCTCAACTTTTAGGAAGTAAAATTTGGGAAGATTATGGTAAGCTCATTATTATTGATATAGTGGATATTCGGAGTTTTGCCTGTGATTTTCCCTTTAAGGGTTTTCTACGTTAAATTTTGTATTGTTCTTCTCTCTTTGTTTCATATTTTTTGGTTTGTGTCCACTTAATTCCCAACACCCAGCTCGTCGGTGAACTGTTGAACAGCACCTTCTGAAAGCCAAGCGCAAGGTGTAATTAAATTGTGGAATTTATTAATTGTCCGATCTTAGTTTTACTAATATATTGAATTTGAGCCCATTTTATAACAATTAGAATTTTTTAGTTACTATAAAATATTATTTGTCGTGTGGATCATTATAAAATGTGTGAAACATCTAATAAACACATAAGACAAGCCAAACTAGCCAAATTGGTGAATCTGAGTACATAGCGTGTTCATATTTTTTCTATTTTTCTTTATTTTTTGTGTGAAATTACTATGTGATTGATCTTAAATTTTAACACAATTTGCAATTTGACCTGAAAACAATGGTATAATACGTAAATTGAGATATTTATTTACCTTTCCTCAAATGCATGATTTCTTAATTATTGGACCAAACCTAGTATAGATCTCCAAATATATAAATATAACCCTACCATTGCTCATAAGGGGACAAGAGTCATTCTCAACTAAGGCTGCAAATCGAACCAAATGGTTCGGGCTCTATTCAGGCTCGACTCAAAAGAATGTAAATAAGACTCGAATTCATTAATAATATGATACAAATCAGAGCACAAAAAATAGTTCGAATAAAAATACGAGTAGAGTTTGAGTAAAGTTATACTCGACTCATTTAGGATTCAAACTACTCAAATTTTCAATCATGATTCGATACATACTCGATTGATATATATTCGAATAGATATTCGATACATTCTCTTATAATATATTCACAATTAAAAAAAATTGAATAATTAGTTATTATTTTTTTATTTTATTTGTAAAGTGTAATTATAATTATATTCTCTCATTTTTAAGTAAAATAATAAGTTTAAATAATAGTTATATGTATTATAAAGTAGTTATTATGTGGAGACTCGAATTCGAGTTTAAATTTGAAGTTCGCGAGTAGTTTGAATATAATTCGATCTGAGTCGGATCAAATTCAAGTAACGAAAATTCGAGTCGAGTCGAATCTGAGTAAATTTTTTTAAATATAGTTCAAATTCAAGTAATAATTTAATCTTACTAGTCGAATCCGAGTAGCTTAGAATCCGAATCGATTTGAGTCATTTACAGCCTTATTCTCAACTAGCCCTTTTCTCTAGGAACACGTGTGCCACCACGACTTTCGCCTCTGTTGATTTTTAGATTGAGAAGACATGGACTGATGCTGAGTGGTATCGTTTCAATTAAGGTTTCTGGAAATAATTAAAACAATTGCTGATAGTGTTGAAATGAAGGTACCTTGGTCTTACATATGTAAGGACCACCGATGAAGTCACATGAATCCATGCGACTTACATTAAGACGGTTAGAACCCAACCATTTTATTAGAAGAAAAATTTTATTTTTATTTTTTGAATGGGTGACCCAATTAATTAAACTTAATTGCTGCATGTGGTGGATTTATTGAAGTTACTAGTGTATACTATTCTTCATGTGCAATATTGCTCCACTCCACTAGCCAATTAAGTTGGTATTAGATATAACAATAATATTGGTTTAATGGTTTTTGATGAAGGTATTCTTCGAGAAATATGAAACGCATAAATAAGTACTTATAACACATTCCAGTTTTATTTATCTATTTATTACTATTATTACTATTTATAACTTGGCACAAATTAGCACATATTATTTCCCCTTATTCAGCTTTAAATGGCAATATGCTAGCAATTTGATTGAGTATAATCATCTTTTTTTGACCTAATTTTAGCTAGTTATTGATGGGTTAAAGCTAGGGGTGTAAACGGATATAAACGAATCCCAATATAGCAATATCCGTATCCAAAAAATTAATTCGCTATATGTATTCATATGCGGTATCTGGCGGATTTTAAAAATGTTATTCGTATTCGGTATTCGAAATAATGTCCGAATACGGATAATATTTGTTTTTGTTTATTTTAATCGAATAAACAGATTATTCAGATATCTGGATTCGTTTATCAATCACCTAATATAAAATTCATTCAAATTATTTACAAAAAAATAAAGAAGAAAAAATTAAATAATTACTCATAACCAATCACAATTTAAAGTTTAAACCATACATATTAATGAATGAATGTTAATTTATTTATTTTAAATAAATACAATAATTAATGCTCTAAATTACAATTCAAATAAGTTTTCATAATTTTTGAAATCCTAAATTCAAAATGAATACTCTACTTATTAATGTTTAGATATCCATTAATAAGTAGATGTCCATTTTATGTATTAATTTGGAATAATACTGTAGTATGTATGAATATTTATAATCTATAATTATAACATTTAAATTATATTTATAACACTTGTTAAATGATACATTTTAAATATATTGTGACACTATATATAACTATAATAAGGGGAAAAAATAATGTGTTTTAAAGTATAGTTCATTAATGAATGAATGTTAATTTATTTATTTTTAATAAATACAATAACCAATACTCTAAATTATAATTTAAATAAGTTTTTATTATTTTTAAAATCCTAAATTCAAAATGAATACTCTACTTATTAATGCTTAGATGTCTATTAATAAGTAGATGTTCATTTTATGTGTTAATTTAGAGTAATACTATAGTGTGTATGAATATTTATAATCTATAATTATAATATTTAAATGATATTTATAACACTTGTTAAATGATATATTTTAGATATATTGTAACACTATATATAACTAGAATAAGGGGAAAAAATAATGAGTTTTAAAGTATAGTTCATTAATGAATATATGTTAATTTATTTATTTTTAATAAATACAATAATCAATACTCTAAATTATAATTCAAATAAGTTTTCATTATTTTTTAAATTTTAATTAAAAAATGAATGTTCTGCTTATTAACTTATTAATATTTAGATATCCATTAATAAGTAGATGTTCATTTTGTGTTAATTTGGAATAATATTGTAGTGTGTATGAATATTTATAATCTATAATTATAACATTTAAATAATATTTATAACACATGTTAAATGATGCATTTTAGATATATTGTAACACTATATTTAACTAGAATAAATGAAAAAAAATAATAAGTTTTAAAGTATAGTTAATTAATGAATGAATGTTAATTTATTTATTTTAATAAATACAATAATCAATGCTCTAAATTACAATTCAAATAAATTTTTATTATTTTTTAAATCCTAAATTTTAAAATGAATGCTCTACTTATTAAAGTTTGATGTCCATTTTATATGTTTAGAGTAATATTGTAGTGTGTATGAATATTTATAATCTATAATTATAATATTTAAATGATATTTATAACATTTATAACACATGCTAAATGATCCAAAAGTTATATTGTAAGACTTGTTAAATGATATTTATAACACTTGTTAAATGATATATTTTAGATATTTTAACTTTATAATAGTAAAAAATCATTAACTATGCTTAAATCAATTTATTAATATTATAATAAAAGTGTTATTTATTACTTTTTAGAAGTGAAATGACATATTTTAAAAATAATTTTTGTATGATAGTGAAAACTAATTATTATATAAGGAAGACTACTTTAAAAATAATTTCTGTATGATAGTGAAAACTAATGACATACTTTTGTATGCTTAAATCAGTTTTATTATCTTTCTAACTTGTTGTTTTTCAACATTTCATAGTTTGATCTCGTTTTCGAAAACGTTTTTGACATAATATTCGAGATCGATCGCTCTAGAGTTTTAAAACGATATAGTTTGCGGTAAAAGCTATAACTTGCTCATTTGTCCATATTTTCGAGATATTCAAGTTGGGTTATCTTTTTAACTTATAAATATAACTTTCTAGTCATAGAAATCTATTTTTCAACTTGTACATTTCAAACTACAACATTAACTAACACTTGGTCAACTAGGGTTTTACCGGTAAATTTCAATATCCGAATCCAGGTCCCTCAAACCTCGAATCCGGTTCAATACTAGTACTACCTTTTTTTTATTGTTCATGAATTACAACAATATTATAATTGATAAATAATCATTTATTTATAATTTTACAATATCTCTTTCTATTCCAGAATCGCAATCTTTATACATTCCTAGTATGTCTCAATATCATATATGATACGACATTCTATTACAATCAATTTGAGTATTTAACACTCATATTACATACCAACCAATTCTTATACTACACAATCATTTTACCTGTCCAATTCGGACTGATATCTACAATGGTCGTGCTAGACCTTTAATGAATGTAATATGCATTCATGTTTCTTAATCTTTAACAAAACTTCGAATTACTTGCACTATCTGAAAATGTTGATTTTAAGCAAGAGTAAGCACGACGGCTCAGCAAGTTTAACCGTTACACATAACACATTACATGCTTCACATATTATACATGCTCTGCATTTTATTCTTACATCATGCATTTCATGCTTTATATTTTCACATGTAATCATACCTCATGTTTTTCACATAACACAAATATCATCAATATATCTCCATATCAATAATATAATATCAAATTGTAGCATATTAATGCACATAGGAGCAAGTTTTGAAAAACTTGTCTGGTTCGCTTCTATCATTTACGCTTATTTTCGTCATTCGTTCAATATACAATTTAAATATAAAATCGACATAATCATTAGTTACAATGACTATTAATTAGTCTTAATTTAAGACCTTAACTTTAAATTATTAACTCTTAAGATGTCCGACAAACAAACCCTTAAGTTATAGACAAAACTCTTAGCTAGCCCAAACATAGTTGGACATGTCGGGTACGCTTAACCAACTTATGTCTTCACTACACGTTCTTCGTACGACTTACTTTTAATAAGTTGTCTAAAATTAGTCACAAATGGACTATTTACATTAATGTAATTCAGTTAAACTTTCTTCTTTTACATAACTTAATGATTCAGACATTTAATAATGTACCAAAAACTTCAAAATATTATCTACCTTTGATAATGTATAACTACGTTCAAATATTATTAATCATTTAATAATATTTTACTCACTTATTAATATTATTAACCATTTCATAATATTTTAATCACTTATTAATATTATTAACCATTTAATAATATTTTAATCACATACTAATATTATTAACCATTTAATAATATTTTAATTACTTATTAATATTATTAATTATTTAATAATATTTTAATCACTTATTAATATTATTAACCATTTAACAATATTTTAATCACTTATTAATATTATTAACCATTTAATAATAATATTTTAATTACTTATTAATATTATTAATCATTTAATAATTTTTTAATCACTTACTAATATTATTAATTATTTAATAATATTTTAATCATTTATTAATATTATTTACCATTTAATAATATTTTAATTATTTATTAATATTATTTACCATTTAATAATATTTTAATTATTTATTAATATTATTAACCATTTAATAATATTTTAATCTCTTACTAATATTATTAACCATTTAATAATATTTTAATCACTTCTTAATATTATTAACCATTTAATAATATTTTAATCATTCATTAATATTATTAACCATTTAATAATATTTTAATCACTTATTAATGTCATTAATTATTTAATAACATTTTCATCATGTACTAATATTACTAATCATTTAATAACTTTTTAATCATATACTAATATTATTGATCATTTAATAATATTTTAATAATCTTCAAACAATACAAATAGTTAACTTTTTAATTGTGTTAACTTTAGTCTTTATTTTAAATATTTAACTACCAATTGATTACTAATAAACTTAATGTATTGGTTTAATATCCAAACACATTCATTTTACACTTATTTTAACTTAATTTATCAAAGAAAACTCGATCCGAACCGACCTGACCTGGACCGACTCGACCCGATCCGACCCGAAGCACAAAAATCTGCTGTGGGAGATTGTTCTGGCGCAGTTGTGCCACACCGGACGCAGGTGCGTCCAGTCAATCTGTCCGGAAGTCAACTTTTTAACTGCTCGACCCTTCGACTCTCCGACAGCCATAACTTCTTTATTTTAAAATATTTTAGGGTGATTCTTGAGTCCATTCTCATCAGAATTTCTCCCTCTATAATTTTTATTTAGATCACAAATTCAAATTCCAAACGAAACTGGACTAAAAACTGCTCACAAGGACAAAGTGAAAACTAAAATCACAAATCCTTAGTTTTAATTGTTCAAACTTGAATAAAATAAACTCTACACATCAAAATGACACCAACTTAGTGTTGTTGTCATCCTAACTTCTTGTTTACAATATTTCATGGTTCAATCATATTTTTGAAAACATTTTGACAAGAAATTTAAGATCGAACCGCTTAGGGTTTCAAAACGCCCTATTTTGCGGTAAAAGCCATAACTTCCTTGTTTTTTGATGTTTTTGAAAGCTTCAAGTTGGGTTTTCTTAAAAACTCATATATGTAATTTTATAGCTATACAAATTAATTTTCCAACTTGTACCTTTCAATCTACAACATTAAATAGCACATAGCTACCAAGATTTTTACTGGTAAATCTCTATATGCACTTTTCTTCTAATTCTTTGCATACCACTTATACAAATACATGTATTAACTATATCAAACCATGAATATACCTATATATCATAGTTTTAGACTTCTAAATCATCAAAATAACTTTTGATCGGTAAAAAATACATTTTAACCGTTCAAATCATATCTAAACTATAAAAATGAACTAAAGAGGGTTTATAACACTTTTTAACCTTTTATACATGGATGCTCTCCTTCCTCTTGACATGATCTTGGCTTGTGACTCCTCATTAACTATCCTCTAGCATTTTTCCATGGTGGATCATCAATCTCACAAAGTAGCTCTTATTTTTCTCTAGAGCTTCTCTCTCTACAACACTTGAACTAGCTAGCAAATGACTAACATTTGCTAGCTCTTTCCCTCTTCTCTATATATAGCACTCCCTTAATCACCATCAACTCCTACTAATCAACTAACATAGTCAAATTAAGAGCTAATTATGCTTACTATTGAATTGATTGACCACTTGAATAACTAGGTGATTGACTAGGGTTGATGAACCACTTTGATATTGTGTACAAGTGAAGCAACCAAGCAAAATCAAGACACCCTCTTATGGGGCCCACTAAATCTCAGCAAAATGGGATTAAATCTCCTATTTTTGCTTTATTTTTATAGCTTAAATATACATATATACATCTATATATATATATAAATGTTGACCAATTTTGACTACCATTTGGGCTCCACATTGGACTCTAGGATTTAAATATATTGGGCTCATCCATTTAATTTGGTTGGGCTCAATTTAATTATGCTATTGAGCTAACATTAAATACCCTATATTACATTTAATTAAAACAAGTATCAGGCTTGATTAATTATAATTTGAATCAAGGTTTAATTAATTAGATGGACTACTAGGTTAATTTATTTAACTTAGTTTAATACGTCAATTGGACTTATAATATTATCCAATTAGACTTGCCTTTAATTATTCTACCACATTGGGTTACATAATTAACTCATCCATGGTTAATTCTCATCACCATAGTTATTCACCTAACAATTAACCAATGATTGATTAATGCCCTCTCTTGCCTACCAACTAGGGTTATTTAACTAACCCTACATTAGTTAATTCTCAACCCTTAATAATTCTTGAAATTATTCTCCTAACATATTGACCAACATTTGACTTTTAAATTTGGACTCAATGTTTGGGTTACTAGTTTATTTTCATTGGGCTCTCTTATTTAATTACTTTGGCTACTCAACACAACTCACACATCTTCCCTAACTTGGCTAGGTAATTTATTTAATTGGACTACCACCACACTATATACAATACTTGCCAACATAATTTAATTGGACTTATCTAAATTACCTCTTGGACTATAATATTTGGGCTTATTATTTAATTACCCACCTTCATGCAAGTATTCCCATATTGGGTTAACATCTATAATCCTTTTGGGTTAGTCTACTAGTAGTAATTAAATTACTTGGACTCTTCATGAGGCTAAATTCTTAAATTTATTTGGACCTCTTTATAAATACCAACAAGACTTTTAACAATTAAAATATTGGGCTTGCTTTAAATCCATTAATAGACTCTATACAACAACTTAATAATTAAATTAATTACTTCACATTATTGTCATCCAAGACAATCATCCTAAATTTTTCACAACTTTAACTCATACTAATATAATTAACCTAATTAATTATATTTCATGACTTCATATTTAAACTAATTAATTTATTAGTTTAATTGAGTATTAACTTACTCATCCTCTTATTTAGCTAACAAACACGCTTTAGGTGTGTGTGTGTGTATATATATATATATATATATATATATATATATATATATATATATATACATTCACTTCTCAAATGAATTTATTTCCTTAATAAATTCTCTACATGCATCATTAAAAATATTTTCACATTTAATTTCTAACAAATAAATTATGTTAAAAAAAATGTTTACCTATTTTCTACACATCTCACTTCTCCAACTCTAGGTTTTAAACCATAACCTTTAATTAATTATTTAAAATCTTATCTACAATTCTTTGTAAATATTTGGGATATGATAGAATTAAATTATACGGTATTTTTATGCCCTAATACTTAGTTTTTATATTTATTGTGTGCTTAAATGTTTAATTATTTAGCATATTTTGGTTTTAATAGGTTTTATAGGATTTTAGTTAATTTATGTTAATTTAGGTAATTTTATAGTATTTTTATATTTCTTTTTATTTATGTGTTTTTATTTATTTTTAGTATTTTAGGAATTTTATTTATTATTATGTGTTTTTAGGATTTTAAGTACTTTATATTATTTTTATTTATTTTTATATTTTATTTTGTAGGAAAATAAGCTTCGGGGGCAAATCTGTAAATTTTGCAAAAGTCTAATGGCATTGTGGTAATTTCAGCAAAACTGGAGGGCAAAAGTGTAAATTCCGCAAAAGACCGGTGGCAGAATCGTAATTAAACCGAAAACTGGGCCGCGCGCATAAAAGCCAGGATAAGAAACGACGTCGTCTGGTGGAAGGTTACGGAAAAAAAATAAAAGCCGCGCAATGCGCCGGATGCTCGCTGACGTCACCGGACGCGTTTCCGCGTTGACCGGTCAACTGCCGCGTGTTAGGGCGCGTTTGTCTTGCACGGAAATGCTGGAAACGAAATTATTTCGAATTTTTGCTACTTTTTGATTCCAAATTGAATTTTAATTCTAACTAGGGTTAGGATAATAATTATTTTTCTTTTTCTTTTATTTTTAATTATAAATCTTATTAGGGTTTGGACAAGTTAGAGGCCTATAAATAGAGGGTCTATCTCTTATTATTGATTGTAAGTTTTTGGGAGACCTTTCTCCTAATTTCTTGGAGAGAGTTTTTCAACTAGTGGGTATTATTTTTATTATGTTTAGCTAATTTTATTTTTCAGTTCCAAAGGGATGTTGAACCTTGGTTTTAATTAATGTTTTAATTGAGTTTTATAATTTATTCCTTCATGCATGAGATTTATTCTTGATAGTCTGTTTTAATTATTTTATGATATTTGCTTGATTAATTTGATAATTGCCTGTTAAGTTAATCAATAATTTATCATATGCTAGATTAAGATTTGATATTAAGCAAACGATCTTTTATCTGATCATAAGTAGCACTTAATAATATTTAATTGTGGACAAACTTTTGAGTATTATTATGGTTATCAAGATGGCAAGTTAAATGGTCCGCGATGTTATGATTGTTGCTTGGAATAATCTAATTCTCTAATTTTTAATGCAACTGTTATATTAAATCTAGACTGATAGTTCTAGGTTGTATGATAGTTAGAGTCTTTTGTGAGCGATTGCTGCATTAGATTTATAATTTAAGGAGGATTTCGAGTAGCTTGGCGATTGTCGGTTATCTAGGATTATTAATTTCAATTGAAGGAAAAGATAATAATAACTTGATTAATTTGTTGATTAAAAGAAGGGGATACTGAACTAAGGAACTGAAGTTTGTTTTAATTATTTTTTTCTCATCTTTATTATTCAGTTTTATTTGTTTGAATTTTAATTAGTTAATTAATAATTTCAAAATCCCCCATTTAATTAGTTATTTTTGAAAACATTAGAATTTATTAAAACAATTCACTCTCTGTGGGTTCGACTCTTACTTTCACTACTACATTAATATTTTTTAAAAGTAAGATTTTATTTTTGGGTGCTTGCGAAATCATCCCAAATTTTGGCGCCGTTGCTGGGGAGTGTTTTGCTTTAATTTATTCTTTGTTTTCTTTGTAGTTTATTTTTCTAGTTTATTTATTTATTTTATTTTTATTTTTCATAGTTTTATTAAGTGTACAGGTGAAGGAGAAAATCATGGCTTGGAACCAAAACGATGATTATTTTAATGCGGTAAAAATTTATTCTCTTCAACAACAAGTTGATGAACTAACTTCTGTTATCTATGTCTGGGTTGCAGGTAGAGGACAACCAATGAAGGCTTGTAAGATTTGTTCCATAATAGGACATCCAACGGAGTTGTGTCCAATGCTTCGAGATGAGTTCTATGGACAAGTAAATGATGCAAATGGTTTCCTTGGACCGCAAGAGAACTATAATCCCTATTCAAACACGTACTACTCAGAATGGTGGGATCGTCCAAATTTCAGCTATGGGTATCCACCAGTGCACCAACCTGCAAGTCAACATTGGCCAGATTACCAACAGTTCAATTAGACATATCCCAACGATCAAGAACAGGACCAATCTTCTAACTCTAATTTGTCTTTAGAAGATATGTTTAAATATTTTATGACTGAAACAAATGTGAATATTCAGCGTATAAGTATTCAAGTGGAACAACTGAAAATTGCGGTCAGTCAATTGGAGGTGCAAAGTGTTGAAGAATTACCATCTCACACAATGGTGGATTACGAGGAAGATGACAATGAAATTGTGTTGAGCAGTGGTAAAGATGAGGGAACTCCAGAAACGACAGACAATGAAAAGAAAAATATGTAAGAGGCCATTACGCATAGCTTGGGATTGACAAAAGAAGAAGAAGAAATTGAGCCGAAACAAGATTTGAAGAGGGCTACAGATTCATTAAATTCTTTGCCATTGATTTTAAATAAATTTGCAGAACTTTTCATTCCATTACTTGTTACTCAAAATAAATTTTTACCTTTTATTTTGCAGGATTTCATTCCGAAACAATCATATCATGCAAAGACGAGATGTAATCTACCTATGAGGAATGTTGTGATGGATGGAGTACGCAACATACATGAAATTGGAGTGACGTAGTGGTTTGGCCTGTTGTCGAGCCAATGACAATAAACAAAGGCGCTGCTTGGGAGGCAACCCAAGAAATCAGATTTGCATTTCTTTTTCTTTTTCTTTTTATATTTATTTGTGCCTATTTCTTTGCATTATAGTTTACATTGGGGACAATGTAAATTTTAAGTGTGGGGGAAGTGTTTTAGGATATTTGTTTTATTTTTAGGAATTTTTTTTTAAAAAAAAAATTTAAAAATTTTGTTTTATTTTTAAGGAATTTTAAAAAAAAAAAATAAATTATATTTTGGAATTTTGTGGGTAAATTCACTGCAAACCCTCACGAGACAAAACTCGTCCACTTGGGGTTTAAAGGCTTGTTACACGTGCTAAGTGTAACCGTGTTTCCTACGAAAATGAGGTAGTTTTTTTATTTTATTTTTAGGATGTGTCACTTGAGCAATGAATTAATTGGAGGTTAAATATTTAGTCAATGATAAAAATTTTAAATTTTATTTAATAGCTTTTGGACAAAGGATAAATTTTTGCTTAGTTTGAATTTTGACTTTTTATTGATTATTACTTTGTTTGAGATCTTTAAAATTTTTATGCACTTATATCCATTTGTTTGAGCTAGTTGTAATTTAGAGAAAGTTTAAATGGTTAAATGCTTATGAAAGATATTTTTGAGCTCTATATCTTATTTGAACATTATTTAAAGTGAAATATAAGACAAAATATAATTTGGAGGAGATGATTTAGGTAATTTTTCTAGGATTATTATTGAATAAGAAAAAAATCTTGTGGTGGGTTGAGATGGAGCGTAAAACGCACTCACTCATAAATACATGCAGCGAGATGGAGCGTAAAACGCACTCGCTGGTGAGATGGAGCATAAAATGCACTCACCGTGAAAAAAAAATGAAGAAAGAAAGAAAATGGGATGGAGCATAAAATGCACCCATTAATAGAAAAAAAAATTGAAAAAATATTTGAAAGAAAAAATTGATAATCCTAGTATGTTTCATTGATTAAAAACCTTTTGATCTTCTGATTTATATTTGTCTGTATTAGCTGAAAGTGATGAAAAAAATAAGTATTTTGAGTTTTATTGTATGTCTTTTATAAGGTAATTAATAACCTAGAGTTATCTGAGTTTTAATTAGTTTGATACATTTGGATACACACACAAACAAAAGATCTTGAGTAGAGTAAGATTAATAAATATGTTAAAGTTCTAGATTTTGCATGGTTTTGAAACTTTCTTTGAGTTATCATTTTAAAAAATCTCTGAGGCTGATGTTGAAATTTATATTGATCTGTTGCTCAAGTAAGTTGTTAGTTTTTATTTTTGTTTTGCCCGAGGACGAGCAAAAGCTAAGTGTGGGGGTATTTGATAGGATTAAATTATACGGTATTTTTATGCCCTAATACTTAGTTTTTATATTTATTGTGTGCTTAAATGTTTAATTATTTAGCATATTTTGGTTTTAATAGGTTTTATAGGATTTTAGTTAATTTATGTTAATTTAGGTAATTTTATAGTATTTTTATATTTCTTTTTATTTATGTGTTTTTATTTATTTTTAGTATTTTAGGAATTTTATTTATTATTATGTGTTTTTAGGATTTTTAGTATTTTTATATTATTTTTATTTATTTTTATATTTTATTTTGTAGGAAAATAAGTTTCGGGGGCAAATCTGTAAATTCTGCAAAAGTCTAATGGCATTGTGGTAATTTCAGCAAAATCGGATGGCAAAAGTGTAAATTCCGCAAAAGACCGGTGGCAGAATCGTAATTAAACCGAAAACTGGGCTGCGCGCAATGCGCGCGCATAAAAGGCAGGATAAGAAACGACGTCGTTTGGTGGAAGGTTACGGAAAAAAAATAAAAGCCGCGCAATGCGCCGGATGCTCGCTGACTTCACCGGACGCGTTTCCGCGTTGACCGGTCAACTGCCGCGTGTTAGGGCGCGTTTGTCTTGCACGGAAATGCTGGAAACGGAGTTATTTCGGATTTTTGCTACTTTTTAATTCCAAATTGAATTTTAATTCTAACTAGGGTTAGGATAATAATTATTTTTCTTTTTCTTTTATTTTTAATTATAAATCCTATTAGGGTTTGGACAAGTTAGAGGCCTATAAATAGAGGGTCAATCTTTCATTATTGATTGTAAGTTTTTTGGAGACCTTTCTCCTAATTTCTTGGAGAGAGTTTTTCAACTAGTGGGTATTATTTTTATTATGTTTTGCTAATTTTATTTTTCAGTTCCAAAGGGATGTTGAACCTTGTTTTTAATTAATGTTTTAATTGAGTTTTATAATTTATTCCTTCATGCATGAGATTTATTCTTGATAGTCTGTTTTAATTATTTTATGATATTTGCTTGATTAATTTGATAATGGCCTGTTAAGTTAATCAATAATTTATCATATGCTAGATTAAGATTTGATATTAAGCAAACGATATTTTATCTGATCATAAGTAGCACTTAATAATATTTGATTGTGGACAAACTTTTGAGTATTATTATGGTTATCAAGATGGCAAGTTAAATGGTCCGCGATGTTATGATTGTTGCTTGGAATAATCTAATTCTCTAATTTTTAATGCAACTGTTATATTAAATCTAGACTGATAGTTCTAGGTTGTATGATAATTAGAGTCTTTTGTGAGCAATTGCTGCATTAGATGTAAGACCCCGAATTTTATGAAATACAAAATTTAATTTTCTTCATATATTTAATTTTTCTTCTGAAATAGTAAGTAGTTAAATTGATAAAGTTAAAAGTTAAGGATGTTATGTGCAAATTATATTTTGTCGGACAATATTCGTTTGGTCGGAGAATATTCGTTTTGTCGGGGAATATTCGTGCCGTACGACGGCGCCGAAATAACAAATTATTGGTGGACCCCACAACGGAATATTTGTCGGATATAGAAAACGACAGAAATAACCTTTTTAAATAAAAATAGTCGATGGAATTGTTAAAATACCGGTGATAAAAGAATAGTAGCATACGGTAGTTTGTGGTATTTTCTGTAGCACACGGTACTCTACAGTAACACACGGTATTGCATAGTGTCTCATATTATTGGTCTGATAATTGACACCGTAACTGTTACGCATCATTTCATCGATAATTGTCACTGCATAATATTTTATATTATCAATTCAATAATTGTTGCTGCACTGTTTTTAAAATTATTGAACATAATAATTGTCACAGTAACATATGCACAGTAATTCACATTATTGAATCAATAATTGTCATGACACAGTAACGTATTTTTCTTTTACATACTTTCTGCATTATTGTTATCGCTATTACGGTGTTATTTAAACAGTTGTATTTCATTAATTAATTGACTTGATATCTAACTCAGAAAGCTAACTATACTGTATTTATAACAATTAGTCATAATAATGAATAAGTGTGAATTATTGTTGAATAATTGAATTGATAAAGTTATTTATTTATAATATAAAGTTAGGTGATATGAAATGAATGGTGTAGATTAAAGTGTAAATTATTGTTGAATAATTGAATTGATAAAGTTATTTGTTTATAATATAAAGTTAGGTGATATGAAATGAATGATGTAGATTAAAGTGTAAATTATTGTTGAATAATTGAATTGATAAAGTTATTTGTTTATAATATAAAGTTAGGTGATATGAAATGAATGGTATAGATTAAAGTGTGAATTATTGTTGAATAATTGAATTGATAAAGTTATTTGTTTATAATATAAAGTTAGGTGATATGAAATGAACGGTTTGGATTAAATTAGAAAATCTTGGTTATGATAAGATTTTTGGTTATAAATAGAGGACTTAACTTAAGAAATTTTTCATAACATTCTTACATACATTTTCTTCCACTCTCTAAATACTTCTTTGTGTAAGTTCTCTCTAAGTGTTCTTAAGTCATTCCTAGTTTTGAAATCTTTTGCATTTTTCTTTGAATTCCCGAGTGGAATTTTCTTATGTACAGTAACTCTTTCGAAAAATCATAGTAAATTCATTATTTATCAGAATTTAATGAATTAAAAGCCTGTCTCTTCAGTTTTTCGTCCTCTACAACTTTGAAGAAGGAAGAAAAGTCATCTGAAGTCATCTTCATGCCTTAAAATACTAAAAACCGTAACCTATTCTGATTTTCGTCACTATTTTCAGTCTTAGTTTTGAAAATTCATAACTCATTCATATTAACTCCGAATTGAGTGATTCTTGAGTCTATGTCGTCTATCTTTCCGAGAGTAACATTATTTTAAAAACATAAAGAGATTTTAAAAACTCTAGAAGACTCAAAAGTCAGATTCTTTACTGCTACAAACAAGGAATGATTTGTTCGGCTATAAACTTGTTTCACAATATCAAGGTAAGGAATATCATCTTCTTTCATATTCTATTATTTAAACTTACTACAGTAAGGGATTATCATTATTGTATTCTCGAAAATAATATCGTTTCTTTCTTACTCATAAGATGTGCTATTTATTTCCATGTATTAATTTATGGGAATAACCTTACGGCGCGGATTATCGCCTGTTGGTGAATAACCTTTCGTATTCATTCCTTATTAATCTCTGAGAATAACCTTACGGTGCGGATTAACGCCTGTTTGGTGAATGACTCTTCGTATTCAATTTCTATTAAATTGTGGGAATAACCTTACGGTGCGGATTAACGCCTGTTGGTGAATAACCCTTTGTATTAATTTCCTTCACCTTTTGTTAATCAAACCTGCTACGGTAAGGGATATTATTTTCTTTCATACTCATAAATCGAAATTTATTATGGAACTATTGCTTCTATAATTCCTGAAAATATTGTATGTTCCATAATAGATGAACTTCATTATTTCAACTGAACCTTCCTATTTTACGTGAACCTTTCTATTGAACTGTAACCGTTATTCTGAACTGTGGATCTTGAATATCATTTTTTTTCACTCCACATCATGTTGGCAATTTGGACATTATTTGAATCTGCACAAAGTAAACTTCTGATACTTATTGTTTATCCTGTTCTTCTGTTCATCATTTGTATCACTGTTATTTGTATTAATCATCAAGAATCAAGCTGTTGTGAATATCTGTGGCCGGGGGCACAGATGTGATATAATTGTTGAACAGATGATAGGTTAAAGGCGATATACTAGGTTAAAGGCGATACATCTGTTCGGTGTCCTTTATGGCACGTGGTGAATGTTCTCTTTGGCCCGTAGTGCAAAGATGAACTGTTGATTGGTATGATTATGACCAAAGGCTGAATCTGGTATAATCATGACCGTTGGTATTATATTGAAAGTTCTCTTTGGCCCGTAGATGAACTGTTGTTTGGTATGATTATGACCAAAGGCTGAATCTGGTATAATCATGACCGCTGGTGCTATATTGAATATCTTTGGCCCGTAGTGCAAAGATGAACTGTTGATTTGCATGATTATGATCAGGAATTGTGAATTTTTATTATCATGACTAATGGTATTTCAGATGATAAAAGTTGATGATGTTTTTACTAAAAAGAGAAGCGAGTGGACATTATGGTCTGCATTATTCTTCTAATAGATTGCTCATTCCGCTGCTTTTATTGATCTGAACATTGTTTAAGAATTTAACTGCAGTTTTTGATATAAACCTTGTAGTCTATTGTATTCTATCAAGAACTCAACTGTTGAAGGCTAATGATAATTTATTCGTCATTATCTTAGTCATGATATTTCTTACTGGGCTATTTGAGCTCACCCTTTCTTTTGTTCCATTGTTTTTCAACAGGAGATGAAAACGTAACGGGGTCTAGCCGGGGAATGGAGTGAGGGTCCGAGGATTAGCTATCATAGTCTTCACATGTTGTAAAATAGTGTGGCAATAATAGTGAAGACTTAGTTGTGTATTATTATACACTGTATTGTTGTACGTTGTGCTTTGTTATAATAATTTTGTTGTAGTCTTTTGACGACTCAAGTTTGGGCTGTGTGGGCCCAGATTTGGGGGGCGTCACATTAGATTTATAATTTAAGGAGGATTTCAGGTAGCTTGGCGATTGTCGGTTATCTAGGATTATTAATTTCAATTGAAGGAAAAGATAATAATAACTTGATTAATTTGTTGATTAAAAGAAGGGGATACTGAACTAAGGAACTGAAGTTTGTTTAAATTATTTTTTTCTCATCTTTATTATTCAGTTTTATTTGTTTGAATTTTAATTAGTTAATTAATAATTTCAAAATCCCCCATTTAATTATTTATTTTTGAAAATATTAGAATTTATTAAAACAATTCACTCTCTGTGGGTTCGACTCTTACTTTCACTACTACATTAATATTTTTCAAAAGTAAGATTTAATTTTTGGGTGCTTGCGACACCATCCCAGGATATTACACTTTTCTTTCGTTTATAGGGATAACACACATACCAAAACATGTATAAAACATATCAAACCATGAATCTACCAATTTAACATAGCTTAAGATTTTTAAACCATAAAAATAACTTTTGATCGGTTAAAAATATCTTTTGACCATATAAAACATATATAGACTACTAAAATTAACTAGGAATGAGTTAGAACACTTTTGAACCTCTTGGACTTGTGTGCTCTTCTTCTTTCTTTTCCAAAATAAGTTATGAGACTTTGTGTCATGCACCAAGCTCCTCCTCTAGCAATTTTCTTAAGGAACTCTCAACCCACAAGTGTATTCTCTCTTTTCTCTCTTAGAACCTCTCACTCTTTTCTCTCTTATGTTCTAGTAAAATGACTAACAAACATAACAAAGGTGTAGAGCACTCTATATATAGCACTTTGCTAACCCTTCATTAATTTTCCTAATCAACTAGTGTTGGTCAAATTAAGAGCTAATTAGGATTACTATTGAAATGAATGATGATGAGTGGGTTTTATACCTACGAATTGAATACATTTAAGCTTGATAATTTGTGAATCTTTAAGTGTTTTATGTGATTTTATATGTGTTTTTATGTTATTGTATAATATGGTGTTTTATATTATTTTGAAGTATTTTATGTATTCTATGTCATTTTTGTGTAGTTTATTCATAATTTATATGTTAAGTGTTGATTTAGTTGTATGTGTTTTTGTACTACATTATATAGGATGTGATTTTGTATTGTTTTTATGTGTTTCTATTTCATTTTGTAGGAATTATAATAAGGGCTTGGTGGAACAAGGATTGGAATTGCCCGGTTCGCATTTTCTACGCTCCGTTTAAGCAGCAGCCAATTCACACCGTATTTTGGACTTGATCCTTTTCTAATTTTCAATTTTGTAAAACATGAAAGTTGTAGGTCTATGAGTCTCCTTTCCATAACATCTTGAATCACCTCAATCAGAGTTTGTATGAAGAAGATATGCTCAAAACACTGAAAGAGACGGCAACAGTCCAAAAAGGGAGCAGATCTGGGCAGTTTATATGAGCGTCGCAGCGGTGGTTTCCACCACCGCAGTGGTGGTACAAAGCCAGAATTGAGCAAAATGTTTGACCGCCGCAACGGTGCACTGTTCCTACGCGCAATTTCAGTTTTTAAGTCATTTTTGAAGCCATAATTTGGGATCCAACCATTTTCTCTTGAAGAGACAGAGGGAGGCGACTGGGCTTCTATTTGGAACATCAAGAACAAGGCTTTTATCAAAGATTGGAGAGCTTGGATTGATGGATTGAGCTTGGAGATTGGATTCCCATTTGGTTTTCTATTTCCTTTATTTTCCCTTGATTTTGTTTTCTAAAATTTGATGAATATCTTGTTGGTGGGATTTAGTTTACTCGTAATGAACTAGATTTCCATTCTAGGATTGTAATGGAACCCATTGTGTAGTTTTGATTGATTATATCTCTCTTGGGTGATTGCTTGGCATTTGTGGATGGGTTGTCATATTTAGTTCTTCATGTATTAATTGCTAGACATAGTAATTAATTCGGTAACCTATATGAAATTGATAGATGGATTATAGTGTGTTGACCAAAAATATGATGACATATGTTATGTTATTTGCTCTTAGGATTAAATGCATAATTTGTATAAAGGATAGACATATACCTTTGTGCCATGTGTTGCCAATGGGAGAATCTGTGCTTGAAATCCTCGCTATTATTAATTCTCATAGACGTATAGTGAATTACTTTGCTTGGATGTTCCTGTCTGAATCGATAGATTTAGAAAGGATATGTTTATATGTTATCGAATGAGACATGTAAACACTATAATGAATTCTCGGTTAGCTATTCACTGTGTTCATTTAATTCAAGAGATTTATAAGATTGAGCATAACTTTGGGGGAAATTGCAATCCTAGCTTGTATCCTATTGAATTCTAGTCGGTATTAGTTAATTAATTGTTAATTAAATTTCTTTATACCAAAAACCCAAAAAACCACTTCGTTAAATTAAAATTAAGTTGATTTAATTTTAATACTTTGTATATAAGTCATAACTCCTCGTGGGATCGATACTTTACTTTCATTATATTACTTGTTGACCGCATATACTTGCGCATTGTATTCAGTCAAACGAACTCGAAGTCACGTACTTTTATAGGTACTGATTTCGACCGTCAACTGACTAGGTGATGGACAAGGTGATTGACATGGGTGGTTGAGCAACTATGGAAAGGAGTGTGTTAGAAACAATTGAAGCAAATCAAGCCACCCCTAGTGGGTTCCCTAGATGTGTCTGCCAAACCCTCTTTTTTTTGTCCAATTTTGATTTAATTTTGTAACTTATATATACATATATACACCTATATATATATCCACTTGGTTGGGTTATAGTTCTATTAATGTTTTGTTATTCTGTCTGTACTTCTATGTCTAATCTTTAAACTATCTATCTCTGCTTCTCTATCCTAAGATCATCTTCCTTACTGTTAGACCACCTTGATTTTCGACCGTTAGCCTATGTAAGTCTCCAGAGTGGGAGCAGTGTTAGGCATAAGGTTATTTCACTATGGTATGTGTCTGCTTAGGTAAGAAGGTATGTGTCTTAGATATAGCAGTTAGCAGGAGATTAGAGAAGCCTTAGACATTTTTGTTAGTCAGTTATTTCAATTCATTAGTTAGTTCATACCCAGTCTTGTCCTTTGTTCGCCTTTCGCGAAACCTCTTTGCAGATAGTGCCTTGAGAACAATATTCAATTTATGAATCGCATGTTCAGATCCAACTCCTCAATTAGCTCCAGGTCAAACCTTTCGTCTATCCCAGACATAGTAAACCAAGAAAAGCATAGTTACGAGAATATCAGTCAAGATCTAGGAAACTAGAATATACCCAGTGTTTCCCCAAAGGAAATTTATCAGTCAACCTTCTTAGATAATTTTAAGTCAGATTATAATGTCAAAACTGTTGAAAAAATTTATGCTATTAACAAAGATCATGAAACTTGTAGTTTACTCACTACAGAAGTTATCAAGAAACATAGGAAGAAGGGATATAACTTTATCCATATCGGATTAATACAAGTTGCTATTAACCCTTTAAGTATTAAAGGAATTAATTCAAGTATTTTGTTGTGTCTTAGAGACGCCCGGTACTTAAACTATCACCCTAGTATCTTAGGAATAATGGAATCTAGCTTACACAATGGACCAGTCCATTTTAATTGCTTTCCAGATTTTACATTAAGCCTAAGTGACCCTCATTTATTAAAAGCTTTAACTCTGAATATTAAAACTATAGGTGATATCACTCAAATGGTTGAAGGATCCTAAGCCTTAGCTTTAATATACAGAATTTATTATAAAACTATGAAAACCAATTTGAATGTTAAAGCCTTAAGTAAAAGTCCTAAAGATAAAACTGTTTTAATTCAAAGCAGTACCAGTGACGCTAATATCCAAGTTCCAAAGACCCTCCTTTGGAGAGATGTTAATCTCCCTAGTCAATGGATATTAGAAAATGAAGTTCCTCAAAGACCAGTAACTAGTAATATAATAAATCTAGATAATATAAAACAATACTTAGATGGCACAGTCAGGATAAGTTCTGATGACACAAGACTTAGACGAAACCCTCTAATTATTGAAGATATTACCAATCAATCTACTCAATCTAGAAAATATTCAGATTTATTAAGTAAAACTACTATGCAAGATATAAAATTAAAAGGAATTTATACTGAAGGTTAAACAAGTCATCCTCGTTGTACTAAATTTGAACCAGTTAATCCCCCTGAGGAAGAAGATGAACAAAATCTATCTCCTACTCAGTCAGATTTTGAAACTAAACCTGTTCATCATCAACTTCGTATGATTAAAAAGGATTTCAAAATTCAAGAACAATTTTTAATAAGTGATTTTAACTCTAAAGAAAATAGGAGTAAAAGACACCTATTTAGAGCCAATCATAATGAATTAGAACGTGAAAAAATAGTTAACAAATGGAAAAAATTTATAAATAAAGAAAAGATAAATATTACATTTTACACATGGTATGATACATATTATGAAAAATGTAATGCTATAACCAAAAGTAAATGGATTCGTGAAGATAAGTCTACGATATCTTCAAGTCATCCTCCCTTAGAATCTATACTAATAACAGTAAAAGATACTCATGTCCTTACTAGCCCTTTTAAGGAGCCTGAAGGTAACAACAAAAGAATTATTGAACAAAATAATTTTACTAACCAGTACCTAGCATCTATAGGTAAACAGTTAGATAAAATTGAAGAAAAATTTGATGAAAAACTTCATACTCAAAATAGTAAAGCTGAAAAACCTTTACTCAACCTCCCTGAAAAAAAGGATAGGATTAGGTTTACCCATAGATAAAGAACTTGTTAAAACCCTTGATAAATTATTTAAAAAACTTGATAAGCCTGAATCTAGTAAACCAAAGCTTTTAGCTGTCATTGACCAAAGTCAAGACCACAGTCCTAGTAGCAGTACTTCCAGTGATGATTCTGAATTAGATGACACAATTAACCATTTTAGTAAATTAACTTTTAGAACACTTAATCATACTAGTACAACAAAAAATTGATATACTAGACCAACCCCTCCAGACTTACAGTTTGAAGAAATGAATCTAGATGATCAATTTTCTGTTTCTGCGAATAAGATTTATGAGTGGAACATTGACGGTTTAAGCGAACAGTCATTGTTAAATAAATTAAATCATATGTCTATGTTAGCTAATAGTTATTTAACTACTTATCCTACCTTAGGTCAATTCGAAATTGTTGAGTTATTGATTAGTGGATTTACCGGAGTCCTTAGATCTTGGTGGGACAACCATCTCACTGAAGAATATAAACATAGTATAATCCATGCTATTCAACTTGATCAAGAAGGTAACCCCATTTTTGATGAAGTCGATTTAGGACCTCCTGATGGAGTTAACACCCTAATCTATACTATAATCAAACATTTTATCGGAACACCTAGTAATGTTACGGACAGAATTCATGACCAGTTAAGTAATTTATCTTGTCCTACTTTAAGCGATTTCCCTTGGTATAAGGATGTTTTCACTTCAAGAGTTATGATGCTGACTGATAGTAATGAACCCTTTTGGAAAGAAAAATTTGTTAACGGATTACCTAATCTTTTTGCCCATAAAATTCGTGAAGAATTAAGTAAAGACTTAGGTCATATTGATTATAAGAATCTAACTTATGGTGATATAATAAACCAAATCCAAGAGACAGGTCTTAAAATGTGCATTGATTTTAAGATTCGTAAACAAGCAAATAAAGATAAAAATAAAGCCAAATATGAATTGGGAACATTCTGTGAACAATATGGTTTACTGCCTGTTGCCCCTTCTAGAAGAAAACATATCAAACACCACAAAAAAGATAAATATAATTCTAAAAGAAAACATAAGCACTGTCATAAAGATAATAAAAATGATTATTATAAAAATCAGTCAAATTATAAGAAAAAATCTTATAAAAATCCTTCTTATAAACCTAAGAACAAAAGTTATAAAAAATTTGATAAAAGTAAAGTTGTTTGCCATAATTGTGGTAAAAGTGGTCATTACAAAAATGAATGTAAAGTTAAAGAAAAACTCAATCAGTTAAAAATCTCTACTGAAGATACTGAACACATATTAGAATTAATGAGAATAGAAAATCAATCTAGTAGTGACGACTATGATAATGACTTTTCTGATTCTTCTATAAATTCTAGTACCAGTAGTCATAGTAGCCAAACTCCTGACATCACCTTAGGATGTGTCGATAGTTGCTGCAATAAAAAATTAAATGTTATCAATAAAATTAATGTTCTCATAACTAATGAAGAAGAGCAAAATTTATTAATTGAATTAATCAGTAAAATCACTGATCCAAAATGAAAAACGCAATATACCAAACAGTTAAAAGATTTATTGACTAAAGATAACCCTATTAATAAAATTAATAAGGTTAAAGAAAAACCTGTTTTTAGCCTTACAAAACCCTCGAGAGATTCAAAAATCTAGTCAAAGAAATTACTTTACCAAAATTACATATTGAAGTAAAAAATATGAAAAAAGAAATTTCTTAACTTAAACAAGAAATTGCTATTATTAAAGCTAACAATAATATCGTTATTCATGATTCTTCTAATAGTGACGAAGGAGAAGAAGCTGAACCTTCTAAGGAAACTGAAGAAGTTGAAACTTCTAACCACCAAGCTCAACTCATTGAACAAGGTAATTCTTTAAGAATATTAAAAGAAATTACCATTCAAAAATGGTATATTAATATAACCATAGTTATCGATAAAACTTTCACTTTAGAACTCCCAGCCTTAGTTGATACAGGTGCTGATCTCAACTGTATTCAAGAAGGGTTAGTTCCAACTAGGTTTTATGAAAAAACCAGTGAAAGACTTAGCTATGTTAATGGTAGTCAAATGGAAATAAAATATAAATTGCCTAAAGTTCATATTTGTCAAGATAATGTTTATTTTAAAACATCATTTGTTTTAATACGAAACATGACTGATAAAATAATTTTAGGATTACCATTTATATATTTATTATATCCATTTAGTACTACTACTAAAGGATTAACCAGTAATCATTTAGGTCACAAAGTCACTTTTAGATTCATAACTGAACCTAAAGAAAGGGACTTGCGACATATCCAGGATCAGTCAATCTCTAACAGTTTAAATATTTTAAATAGTAAAATCCAACATTTGAATTATTTAAAAGATGAGATTAAATACAAAAGAACTGAAGATCAATTAAAAAATCCTAAACTCCAGAGTAAAATAAAAGACTTTCAAGATCTTTTGAGTAAAAATGTATGTTCTGATTTACCCCATGCTTTCTGGCATCGGAAGAAACATATTGTTAGGCTACCTTATGCTAAGGAATTTAAAGAGCATTTAATTCCCACTAAGGCTAGACCTATACAAATGAATTAAGAGCAAATGGAATTTTGTAAAAAAGAAATTTATGATTTACTTAGTAAGGGTTTAATCAGAAAAATAAGTCACCTTGGTCTTGTCCAGCTTTCTATGTTAACAAGAATGCTGAAATAGAGAGAGGAGTACCCAGGTTAGTTATTAATTACAAACATTTAAACAAGGTTTTAGAATGGATTAGGTACCCATTACCCAATAAAAAATATTTAATTGGTAGGTTAAGTCAAGCAGTTGTCTTTAGTAAATTTGATCTTAAGAGTGGATTTTGGCAAATCCAAATCCATGAAGAGGATAGATACAAGACAACATTTAATACACCCTTTGGTCATTGCGAATGGAACGTAATGCCCTTTGGTCTTAAGAATGCCCCTAGTGAATTCCAGAATATTATGAATGATATCCTAAACCCATTTAGTCATTTTGCTATTGTCTACATCGACGATGTTCTTATTTTTTCCAATTCAATTAAAGAACATTGAAAATATTTAAACTCATTCTTTAGAAGTGTTCAATCTAATGGATTAGTTCTATCTCAGTCAAAATGCAGTCTATTCCAAACTAAAGTTAAATTCCTTGGTCATAATATCTAGTATGGCCAAATACACCCAGTTGATAGAGCTATACAATTCACCAGTAAATTCCCAGATATCATTACAGATAAAACCCAACTTCAAATATTTTTAGGTTCTCTAAATTATATTGGTGAATTCTATAAAAATATGCTAATTGTCTGCAAACCGTTATTTGAACGATTGCAAAGTAATCCTCCACCTTGGACAGATGTTCACACTTCAGTTGTCCAAGAAGTAAAAAAACATGTTAAATCTCTTCCTTGCCTTGGCATCGCCAATCCTACAGCTTTTAAAATTGTTGAAACAGATGCCTCTGAAATTGGCTTCGGAGGGATTCTCAAACAAAAATTAACACCCAATTCTCCTAAGTAACTTGTTTGCTTTTATTCTCATGCCTGGAATCCAACCCAAATCAATTATTCTACTATTAAAAAGGAGATTTTATCTCTAGTTTTATGCATTAATAAATTTCAGAGTGATTTATTAAATCAAAAGTTTTTAGTAAGGATTGATTGCAAATCTGCAAAATGTGTTTTAGAAAAAGATGTTGAAAACATTGCCTCTAAACAAATATTTGTCATATGGCAAGCTATTTTATCTATATTTGATTTTGATATTGAATACATTAAAGGTAGTCAAAATTCAATCCCAGACTTTCTAACCAGAGAGTTTATCCAAACAGGTACCCATCATGAGTGAAAGAGAGAAAGATAAGCGTAAGCGTGATCGTGGAAAGCTCCCTGTCTCCGGACAACCTAGTAAAAATAAAGTAGCAATTGTTCCTGTTCCTCACCCTAGTTACCATGTTCATCCTCCTTCTACTCAATTTCAGGTCTTAGGTCAAATCCCTAAACCTTACAGTTCAGCCCTAGTTAGTCAACCTAAACCTTTTGATCCTTTTGAATCTCTAGCCCAGAGTCAGCTTCAAAAAATTGATCAAAATAAGTCAAGAGCCGAATACATCCCCAATTATGAAGTCAACCTTTTCTATATTGAACCTTCAATGAATCCAAAGAATGACCCAGTTAAACTTGCTACCCAGTTTTTACCTCCTGGATGGCATTTCATTCCTTTTACCCCTCATAAGTCATTATCCTTTTACAAGGATCTTCTTATTCAAACAGAGTCAGTAGTTTTTAAACCTATTTTTGACAGGAATGATAATACCAAAATTATCTTCCATTCCCTTTACATTAAACAAATCATCTCTATTTCTGATTGGAAAAATTTGATGGGCATAAACAACCAAGGCTCTGATGCCAAGAGGGCGGAAGGAAACAGATGGGCGGAAGCAGATAGAGAAAGGCCATGAGAACAGATAGAAGACTACTCACAGATCATAATCATGTTTCAATTATGCAAGAATTAAACATGCAAATGCCATAGCCAACAGATGTCAGTCCAATGAGATGCTAACAATTGTTTACTAAAATAATTTCTTTATTGAATCTGAAAATATATTACAAGCAATAAAACATAAACTAAATACAAAGGCTTGACTCGGGGTTATTACCAGAGGAGGAGAGGAGGAGATGAGGAGAGAATAAGAGGTACTTAACCAATCTGCCTCACTCAAATGACTGAGCGTTCTTTTTATAGAATAAGAAAACACTATTACAACTTTACTATTACAAAAAGTAAATGATTACAGACACTTTTTACTATTCATGAATAGTGACTCTTTTTACTGTAGACTGCTACTTTCGGTGGAAAAGTAGAATCTTTTGGCTGGGAGCGCTGCAACTGTTGACTAGCAGACATAAGTACAGGGGCACTGAGTGACAGGGGGCCACAAGGCATTAGATGATGCGGTGTGCTTGACTGAAAGCTAACTGACGACTGACTTACGGCACGGGCCGGAATTAACTGAGGGCTCACGGGAGCTGGAGAGGAGCTCAGGGGAGCTTGACTAAGCAAAAGGATCTTGGGCATCCTGGAGGTCGATGGTGCCGTAAGGTTTCTTATTGATGCTAGCAGATGACTGTTGAGAAGATGACTTTGAAGAAGAAGATGAAGCATTACTTTCTTCTTCACGGAGAGAACTTACTCTGGCTTGAATGGCCTGTGTGAGTAATTTTAACTCAGCAGTGGAATAATTTTTTACATTAGAAACATCAAGAGTACCAGAATGACTGGGACTAGAAAGTTTGACTTTAGGTTTACTAGAAGAACCTTGAGCAGGAATAGATTTAATAGGAGTAACTGGAGAAAGAGGGAAATCTTTCTGAACTTGGGAAATAATCCTATTAACGTCAAATTTATCCCACCATTTAATAAAAAAGATTCTGGAGACTACCGGAGGTTGACTAGAAGAAGGAAGGTTATACTGCCATTTAAGAATCCAAGGGATCTTATATTTACTAACAAAACGGAGCAGATAGAGAAAGGCCATGAGAACACTGATTTTTTCAAGTATATGTATATATATATATATATATATATATATATATATATATATATATATATATATATATATATACATAGGAAAATTTTCAAAAGCAAACTTTAAAAAGCGAACTAAAGACGAACCGTCGTCTTTGGTATCTATGGCGACGGTTCGACCCGTCGTCATAGAGTGCATGGCTATGGCGACGGGTCGAACCGTCGCCATAGATAACAAAGACGACGGTTCGTCTTTGGTTCGCTTTTTAAGGTTCGCTGGAGAAGGAGACTATATATATATATATTGACCAATACTTTGACTTCCTATTAGGCTCACTATGGACTTATGAATCAAATAAGTTGGGTTCATTCATTTAATTTGTTTTTGGCTCAATTTATTTATCCCATTGGGCTAACATTAAATAACATGTGTTACATTTAATTAAATCAAGTATTAGGCTAATTTAATTATTACATGGATCAAGGTTTAAATTAATTACATGGACTACTAGGTAAATTTATTTGACCTAGTTTAATACCTCATTTGGACTTATAATATAATTCAATTAGACTTGCTTTAATTAATTATAACACCTTGTTTTATTACTTTAAATAAATATACACATATACAAGTATATTCATTCAATTATTTAATACACAATTAATTAGCACAAAAATTTTAATTCATTGCTAATTATTTAATAATTATAATTACAATGACATATAGAATTCGTGATCATTACAAAACTGCACCGCATGTTTCAAAATCGTACCGCACCAATCACAAGCGGTTTCATGTGTGGTTTTGAATTTGTAAAAACCGTACCAAACCGCACCATGCTCACCCCTAGTTTCAATAAATATTTACAAAGCAGAGTTCTAGTCTTTTATATTTTTTGGAATGAAAACTTTAAGCTCGTGATTAAGCCTAGTCTAATCTGACAGCTAAACTGGGCCGAATTTTGTAGTTTGCTAATAAGTTACCAAATGATAACAAACTGAAATAGTAACCTTAGATCATGTTTGTTTGTAAAAATTATAATCCTGAAACTATGAGATTATAATTCTAAGACTATTAATCTCAAGATTAAATAGTTATAGTCACATATTCATTTCGACTATGATTATTTATGGAATAACTTAAAATAATATCATATTATGTTTCTTTTTTCCAGAATTATTTAAAAGATACAAACTTATAATTTGGACTATTATAGATGGATACAATGGTTATTTTCAACAAGGGTAAATGTTAATTTTGTTCACAATTTTTTATCTCAAATAATAAAAATTATAATACTTAGTTGAACATGATATTAAATAATCTCTCATTTTAAATCATTTTGTTATCTTCAGACTAATAATTCTAAGTCTAATTGTTAAAACAAAAGAGAAATTTAAAATTAATAGTCTAATTTAAAATATTATTTTTTTAAACAAACATAACCTTAAGATACATACAATACAAATAGGTGAATTATTATTTGTCATTGCTTCATCCTTGTTACGTACATATATAATAATTACACTAATATATACTAGTCGGATAGTAAGATAAATTCAGCCCTACGTCCACCTGCAACTATTAATATATCTAATAATATTTTTCCTCTAGCTGTTGACAGAGTTTCTTTAGGTTCTTTATTGTTTATTCCACTTATGTCAGATTGTTAAGGTTCCAAGGTTGTTGGCGGATAAACCCCATAAGCTGGTTTGTCTTACTAGGAACGCGTGTAATGTTTTCCAATATTAATGCATGCTTTATTTTAACCAAAAATAAAATATAAAATAAAATAAAATAAAAAATAAAACCTAGCTAGATATTATGACAATGGAAACACTTAACTAATATTACACAAGGGAGATGGGCAACGTCATAGAAGTTTATCATGACAACTTTACCCTTGATAGCTAAGCTTGGGTGAGTGGCTGGTTATATTGAAATCCTAACCAAGGACCTTGTATAAAGTTCGTGCTACTTCTATTTTTACAAAAATAAAAGAAGCATAAATAAATAAATAAATCTTTATTTTTGTTTCTCTTTTTCTGCAACATCCTTTATAAGTTCATGAAAAAAATGATAAATCTTGCGATTTTTTTATTGTCAGTTACATGAATAATTATTAATGATAATATTTTTAATCAAATATGTAATATCATGGGTCAACCTTATAATTTTGTAAGTCGACAGAAAACTTTCGCAATATATAGCAACACTCCTTTTTACAACTTTTGTAACACCCTAGTCACATATCATAAAAAAAAATGATATATCTTGCGACTTTTGTATTAAATTTTTTTATTGTCAGTTACGTGAATAATTATTAATGATAATATTTTTAATCAAATGTGTAATATCATGGGTCAACCTTATAATTTTGTAAGTCGACAGAAAAATTTCGCAATATATAGTAACACTCCTTTCTACAATTTTTGTAACACCCTAGTCCCATATCATAACATATGGGCCGAATAGTTTGATACTTATATAAGAACTAAAGTTGCTATCACTAATATCGTTAGTCATAACCTTTTGAGAAACCTGTGGTCGGCTAAGATGCCCCAATAATATATTATTGAGACAAGTGCATTGGGCCAAATTATGTTATGATTTGATTCAAACTCAAGATTTGACCAGGGAAGTTACATATGATATCAGAGTTAGGTTCTCAAAAACTTGGGTTTGGTTATCAGATCGGGTTATCGGAGGTGGGAACATGAAGGCGACTCTAGTAGGTCGCTCGTATTATACCACAATGGCTAGAGAGAAAAAGCTACTAAGCTCTGGTAGGTCGTTGGTGTTATCCTATAATGGCTAGAGAGACAAAGTTAATGAGCTCTGTGCATGGCTATTTGTTCAACCTGACGAGGACGTTATGCATTTAAGTGGGGGAGTTTGTAATACGTCAGTCCCACATTGTAACATATAAGATAGTTTAGTACATATATAATGACTCAAGATGATATCACTAACACCTTCAGTCATTACCTTTTAGGTGAATTTATGATAGCCTAAGATAACTCGAGAAGATATTACTAAGACAAACGCATTAGGTCTTATTATGTTATGATTTGATTCGGACTCAAGATTTGACCCGGATTATATAACTCTATTAGCACATGTATTTAGGTTGCCAAATTTAAATTTAATAATTATTAGAATTATAATATATTTGCAACAAGTAAATTTTTTAAAGTCCTTACAATAATCTTTTTAAAAGGACTTAGCTAAGGATCTAATATTTTAGGCAGATCCATGATCGTAGAATAGCCATGTAAATTCGTGTAGTTAAAGACTAGCTAAAGACTTATGCTAAATTGTCTAAGTAATAGCTGAAGAGGTCTAAGATCAAAGAGGTAAAGATAAATTCGTTTAGTCAAGTGAACTTAGCTAATGATCTAATATTTTAGGCAAATCCATGATCCTAGAATAGCCATGTAAATTCGTATAGTTGAAGACTAGCTAAAGACTTATGCTAAATTGTCTATGTAATAGCTGAAGAGCTCTAAGATCACAGAGGTGAAGATAAATTCGTTTAGTCAAGTGAACTTTGAGATCGTTTAGCAAAAGATTGGACGTAGAGTATAACGCAGAAACCATTAAAGAAACATAAAACTAATATCATTTGGCAAAGTCACTAAACAATTTGAAGATTAACTCTACGATTTCGCACTAAAAACATTTATGGAAAAATTTGTAGAGTGCAGCAGTCTGACAAGCAATGGAAGGTCGATGGCTAAGGTCATGCGATCTTAACTCACATTCCCCAAATCGATCTTATCCTTTATGAGTTAGTGATAAAGTTGAAGGAGACAAGTCTGCTTTTTCAACAGCTAGTTGTCCAAGGACAAGGACACATGTTTGCTACTGCTCCAAAAGTAGTATGACTAAAAGTGACATCCTGTAATCTAGTAGACAAAATTGGAAGTCAAAGGAATTATGTGTTGGCAAGTGTCCCTGACTATTTGGAGTAACGATAACAATCCAACGAGCAAATTCTAAAGCACACTTATAAAAGGATTGATATAATAAAACTTGAAGACTACTGAAGATTTGAATTCCAACGCTTTAAAGGTCAAGGGTACAACTCCACTCTATGATCATACTAGCAAAAATTTTACTCTTAAGTCATGTGAAAGAAGTTTTGATTGCATACTTAACATCACTTGATCTTAGCTAACCAAGTATTTGTAACTTGAAGGATTCTTAGTGAATCATTATTATAGAAATTTTGTGTGAACTGTAATTTTTTCAACCTCACTTATTCTTGGTGAATCATCTCTACTCTTGGAGTAGAAAAGAAGACTATGAGACTTTTGTACTCTAAACCTCTTAAAATCCTTATGTCTTTACTTTTTATTTTTATTTTCTACATTCATATTCTAGTAAAGTGGTTTTGCTCTATGATTACACTAAATTTAGAATCAAGTATTTTTATTTATCTTTGAAGAGGTTTTTTGATTAATTAATTAAGGAAAAAAATACACTTTTGTTACACCAAATTTCACCCTCCTTGCAATTCAGCCTCTAAAATAATTGGGTTTATACATCCATTACATCTACCTAATTTCATACAATGTCCCCCTCCTAAAATTCAATTTTCGGCTAACATTGGCCAAAAAACTTAACCCAAACGATAACCTGGTTGGAGCCTAATGGATTTATACACTATTCTTCTTATAGATTTAAGAAACCTCGTGAATTCGAGAATATTTGGTTAACCTAGAACGATATCTAGACCTACTATGGGTATTACGTCCTGTTTTAAGACCCCTACCTTTTGATTATACTTGAATATTTAAAATTTCTCTGTCCAGCTCCCCCTTTCTACTCCCTCAAGTCCCCTTCTCTCCATTTGCTATTTAAGGTTTATATTTATAGCAACCTCCAGAAACTATCATTTATTTCCTTAATTACTTAATTAAGAGTTTATGTCTCTTATTTTTTATAGCATTGAAAATACAATAATCTAATATATACACTAAGGGAGAGCAAGAATTCACATTTATAACCCTTTCTGCACTGCATTTGAAAAATCCACAAGCTGTTGTGCGATGCAGATACACAGTGTGATTTCCAAACTTAGTATCCGCACATATGTGGATGCGATTGCGGATACAAGGAATATTCATTCTTCAGCTTAACCATTCTTCTGATGACACTACTTTTTTGTCTACAGTCTTTTTTGTTCACTTCTTGATAACTTAGATTTCTCCTTCTTCGTGAACTTGGTCTTCTACTCTTCTCAAGTTCATTCTTTTTCTTTTTCTTGATCCTCTTGATCAACTCCACTTAATTGGACACATGATGTCTACAAGATTAATGACTCCACTCTTTCTTTGTTTAGTGCACTTCTTCTGAAGTGGTGGATGTCATATGTCCTTCTTCTTCTGATAAGCTAGCTATTCTAAATTGTTCTCTGCTCTTTGTCTTCTTTTACTAGTTTTCCTCAGACTACTTCTTTGTTGGAGAATTCATTAGTAAGATCATCCTAATCATTTGTCGTATTGAATCTATCTCTCAGTGTCGTTGACATTATGTTCTCAAATAGGTATAACATTGAGGCAGCTTATCAATTATGTAACTCTGCATTCTGAAGTGGCTTAAAGATATTTGTAACTCAACGATCTGAGGATATTCAGTTCAGCTTTATTCTACGATCTTGAGTATTTTGATCTGCTCAGCACCTTTGAGCTTCTGTCTTCACTTCTTTAGCTGGAGCATTTTGTCCTTGTTGTGTTGTGATAGGTCTACTCAATAGAACTTTACAAACTCTTTTATTGTGTTGATCTTGTGAGATGACCTCTACTCATTTTGCTTCTTTCTACTGCTTAGATGTAAATCTGATTTCTCCAATTTAATGCTTTATCATTCTTCTCTTGCCTATTCAATGCTTAGCACATAGTCTCTTACATTATTCATTTGTTTGTTTAGTTTTCTTCCGTAGTGGTTTTGTGTCCCCTTAGTGGATTTGTCTTTTTTGTTGATTTCCTCTCAACAATTCTCTTCTTATGATGTGTTCTACGATCTTCTATTTATTCAATTCTTCTTCTTTATTCTTCATTCTCCGATCTGCTCTTTGCTTGACAATCTTGTCCACTCCATTTCTCTTTACGATTTAAACCTTTTTACTTAACCATCTAAGAGTTGTGGGTCGTCGGGTTGAGCTTAGGCCATCTTACTCAACGACTCCACAATTTTGATCATTTTGCTCTGCCATTTCTCAGTTTTTAATATCTGATGCTCCACTCTTGTTCTAATGATCTTCAGCCTCAGTAGTGCTCTTCTTGATTTTGCTATTTTGATTTGTTTTGCTGCTTCTTGAGCTCTATTGGTCTTGATCTCTAAAGTAGTCTATTACATTTTGGATAATACTATATATTTGAATTTAAACTAACAAATTTGCTCCCTAATGTTCTTTTACAACATTATTCTTTTAAGAATAATACAGAGTTTACTTTTTTGATCAACTTAATAAATTCTATTTTTTAGTTTTGGATCAACCTAACAAATTTGATCTCTAAGTCCTTTTGCAATGATTATTGTTTTTAAGGACTGTATAAAAGTAAACAAATGTTTATACATTCACACTTGCTCATTACTTAAATTATTTTTTTTACTTTAACCCCCCCCCCCCCCCTAATTTTGGTTTATGTAGCATAAAAATTAGATTAATCATTATCTATGGGATCAACTCTTACTTGCACCACTACATAAATATTTACCAAATTAAGGTTTTATTTTTGATTATCTGTGACAGCACAACAGATACCGCTTTAAAAAATAATACGTTAATAACATTCATAACTGCATGCACTTGAACATTTTAATAAGCAAATTTAACTATGTTACACATTCTATAGTTCCTACACAGTAGCTCAATATATGCCATAAGATTTACTCACTGTGGTTAAGCAAGTTTTCTGAGAATCTGCTCTGATACCAATTGTTGTTTTCTCAATGGCATAAAAACGATCTAAAAGGGGAGGTTAAATAGATCGTTTAAAACACTGTTTATTACTTATTCAAACACATTTACCAAACATTTAAACTATTAAATTTAGTACAGTGGAAATGGTTGTTTGGTAAAACCTTTTTTTGACAGTCACTGACAGTTCTGATGTTGAGTAATGCTATTGAAATGTCATTACTGATTAAAGAATAGTTATAGCAGTTCTGACCGTTGTAATGCAAGCAGTTAATAAGGTAAAGAGACATAGAGACAAAAAGGAGCACAATAATTTTTAAATGGTTCAGAGCAAAAAAGATCTCATAGTCCACTCTTCTGCTCATCGAGTAGTAAATTCACTAAAGATTGGGTCACTGAAACTAAGGTTCACTTAGAACCACTACAACTGGACACTTAGTCCTTCCACACAAGATCTGATTCACTTAGAATCAGGCGAGATACTAAGTTTTTTTCTTATTTAAGGTTTTGAAACCCTCTGACTTTAGGATCCCTTAACCTAACCCTTTTGGGGCTGATTCACTTAGAATCAGGCGAGCCACTAAGCCTCGACTTCTGTTGTTGATGATGATAATTGTTTGAAGTGCTACAAAGCTAACATTGAGCTCTGTTCTTCTGATAGAGCTTAGCAGCTAAGTGATTTCTCTTTAACATTGATCTATGAAACTCTTGTGTGTATCTCTTCTGCTTTGGCTCTATTCTCACTGAAAATCACTTTTTGCTCGATCCTCCAAAGTGTATCTTAATTTTAGGTTGTTGATATTTCTATTAAGTAGATCGGTTCATTTTTCGGTCTTCAGTAAATCAGACGCTTTCTCTATATTCTTCATTCTTGTACAGACTGATCTTTTTTCTATGTTTTTTACCAATTCTCCTTTTTTCACCTGATATTTCTCTGTTGGTCGACCCCCTTTTTAATTGTATTTGAAATCTATCCATTGATAAGTTATCATTTGTTCATTGACTCCTCTGATCTTGATAGACTTTTGATGTTGGCTTATCAGAGTTGGGTCTGCTTTCTTTCTGTCAGGTTATCACATCAATCTTTTACAACGGTAATATTTTACTTATTTGAACTACTCGTTAGATATACTGATTTTAGACTTTCATTTTAAAGCTTTGAAATTACCAATACTCACTTTAGACCCTTCTCTTTTTCAGATCTTTCCATTATCAGTTCATTGTCAAACTTGATATATTCTTCGAGTTTCTTAATCACAATATTTCTTGGCATTCGTGGATAATTAGGTTGATTCTTAGATTTAGAATTTATAATTCTTCACCTTTACGGTTAGTTCTACAAATATTCATTCTGAACATATAGCTTTACGATTCTGCAGTCTTTAATATTCTCATTCTAGGAGTGGTCTTCATGTACTCAATGATTTCTTCGGTATTCATATCATAAAGTTCACTATTTAGCCCAACCATTCTTCTGATGACATTGTTTCTTTGTCTACAGTCATTCTATGATCCTCGATCCCTTTAGCTTTACTTTCTGCTAGACAAGTTTAGTTCACTTTTTGAGAACTAAGACTTCTCATTCTCTATAAACTTAGTCTTCTGCTCTTCTCAAGTTCATTTTCTTCTTCTTCTTAATCCTCTTGATCCGCTCCCATTAATCAGACACATGATGTCTGCAAGATTAATGACTACTATTTCTCTTTTTAGTGCACTTCTTATGATGTGGTAGATGTCATATGTCATTCTTCTTCTGATAAGCTAGTTGTTGCTAAATTGTTCTATGCTCGTTGTCTTATTTTACTAGTTTACCTCAGACTACTTCTTTGTTGGAGAATTCATTGGTAAGATCATCCCAATCATTTGTCGTGGTGAATCTATCTCTAAGTGTCATTGGCATTATGTTCTTGAACAGGTATAGCACTAAGGCAGCTTATCAATTATGTAACTTTGCATTCTGAAGTGGCTCAAAGATATTTGTAACTCAACGATCTGAGGATATTCAGTTCAACTTCCTTATACGATCTTGAGTACATGGATCTATTCAGCACCTGTGAGCATCTATCTTCACTTCTTTAGCTAGAGCCTTTTGTCCTTGTTATGCTGTGACAGGTCTGCTAAATAGAACTCTATGAACTCTTCTATTGTGTTGATCTTGTGAGATGACCTCTGCTTCTTTTGGTTCTTTCTACTGCTTAAAAGTAAATCTGATTTCTTCAATTTAGTGTTTTAGCATTCTTCTATTATCTTTTCAATGCTTAGTACATAGTCTTTTACATTCTTCATTTGGTTGTTTAGTTTTCATCCTTAGTGGCTTTGTGTCCCCTTAGTGGATTTGCCTTTTTCGTTGATTTTATCTCAACGATTCTCTTCTTCTGTCGTGCTTTACAATCTTCTGTTTACTCAATAATTCTTCTTTACTCTCCATTCTTCGGTCTGCTATTTGTTTGACGATATTGTCCTCTCCATTTCTTTTGACAATTTGGATCTTTTTACTTAACGATCTGAGAGTTATGAGTCATGGGGTTGAGCTTAAGGAATCTTACTCAACGATTCCACAATTTTAAGTATTTTGCTCTACCATCTCTTAGTTTCTAATATCTGATGCTCCACTCTTGTTCTGATGATCTTCAGCCTCTATTGTGCTATTCTTAATTCTGCTGCTTTTGATTTATTTTACTACTTCTTAAGCTTTATTGGTCTTGATCTTTAACTTAGTCTATTACATTTTGGATACTACTTTGTATCTTGATTCAACCTAACAAATTTAATCCCTAATGTCATTTTACAACATTATTTTTAAAGGATAAAAGAATTGCTACAATAACACTTGAAGACTACTAAAGATTTGAATTCCAATGCTCTAAAGGTCAAGGGTCCAGCTCCACTCTACGATTATAATACCAATTTTTTTACTATTAAGTCTTGTGAAAGAAGTTTTGATTGTATACTTAATAACACTTGATCTTAGCTGAACAAGTCTTTGTAACTTGAAGGATTCTTAGTAAATCATTACTGTAGAAGTTTTGTGTGAACTGTGATTTTTGTAACCTCACTTATCCTTAGTGGATCATCCTTACTCTCGGAATAGAAAAGAAGACTATGAGACTTTTGTACTCCGAACTCTTAAAATCCTTATGTCTTACTTTCTGTTTTTATTTTCTGCATTCATATTCTAGTAAAGTGGTTTTGCTCTACGATTACGCTAAATTTAGAATCAAGTATTTTTATTTTAATCTAAGAGATTTTTTAATTAATTAATTAGAAAAAAATACACTTTTGTTACACCATATTCCACCCCTCCTCGCATTTCAATCTTTAAATCCCCCCCCCCCCCCCCCCCTAAAATTCAATTTTTGACTAAAATTGGCCAAAAACCTAACCCCCTAAAATTCAATTTTTGACTAAAATTGGCCAAAAACCTAACCCAAACGATAACCCGATTGGAGCCTAATCGATTTATACACTATTCTTTTTATGGATTAAAGAACCCTCGTGAATTCAAGATTATTTGATTAACCAAGAACAATATCTAGACCTACTATAAGTATTATGTCCTATGTCAAGACCCCTACCTTTGATTATGCTTGAATATTTGAAATTTCTCTGTCCAGCTCCCCCTCTCCATTTGCTATTTAAGGGTGATATCTATAGCAACCTCCAGAAGTTGTCATTTATTTCCATAATTCCCTGTCATTTATTTCCATAATTCCTTAACTGAGATTTTATATCTCTTGTTTTTTTATAGCATTGAAAATAAAATAATCTAATGTATATACTAAAGGAGAGGAAGAATTCACATTTATAACCGTATCTACACTGCATTTGCAAAATCAGTACGCTGCGGTGCGAATACGTAGTGTGATTTCCAAACTTAGTATCCGCACATATGTGGTTGCAAATGCAGATACAAGAAGTGTCCACACCACACATATAATATATATACATATTTTGAAACTCCAAAATCTAACTCCAACTCTTTTGCCAATCTTCAAGCATAATGCTGGAAACTAGAACACATGAATAAGTAATAAATTACTTTAGATATCCTAAAATGTAGATTATGGTGCTACCTATCTCACATACCGATAATAATAATTTTTATAATTTTTATATTTTATAATTTCTTTAATAATAGTATAGATAATATTAATATTTTTATTTTTCGAATTTTAATTTAATTTTTCATTATGTCGTGCCTTCAAACACGGGCAATTACTAGTATATATATATATATAACAAGTATTTGATATGAAGTAAAATAGGACGAATAACATCCATACCATTCATTATAAAAATCAATGACTAAAATTAAAAAATTGAAACATATTGTCCGCTACTATTAGTAGCGGATGACTAAACCATCTTTTACTAATAGTAGCGGAAGATGATGAGTTACATCTGCTGCTATTAATAACGAACAGTTTACGTCTACTATTAATGGTAGCGGATGGTGATTGGTTACATCTGCTACTATTAGTAGCTGACACTCGGCTACTAATAGTAGCAAATAACGATTTTGCAGTTTTAATCTGAGTTGTTGCTTCATATATTGGATGTTATTGATAGTGTTTGCTCTGTTTTGCTCCATAGCAAATGTCCATAGCAAGTACTTGATATAGAAAAATATTAAAAGGAAAAGTTTCTAACATCACTCAGTCTACAAGGCTACAATATTTATGGTTCATGCAGCCAGTATGCATATAAATCTTCACATTATTAAAATAGAGCAAGACTGTGCAACTAAACATGTTCTTTTCCACTGCTTTTTCTGAGGTTCAATATTTTTTTGGGGGTTAAAATAGGAATAGCATTAATTCATGGAAATAAGTCCTGGGAACTTAGTCCCTACAATATCTACCATCACATACAATCCAGAGTATTACGATAAATAACAGCATCATAATTTAAATTTGAGCAGCTCAGATTTGCAAGGGCATCGACACACTGGTTTGACTCCCGAAATACATAATTAAATCTGATAAGAACCACATATCCTTAACCTTAGAGAGGATGAAGCTTTACCTGAACCCCATGCTGTGGACAAACTGTCATCATTTGAACCGGAGAGTGAATATAAGTCGGTGACAAGGTAAAACTATAGCGCTGCAATATCATTGACAGAGCAGCTTTCATTTCATTAGTTGCAAAGTTGGATCCTACACATGTCCGAGGCCCGAAGCCAAAGGGAAGAAACCCTGCTGAATTGTTGTTTGTAGCATTCGCAATCCCTTGGGCAAATCTCTCCGGTTTGAACAGATGCGTGTCGTCTCCCCATATTTGTGTGTTGTGATGAAGTGCTAGTGTTGGAATGAAAACATGTATATTGGCTGGAAGTATGAATTTCCCCAATCTGGTTTCCTTTTTAACTTCTCTTAAAAAGAATTGGGCAGGAGGGTAGAGCCTTAGTGTTTCATTGATGATCATGTTGATCTACACCACAAAAATGTTGATGAGGACATTGATCAATATCATGATATATACGTACACACTAACGATGTAAAACTGTAACCTGAGTTTATCATTTTGTAAAAGATATGATAACTGACTTTAGCAAACCGCTACCTCACGGTACAATTTGTAGCACCTGACCACCTAACAATTTTGCAATACTAATTATAACTTAAAACATATGATTTTTACACTAATAACAGTTTTTTGAGAGGGATTTGTTAATTAGTCAAACTCAAGGACGAAAATTTCACACAAACACAAGGAAAAGTTTTGCATTTTAGTTTATAATGTATGCTCTAGAATTGATCAAAATAATCGTGATTATTAGTATTAAACCTTTTTTAGCTTCTGAAAGCCATCAGAATTTGGCTTTTCCTGGCCAAATATCTCGAACACTTCTTGTCTAGCTTTTTCTTGCCAATCCGTATGAATTCCAAGAAGAAAAATGATCCATGCTAGTGATGTTGCTGTAGTTTCCTGTCCAGCAAGGTAGAACGTCTTGCATTCATCAACCACATCTTGTACTGTAATTCTGTTCTTCTCATCAGCATCATTCTTAGCCTTCAAAAGTAATCCAAGAAAATCAGTGCCAAAACTTCCTGATTCGCCGCTCATAGTACTAGCCTGCTCTCTTTTCTCCATAATTCTCAAAATAGAATTGTATATTCCTTGCTCCAGTTTCTCTGCTTCGATTTCATCTTTACTTTTAAAAATTGGTCTGCAAAATAAATTAAATGCTACTCTAAATGAGTACAAGAAATTCAGAAAAATCAGACTCTACGTAAAAGGGTGATTTTACCTGAGGCCAGGAAGCTTAATTTTGAAAGTATTTCTGAACATGAAGTTACCCAATTTTTTCAGTTTTTCAAAAATATCCTTCCCTTCTAAATAACTGCTCCCAAAAGCTGTCCTGGAAATTACTTCTGATGTTAATATCTTGAACTCTTCAAAAACCTCGATCTCTTTTCCTTCATGTTGTTTCCACCTCTCTAGCATCATCTCAACACTAGCAATCATTGCCGAAGTCATACTCTACACAAATGCAATCACGATATTATAAGTTACTGCTGGTAATTAATTCTTCCTTGTGCACTCTCATGCCAATACATTAATACTGTCAATTATGCTTAGAGGTGGCAAACGGGCCGGGCTTCGTTGGGCCAAGCTAAAAAAGTCCGGAATTTGCCAGGCAAAAAATCTTAAGCCCGTGGCCCGCCCGCAGGTTTTTTAAGTTTTTTTTTTTTAAATATTTTTTATAAAAAAATTAATTTTTTTAAAAATATGTATATATATTTACAACTATAATACATAATTTAAAATAAATATTAACTCTAATTATTTGCAATTATAACACATAATTTATACATAATCATTTAATAGTATTAGTAAATAAAATAATCAATAATTTTATAGTCATATAAATTAAAATGTAACTAATCTTGTGATTAATTAATTGATAAATATATATAATATTAATATTAAAGATAAAAGAGTAAAAAAAAAGACTAAAGGTAATATATATATAATATTCATAAAAAAAAATTATATTATTATTCAAGATCACATGTTAGAATTTACTCTTATATTCTTCATAATTCCCTACTTGATTCATTTTTTAAGTTAACATTTTTTTTTTGTCAACAATATCAAACAATAAAAATAAGAAGAGAAAAAAAAATAAAAATTGGGCCACGAGCCGGGCCAAAACGCCCAATTTTTTTTGGGCTGAAAAATGGGAGCCCATAGCTAAATTTTTTTGGGCCGGGCCTTTTTTGCCAAGTCTAATTATGCTAAAGGATTTGTGGGAGCTCGACAGTCCCTAACCAAAAAACTCAGCTGTCTTGGGAGCTCAACAGTCCCTAACCAAAATTCAGCTGTCTAATTAAAATCTCATGAAAATATCAAAATTTTCTTATGAAAATATAACAGTTTTTTCTTATCGCTATAGCTATTTTCAAGCTTAACCACAATAAAATAAAACTTAAATAAAACTTACTTTCAAGCTCTCAGCATGAAAAGAAATATTTGCCAGTTTCCTTTGATTTGCCCATTTTTTGCCCTTGGTTGTCACAAGACCATCTCCTAGTAACTTCTTCAGAAACCCTTCTGTGTCAGTTTTCGGATAAGCTTGATCTCTATTTAATATTTCTTTAACTAAATCCACTTCTGTAACAACAAAATTAGCTCTAGGACCATACCAATTCACAAAATTCTTCCCTGAAAACATAATCCAAAAAGAAAAATAAATGAATTCAGATTAGAGGGGTGTTCGGCACCTACTTATAAGTTAGTCAACCCAACTTATGCGTACTTAAGTTAAAAAAGCTGTACGGACTGACTTTTTTTTTTACTTATAAGTTAAAAAAAATCCAAAAAAATAAGTTTTTGTTGTTTAAAAAAAATGACTTATAAGTCTTTTTTTTTAAATCGATCAACTATTATGAAATGACAGAAATGTCATCTTTTATTTTTTTAATATTCTTCTTACTAAATGACATTTTAGTAATCTTTATATTTTACTTAAGTTATAAATTATTATTAACAAAATACATCCACAACTATTACTTATAATTTCCGATTTATAAATAAAAAGTGATGCCAAATACTTTTATTTATAAATCTACTAAAATTTGAACTTATAAATCTATTAAAATTTTAATTTTAAGTATAAAAAAAAAGTCATTCATGATCGGCCCTAGTTTTGAACGAATTCAGATTAGGTGTTTTGAACAATGTCTCTCATCTGTTCCCAATATTCTAGGATAATTTTGATATTAACAAATAAAAAAACCTAATTATTAAATTAAAAAAAGAAAGAAAAAGAAACGTGTCTGCCTCTTCCTCATACTGTTCCAATCTGCGTCTTTCTTGGACAGTCGGAGGGCTCAGATCTGTAACTATCCGAAATCTGAAACCAAAAATAGTGAAGCTGCCCTATATTCTTATTCTAACATTGTCGTCTAGCGAGTGCATCCAATCCTCCCAAGGCATTAAATTAAAGTCCGCCATTTTTGTATTACATAACCAGTAGATATATGCATATCAACCAATGAAATCGGTAGAGTCAATTCCAGAAAGGAGTCCGTCCTTGGCGAGACAATTAAATCGGGACTCCACTGTTCCGACGAATTGGAACTGGAAGAGGGAGCAATCTTTTTTTTTTAAAATAAAAAATAGATTCTTTTTATTTGTTGATAAAAAAATATTCTAATAATCTCGAGGGTAAATGAGACATTATTCAGGATAGTTGATCTGAACTCAAAATAAATATATATGTTAAGAGTAAATGAAAACTAGACACGATTACCATATATGTTCAGCCAAGAGTACATGTGAGGCTCCATTCTTGCAAATATGTTATTTGATCCGTACTCCATGGGTCTGCTAATGGCTTCCTTTTTCATTCTCATGATTTCTTTGGTGTTTCCATTGGGGAAACTGTAAGAAAGACCCTTGATCCCCTGTCGTTTCATCATCCTCTGGATACGCATCGGAGTCCACCATAATGCATATATGAACCTTATGAAAGCAAAGAGGAAGACTGACAGACACAGAGAGCTCAGAAGAAAGACTACTGAGGCAACCATAGTGTTTCAAGTGTTGATTGATGAGGGCTTTCTCGTGTGGGTTTCAGTTTTTGTTGAATTATTTGGGAAGGAGTTATTACTACTGTATTCTGACGACCGAAATGCAAAAGCGTCTCTCGGTTTTGAATTAATTTTATAAAATTCTCCTTCAAATATTGTTTTTGGCAGAACTCTCCCTCAAACTTTATTTCTGGCGAAACTCTCCCTTCAAAATATATTAGTTGAACAAAAAAGACATTTAATAAGTATGTAATTAAATAAATAATATGCAATTAAATAAATAACTAATTATATAATTCCTAATAATATTAGATTAATTAAATAATTTTATCTCAAATCAAATTATATTTATTTTTAAAAAATATGATAAGATAATATATGATATGATTATATTATGTATTTGTATATAATATTGTTATACATATAAATAGTATATATTATAGTAGATATTCTACATGTTTATACATATAATTATAATATAATATAAAATAAATATAAATATAAATATATATAATATTATATTTGTAATATATATTATATTTATTTTATATTATAATTTATAATAGAACAATATATAAAATATATTATTTTATACATTAAATATATATAATATTAAAACACATAATAATATATAATAGGATATATATAATCATATAAAATGTCTACTGTACTATATAATATTTATATTATATATAATATATAATATAATATAATACGTATAATATAATCATATTATATATTATCTCATCATAATTTTTAAAAATAAATATAATCTGATTATATTTTTATTAAAAATAAAGATGAGATAAAAAATTTCAATTAATATAATATTATTAAGAATCACATAATTAGTAATTTATTTAATTACATATTATTTATTTAATTTAATATTTATTAAGAGTCTTTTTTATGTAATTAATATATCCTGAAAGAAAAATTTTGACCAAAAAAATTTAAGAATTTTTTTTATAAAAATAATACAAATTAAAAAGATAATTTTGTCAAAAAAAAATTATAAAAATAATATAAATCAAAGAGATAATTTTACATTTCAGTGTATTCTAACACATTAATTTATTTGAGAAAAAATCTCAAAGAAGGGAGACAGCTGTTTTTGACTTGTCAATTTCAAGTGACCTAAGACATTACATCAAGTAATTGTCATATGCACAAAATAGGAAATAAAAAATATTTTCAGAATCTCTAACGAATGAAATGTGAGTCACATTTTTATATTATTCATGGGAAAATTCAATCTTGGAAAATAATTAAATTCATTTTTAAAAATATTAATTTCCTATGTCATTATTAAAAATTTTTAATGAATATTCTCTTTTTTACAAGTTAGAAATATTTTTTAACACTAAAGATGATAATTGAATGAATAAGTGATAAGATTTATTATTATTATTATTTTAACTGAGCATAGTAATAATAGTTACGGGTTACAGGCTCCCACTTAACTCCTCTTCCCTGACAAAGTAAACAAACACAAGGCGACAAAGATAATTTTTTCATAGGACCCTTTCTAGTGTTTCTTACGAGTCACTTTTTCAGATTTTTCCTAGGTCACTAGAACTAAAATATAATAGTGTGTGCGTATATATATATATATAAAAAATTTTAAAAACGAACTTTAAAAAGTAAATTAAAGACGAACCGTCGTCTTTTGTATCTATGACGACGATTCGACCCGTCGTCATAGAGTGTATGGTTATGGCGACGTGTCGAACCGTCGCCATAGATACCAAAGACGACGGTTCGTCTTTAATTCGTATTTTAAGATTTGTTGAAGAAAAGGACTATATATATATATATATATATATATGTATAATCGTTTGTCCATTTTCAAATTAAAACGGTACAAAAATCTTTTGCTTAAAACGCTACGTGTAGAAGATAAGATTTTGCCAGATTTCTCCTGGCCCTCACATGTTCTTTCTTACCACTTATTCATTATCAACTCTACTGTATTCTTTTCTTATATTGTCAAGGACATGTTTGGGAAAAAAAATCTTCGGAAATGTGGTCTTCATAATTTATTAGGGGAGGGGAGGGGGAGACAAAATAATTATTTCAATTAATATTTCTGTCGCGACGGGTACAAATACACTTCACAGAATTGGCTTGGGTTTGCAGGCCGGTACGGTCCTCAAAAATTAAAACTCAGACCATTTAAGGCTGGTCCACCCACCCCCTGAGCCAAAGTTCAATTTTATAATAAATTATAATTATTAAATATTTTTTATAGTTAAAAATCATAACAAAAATAAAACTATTCAAATTATAATAAAAATTAATGATTACAATTATCTCAACGCTCCCTTAACACCAAATTTGATATTAAAAGGCTAATTCCAATTGAATGCAGCACCTCTAGCCTCAACTCCACTCCACAGCCCAGTGCCCAATGGCTTTTAAGTTGACCTTCTTTTTTTTTGACCTTGTTCGTTTTTTGATTTTAATAATATATGCTTTATATGTCTAATTTTATATCAAATAGCAATTATAACTAGCGTAAAATTATAGATGGTAAAATAAGATAATGATATGAGAGTTTCTCTTTTACCCCCTTTTATCTTTTGTATCCATATATATTTATATTTAATATTAATTTAAATTTATTATCATATATAACAATACCCAAATTATAATTATAATATCAATCAAACATCACACAAAATAAAAGGCAAACTTCACATAAAAAGCTATATAAGAAGGATTACATCTATCTTACAGATCACTCGTTCATATCCTTAAGAAAAGATAAAATATCACCTTCAGGTACTTGTTTCGGATTAAACCCATAGGAATAAATATTAAATAAACTAGCCGCCCAACTGTGCATATAAAAAGTCCCAAACAACAATCACAAAGGCCAAAAGCAAAACAAACCATTGAGTTTAACAAATTTGAAATGAAAAATGAGCATTGCAGTTTTTGCATGGCAAGCTCATCCATTGAATCCTTTTCTTCTCTTGCTCAATAGATATGAGTATCACAACAGGCAAGTTCATTACTTGAATTCCATGAATTGTATTTATTCATTTGGTTAATCTGTATTTTTTTTTTTTAAAACAAATGTATGTGTTTGTATTAGGCCAATGAAGCCAGCAGTATGGTGGGAAGGCAGTGAGATATTGGGAGGGAGGGATGAAAAATTGCTTCCTAAAATTATATATATATTTTCTTGAACTATATCATATTGAGAGTTTTTCAGTCTACGTGACTGTTAAATATTTGTGGGTCATAATTTTTACTTAATATAAAGATATTCAAAGGTCCTAACGACCCTTCAATATTAACTAAAAGATAATATTATAGTGATCCTCAGAAGATGAAATAATAGAGTAGCCATTAAAGTAAGAAATTGTGTAGTATAATTCATGCTGGAGAAGGTAACTGTCATGTTAATCAATGCTAGATAGGTAACTCGTATATATACTAATTAGTATTGGATATGATAACTAGTTAGTATCTGAATTGATAAGGAAAACAATTTCAAGTCTATCGGACTTTGAAGTCCTCTTGTACGTACACTAGATTTAATGAGCTGTAGGACCAATGTAATGACCCAAGTTTTACCCTTCCCACATTGGTTACTAATATATCCTTAGTCCCACAAAGCTTAGTCTCATATCACCCATTTAGCAAAACGCAACTCCTTCCTTAGGCTATAAATAGAATACTACCTTTCTTATTTTACTTCACTAACTTAAGGGCCTCTATTTTTTAGTAAAGACCTTGTTGTGTGCGGACTTTTTATAAAAAGACATCATTAGTTAAATTTTTGTCATCGATGACGTAAATAATCTGCGGAACTCGTAATTTTTTAGTATGTTTCTTATTTAATTTTTTTGTATTGTTATTTTTGTTTTAAATATTGTATTTAGTTTGTTAGTTGATATTTTAGTATATTTTGTTAATAATTAGTATTTTTGCATTGTTATTATTTTTGTAGTTTTAATTATTGTTTTTTATTTAGATTATTAGTTACTAGTTTTGGATTAGTATTATTAACTTTAATTATTGTTTTGTATAAAGATTAAAAGTTAATAGTTTTAGATTAACATTATTGGTTTTAATAAGTATTGCTATTTATATTATGATTTTGATATAATAGTAATATTTGTTTGAAAAATGATTAAATATTGAAAAAATATTTTTGTAAATATACTTATTGTTATGTTGAAAAAGAAATAAGAAAACTATTAAATAATAAAATTTGTCCTAATAACATTTATTTGTTCTAAATTTATATTTAGGAATCGTTCGACTATTAATTTTGTGTTCAGCAATATCGAGATAAGTGACTTTTCGAACTATTTAGTATTTTGAAATTATTGTTTATAATTATGTATGCTTTAGTAAATATTCGGATGCCTAAATGTATTATTATTTCAAAAATTGTTATACTTTATTTAAGGCTTCCATTTGAATGAAAATATTACACTTGTATTTTGTTAAAAACCCGGATCAAGTATAAAAATAGAATTTTGATTTAGAAAATGAGATTATGTGATTTTGAACTGTGAAATAAGTATAGTTTTGAATATCAAAAATATAGAGAAATTATTTTTTAGAAACCTCAGCCCGACTATATATAGAATCTGTTAGTGTTTACGCTAGTTACGGAACAATTTAGGACTTATTAAGGCGCACACCTTTAGATATCCTTCGGAGGGCGCTATTCGGAGCAAACGCATGATAAGATACCTTAGTAAGGGGCGTATCATTGACATTATCGAACATAAGGGCCGTGTTACAGGGTTGTTGTAACCTTAGTCGCAAGGTCTATGGATTAAAAGATACATCGAATATATTAAACATATTGAAATCGTTTATTGAACATATTGAAATCGTTTTCGAATTGTGTTTATGATTATTGATTTTGGTTTTGAATGTATATATCGACTATTATTATATTGTGGATATAGTCTTGACTAAATTTAAAATTTTGGAGTGAGAGATAGAATAAGGTAGAAAAAAAATATTATTTGTACTGTCTAGTTAATTGTTAGTTTACATTTTGAATGTAAATTTTTATGAATTAGCATTTTGTTTACTATTGAATAAACCTGGATATTTTAAATTTTGTTTTGATATATATTTTGATACTAGTTTTGTATAGTGTTGTTCAGTAGGGATTGCTTTATTGTGTAAAAAATACTGCCTAGAAGAAGTAACTCTAATAACAATGATAGTGGTGTTGCTGGTATGGCTCACCTAATTAATACCTTAGCTCAATTAGTACAAAATCAACAGTCTAGGCAACGTGGTATAGTAACAGAATTCAAGAGATTGAACCCGTCCATCTTTAAAGGGACTATAGACCCTGCTATTATTGAGAAGTGGATTCAAGAAATGGAGAAATCTTTTGACTTGTTAAGGATTACCGAAATGAAAAAGGTAACGTTGGCGGTTTACCAACTGCAGGGTGGAGCTTATGATTGGTGGCTTATGGAGAAAATGAAGCACGAGGAAAATCCCGAACCCTACACCTGGACCATGTTCAAAGAGACATTTATCAACAAGTACTTTCTTAAAACGATTCGGGCACAAAAGGAGAGGGAATTCATTAGGCTAGAATAAGGGAACAAGACGGTTGCTGAATATGAAGCCGAGTTTGCGAAGCTCGCTAAGTATGCACTTACCTTAGAACCAGATGAGGTGACAAAAGCCTGTAGGTTAGAGGACGGGTTACGGGTCAACATAAGGCATGGCGTTGCGTCTTTTGAGCTACCCACATATGATGCAGTGCTCCATAAAGCATTGGTTATTGAGAAATGCCTAATAGAGATTGAGAATGGGAAGAATGTCAATTGAAAGAAAGAGGAACTTTTTGGGGGATAGTCGATCCATGGGGGACAGGTGTAAGACCCCGAATTTTATGAAATATAAAATTTAATTTTTCTTCATATATATTTTCATGAAACAGTAAGTGGTTAAATTGATAAAGTTAAAAATTAAGGATGTTATGTGTAAATTATATTTTGTTGGACAATATTCATTTGGTCGGGGAATATTCGTTCTGTCGGGGAATATTCGTACGACGACGCCGTACGAACCAATCATTGGTGGACCCCATAAAGAATAATTGTCGGATATAGAAAATGACATAAATAATTTTTAAATGGTCAATGGTACTATCACTTTTAATCATGAAACGGTAAGTGGTTAAATTGATAAAGTTAAAAGTTAAGGATGTTATGTGTAAATTATATTATATCGGACAATATTCATTTGGTCGGGGAATATTCGTTCTGTCGGGGAATATTCGTACGACAGCGCCGTACGAACCAATCATTGGTGGACCCCACAAAGAATAATTGTCGGATATAGAAAATGACATAAATAATTTTTAAATGGTTAATGGTACTATCACTTTTAATTATTAAAATATCCGGTGGTAAAAAAATAGTAATATATGGTATTACAAGTAACATACGGTATTCCACAGTAGCACACGGTATTGCACAGGAGCACACGGCATTGCACAGTATTTCGTACTATTAAACTGATAAAGTGGTTATCGTACAATATTTGACTTTATTGTTACATGCACAATAATTCATATTATTAAACTGATAATTGTCACAATAGCATATGCACAGTAATTCACATTATTGAATCAATAATTGTCATGACACAGTAACGTATTCTTTCTTATACATACTTTCTGCATTATTGTTATCTCTATTATAGTGTTATTTAAACAGTTGTATTTCATTGATTAATTGATTTGATATCTAACTCAGAGAGCCAACTACACTGTATTTATAATAATTAGTCATAATAATGAATAAGTATGAATTATTGTTAAATAATTGAATTGATAAAGTTATTTATTTATAATATAAAGTTAGGTGATATAAAATGAATGGTATAGATTAAAGATAATATAGAATTTGAAATAGATGGTGTAGATTAAAAGATGATCTTTAAATGAATGGTTTAGATTAAGAAAATCTTAAAAGATGAAATGAATGGTATAGATTAAAGATAATATATAATTTGAAATAGATGGTGTAGATTAAAAGATGATCTTTAAATGAATGATTTAGATTAAAGAAATCTTAAAAGATGAAATGAATGGTATGGATTAAACATTATCTTGAAATGAACGGTTTGGATTAAATTAGGAAATCTTGGTTATGATAAGATTTTTGGCTATAAATAGAGGCCTTAACTTAAGGATTTTTCATAAACTTCCTTACTTGTTCTTTCTTTCTCTCTCTAAATACTTCGTGTGAAAGTTCTTTCTAAGTGTGCTTAAGTCATCTTGAGTATTTGTGAAGACCTATAAGTGTACGTGTACTGTTCAAGTTAATCAACCTCATTTAAATCAATATCCAGTCACGTGTTAAGGTAAGGGATTATCATTATTTGATTCTCGAAAATAATATCGTTTTTTTCTTACTCATAAGATGTGCTATTTATTTCCATGTATTAATTTGTGGGAATAACCTTACGGCGCGGATTACCGCCTGTTGGTGAATAATCTTTCGTATTCATTCCTTATTAATCTCTGAGAATAACCTTACTGCGCGGATTACCGCCTGTTTGGTGAATAACTCTTCGTATTCAATTTTTATTAAATTGTGGGAATAACCTTACAGCGCGGATTACCGCCTGTTGGTGAATAACCTTTCGTATTCATTCCTTATTAATATCTTAGAATAACCTGACTACGCGGATTACCGCATGTTTGGTGAATTACTCTTTGTATTCATTTCTTATTTGTCTCTTGTGGAAATAATTTGTTTATACGAATTATCACATGACACTTTTATTGCATATTCGTTTATAATATCATTTTCTTTCATATTCGTAAGTGATATTATTTTCCTTTATACTCATAAGGGATACCATCTTTTTCATCTTCCATTATTCAAACTTACTATGGTAAAGGATATTAATTTTCTTCACCTTTTGTTAATCAAACCTGCTACGGTAAGGGATATTATTTTCTTTCATACACCTAAATCGAAACTTATTATGGAACTATTGCTTCTATAATTCATGAAAATATTATATGTTCCATAATAGTTGCACTTCGTCATTTCAATTGAACCATCCTATTTACGTGAACCTTTCTATTGAACTGTAACTGTTATTCTGAACTGTGGATCTTGAATATCATTTTTGAATTTCACTCCACATCATGTTGACAATTTGGACATTATTTGAATATGTACAAAGTAAACTTCTAATACTTATTGTTTATCCTGTTTCTTCTGTTCATCATTTATATCATTCTAATCATCCAAAATCAAGTTGTTGTGAATATCTATGGTCGGGGGCACAGATGCGATATAATTGTTGAACAGATGATAGGTTAAAGGAGATATAATAGGTTAAAGGCGATACATCTGTTCGGTGTCTTTTATGGCACGTAGTGAATGTTCTCATTGGCCCGTAGTGCAAAGATGAACTGTTGTTTGGTATGACTATGACCAAAGGCTGAATCTGGTATAATCATGACCGTTGGTGTTATATTGAATATCTTTGGCCCGTAGTGCAAAGATGAACTGTTGATCTGCATGATTATGATCAGGAATTGTGAAATTGTATTATCTTGACTAATGATATTTCAGATGATAAAAGTTGATGATGTTTTTCCTAAAAAGAGAACTGAGTGGACATTATAGTCTGCATTATTCTTCTAATAGATTGCTCATTCCGCTGCTATTATTGATCTGAATATTGTTCAAGAATTTAACTGCAGTTTTTGATATAAACCTTGTAGTTTATTGTATTCTATCAAGAACTCAACTATTGAAGGCTAATGATAATTTATTCGTCATTATCTTAGTCATGATATTCTTTACTAGGCTATTTGAGCTCACCCTTTCTTTTGTTCCATTGTTTTTCAACAGGAGATGGGAACGTAGCTGGGTCTAGCCGGGGAATAGAGTGAGAGTCCGAGGGATAGCTATCGTAGTCTTCACGCGTTGTAAAATAGTGTGATAATAATAGTGAAGACTTAGTTGTGTATTATTATACACTGTATTGTTGAACGTTGTTCTATTTTGTAATAATTTTGTTGTAGTCTTTTGACAACTCAAGTTTGGGCTGTGTGGGCCCAGATTTGGGGGTGTCACAGTTGGCATCAGAGCTTAGGGATATGGTCTTTAATGGAGATCTGGGGTTAGAACTAGGAGGGGAGAGACGAATAGAATCAGTCACTAGTGTGTCCTACCTAAATTAGATTTTGTTATATAAACGAATCAATTTGAATGTAGGAACAAGAAGTGATGAGTCAGTTTGCTTAAACTAACAATTATTTTGTGACCACAGTTAAATATGGCATATGAAAATCAATAAATTAACAATGGAGAGCCCGAAACAAATGTACCTGCGAATCAAGAGGCGACGAATAATCTTCCTACAAACTCAGAGTTAAATCTTTTGCCTAAGGCAAAATTTATTCGTGTTCTATCCAGGAAGGATGAAGGTGAAAGCTCTACTACAGTCGTTCCAGATCCATTCTTAGAAGTAATTAAAGAATATAATAAACTTGCAAAAATTATTGCCTTTAATCTGCTCACTAATTGGGAGAGTCATATCACCTGGTTATGCTCTATAACAAAGAATCAGAATATATGGACTTTTCATATCAGTCTGTGGGATTTATGGTGTTCCAGTTATGATTTTCAAGATTATTTAAAAATGATGTTTCTATACTATTGGGCATTACAATTTAGAGGAATTCAGGTTAAATTAGTCGCTATCGTGGAAACTGCAATCTATTGAAAATACTATTTTTATAGAAATCATTGGTACGTTATTACTGATGAAGTTGAGGAATCCGAGAAACAGTTCGTTAGAGAATTATTTAGTGGTATTCCTATGGTTGAAATACGTGAAGATCCGAATGAAGTACTTGGGATTCAATTTGACGATAACAGTCAAGAACCGAATGAAGTGATAACCGGTAAGCTATTTATAAATTATTGTGAAGTTTATGCCATGTTAGATACTTGCTCTACCCATTCTTTTATCTCATCTATATGTGCTCAACGTTTAAATTTGACTTCTGAAAACTTAGACTTTGACTTATCAGTTGAAACTCCATTGGGAGAAATAGCCATCACATCTACTGTCTATAAATCTTGCCTAGTTCAAATCAACAACCTCACACTACCTGTTGACCTTATTTCTTTGGAGATGCATGAATTTGATGTGATTTTAGGAATTGATTGGTTGACTACCCATCATGCTAAAATTGATTGTTTTCATAAAATTATTAGTTTTTATATTCCTAATCAACACTTTACTTTCATTATATTACTTGTTGACCGCGTATACTTGCGCGTTGTATTCAGTTAAACGAATTCGAAGTCGCGTACTTTTATAGGTACCGATTTCGACCGTCAAATGATTAAGTGATGGACAAGGTGATTGACATGGGTGGTTGAGCAACTATGGAAAGGAGTGTGTTAGAAGCAATTGAAGCAAATTAAGCCACCCCTAGTGGGTTCCCTAGATATGTCTGCCAAACCCTTTTTTTTTTTGTCCAATTTTGATTTACTTTTGTAGCTTATATATACATATATACACCTATATATATATATATATATATATATATATATATATATATATATATATATATATCCACTTGGTTGGGTTATGGTTCTATTAATGTTTTGTTATTCTGTCTGTACTTCTATGTCTAATCTTTAAACTATCTATCTCTGCTTCTCTGTAGTGTCCTAGAATTTTCACGTCATTATTAATTAAATTATTAATTTAATTTCTAACGAGTTAGTTTTACGAGATTATTTAAATCTTTTTATGTGATTAATTAATTACGTGATTAAATGATTATGTGATTAATTGCTAGAATTAATTAAATGAGGGTCATTAATATGTTAATTAAATTAGTGAACAAACCCTAAAGTTTTAATAGCAAAATAATTGATAAGTTTTCTATTAATTAAATATTTAATTAAATTGAATATAATGAGTTAATTAAATATAATAAATTAATTAATATGATTATTAATTAATGTAAATAATGTGAAATATTAATAATAATATTTAGTAGTCCATTTAGTAATTTAATATTAATGGGTTAGGGTATTTAATTATTTAGTTAATCTAATTATTTATTTAATCATGAACTTGGATAATTAATTTGTAAACCTATTAAATTAGGCCAACATGGATCAATTAGTAGCCCAAGTGGAGAATAATAAAACTTGACAAACTAATAGCCCAAATAATTTAAATAAAGCCCAAAAGAAATTAAAACAAAGTCCAATACTTGGCTCACTTGAAATTTATTTTGTGTAACTTATTATTTAGTAAAAAGTGAGCATTATGACAATCTTTTTGGGACAAAAACTTGTCCATCAGCCGTGCATGTTAGCTGGAGAGAGAGAAAAATAAATTTTTTTTATTTTAGTTTATTTTTCATTTATTTAATAAATGGTTGCTTGTTTTATTTTTGTAATACATGAACACCATGCCTCTTTTCACCAACTCTAGTCTTTAGTCCATTTCTCGTGTAAGTATCCATCTAGGTGCATGATGACTTTTAGATATAATTTTTGTATCTAAAATTTTACAAGTATACTTGCATTTGTGGACATTGCATTTCATTATTTTTTCAAGTTCCAAAAGAGAGAGTTTGAGAGTAAATATTTTGAGAGAGCTTGGATTATTCATGTCTTCAAGTTTCACAACATATTTTGAAAGAAAAAAGAAGATAGTCATTAAATCAAGGTAATGGTTATTCTAAATCTAGTTTTGTTATTAAATTAAATAAATCAACATGTGAGTATAAGCATGTTAATATAGTTAATAATGTGTAGTAGTAATATTTATGTTATGCTTGAGTTTAATATGCTTGGTTTGTATTTTGGTATAATTTATATGCTAAAAACATGTGTTTGGTGGTGTTAAATCAAGTCTCAAAATAATGACCAAAAATAATTTTTATAATATTTAAATTTAATGTTCTAATATTATAGAACATTAAATCATGAGAAAAATAAAATTTGGATCACTCAAAATGGAGTTATACACAAAAAGTTATGATTTATAGTAATTTATTTGGTATAATAATTTTTATGAAAAAAATGAAATTAAATCATGAAAAATTAAATTTTCATGTTATAAATTTCTATTAAGTGATTGGTATTTTTTTTGAATTTTTATTTAGGAGTTAAAGCTTACTTGATGGTATAAATTTTATTAAAGTGTGTATTACCAGACATTGTGGACATTCTGCGAAGAGAAAAAAAAATTTGGGTTGGCCGCACATGGCGCGCCAGCGAATTTTCTGCCAGACCGCGGAGCCAAACGACGCCGTTTAGCGTAGGAAAACTTTACTCCGTGCGCAATGCGCGGAAGCCAGTTCCGGTTCTCTCAAAACGGTATCGTTTTAGGCTTGTTTTCAGTTAAACACGCGCAATGCGCGAGAACCAGTTTTCAACGAAAATTACAAGTTTGCCCCTCCGGTCGATTTTCAGAATAATTACAAGTTTGTCATTCTGGATAATTTTAATTAATTTAAATATTTAAAAATTTAATTTAAAATTATAACAAAAATAATAATAATACAAAAATGATATTTGGGATTATATTTTCATTAAGTTAATATTTAAATATTTTAAATATTAATCTAGTTAGCTAAATCATGGTTAAGTTAAATAAATAAATTTTTTATTAATTATTTATTATTTAAAATGTTAATAATAAATAAAGGTGATAAATTAGCAATTATTATTTAATTTCTATTAAATAATAATTAAAGAGAGATACAAATTTATAAATTATTTATTTATTAGTTAAATATTATTAAATAATAAATAAGGATAATTAAGTAATTAATTATTATTTAATTAACATTAAATAATGATTAATGGAAATTAAGTTATTAGATTAATAATTTATTATTTAATTTAAATAATAAATAAGGATGAATAAATTGATTATTATTTAACCTTAAATAATAATTAAAATTAATTAAATAATTAATTATTATTAAAGAGGATTAAAATTAGTAAACTATTATTTAATTTCCTTAAATTAAATAATAAGTAAGGTTAATTACTTAGTTAATTATTAGTTGATTAATATTAAATTATAGAAGGTTAAAATTAAATAAATAATTATTTATTATTTAATTATTATTAAATAATAAGTAAGTACAATTATTTATTATTTATTTTAAATAATAACTAAAATTAATTAATTAATTTCTATTTAATCAAGATTAAATAGTAATTAAATAGAGATTGAGTTAATAAAATAATTGAAATTTAATTATGCTTTAATTAAACAATTGTAATAAGCTGTTTAAGGGTTTAATAAGTGTCCAACACTTAATAAAAATATTTTCTAAATTATTAAATTATTAACCTAATTTGATTGAGGGTCTATAAGGTTAATAATATTATTTTGACTGATGTAAATTATGTGTTAGTACTTATGTGTGGTAAATAAGTTCCTTAGTGAGCGTATAGTTGTGCAAATACACCGTACTAATTATTAGACCAACTTTATTAATGTTAGGTCTTTCAAAGCCAGTAAGTTAAAGCTAGACATTAATTGTAGCTGAGCAGACAGACAAGTTCCTTATCTCTAAACTCATTTCATTGAGCAAATTATTTATTTAAGCTTGAACTGTAATTTCAATTATGCTTTGAGTGGTTTAATTACTTTACAATTATTCCACATAGATATTATTGTTATTCGCACTTAGTGTACTTGATATTGTACAGTCTTTGACTTGTACCTTATTTAATGTTCTACTGTTTAAAGAACTGTTCAAAGTAGGTCTAAGCCATTGTTCGGCTAGACATTTATGCTAAAGATTTTAAAAACTATCCAAATAATTGAAGATGCGAATTCTTAGACTATTATGAACACTCATTTATTATAAGGGAGTACCCTATATCTAATATCAGGTACAAAACACGAAAATTAAATGTTATGTATACACATATTGTACTGAGGTTGATCCCCTCCGGTACATATTTCTGGTAATAACCATTGGGTCAACCTGCTATTAACTCCAGTGGATATTTATAGTTCATAGTCTATTTGACTATCTTGATTTTAAAAGCAAATCATTATTCATGCTTATGTTATTCATATTGTTGAATTGTTCAGCTATTCCCTTTCATTCATGATATATTATTTTTTGTTGTTATTTAAACTTGTTGAGCAAACTAGTTGCTCACCCTTGCTATATCATGAAACCTTATTGCAGTGCAACCCAAGACTTCTGGGAAGAACAAGGGTAAGGGAAAGATAAAGGGATAGACTTCAGGATGCAGCCTTTTAGTTAACTAAATTATTTGTCATGTAATATAAACCCTAAGTACTTTATTAAGGGTATTTGTGTACTTTTGTGTAAGGTTATCGTATCTTGGGACTAGTAACAACTTTTGAATGAACAACATATGTTTATTATTCCGCATTTAGTTATTGTATGTTGTTTAAAGGTGGATGTTTGTATTGAATCGTGATGACCGGATCCGGATATTTGAGACCCGAATTTGGGGGCGTCACATTCTCTATCCTAAGATCACATTCCTTACTGTTAGACCACCTTGATTTTCGACCGTTAGCCTATGTAAGTCTCAAGAGTGGGAGCAGTGTTAGGCGTAAGGTTATTTCACTATGGTATGTGTCTGCTTAGGTAAGAATGTATGTGTCTTAGATATAGCAGTTAGCAGGAGATTAGAGAAACCTTAGACATTTTTGTCAGTCAGTTATTTCAATTCATTAGTTAGTTCATACCCAGTCTTGTCCTTTGTTCGCCTTTCGCGAAACCTCTTTGTAGATAGCAGCTAGTGCTTTGAGAACAGTATTCAATTTATGAATCGCATGTTCAAATTCAACCCCTCAGTTAGCTCCAGGTCAAACCTTTCATCTATCCCAGACATGGTAAACCAAGAAGAACATAGTTAAGAGAATATCAGTCAAGATCTAGGAAACTAGAATATACCCAGTGTTTCCTCAAAGGAAATTTACCAGTCAACTTTCTTAGATAATTTTAAGTCAGATTATAATGTCAAAACTGTTGAAAAAATTTATGCTATTAACAAAGATCATGAAACTTGTAGTTTATTCACTACAGAAGTTATCAAGAAACATAGGAAGAAGGGATATAACTTTATCCATATCGGATTAATACAAGTTGCCATTAACCCTTTGAGTATTAAAGGAATTAATTCAAGTATTTTGTTGTGTCTTAGAGACGCCCGGTACTTAAACTATCACCCTAGTATCTTAGGAATAATGGAATCTAGCTTGCACAATGGACCAGTCCATTTTAATTGCTTTTCAGATTTTATATTAAGCCTAAGTGACCCTCATTTATTAAAAGCTTTAACTCTGAATATTAAAACTGTAGGTGAGATCACTCAAATGTTTGAAGGATCCCAAGCCTTAGCTTTAATATACATAATTTATTATAAAACTATGAAAACCAATTTGAATGTTAAAGCCTTAAGTAAAAGTCCTAAAGATAAAATTGTTTTAATTCAAAGCAGTACCAGTGACCCTAATATCCAAGTTCCAAATACCCTCATTTGGAGAGATGTTAATCTCCCTAGTCAATGGATATTAGAAAATGAAGTTCCTCAAAGACCAGTTACTAGTAATATAATAAATCTAGATAATATAAAACAATACTTAGATGGCACAGTCAGGATAAGTTTTGATGACACAAGACTTAGACGAAACCCTCTAATTATTGAAGATATTACCAGTCAATCTACTCAATATAGAAAAGATTCAGATTTATTAAGCAAAACTACTATGCAAAATATAAAATTAAAAGGAATTTATACTGAAGGTCAAACAAGTCATCCTTGTTATACTAAATTTGAACCAGTTAATCCCCCTGAGGAAGAAGATGAACAAAATCTATCTCCTACTCAGTCAGATTTTGAAACTAAACCTGTTCATCATCAACTTCGTATGATTAAAAATGATTTAAAAATTTAAGAATAATTTTTAATAAGTGATTTTAACTCTAAAGAAAATAGGAGTAAAAGACACCTATTTAGAGCCAATCATAATGAATTAGAACATGAAAAAATAGTTAACAAATGGAAAAAATTTATAAATAAAGAAAAGATAAATATTACATTTTACACATGGTATGATACATATTATGGAAAATGTAATGCTATAACCAAAAGTAAATGGATTCGTGAAGATAAGTCTACGATATCTTCAAGTCATCCTCCCTTAGAATCTATACTAATAACAGTAAAAGATACTCATGTCCTTACTAGCCCTTTTAAGGAGCCTAAAGGTAACAACAAAAGAATTTTACTAACCAGTACCTAGCATCTATAGGTAAACAGTTAGATAAAATTGAAGAAAAATTTGATGAAAAACTTCATACTCAAAATAGTAAAGCTGAAAAACCTTTACTCAACCTCCCTGAAAAAAGGATAGGATTAGGTTTACCCACAGATAAAGAACTTGCTAAAACCCTTGATAAATTATTTAAAAAACTTGATAAGCCTGAATCTAGTGAACCAAAGCTTTTAGTTGTCATTAACCAAAGTCAAGACCACAGTCCTAGTAGCAGTACTTCCAGTGATGATTCTGAATTAGATGACACAATTAACCTGTTTAGTAAATTAACTTTTAGAACTCCTAATCCTACTAGTACAACAAAAAATTGGTATATTAGACCAACCCCTCCAGACTTACAGTTTGAAGAAATGAGTCTAGATAATCAATTTTCTGTTTCTGCGAATAAGATTTATGAGTGGAACATTGATGGTTTAAGCGAACAATCAATGTTAAATAAATTAAATCATATGTCTATGGTAGCTAATAGTTATTTAACTACTTATCCTACCTTAGGTCAATCCGAAATTGTTGAGTTATTGATTAGTGGATTTACCGGAGTCCTTAGATCTTGGTGGGACAACCATCTCACTGAAGAATCTAAACATAGTATAATCCATGATGTTCAACTTGATCAAGAAGGTCACCCCATTTTTGATGAAGTCGGTTTAGGACCTCCTGATGGAGTTAACACCCTAATCTATACTATACTCAAACATTTTATCGGAACACCTAGTAATGTTACGGACAAAATTCATGACCAGTTAAGTAATTTATCTTGTCCTACTTTAACCGATTTCCCTTGGTATAAGGATGTTTTCACTTCAAGAGTTATGATGCGTACTGATAGTAATGAACCCTTTTAGAAAGAAAAATTTGTTAACGGATTACCTAATATTTTTGCCCATAAAATTCTTGAAAATTAAGCAAAGACTTAGGCCATATTGATTATAAGAATCTAACTTATGGTGATATAATAAGCCAAATACAAAAGACAGGTCTTAAAATGTGCATTGATTTTAAGATCCGTAAACAAGCAAATAAAGATAAAAATAAAGCCAAATATGAATTGGGAACATTATGTGAACAATATGGTTTACCGCCTGTTGCCCCTTCTAGAAGAAAACATATCAAACACTACAAAAAAAGATAAATATAAATCTAAAAGAAAACATAAGCACTATCATAAAGATAATAAAGATGATTATTATAAAAATTAGTCAAATTATAAGAAAAAAATCTTATAAAAATCCTTCTTATAAACCTAAGAACAATAGTTATAAAAAATTTGATAAAAGTAAAGTTATTTGCCATAATTGTGGTAAAAGTGGTCATTACAAAAATGAATGCAAAGTTAAAGAAAAACTCAATCAGTTAGAAATCTCTACTGAAGATACTGAACACATATTAGAATTAATGAGAATAGAAAATTAATCTAGTAGTGACGACTATGATAATGACTTTTCTGATTCCTCTATAAATTCTAGTACCAGTAGTCATAGTAGCCAAACTCCTGACATCACCTTAGGATGTGTCGATAGTTGCTGCAATAAAAAATTAAATGTTATCAATAAAATTAATGTTCTCATAGCTAATGAAGAAGAGCAAAATTTATTAATCAAATTAATCAGTAAAATCACTGATCCAAAATTAAAAACGCAATATACCAAACAGTTAAAAGATTTATTAACTAAAAGATAACCCTATTAATAAAATTAATAAGGTTAAAGAAAAATCTGTTTTTAACCTTAACAAAACCCTCGAGAGATTCAAAAATCCAGTCAAAGAAATTACTTTACCAAAATTACATATTGAAGTAAAAAATATGAAAAAAGAAATTTCTCAACTTAAACAAGAAATTGCTATTATTAAAGCTAACAATAATATCGCTATTCATGATTCTTCTGATAGCGACGAAAGAGAAGAAGCTGAACCTTCTAAGGAAACTGAAGAAGCTGAAACTTCTAACCACCAAGCTCAACTCATTGAAGAAGGTAATTCTTTAGGAATATTAAAAGAAATTACTATTCAAAAATGGTATATTAATATAACCATAGTTATCGATAAAACTTTCACTTTAGAACTCCCAGCATTAGTTGATACAGGTGCTGATCTCAACTGTATTCAAGAAGGGTTAGTTCCAACTAGGTTTTATGAAAAAACCAGTGAAAGACTTAGCTCTGCTAATGGTAGTCAAGTGAAAATAAAATATAAATTGCCTAAAGTTCATATTTGTTAAGATAATGTTTGTTTTAAAACATCATTTGTTTTAATACGAAACATGACTGATAAAATAATTTTAGGATTACCATTTATATATTTATTATATCCATTTAGTACTACTACTAAAGGATTAACCAGTAATCATTTAGGTCACAAAGTGACTTTTAGATTCATAACTGAACCTAAAGAAAGGGACTTGCGACATATCCAGGATCAGTCAATCTCTAACAGTTTAAATATTTTAAATAGTAAAAACCAACATTTGAATTATTTAAAATATGAGATTAAATACAAAAGAATTGAAGATCAATTAAAAAATCATAAACTCTAGAGTAAAATAAATGACTTTCAAGATCTTTTGAGTAAAAATGTTTGTTCTGATTTACCACATATTTTCTGGCATCGGAAAAAACATATTGTTAAGCTACCTTATGTTAAGGAATTTAAAGAGCATTTAATTCTCACTAAGGCTAGACCTATACAAATGAATCAAGAGTAAATGGAATTTTGTAAAAAAAAAATTGATGATTTACTTAGTAAGGGTTTAATCAGAAAAAGTAAGTCACCTTGGTCTTGTCCAGCTTTCTATGTTAACAAAAATGCTGAAATAGAGAGTGGAGTACCCAGGTTAGTTACTAATTACAAACCTTTAAACAAGGTTTTAGAATGGATTAGGTATCCATTACCCAATAAAAAAGATTTAATTGGTAGGTTAAGTCAAGCAGTTGTCTTTAGTAAATTTGATCTTAAAAGTAGATTTTGGCCAATGCAAATCCATGAAGAGGATAGATACAAGACAACATTTACTGCACCCTTTGGTCATTACGAATGGAACGTAATGCCCTTTGGCCTTAAGAATTCCCCTAGTGAATTCCAAAATATTATGAATGCTATCCTAAACCCATTTAGTCATTTTGCTATTGTCTACATCGACGATGTTCTTATTTTTCCAATTCAATTGAAGAATAAGAGGTACTTAACCAATCTGTCTCACTCAAATGACTGAGCGTTCCTTTTATAGAATAAGGAAACACTATTACAACTTTACTATTGCAAAAAGTAAATGACTACAGACACTTTTTACTATTCATGAATAGTGACTCTTTTTACTGTAGACTGTTACTTTCAGTGGAAAAGTAGAATCTTTTGGCTGGGAACGCTGCAAATGTTGACTAGCAGACATGAGTATAGGGGCACTGAGTGACAGGGGGCCACAAGGCATTGGATGCTGCGGTATGCTTGACTGAAAGCTGACTGAGGACTAACTGACGGCACGAGTCGGAATTAACTGAGGGCTCACGGGAGCTGGAGAAGAGCTCGGGGGAGCTTGACTAAACAAAAGGATCTTGGGCATCCTGGAGGTCGATGGTGCCGTAAGGGTCCTTATTGATTCTAGCAGATGACTGTTGAGAAGAAGACTTTGAAGAAGAAGATGAAGCATTACTTTCTTCTTCACGGAGAGAACTTACTCTGGCTTGAATGGCCTGTGTGAGTAATTTTAACTCAGCACTGGAATAATTTTTTACATTAGAAACATCAAGAGTACCAGAATGACTGGGACTAGAAAGTTTGACTTTAGGTTTACTGGAAGAACCTTGAGCAGGAATAAACTTAATAGGAGTAACTGGAGAAAGAGGGAAATCTTTCAGAACTTGGGAAACAATCCTATTAATGTCAAATTTATCCCATCATTTAATAAAAAAGATTCTGGTGACTACCGGAGGTTGACTAAAAGAAGGAAGGTTATACTGTCATTTAAGAATCCAAGGGATCTTATATTTACTAACAAAACGGAGCAGATAGAGAAAGGCCGTGAGAACACTAATTTTTTCAAATATATATATATATATATATATATATATATATATATATATATATATTGACCAATACTTTGACTTTCTATTAGGCTCCACTATGGACTTAGGAATCAAATAAGTTGGGTTCATTCATTTAATTTGTTTTGGGCTCAATTTATTTATCTCATTGGGCTAACATTAAATAACATGTGTTAAATTTAATTAAATCAAATATTAGGCTAGTTTAATTATTACATGGATCAAGGTTTAAATTAATTACATGGACTACTAGGTAAATTTATTTGACCTAGTTTAATACCTCATCTGGACTTATAATATAATCCAATTAGACATGTTTTAATTAATTATAATACCTTATTTTATTACTTTAAATAAATATACACATATACAAGTATATTCATTCAATTATTTATTGCACAATTAATTAGTACAAAAATTTTAATTCATTGCTAATTATTTAATAATTATAATTACAATGACATATAGAATTTGTGGTCATTACAAAACTGCACCGCATGTTTCAAAACCGTACCGCACCAATCACAAGCGGTTTCATGTGTGGTTTTGAATTTGTAAAAATCATACCAAACCGCACCATACTCACCCCTAGTTTCAATCAATATTTACAAAGCAGAGTTCTAGTATTTTATATTTTTTGGAATGAAAACTTTAAGCTCGTGATTAAGCCTAGTCTAATCTGATAGCTAAACTGGGCCGAATTTTGTAGTTTGCTAATAAGTTACCAAATGATAACAACCTGAAATAGTAACCTTAGATCATGTTTGTTTGTAAAAATTATAATCCTGAAACTATGAGATTATAATTCTAAGACTATTAATCTCAAGATTAAATAGTTATAGTCACATATTCATTTCGACTATGATTATTTATGGAATAACTTAAAATAATATCATGTTATGTTTCTTTTTTCCAGAATTATTTAAAAGATACAAACTTATAATTTGGACTATTATAGATGGATAAAATAGGATACAATGGTTATTTTTAACAAGGGTAAATGTTAATTTTGTTCACAATTTTTTATCTCAAATAATAAAAATTATAATAATTAGTTGAACATGATATTAAATAATCTCTCATTTTAAGTCATTTTATTATCTTCAGACTAATAATTCTAAGTCTAATTGTTAAAACAAAAGAGAAATTTAAAATTAATAGTCTAATTTAAAATATTATTCTTTTAAACAAACATAACCTTGAGATACATACAATACAAATAGGTGAATTATTATTTATTATTGCTTCATCCTTGTTACGTACATATATGATAATTACACTTATATATACTAGTCGGATAGTAAGATAAATTCAGCCCTACGTCCACCTGCAACTATTAATATATCTAATAATATTTTTCCTCTAGCTGTTGACAGAGTTTCTTTAGGTTCTTTATTGTTTATTCCACTTATGTCAGATTGTTAAGGTTCCAAGGTTGTTGGCGGATAAACCCCATAAGCTAGTTTGTCTTACTAGGAACGCGTGTAATGTTTTCCAATATTAATGCATGCTTTATTTTAACCAAAAAAAATAAAAAAATAAAATAAAATAAAACAAAACCTAGCTAGATATTATGACAATGGAAACACTTAACTAATATTACACAAGGGAGATGGGCAACGTCATAGAAGTTTATCATCACGACAACTTTACCCTCGATAGCTAAGCTTGGGTGAGTGGCTGGTTATATTGAAATCCTAACCAAGGACCTTGTATAAAGTTCGTGCTACTTCTATTTTTACAAAAATAAAAGAAGCATAAATAAATAAATAAATCTTTATTTTTGTTTCTTTTTTTATGCAGCATCCTTTATAAGTTCATGAAAAAAATGATATATCTTGCGATTTTTTTATTTTCAGTTACGTGAATAATTATTAATGATAATATTTTTAATCAAATATGTAATATCATGGGTCAACCTTATAATTTTGTAAGTCGACAGAAAACTTTCGCAATATATAGCAACACTCCTTTCTACAACTTTTGTAACACCCTAGTCACGTATCATAAAAAAAAATGATATATCTTGCGACTTTTGTATTAAATTTTTTTATTGTCAGTTACATGAATAATTATTAATGATAATATTTTTAATCAAATATGTAATATCATGGGTCAACCTTATAATTTTGTAAGTCAACAGAAAACTTTCGCAATATATAGTAACACTCATTTCTACAATTTTTGTAACACCCTAGTCCCATATCATAACATATGGGCCGAATAGTTTGATACTTATATAAGAACTCAAGTTGCTATCACTAATATCTTAAGTCATAACCTTTTGGGAAGCCTGTGGTCGGCTAAGATGCCCCAATAAAATATTTTTCAGACAAGTGCATTGGGCCAAATTATGTTATGATTTAATTCAAACTCGAGATTTGACCAGGGAAGTTACATATGATATCAGAGTTAGGTTCTAAAAAAACTTGGGTCTGGTTATCAGATCGGGTTATCGGAGGTGGGAACATGTAGGCGGCCCTAGTAGGTCGCTCGTATTATTCCACAATGGCTATAGAGAAAAAGCTACTAAGCTCTGGTAGGTCGTTGGTATTATCATACAATGGCTAGAGAGACAAAGTTAATGAGCTCTGTGCGTGGCTATTTGTTCGACCTGGAGAGGACGTTATGCATTTAAGTGAGAGAGTTTGTAACACGTCAGTCCCACATTGTAACATATGAGATAGTTTAGTACATATATAATGACTCAAGATGATATCACTAACACATTCAGTCATTACCTTTTAGGTGAATTTATGATAGGCTAAGATAACTCGAGAAGATATTACTAAGACAAGCGCATTAGGTCTTATTATATTATGATTTGATTCGGACTCAAGATTGGACCCGGATTGTTATATAACTCTATTAGCACATGTATTTAGGTTGCCAAATTTAAATTTGATAATTATTGGAATTATAATATATTTGTAACAAGTAAATTTTGTAAAGTCCTTACAATAATCTTTTTAAAAGGACTTAGGTAGATCCATGATCATAGAATAGCCATGTAAATTTGTATAGTTAAAGACTAGCTAAAGACTTATGCTAAATTGTCTAAGTAATAGCTGAAGAGCTCTAAGATCAAAGAGGTGAAGATAAATTCGTTTAGTCAAGTGAACTTAACTAAGGATCTAATATTTCAGGCAGATCCATCATCCTAGAATAGCCATGTAAATTCGTATAGTAGAAGACTAGCTAAAGACTTATGCTAAATTGTCTAAGTAATAGCTGAAGAGCTCTAAGATCACAGAGGTGAAGATAAATTCGTTTAGTCAAGTGAACTTTGAGATCGTAACAATATGATCGGGAACAGCAAGAGGATCGTACTACGATACGATCATGAAATAATGGAAACGGGTAAGGAATGGATTGTAAAACAAGGTTATGATGGGATCAAGTGAGAATGTGAAATAATAGAAAGACTTTTTAATGGTTAACAAGGTATAGCTTAATGCTATAAAGAGATATGGTACTATGAAATAGTACAAGAAGAATTCAGAGAATGATGAAACAGGAATGATGAGAAATGTTATGATAAGGGGGCAGGAAGCTTGGGTACGAAATTTCAATTGAGAACTCACGTAGTGACTGAGTTGCACAATCCTCTGTATGGGCAGGGGAATTGTGTTTACTTAATTACTATGTGATAATCATTGAAATGTTAGAATCGCGTTAGCGGTTTTTGATAGATAAATTATATTAAGTTTAGGCACGAGTTCTTAAAACTCATGCATATGGTAAGTCCATGACTCATAATTGTATGGTATGTTTTGAGCCCCTCAGCATATGGATAGTCTTTGATTTGTTCTCAGACTACGTATTGCTAGGACAAGCTTCTAAACTCATATTTTTGTGGTAAGTTCCTGGACTCATAATGTGTGGCAAGTTTGATGAACTATACGGGGGTATAGAAAAGTTAGAGTAGATAGAAATTTCAATATGATAAATGGAAATAGTCCTAGCAATAAATTAAATATTTAAGTGAAGAAACTAAAGGTGAATGTTTGGGAATTTAGGATATTCCCACTTTTCTAGCTTTGCTAGATTTCGAAATTTTTGACCTCAAGCTAATTTGGAATGAATGTGTTTCGAAAAATATACAAATGAATTTTAAGCAATTTAAAAAGTGTACATGCTACTTGTTTCGGCTAGACAAAAATGTTTTTACATCAAAATGTATTTTAAAAGAATCATCCATGCACCTTTTAGCCCGGTGTAGATGTGATGAATGACGGAATGCTCAACGTGTTGTTGAGATGGTGCGGTACTATTTCGTTATAAGATGATTCAACACCATAAAATATGGTTTATGGTGTAGGAATTATTAACGACGGAATCCTCAACGTACTGTCAAGATGACGCGGTAACATGAAGTCATAAATGATTTTGATTTGTGAAGGTATGTCAAAGCTATAAGTCTTTGCCATTTGAATCGGCTAGACGTTTTGAAAAGTTTTGTCATGATGAATGTTTTAAAATTTTCTGTGAGTTATAAATTGTTAAAAGTAAGCCTATGCTAATTGATCTAGCTAGACAAGCGTTGAAGAAATATAAGTTTGAGCTATTGATTCAGCTAGACAAATTTTAAATTATATTTATTGAATTCGTATTCTTTGAAAGTTATACCAAATCAAATTATTTTCGAATGAATTCTAAGGCTGAGATGAACACAAAGATTAAGAATGTTGCAGGTTGATCAAATGGTCACCTGGCATAAGAAACACATATATGGTGAAATATCCATCATTTTAATGACAGACTGATCCACTGTCAGGGTTTGCAGTATGAGGTACTCGAGGAGCGAAGTACTGTAAACCGGGATCATATTCAAAATGTTATGAAAATTCATGGGTTGCAGTATGAGGTACTCTGGGAGTAAAATACTGTTAACCGGGATAAAAGTTCATTCAGCATACTACGAAAAGTTTTATTTTTCCTCTACTCTTATGAAGATTGGATGGTAGGATGTGTTAGTATTCTTTAATTGTGAGAGATAATGAAGGTAAAAATTGTTCAGTAAAGAAATTATGAAATGTGGTAGATTAGAAAATTGCAATGTGCAATAACTACGAGAAAGGAAGGAAATAAAAAGATAGGTGGAATAAATGTAAAGAAATTGTCAAGTATGAGTACATAGAAAATTTCGAGGATGAAATTTTATGAAGGAGGGGTGAATGTGACACCCAGAATTTTAGAATAATTTCAAATAAAGATTATGATGAATTAAGTAAAGGTCAACGTTGAGAACCTAGTGTTGAATACTGGAGGTATTAAGGAATGATTTATGGAATATGAAGAAGATTTATGCATGTGAATTAAGAAAAGAAGGATGAATGTGTAGAATGTAAATGATGTGCAATAAAGAGTAAACAATAAGTTGATTGAGTAAAAGTAAGTGTACGATTAAATAAATGAAATTTTTCTAAGAATAAGAAACAATCTTGATAAGTATGTCAAGAAATGAATTAAAGTATTATTAATAAAATTGTAGAGAATTGTGAAATGTAATATTACAAAGAAATTATGAATTAAGTTAAGAATTTAAATATTCTAACAGTTTTGATTATTATGGTGTTATCCATGTAAGCTATGGAAACTAATGAGGAAAGATATGATTCTTATGGATATAGTTGTTATTTATCAAGATAAAGGTATAGCAATGTACTATAAATAAAATACGTATGATTATTACGGCAATTATGATTTCGAGGACGGAATCCTGTTAAGGAGGGAAGAATGTGAGGATCCGAATTTTCAGGATTTCCTTAATAATATTCAATGAGAATTTAATTGATAAATTATCAAGGTTGTTTAAATTAATTATTATTTTATGTGGTTTAAGGTATGGGATGAGATTTAATTGGTAAATTAAATCTGTTCAGAGATCATGATGAATTGTGTTGATAAATTATTTAAAAACAATCTATGAAGAATAAGAAAAATTATATGTAAATGTAGAAATTATGATTTAATAGAGGTTATATGGTAATGTGAAATATATGAAATTAGGTATGTATATATATATATATATATATATATATATATATATATATATATATATATATATATACATTTATATATATATAAATGTATATGCTCAAGTGATAATTATAAATGTTATTAATTATGGAAATTAAGGGATTAATGATTAAATTAATCCGAAAATTTATGAAAAGTTAATGAGGAAGTTAGTAAAATTAGAAATATTGATTATTAATCAATAATTATGATGGAAGTTTGGAAATTAATAAAGAAGAAAAGTAATTATATAAATTATATAATAAATAATTATATAATTTATATAAGAAAATTAAAGTGAGGTATGAAGAAAATAATAATTATATAAATTATATATGTGTAATTATATAATTTATATAAGAGAATTTAGTTGAATAAGGATAGAAGAAAATTATATAATTTGTATTTTGTGTGAAATGGGCATTATATAAGAATAAGGTAATTATGTAAATTATACAATAATAAATTATATAATTTATATAAGAAAAGGTAGTGTAAAGAATTGAATAATAAATAAGAAAAAAGAATGTTTTAAGATATTAAAAATTATATTTATGTATAATGGAATTATTATGACTTTTATGAAAGATAATATTTCAGAAATGTGAACATGTTAATGTAACATGTTGTCCGAGTAACGAAGTGAAAAATTAAGAAAAATAATTTTTATATATTATATGAATTATTTTATGATTTTTGGAGGTATAAATTACCTCAGATAACTACATGCATGTCATTATGCGTGTACAAAATTTGTCAAGTAAAATACCGAAAAAGGTATTAATATTACTCATAAATCATGTTATGATTTTTAGTGAATTAAAATAAATATTGTATATATATTATATAAAATATTTAATACACGTAATAACTGTGTAATGTATTAAAATTATAATTTTTGCATAGAATTATCTGGAAATTTCTAAATTGGTCGCGTGAGAGAGATGAGAGAGAGAGAGTCGGTGGAATTGATGGTCTATTAAAATGGTTAAGTCGTGTTTGGCTATAAAAAAGAAAAGAAAAGAAAGCATTAAAAAGGAAGAAAAAGGAAGTAAAAAAATGTATACATAATAATACTCTCTCTCTCCCTACTACTTCTACCCGACCACCACCATCATCACCGGAAAATCCATGGCCACCACCAAGAGATGAGGAAGTGTTTATGCCATCAAGAGGAAATTTACAAGCCAAGAAAGGTATAAAAACTAATGTTATTTAATTTATTTTGAAATTATTATTGATAAATTAATTTGTGGGAAAATTAGAAAATAATTAGAATAATTATTCTAAATAATTTTAGGATATATATTTATGAATTTTATGATTTTTGGAGTAGTCTTGTTGGGGAAATTGTGAAGAAAATGGTGTATTTTTCTTATTGGCTGGCATACTGTTGCGCGGCAGCCATTTTTTTTTCCGGATGAGGGTATAAAACGACGCCGTTTTGGGCGCTGAGGGGAGGTAGGCTGCGCAATGCGCGGAAGAATATTTTTGCACGCCAAACGACGTCGTTTAGCGTAGGCGAAACCCAGAAACCGGTAAGGTAAAACGACGTCGTTTGGCGTCGTCAGCAGTAAGCCACACGCCATGCGCGACCGAGATTTTAGGCGGCAAAATTACGATTTTGCCCCTGGCCTTTTCAGTTAATACCGACTGTGTCCCTTGACGCACGAAATTTACGAAAATGCCCCTGAGCTTTTCTGTTAATGCCGGTTGTGTCCCTAACGTTGCTGAATTTACAGAAATACCCTTGGACTTTCCGGAAAATTCCGGTCATGTCCCTAAGGGCGCGAAAATTACCAAAACGCCCCAGAAGTGATTTTTAATTGAAATAAATGTTTAAAAATTGTTTGAAAAGTATAGAAAATTATAGAAAAATACTAAAAATATAGAAATGATGTTTGGGTATTAAATTTAATATTTTTGTAAAAATATTTAATATTAGGGATTAATATTTAAATGTTTTAAATATTAATCAAATGGGTTTAAAGGTTAGAAAATGAATAAATAAAAATTCGGACAACCGAATTTGTTAAATTTTATCCAATGAGCCGGATTGTCCGTAGTGAAGGCATTAAATATTAAGTTATGTTAAAATTATAAAGGACGAGGTTAATATAATTAACCGTATAATGAAATAATTGGTCAGAGATGATATTAATTAATTAAATTAATATCATAAGAAGATAAATAATTATTATTTGATTATTTTATTATCATAGGTTGATCGAGTAAAAAGGTTTGAGCTATCAATTAATTAACTGGACGCCAAGCAAGTTCTTCAGTCCTTAAATGTTAAATGTTAAATGTTATGATATGTAATTCTGGTTTCAAAGGCATATAAATTATGTGTTACGTGTTATGTGGATAATATGACAACTATGTGTACTTTGTGCAATGATGTGAGATATATTGCTATAGTAGAAGCACAAACACGTTAAGTATGACACACACTGAGCATGTTAAGGTATGTGCTACGTGAAACATAAACTGTTGAATTTGCTGAGCCGTTGTGCTCATTACTTGCTTAATAAACATTTTTGCAGGAAAGAAATGAATTTCAAGAATATCAGATTAAATTAGAGATTAGTTGGCTAGAAGGTTGGAAACGTTATTGTTACATTTTTCATTCAATGTGAATAATTTGTCAAAGTTACATGAATATTTTGTATGTACATATATGTTGGGTTCAAATAGGACGAATAGAGTTAAATTGTGAACCGTGAATGTTTAAATTAATTGTTACGATAGAAATTATTATACGTTTGATTATGAACGATGCAACAAGGAATATTTATATGAAAATAAAAGACTGTAAATTTTGAATAATGATCATGATGATACGTGTAACAGTAAGAAAAAGTAAAGGTTGCGATCCAGGGACTAGGATCGAGAAATGAAGTTTTTAAAATGATAACATATTTAATACAAATAATGACTTGAGAACAAAAAAAAATTAATATCAGAAATTTGGTAAATGATTGATTTATAAAATCAATTAAGGGATTCAAAGAAGGTGATCAAAGATTATTAACGGACCGAAATTCGGACAATAAAGAAATAATGTTTAATAGACACGAGAATTAAGGGAATAAAGTGGGTCGAATTTGAATATAAATATCCTAATATTTTGATACAATGATTGAATTGAGAAAAAGAAAAATTTATACCGAAAATTTGGTAATTGATGACGATAATGTCAAATAATTGAATTAATTAAGATGATGAAAAATATATTAACGGACCGAAATTTGGACGTTAAGGAAAGAATGAATAATAAATATGGAATTTAAGGTAATAAAATGGGTCGAATTTCGGGGTCGTTACAAAAGATCTCTTAGTCCACTCTTTTACTCCTCCAGTAGAAAATCCACTAAAAATAGGTTCACTAAGATCAAGGTTCATTTAGAACCACTAAAACTTGACACATAGTCCATCCACACAGGATCTAATTCACTTATAATCAGGCGAGCCACTAAGTCTCGTCTTACTTAAGGTTTTGAAGCCCTTTGATTTCAGGATCCCTCAACATAACCCTTGTAGGGCTGATTCATTACGAATCAAGCGAGCCACTAAGTCTTGACTTCTGCTGTTTATGATGATAATTGTTCAAAGTGCTACTAAGTTGACATTAAGCTCTGTTCTTCTGATAGAACTTCGCAGTTAGGTGATTTCTCTTTACCATTGGAGCTCTTGTGTATATATCTCTGCTTTGGCTCTTTTCTTATTGGAAATCACTTTTTGCTCGACCCCCCAAAATGTATCTTAACTTTGGGTTATTGATATTACTATTAAGTAGATCAATTCATTCTTCGCTCTTTAATAGATTAGTCGTTTCTATGTAGTCTTCATTCTTCCACAGATTAATTATTACTATTATTTTGACCGATTCTCCTTTTTTTGACCTGATTTTTCTATGGTGGTCGATCCCTCTTTTCGATTGAATTTGAAATTAATTTATATTTCTTCTAAAAATATGTCCGTTGATAAGTTATCGTTTCTCCATTGACACTTCTGATCTTGATAGACTTTTGATGTTAACTTATCAGAGTTGCGTCTGCTTTCTTTTTGTCAGGTTGTCACATTAGTTTTTTACAACGGTAACTTCTTACTTGTTTGAACTAGCCGTTAGACATACTGATTTTAGACTTTCATTTTGAAGTTTTAAAATTACCAGTACTCACTTTAGACCTTTCTCTTTTTCAAATCTTTCTATTGTCAAACTTGTATATTCTACGATTTTTCTAATCATAGTGTTTCTTGGCATTCATGGATAATTAGGCTGATCTTAGATTCTGAGTTAGTTTTACGAATATTCATTCTGAATAATAGAGCTTTACGATTATGCAGTCTTCAATATTCTCATTCTAACAGTGGTCTTAATGTGCTATATGATTTCTTCAATATTCATATCATAAAGTTCATTCTTCAGCTTAACCATTCTTCTGATGACATTACTTTTTTGTCTACAGTCTTTTTTGTTCACTTCCTGATAACTTAGATTTCTCCTTCTTCGTGAAATTGGTCTTCTACTCTTCTCAAGTTCATTCTTTTTCTTTTTCTTGATCCTATTGATCAACTCCACTTAATCGGACACATGATGTCTACAAGATTAATGACTCCACTCTTTCTTTGTTTAGTGCACTTCTTCTGAAGTGGTGGATGTCATATGTCCTTCTTCTTCTGATAAGCTAGCTATTCTAAATTGTTCTCTGCTCTGTCTTCTTTTACTAGTTTACCTCAGATTACTTCTTTGTTGGAGAATTCATTAGTAAGATCATCCCAATCATTTGTCGTATTGAATCTATCTCTCAGTGTCGTTGACATTATGTTCTCGAATAGGTATAACATTGAGGCAACTTATCAATTATGTAACTCTGCATTCTGAAGTGGCTTAAAGATATTTGTAACTCAACGATCTGAGGATATTCAGTTCAGCTTTATTCTACGATCTTGAGTACTTTGATCTGCTCAACACCTGTGAGCTTCTGTCTTCACTTATTTAGCTAGAGCATTTTGTCCTTGTTGTATTGTGATAGGTCTACTCAATAAAACTCTACAAACTCTTTTATTGCGTTGATCTTGTGAGATGACCTCTGCTCATTTTGCTTCTTTCTACTGCTTAGATGTAAATCTGATTTCTCCAATTTAATGCTTTATCATTCTTCTCTTGCCTATTCAATACTTAGCACAGAGTCTTTTACATTATTCATTTGTTTGTTTAGTTTTCTTCCATAGTGGTTTTGTGTCCCCTTAGTGGATTTGTCTTTTTTGTTGATTTCCTCTCAACAATTCTCTTCTTATGATGTGTTTTACGATCTTCTATTTATTCAATTATTCTTCTTTATTCTTCATTCTCCGATCTGCTCTTTGCTTGTCAATCTTGTCCACTCCATTTCTCTTGACGATTTAAACCTTTTTACTTAACCATCTAAGAGTTGTGGGTCGTCGGGTTGAGCTTAGGCCATCTTACTCAATAACTCCACAATTTTGATCATTTTGCTCTGCCATTTCACAGTTTTTAATATATGATGCTCCACTCTTGTTCTAATGATCTTCAGCCTCAGTAATGCTCTTCTTGATTCTGCTATTTTTGATTTGTTTTGCTGCTTCTTGAGCTCTATTGGTCTTGATCTCTAAAGCAGTCTATTACATTTTGGATAATACTATATATTTGAATTTAAACTAACAAATTTGCTCCCTAATGTTCTTTTACAACATTATTCTTTTAAGAATAATACAGAGTTTATTTTTTTGATCAACCTAATAAATTCTATTTTTCAGTTTTGGATCAACCTAACAAATTTGATCTCTAAGTCCTTTTCCAATGATTATTCTTTTTAAGGACTGTATAAAAGTAAACAAATGTTTATACATTCACACTTGCTCATTACTTAAATTATTTTTTTTACTTTAAACCCCCCCCCCCTAATTTTGGTTTATGTAGCATAAAAATTAGATTAATCATTATCTATGAGATCAACTCTTACTTGCACTACTACATAAATATTTACCAAATTAAGGTTTTATTTTTGGTTATCTGTGACAGCACAACAGATACCGCTTTAAAAAAATAATACGTTAATAACATTCATAACTACATGCACTTGAACATTTTAATAAGCAAATTTAACTATGTTACACACTCTATAGTTCCTGCACAGTAGCTCAATATATGTCATAAGATCTACTCACTGTGGTTAAGCAAGTTTTCTGAGAACCTGCTCTAATACCAATTGTTGTTTTCTCAATGGCATAAAAACGATCTAGAAGGGGAGGTTAAATAGATCGTTTAAAACACTGTTTATTACTTATTCAAACACATTTACCAAACATTTAAACTATTAAATTTAGTATAGTGGAAATGGTTGTTTGGTAAAACTTTTTTTTGACAGTCACTGACAGTTCTGTTGTTGAGTAATGCTATTGAAATGTTATTACTGATTAAAGAATAGTTATAGCAGTTCTGACCGTTGTAATGCAAGCAGTTAATAAGATAAAGAGGCATAGAGACAAAAAGGAGCACAATAATTTTTAAATGGTTCAGAGCAAAAAAGATCTCATAGTCCACTCTTCTACTCATCGAGTAGGAAATTCACTAAATATTGGGTCACTGAAACTAAGGTTCACTTAGAACCACTACAACTGGACCCTTAGTCCTTCCACACAGGATCTGATTCACTTAGAATCAGGTGAGCTACTAAGTTTTTTCTTATTTAAGGTTTTGAAACCCTCTAACTTTAGGATCCCTTAACCTAACCCTTTTGGGGCTGATTCACTTAGAATCAGGCGAGCCACTAAGCCTCGACTTCTGTTGTTGATGACGATAATTGTTTGAAGTGCTACAAAGTTAGCATTGAGCTTTGTTCTTCTGACAATTTGGATCTTTTTACTTAACGATCTGAGAGTTATGAGTCATGGGGTTGAGCTTAAGGAATCTTACTCAACGATTCCACAATTTTAATTATTTTGCTCTACCATCTCTTAGTTTCTAATATATGATGCTCCACTCTTGTTCTGATAATCTTCAGCCTCTATTGTGCTCTTCTTAATTCTGCTGCTTTTGATTTATTTTACTACTTCTTAAGCTTTATTGGTCTTGATCTTTAACCTAGTCTATTACATTTTGGATACTACTTTGTGTCTTGATTCAACCTAACGAATTTGATCCCTAATGTCATTTTACAACATTATTTTTTAAGGATAAAAGAATTGCTACAATAACACTTGAAGACTACTAAAGATTTGAATTCCAATGCTCTAAAGGTCAAGGGTCCAGCTCCACTCTACGATTATAATAACAATTTTTTTGCTATTAAGTCTTGTGAAAGAAGTTTTGATTGTATACTTAATAACACTTGATCTTAGCTGAACAAGTCTTTGTAACTTGAAGGATTCTTAGTAAATCATTATAGTAGAAGTTTTGTGTGAACTGTGATTTTTGTAACCTCACTTATCCTTAGTGGATCATCCTTACTCTCGGAATAGAAAAGAAGACTATGAGACTTTTGCACTCCGAACTCTTAAAATCCTTATGTCTTACTTTCTGTTTTTATTTTCTACATTCATATTCTAGTAAAGTGGTTTTGCTCTACGATTACGCTAAATTTAGAATCAAGTATTTTTATTTTAATCTAAGAGATTTTTTAATTAATTAATTAGGAAAAAATACACTTTTGTTACACCAAATTCCACCCCTCCTCGCATTTCAATCTTTAAACTAATTGAGTTTACACATCTATTACATATCTATTACATCTACCTAATTGCACACATTCCCCCCCCCCCCCCCCCCCCCCCCCCAAAAAAAATTCAATTTTTGACTAAAATTGGCCAGAAACCTAACCCCAAACGATAACCCGGTTGGAACCTAATCGATTTATACACACTATTCTTCTTATGGATTCAAGAACCCTCGTGAATTCGAGATTATTTGATTAACCAAGAACGATATCTAGACCTACTATAGGTATTATGTCCTATGTCAAGACCCCTACCTTTGATTATGCTTGAATATTTGAAATTTCTCTGTCCAGCTCCCCCTCTCCATTTGCTATTTAAGGTTGATATCTATAGCAACCTCCAGAAGTGGTCATTTATTTCCATAATTCCTTAACTGAGATTTTATATCTCTTGTTTTTTTATAGCATTGAAAATAAAATAATCTAATGTATATACTAAAAGAGAGGAAGAATTCACATTTATAACCGTATCTACACTGCATTTGCAAAATCAGTACGCTGCGGTGTGGATACGTAGTGTGATTTCCAAACTTAGTATCCGCACATATGTGGTTGCGAATGCAGATACAAGAAGTGTCCGCACCACACACACACACTCACAAATATATAAATACAACATAATGTAAAACGCCATGATTTTACTTATAATATATATACATATTTTGAAACTCCAAAATCTAACTCCAACTCTTTTGCCAATCTTCAAGCATAATGCTAGAAACTAGAACACATGAATAAGTAATAAATTACTTTAGATATCCTAAAATGTAGATTATGGTGCTACCTATCTCACATACCGATAATAATAATTTTTATAATTTTTATATTTTATAATTTCTTTAATAATAGTATAGATAATATTAATATTTTTATTTTTTGAATTTTAATTTAATTTTTCATTATGTCATGCCTTCAAATACGAACAATTACTAATATATATATATATATAACAAATATTTGATATGAAGTAAAATAGGACGAATAACATCCATACCATTCATTATACAGATCAACGACTAAATTTAAAAAATTGAAACATATCGTCCACTACTATTAGTAGCGGATGACTAAACCATCTTCTACTAATAGTAGCGGATGATGATGAGTTACATCTGCTATTATTAATAGCTAACAGTTTACGTCTACTACTAATGGTAGCGGATGGTGATTGGTTACATCTGCTACTATTAGTAGCTGACACTCAGCTACTAATAGTAACAGATGACGATTTTGCAGTTTTAATCTGAGTTGTTGCTTCATATATTGGATGTTATTGACAGTGTTTACTCTGTTTTGCTCCATAGCAAATGTTCATAACAAGTACTTGATATAAAAAAATATTAAAAGGAAAAATTTCTAACTTCACTCGTCTACAAGGCTACAATATTTATGGTTCATGCAGCCAGTATGCATACAAATCTTCACATTATTAAAATAGAGCAAGACTGTGCAACTAAACATGTTCTTTTTCACTGCTTTTTCTGAGGTTCAATAATTTTTTGGGGGTTAAAACAGGATAGCATTAATTCATGGAAATAAGTCTTGGGAACTTGGTCCCTACAATATCTAGCATCACATACAATCCAGAGTATTACGATAAATAACAGCATCATAATTTAAATTTGAGCAGCCCAGATTTGCAAGGGCATCGGCACACTGGTTTGACTCCCGAAATACATAATTAAATCTGATAAGAACCACATATCCTTGACCTTAGAGAGGATGAAGCTTTATCTGAACCCCATGCTGTGGACAAACTGTCAACATTTGAACCGGAGAGTGAATATAAGTCGGTGACAAGGTAAAACTATAGCGCTGCAATATCATTGACAGAGCAGTTTTCACTTCATTAGTTGCAAAGTTGGATCCTACACAAGTCCGAGGCCCGAAGCCAAAGGGAAGAAAGCCTGCTGAATTGTTGTTTGTAGCATTCGCAACCCCTTGGGCAAATCTCTCCGGTTTGAACAGATGCGTGTCGTCTCCCCATATTTGTGTGTTGTGATGAAGTGCTAGTGTTGGAATGATAACATGTATATTGGCTGGAAGAATGAATTTCCCCAATCTGGTTTCCTTTTTAACTTCTCTTAACAAGACTTGGGCAGGAGGGTAGAGCCTTAGTGTTTCATTGATGATCATGTTGATCTACACCACAAAAATGTTGATGAGGACATTGATCAATATCATGATATATACGTACACACTAATGATGTAAAACTGTAACCTGAGTTTATCATTTTGTAAAGATAAGATAACTCACTTTAGCAAACCGCTACCTCACGGTACAATTTGTAGCACCTGACCACCTAACAATTTTGCAATACTAATTATAACTTAAAATATATGATTTTTACACTAATAAGTTTTTTGAGAGGGATTTGTTAATTAGTCAAACTCAAGGACGAAAATTTCACACAAACACAAGGAAAAGTTTTGCTTTTTAGTTTATAATGTATGCTCTAGAATTGATCAAAATAATCGTGATTATTAGTATTAAACCTTTTTTAGCTTCTGAAAGCCATCAGAATTTGGCTTTTCCTGGCCAAATATCTCGAACACTTCTTGTCTAGCTTTTTCTTGCCAATCCGTATGAATTCCAAGAAGAAAAATGATCCATGCTAGTGATGTTGCTGTAGCTTCGTGTCCAGCAAGGTAGAACGTCTTGCATTCATCAACCACATCTTGTACTGTAATTCTGTTCTTCTCATCAGCATCATTCTTAGCCTTCAAAAGTAATCCAAGAAAATCAGTGCCAAAACTTCCCGATTCGCCGCTCATAGTACTAGCCTGCTCTCTTTTCTCCATAATTCTCAAAATAGAGTTGTATATTCCTTGCTCAAGTTTCTCTGCTTCGATTTCATCTTTACTTTTAAAAATTGGTCTGCAAAATAAATTAAATGCTACTCTAAATGAGTATGAGAAATTCAGAAAAATCAGACTCTGCGTAAAAGGGTGATTTTACCTGAGGCCAGGAAGCTTAATTTTGAAAGTATTTCTGAAAAAGAAGTTACCCAATTTTTTCAGTTTTTCAAAAATATCCTTCCCTTCTAAATAACTGCTCCCAAAAGCTGTCCTGGAAATTACTTCTGATGTTAATATCTTGAACTCTTCAAAAACCTCAATCTCTTTTCCTTCATGTTGTTTCCACCTCTCTAGCATCATCTCGACACTTGCAATCATTGCCGAAGTCATACTCTACACAAATGCAATCACAATATTATAAGTTACTGCTGGTAATTAATTCTTCCTTGTGCACTCTCATGCCAATACATTAATACTGTCAATTATGCTTAGAGGTGGCAAACGGGCCGGGCTAAAAAGGCCCGGAATTTGCCGGGCTAAAAATCTTAAAGAGCACAAGTTGTATGCAATTTGTGTATCACTGTACTCGTAACCAGTTGTGTATGCACAAAATATAATATTTTATTTGTCTGTTGAGCTTCCATTTCCTACATGCTACAATAGATTATTATTATTGTTACGGAATTAATATTTCTACAGCTAATTTTATAGTTCTACAAGAAAATAGTAAACGGAATCACATTCATGTGATTAAAATCTCATGAAAATATCAAAATTTTCTTATGAAAATATAAGAGTTTTTTCTTATCGCTATAGCTACTTTCAAGCTTAACCACAATAAAATAAAACTTACTTTCAAGCTCTCAGCATGAAAAGAATTATTTGCCAGTTTCCTTTGATTTGCCCATTTTTTGCCCTTGCTTGTCACAAGACCATCTCCTAGTAACTTCTTCAGAAACCCTTCTGTGTCAGTTTTCGGATAAGCTTGATCTCTATTTAATATTTCTTTAACTAAATCCACTTCTGTAACAACAAAATTAGCTCTAGGACCATACCAATTCACAAAATTCTTCCCTGAAAACATAATCCAAAAAGAAAAATAAATGAATTCAGATTAGAGGGGTGTTCGGCGCCTACTTATAAGTTGGTCAACCCAACTTATAAGTACTTAAGTTAAAAAAGCTGTACGGACTGACTTTTTTTTTTTACTTATAAGTTAAAAAAAAATCCAAAAAAATTAGTAAGTTTTTGTTGTTTAAAAAAAATGACTTATAAGTCTTTTTTTTAAGTCGATCAACTATTATGAAATGACAGAAATGTCATCTTTTATTTTTTTAATATTCTTCTTACTAAATGACATTTTAGTAATCTTTACATTTTACTTAAGTTATAAATTATTATTAACAAAATACATCCACAACTATTACTTATAATTTTCGATTTATAAATAAAAGTGATGCCTAATATTTTTATTTATAAATCTACTAAAATTTGAACTTATAAATCTATTAAAATTTTAATTTTAAGTATAAAAAAAAAAAAGTCATTCATGATCGGCCCTAGTTTTGAACGAATTCAGATTAGGTGTTTTGAACAATGTCTCTCATCTGTTCCCAATATTCTAGGATAATTTTGATATTAACAAATAAAAAAACCTAATTATTAAATTAAAAAAAGAAAGAAAAAGAAACGTGTCTGCCTCTTCCTCTTACTGTTCCAATCTGCGTCTCTCTTGGACAGTCGGAGGGCTCAGATCTGTAACTATCCGAAATCTGAAACCAAAAATAGTGAAGCTGCCCTATATTCTTATTCTAACATTGTCGTCTAGCGAGTGCATCCAATCCTCCCAAAGCATTAAATTAAAGTCCGCCATTTTTGTATTACATAACCAGTAGATATATGCATATCAACCAATGAAATCGGTAGAGTCAATTCCAGAAAGGAGTCCGTCCTTGGCGAGACAATTAAATCGGGACTCCACTGTTCCGACGAATTGGAACTGGAAGAGAGGGAGCAATCTTTTTTTTAAAAATAAAAAATAGATTCTTATTATTTGTTGATAAAAAAAATATTCTGATAATCTCGAGGGTAAATGAGACATTATTCAGGATAGTTGATCTGAACTCAAAATAAATATATATGTTAAGAGTAAATGAAAACTAGACACGATTACCATATATGTTCAGCCAAGAGTACATGTGAGGCTCCATTCTTGCAAATATGTTATTTGATCCGTACTCCATGGGTCTGATAATGGCTTCCTTTTTCATTCTCATGATTTCTTTGGTGTTTCCATTGGGGAAACTGTAAGAAAGACCCTTGATCCCCTGTCGTTTCATCATCCTCTGGATACGCATCGGAGTCCACCATAATGCATATATGAACCTTATGAAAGCAAAGAGGAAGACTAACAGACACAGAGAGCTCAGAAGAAAGACTACTGAGGCAACCATAGTGTTTCAAGTGTTGATTGATGAGGGCTTTTTCTCGTGAGGGTTTCAGTTTTTGTTGAATTATTTGGGAAGGAGTTATTACTACTGTATTCTGACGACCGAAATGCAAAAGCGTCTCTCGGTTTTGTATTAATTTTATAAAATTCTCCTTCAAATATTGTTTTAGGCAGAATTCTCCCTCAAACTTTGTTTTTGGCGAAACTCTCTCTTTAAAATATATTAATTGGACAAAAAGGATATTTAATAAATATGTAATTAAATAAATAATATGCTATTAAATAAATAACTAATTATATAATTCCTAATAATATTAGATTAATTAAATAATTTTATCTCAAATCAAATTATATTTATTTTTAAAAAATATGATAAGATAATATATAATATAATTATATTATATTATATATTTGTATATAATATTGTTATACATATAAATAGTATATATTATAATAGATATTCTACATGTTTATACATATAATTATAATATAATATAAAATAAATATAAATATATATAATATTATATTTTTAATATATATTATATTTATTTTATATTATATTATATTATAATTTATAATAGAACAATATATAAAATATATTATTTTATACATTAAATATATATAATATTATAACACATAAAAATATATAATAGGATATATATAATCATATAAAATGTCTACTGTAGTATATAATATTTATATTATATATAATATATAATATAATATAATACATATAATATAATCATATAATATATTATCTCATCATAATTTTTAAAATAAATATAATCTGATTATATTTTTATTAAAAATAAAGATGAGATAAAAAAATTTAATTAATATAATATTATTAGGAACCACATAATTAATAATTTATTTAATTACATATTATTTATTTAATTTAATATTTATTAAAAGTCTTTTTTATCTAATTAATATATCTTGAAAGAAAAATTTTGACCAAAAAAAATTTAAGAAATTTTTTTATAAAAATAATACAAATTAGGAAGATAATTTTGTCAAAAAAAATTAATAAAAATAATATAAATTCTGACACATTCATTTATTTGAGAAAAAATCTCAAAGAAGGGAGAGAGCTGTTTTTGAGTTGTCAATTTCAAGTGACCTAAGACATTACATCAAGTAATTGTCATATGCACAAAATAAAAAATAAAAAATATTTTCAGAATCTCTAACAAATGAGTTGTGAGTCACGTTTTGATATTATTCATGGGAAAATTCAATCTTGGAAAATTATTGAATTCATTTTTAAAAATATTAATTTCCTGTGTCATTATTAAAATATTTTAATAAATATTCTCTTTTTTACAAGTTAAAAATATTTTTTAACACTAAAGATGATAATAGAATGAATAAGTGATAAGATTTATTATTATTATTATTTTAACTGAGCATAGTAATAATGTTTGTTACGGGTTACAACAGGCTTCGACTTAACTCCTCTTCCCTGACAAAGTAAACAAACACAAGGCGACAAAGATAATTTTTTCATAGGTCCCTTTCTAGTGTTTTTTACGAGTCACTCTTTCAAATTTTTCCTAGGTCACTAGAACTAAAATATAATAGTATATATATATATATATATATAATCGTTTGTCCATTCTCAAATTAAAACGGTACAAAAATCTTTTGGTTAAAACGCTACGTGTAGAAGATAAGATTTTGCTAGATTTCTCCTGGCCCTCACATGTTCTTTCTTACCACTTATATTGTCAAGGACATGTTTGGAAAAAAAATCTTCGGAAATGTGGTCTTCATAATTTATTAGGGGAGGGGAGGGGGAGACAAAATAATTATTTCAATTAATATTTCTGTCGCGACGGGTACAAATAGACTTCACAGAATTGGCTTGGGTTTGCGGGCCGGTACGGTCGTCAAAAATTAGGTTTTGAATATTAATATTTTAGCTTGTGAAAACTCAGACCATTTAAGACTGGTCCACCCACCCCCTGAGTAATTATTAAATATTTTTTATAGTTAAAAATCATAACAAAAATAAAACTATTCAAATTATAATAAAAATTAATAATTTGACCTTCTTTTTTTTTGACCTTGTTCGTTTTTTGATTTTAATAATATGTGCTTTATATGTCTAATTTTATATCAAATAGCAATTATAACTAGCGTAAAATTATAAATGGTAAAATAAGATAATGATCTGACAGTTTCTCTTTTATCCCCTTTTACCTTTTGTATCCACATATATTTATATTTAATATCAATTTAAATTTATTATCATATATAACAACACCCAAATTATAATTATAATATCAATCAAACATCACACAAAATAAAAGGCAAACTTCACATAAAAAGCTATATAAGAAGGATTACATCTATCTTACAGATCACTCGTTCATATTCTTAAGAAAAGATAAAATATCACATTCAGGTACTTGTTTCGGATTAAACCCATAGGAATAAATATTAAATAAACTAGCCGCCCAACTGTGCATATAAAAAGTCCCAAACAACAATCACAGAGGCCAAAAGCAAAACAAACCATTGAGTTTAACAAATTTGAAATGAAAAATGAGCATTGCAGTTTTTGCATGGCAAGCTCATCCATTGAATCCTTTTCTTCTCTTGCTCAATAGATATGAGTATCACAACAGGCAAGTTCATTACTTGAATTCCATGAATTGTATTTATTCATTTGGTTAATCTGTATTTTTTTTTAAAAACAAATGTATATGTTTGTATTAGGCCAATGAAGCCAGCAGTATGGTGGGAAGGCAGTGAGATATTGGGAGGGAGGGATGAAAAATTGCTTCCTAAAATTATATATATATTTTCTTGAACTATATCATATTGAGAGTTTTTCAGTCTACGTGACTGTTAAATATTTGTGGGTCATAATTTTTACTTAATATAAAGATATTCAAAGGTCCTAACGACCCTTCAATATTAACTAAAAGATAATATTATAGTGATCCTCAGAAGATGAAATAATAGAGTAGCCATTAAAGTAAGAAATTGTGTAGTATAATTCATGCTGGAGAAGGTAACTGTCATGTTAATCAATGCTAGATAGGTAACTCGTATATATACTAATTAGTATTGGATATGATAACTAGTTAGTATCTGAATTGATAAGGAAAACAATTTCAAGTCTATCGGACTTTGAAGTCCTCTTGTACGTACACTAGATTTAATGAGCTGTAGGACCAATGTAATGACCCAAGTTTTACCCTTCCCACATTGGTTACTAATATATCCTTAGTCCCACAAAGCTTAGTCTCATATCACCCATTTAGCAAAACGCAACTCCTTCCTTAGGCTATAAATAGAATACTACCTTTCTTATTTTACTTCACCAACTTAAGGGCCTCTATTTTTTAGTAAAGACCTTGTTGTGTGCGGACTTTTTATAAAAAGACATCATTAGTTAAATTTTTGTCATCGATGACGTAAATAATCTGCGGAACTCGTAATTTTTGAGTATGTTTCTTATTTAATTTTTTTGTATTGTTATTTTCGTTTTAAATATTGTATTTAGTTTGTTAGTTGATATTTTAGTATATTTTGTTAATAATTAGTATTTTTGCATTGTTATTATTTTTGTAGTTTTAATTATTGTTTTTTATTTAGATTATTAGTTACTAGTTTTGGATTAGTATTATTAACTTTAATTATTGTTTTGTATAAAGATTAAAAGTTAATAGTTTTAGATTAACATTATTGGCTTTAATAAGTATTGCTATTTATATTATGATTTTGATATAATAGTAATATTTGTTTGAAAAATGATTAAATATTGAAAAAATATTTTTGTAAATATACTTATTGTTATGTTGAAAAAGAAATAAGAAAACTATTAAATAATAAAATTTGTCCTAATAACATTTATTTGTTCTAAATTTATATTTAGGAATCGTTCGACTATTAATTTTGTGTTCAGCAATATCGAGGTAAGTGACTTTTCGAACTATTTAGTATTTTGAAATTATTGTTTATAATTATGTATGCTTTAGTAAATATTCGGATGCCTAAATGTATTATTATTTCAAAAATTGTTATACTTTATTTAAGGCTTCCATTTGAATGAAAATATTACACTTGTATTTTGTTAAAAACCCGGATCAAGTATAAAAATAGAATTTTGATTTAGAAAATGAGATTATGTGATTTTGAACTGTGAAATAAGTATAGTTTTGAATATCAAAAATATAGAGAAATTATTTTTTAGAAACCTCAGCCCGACTATATATAGAATCTGTTAGTGTTTACGCTAGTTACGGAACAATTTAGGACTTATTAAGGCGCACACCTTTAGATATCCTTCGGAGGGCGCTATTCGGGGCAAACGCATGATAATGTAGACACCCAAATTTTGCATTTCTCTACTAACCCTGACAGGAGGGCAAAATCGTCAAGTGACCCAATATACGACAAGGAGAGGTGGGCGCCAAAATGCAGTTCCCACCACGGCTTACGATCAAGGCTGTCAAACGCAAAACGAGAATTGAGGCATCTGAGGCGAGGCCTACGGGCCATCCAGACAGAACCCGATGCGAATCGCCAAAAAGGACAAGGACACTGCAATTACAGCATTAGGGTGGGGTCTCGACGACGGGAAACCATTCCCAGAATTGATTCAGGTATCAAAGAACAGCTTTCCAAAATAATACAGCAGAAATTGGCAAATTAATACCGCGTGGCACGAAATTCGAGAAAAATGCGCCGGACAGCCGCGGATGCAGTCGCGGCTGCCGACAAAAAGACGTTCGCGTGGCTCGAGGGCGGCACACGGCAGCCGAGGAGACGGCCACAACAGGCAGCCGCAGATGCATCTGCGGCTGGCCGCAGATGTATCTGCGGCTGCCTGCTGAGGCACTATAGATCGCCATCTTCAACCCGAGAACCAGAGGACGAAAAAAAAAAAAGAAAAAGAAGGAGAGAGAGAGATCGCGCGGGAGAGAGAGAGTGGTCGGATTTTTGGGCTAGATTGAAGCAACACTTTCCATTGTTGTGTTCATTAGTTAGCGATCTTGTGGTGTAACTCGTTTTGTGATATATAAAAGCTTGAATCCGTGTTTTGCAAGGTGAAAAGATTGTCTTTTTGGTATTCTACCGCTTGTTTTGTTAATATAGCTTATGTTTTGGGTTATGTGATGTAATATGTTGTTATGTTGATAAAGGATCCGTGGATTAGGGGTTGTTAGCGAGGTTTCCATCGGAAAGTAACTCCTCCTAACGCCCCGATGACATCCGTACGGTGATATCTCGTTCGTTGTGGTAATGGATAGTTTTAAGTGATTGAGTTGTGATATTTGGGTTATGTAATGTGATAGCAATGTTAAATCTCGTTAGATTTGGTTTAGGATTGGTTGTGCCATGATTTGGGTAAATGTGAGCCTAGGGAGGAGATCCTCGCGGTCAAATCCCGATGATGGACATTTTGGTGTATGTAATCATGGTATAGGGTCCATGGATGTGTATTTTGTAATATCCGGCCTTAAAGCGATACCAAGTCGTGTTCGGGTTAAGGCCCCGTAATAATAATAAAATATGTGATTGTGGGTGTTTGGGGTTGTCTGGATGGCTTACATGCCCGTGGATAGCCCCGACACGTTTTGGGATGCTTGTTTTAATTTACAACACAACAATGATTTTCAAAATAAGGCAAATAATGAAGATTTTGTAAAAGTGATCAAATTAGGATATTAGATTCACGAGGTTTAAAAAGTAAAGAGTTTTGGCGAACTTAGATCTTTATTTGATGAAAAGGCTTTAGTTGGTTTTAAAAAAAATGTCACAAAAAATGATTTCGTAAAATAAATAAATGTTTCATTAAACTTTGTGCATAGGGTTAAAGAGTTCTAGAAGTTGCCCTCGTTTTATTTATATTAACTGTTAGAAGGCAATGTATAGTCTCGATTCCTATTTGACAAAAGTTTAAAACTATTTGTTTTCTAAAATGACATCTAAATAAAAAAACCCTCAACGCTTTTCGAAATTAAAATCAATCTTTCTTATAAAAAGCGAAGCCTCGTCATTTGAGTCAAAAGACGTTAAAACGCTTTCCAGTTAATGCACATTTGCCATACAAAAATCCAAACAAAATTCACCCCAAGCATTCACCTAGGCACACACGCACACACACGCCACTCACACATTTTAGGATTTAAAAGGATAGGAAAACATCGAGATTGCGGTAACCGTGTTTCACGGAAGTCGGGGGGTGCCTAACACCTTCCCCTCGCTTAAGCAAGCCCCCGAACTCTATGAATCTCGGTTTGCGGACCAATTAACTCGGAGTCACATATGAGCCAGCAATTACGAAAACAAACTCGGATGAGTTGGTACATCCATTTCAAATATACCAACTGGCGACTCTGGTCAATTGGCTCATAAAAAATCGATCTTTCAAAACCCGTCGACATTAAGCCGACCCTTTTCAAAATCACATTTAATTCAAAAGGCTAAAAATTGGAAAGGGACTTTTTAATAATAAAAAACGAGACGACGAAAATCCCGGCGTCGACAGCTGGCGACTCCGCTAGGGAACATTAGAGGGCTTAAGCCGCATTTCAAATCCTGATGTTTTCCTATCCTTTAAAAAATCTAAAAAATGTGTGTTGGCGTTATTTGAGTTGATTTACCTTTTTTTTTGCGTGTGTGTGGATGGTGTGATTGCGTTTTCTTTTCAAGTCTTTACTGTATTAGCATCATATGCATACGGTGAGGAACGATGAATGTATGATTGAATGTATGTTGAGCAGTTCCTCCTCCTGAGGCAAACCCGTCGGATGTGGATTACTGGACTCAAAGGGGTGCTCCCCGGCGAGGCTCAGGAAAATCATCCACTCAGATCCAATCCAATTGAAAGATCGGATTTTTTCCTTCGAGTATGTTGCGAAGATCTGGGAACCTTCATGCCGAAAAGCCCGCGAGAGTAACTTAGGGTAGGTCAGCCTCAGATAAACCCGACGCGTGGTAGGTCTCTTCATACCCTTTTACGATCTACGCACATGATATCATACTGTAGTCAATCATTTTGTACCTCCCACTTTTATCAAAATACTAACCTCTGTTTTACAGGGACAGCTTGGAGAGCATCGTAATTGCACACTATCATACTTTGGTTAAAATAAAGGGATACTAACCCTATTTTGCAGGAAAAGATTACAAAACTCAAAAACACAAAAATATTTGCTTTAGCATGCATCCACCAGTGTCATTTCCCGGAACTAAACTTGGTTTGTTTATACGCAGGATTGCTCCCCAAACCCGTCTCCGATCTAAGAAAGCCAGAGAATCAACAGTCGAGATGGCTGAGAACCCTAATCCTGATCTGGCGCCCGTATCTCGGGAAGAGTTCAATGCTGTGAGAAATCAGATGACGGAATTGACCACAATGCTAAAAGAGCACTTCAAGTTAAAATCGAAGTCGCAAACCGAGGACCAGCCGGGGCCATCATCTCAAGAGAACATACTGACCCCAGAAACTCCAAAGGTTGAACCGGCAAAACAAATCATTATCATTCCAGAGGATGAGGTTGCCAGCACTGTCAGCAAGAAAATAAAGCAGATGGAGGAGGCCATCAAAACTATGAAGGGGATTGGGTCATATGGCAGTGTTAACTACTCCGATCTGTGCATCTTTCCGGGAACCAGATATCCAGAAAAGTTCAAACTCCCCGAATTTGAAAAGTATAACGGGTCAGGGGATCCTTACACCCATTTGAAAGTGTACATCGGAGAGCTGGGGGGATATGCTGAGGACGAATCACTGAGAATGCAACTGTTCCAGAAAAGCCTAACAGGGGAGGCTAGAACGTGGTATGCGAGATTGGACAATGCTAAGATTCACAATTGGGAGGAGCTGGCCCATACTTTCCTAACCCAATACAGCTTTCAGTCCCAGATGGCCCCGGATCGATACCAGATGACCAAAATCAGAAAACAGACCAGTGAATCCTTCAGAGACTATGCTCAACGGTGGAGGAGGATGGCAGCCCAAGTGAACCCGCCCATGAGTGAAGCAGAAATGGTTATGACTTTCATTGATATCCAGGAGGCTCCCTATTATGAGAGAGTAATGGCGGGAATAGGAAAGCCTTTTGCGGAGATGATCAAGCATGGGGAAATGGCTGAGATGGGATTGAAGTCAGGAAAGATCCGAGATTTCACAGCTCTTGAAGCTGTTGCTGAGCAAATTCAGAGTGGAAACTACGACAGTTCATCCCGGAGACCCCAGAAGAGAAAGGAAGAGGATGTGTCCCTGGTGCTGCAAGGACTATCTGGGAAAACCATGACCAGCCCTCCGGTTCGCATGCAAAGAAGTGAGGCCCCGCGTCCGTCAAATTTCAACAATTAAAGATATGAGGGGCGCAGGAAGTTTGACAAGCCACCAGAAAGGGAGTTCACCCCATTGGGGGATTCATTGGAACACATACTGACCCTGTTGGTGGGCCAGGAAAAGATTACCGAACTATTGCCTCCATCAGACCCGAAAAGCAAGAGGTATGACCCTAGCAAGAGATGCGCCTACCACTCGGCTTCCCCAGGGCACGACACCCAAGAATGCTGGTCACTAAAGCATAAAATCCAGAACATGATCGACAGCGGAGAGATAGTGGTAGAGCAACCGGAACCCCCAAACGTAAAGGCCAACCCTCTTCCCGAACACAATGGGGGAGGCGTGAACGTAGTGGAAAGCAGTGGGGCAGAAGGTCCTTTGAAATCAATATACATAAGGAGGATAGAAGGAGAAATTGCCATGACCCATGTCCAGGAGGGAGCGCAAAACGAGCCTGTCAAGTTAGTTGGCGTGATGCGAGATACCAAAACAGAGCCTATCCGGTTATCAGCCCCAAAACCCCTTGTCATAGCCGCTAGGTCACAATTGCCGATTACCAATCTGAAAGCTGTCCCGTGGAATTATGGGGGGAAAATCGACGAGGAGGCCAGTTGCGCATCAGTCAGCTCTAAGGGAAATCCATTGTATCTACCGAGGCGGGTCCTTGAGAACACGAGAAAAGGGAACGGGAAAATATCGGAGGAAAAAGCATTGGAATTTTGGGAGAAAATGAATTACGGCAAGGCGAGTGGGGTTAAAACACTGGAGGTACAGCCGCCCCTGACATCAATCTTGGATCTTGCGTTGGCATCCAATGATCATCATCAGATATTGAGCAAAGTCCTGGAAGAGGCTCATGTTCCCAAGTCAATTAGTACGGAAAGATTTGGCCACTTGGTGGGCCACCTATTGGACAGCAATGTAATATCATTTACCGACGACGACATCCCCGAAGAAGGGAGGGGGCACCGGAGGCCGTTACACATTGCGGTTATCTCTTCCGGGTATGTAATGAACGGAGTCTTAATTGATGGGGGGTCAGCCCTGAATATTTGCCCATATAGTACTCTGGAGAAAATGAAAATCAGCCCTAAGCGCCTGCGGGCCAGCCAGGTGGTGGTGAGGGCATTCGACGGATCTAAAAAGGACACGGTGGGAGAGATTGAGCTGCCGGTAGAGATCGGGCCTTACACTTTCGATATTTCCTTCCAAGTGCTAGATATCACGGCCAGTTATAACATGCTACTGGGGAGACCCTGGATTCATATGGCCGGGGCAGTGCCCTCCACCCTGCATCAACAAATAAAATTCATCATTGAGGGGCACCTGGTAACGATCGCAGCGGAATCCGAATACCCTGTTCCATCCGTAAAAGGCATGCCAGTGATCCATGTGGATGAGTCGGTCGAGCCCATCAGCTATCAGGCATTTGAAATCAGTGCCCCCCAGTACAAACAATTGGGAGTTCCGGAGTTAAAGCTCAAAGTGTCCCCCGAGCTCACCTTCGTTGCCCGGGAAATGATGGCGATGAACTTTCAGCCGGGGCAAGGGCTGGGCAAGAACAGCCAAGGAATCACCGAGCCCATCCAGATACCAGTGCAGTCAGGCAGAGCGGGGGTAGGATATCACGGAGGTATAAGGACAAAGAACTCATACAAGAAAATGCCCGTTCGAATAACCGGAGTCCCAATACCGAGAACCAATAATGAACACTCCCTGAGGGTAGTCAAGCCGGCATCTGAAGCAGAGGATAAAGTGGAGGTTTCCCCAGCCAAAGGATTGGTCCAGCAGGTGGAATTCTTGCAGGAAATCATGGAACAGTTTGAGAGAAAGTGCCATCTCCCGGGGCAGTCAGGCCCCAATGAAAAGGGAAAAGAAAAGATATCGGAAGGCGAGCAGGTCATGCCATTTATCAATTGGGCCGGGTTAGAGGTGCCCGAGGAAAGTGAAGATGAGAGCCGAAGCCAAGTGGCCGCAGTCATAGAAGAGGTGCCCGATACAGAGATCCCCTCCATCACTAGCTATAAAACCGAAGTGATCCCCAGGAATTGGACCGTGCAGCCAGTTGTATCCAGAAAAGGGTAAATACAGGAGTGTCCGGGAATCTTGTCCAGTAGGGGGATCAAGGGGTTTTTAAGACGGTGTTTTTGTTTTTATCTGCACGTCTATTTCATATTTTGTCATGATTATTGAAAAAGGGAGTCATGTACTTAATGTTTATATATATGACAAATATTTTTGTTTCATGTCAGGTGTACCGATTTGAGTCATTCTAGCCTAACAAACGATTTTCCAAATTTGAAAGACGATTATGATTTTGATATAGAACTGGATTTCGATTTGATGAGAATTGAGCAGGACGAAGCAGATGATGACGACGCTCCCGACGAGATCAAAGAGTGGGTCGAGGATAAACCCAAACCCAACTTAGACCAAACCATCACCATCAACATAGGAACCCCTGAAAACCCCAAAGAGCTAAAAATTGGGGCGGACTTGACTCCAGACCAGAAAACAGAGATAACTGAACTATTAAGCTAATATGAGGATGTGTTTGCTTGGTCACACGAAGACATGGTCGGATTGTCCACGGATATTGTGGTACATCGATTGCCTATCAAGGAGGGTTTCAGGCCAGTTAAACAGAAGTTGAGAAAATTAAAGCCAGAATGGAGCTTAAAGGTGAAAGAAGAGATAGTCAAGCAATTCAAGGCTGGGATCATCATGGTGTCCACTTACCCAGAATGGCTTTCCAATATAGTCCCCGTGGCGAAACCTGGAGGAAAGGTGAGAGTGTGCGTGGATTACAGGGATCTGAACAAGGCCAGTCTTAAGGATAACTTTCCAGTGCCTTTCATACACATCTTGGTGGATAACACGGCTCAGTATGAAATGTATTCATTCGTCGATTGTTTTGCGGGATATCACCAGATAATGGTGGCGGAAGAGGATCGAGAAAAGACTGCCTTCATCACCCCCTGGGGCACGTTTTGTTATAGGCGACTGGCTTTTGGCCTCACAAATGCAGGAGCCACTTATCAGAGGGCCATGATGGCCCTATTCCACGACATGATGCACAAGGAGATAGAGGTTTACGTGGATGACATCATTGTGAAATCAAGGGCGGGATCTGACCATGTGACTCACCTTAAGAAGCTATTTGAGCGGCTCAGGAAGTATAATTTGAAGCTCAATCCAGCCAAATGTGCCTTCGGGGTTCAGTCAGGTAGGCTCCTTGGATTCTTGGTGAGCAATCGAGGCATCGAACTAGATCCGGCTAAGATCAGGGCCATTGTGGACATGCCAGCACCCCGTACAGAGAAAGAGATAAGGGGATTTTTGGGGAGGATAAACTTCATCAGTCGATTCATATCCCATCTGACCACCACCTGCGAACCAATCTTTAAACTGTTGAGGAAAGATGCCTCCCGAAAGTGGAACAGTCAATGCCAAAAGGCCTTTCAGACTATTAAGAAACAATTAACAGAAGCGCAAGTGCTGGTACCGCCAAAGGACGGGATTCCCCTTTTCCTGTATATATCCGTGAATGATATGGCGATGGGTTGTATGCTGGGGCAGAAGAGTGAATCCGGTAAGGAGCATGCCATTTATTACCTCAGCAAGAGATTCAGCAGCTGTGAACAGAATTACACACCGATCGAGAGAACATGTTGCGCCTTGGCCTGGGCTGCTATGAGGTTACAGCATTACCTCCATGGACACACTACCTATTTGATCTCGCGGATCGACCCCTTGAAATATATATTTGAGAGACCAATGCTGAATTGTCGATTGTCAAGGTGGCAGTTAATCCTCCAGCAATTCGACATCCTGTATGTTACCCAGAAGGCCATGAAAGGGCAAGGAATTGCAGATCAGCTATCAGAGATGCCGACAGGGGGGATGGAGCCTTTAGAGACTTCCCTACCGGGTGAAGACATACTGTGGGTCCAACAAGCGAGGTGTGAGGACGAAGGGCAATTTTGGAAGATGTATTTTGACGGTGCCATGAATGCTGAAGGGGCTGGAGCTGGAGCGGTCCTGGTCTCCATTACGGGCGAGCAATACCCTGTCCTCACCAAATTAAAGTTCAGTAACTCGAACAATACGACTGAATACGAAGGATGTATATTGGGACTGAGATTCGCCCGCAATATGGGAGTGAAAAGATTAGCCGTGTTCGGAGATTCAGAATTGGTAATCAGACAGGCGACTGGGGAGTATGGCACTAAGGAGCTTCGGTTACTCCCATACCACCGGTGTGTAGTCCGATTGATGCAAGAATTTGAAGATATAGCTTTCCGACACATTCCCCGGGGGCGGAATGACTTCGCCGATGCATTGGCTACCCTGGCTTCGTTAGTCCACGTACTCAAAGGCAAAGCCATCCCACAGATTGAAATAACAGTACAAAGTGCCCCCGCTTACGAAGAATACATATCGGAGTTGTCAGAAGATGTGGCTCAACCAAATCAGCCCTGGTATCATGACATTCAGAAATACTTGAGGGATAGATCACTCCCCGACCAGGCAAACCGAACGGAAAGGCAGAGAATCCAGAAGATGGCGATGAAATTCTATTTAAGCGGAGACTCCCTGTATAAGAGGGATGTAGGCTTGGGATTATTGCGATGTGTGGACGAGACTCAAGCACAGAAAATCATGGGCGAAGTGCACGGTGGAGTATGTGGGCCGCATATGAGTGGACCAATGTTGGCCAAGAAAGTTCTAAGAACCGGGCATTACTGGCTATCACTTAAGGCTGACTGTGACGATCATGTCAAGCGATGTTTCCAATGCCAAGCACACGGTAATGTGATGCATGCACCTCCTAATGAACTACATTGTATGACTTCCCCTTGGCCTTTCTCCATGTGGGGTATGGATGTTATCGGGCCCGTGGAGCCCAAAGCGAGCAACGGCCACCGTTTTATTTTCGTCATGATTGATTATTTCACTAAATGGGTAGAGGCGGCTTCTTTCCCCAAGGTAACACAGGAGGTTATATCAGTTTCATCAGGAACAATGTCATTTGCCGATACGGACAGCCTGAGATCTTGGTGTCCGACAATGCCAAGAATCTGAACAATGCCCTTATGAAAGAGTTGTGCGCCCAATTCAAGATCAAGCATCTCAATTCTGTCATTTACAGGCCCAAAATGAATGGGGCCGTGGAGGCGGCAAATAAGAATATAAAGAGAATTATGGCTAGAATGTCTGCCAATCATCGGGGATGGCCGGATTTGCTGCCCCTCACATTGTTTGCATACCGGACATCAGTTCGAACGTCCACGGGAGCAACCCCTTACGCCTTGGTATATGGGATGGAGGCCGTTTTGCCAGTAGAGATGGAGATGGCATCCCTCCGAATTTTGCTTGATGCTCGGATTGACGAGGAGGATTGGATACAAAGTCGATACGACCAGTTAGCTTTAATAGATGAAAGAAGGGTGGCGGCTATATTACACGGTCAGTTGTATCAGCAACGCATCTCTCGATCGTACGACAAAAAGATACGGTCCCGAAAGTTCAAGGAAAATGATTTAGTGCTAAAGAGGGTCATGCCCTGTCAAGACGAAGCCAAAGGGAAATTCGCTCCAAATTGGGAAGGACCCTTTGTGATCAAGAAAGTCCTATCTGGAGGGGCCCTCATCCTATAAGAAATGGATGGCGAGGTATTTCCGCAGCCCCTGAATTCTGACTCTGTGAAACGGTTCTACGCTTAAAAAAAAAATAAAAAAAAAAAAAAAAAAAAAAAAATAATAATAATAATAATAATTTTCCCTTCTATCTCCCTTGTAATTCGAACTACGTAGGACCTGATCTCCCGACCCTGTGGGAGTACGTAGGCAACCATCCTGGCACGGTCCGTTCTATACAAAATAATAAGTCTCGTCCCTATACCAAACCCATTTCCAGAAAACCCGAAACCTTACTTTGGACAAATACATTCAGCCGTCATGGCCCGGTCCGTTCTATACCAAAATAATAAACATTGTCCCTATAACCGAAACCACTTCCAGAAAATCCCGAAATCCTATACACTCCAAAACTTACCCAAACCTAGCCACATAATTAGCCCAAAGTCCAAGACTCACTCCGATGAAATCAAAGGGGGGCACGCGGCAATATCTGTGGAGTTCCAATCAAGACTTGAGGAAAGAAATAAGGCAATATATCGAAATCATAATCAGCTGGATAAAATGAGGATCCAATGGAGGGCGACGATGCATCAAAAAGGGAAATGACTAAAACCACAAATATTTCTCTATATATACAAAACATTTTGATTACAAGTCTGTCTTCTAAATAAAAGTGATGAAACTGACATAGTCCGTGCAGGAAATAAAATCATCTACAGGTCAGAGACCAGCTGGAGCAGGATAGACAGAATAGTCGAGGCATCATAAACCTCCGGCTCATCCGCAATTTGCTGTCCCATCATGTCAATCCGAGTCAAAAGAGCAGCAGCACTGGTAACAGTCGTGGAATGGCCCTCCATGATGACTCGGGTCTGCTCTACGATGTTATCTCTGGCGGAAAGGGCGGCATCCCGGGCTAGTACAGCAGCATCCCGCTCCGCATAGGCGGTATCCCTCTCAGTCTCAGTAGCATTCAAAACGAACCGGAGCCGGGTACCCTCAATCATCAAGCTCTGGATCCGATCAGTCAAGTCAAAGGAATGGGCATGTACCGAAGTGGAAACCTCCTCAATACCAGATCTGGGCGATAATCCTGAAACATCCGGAAAAATGATCGCACCTGAACTAGTCTCACCTGGAAAAAGTCCTCGGGAACCATCCAATACCCCGATCGGGTCAAAGTCAGCAATCTCTGAATCCCCGTGCAACCATAACAGATAATCGGGTGTCTGACCGGGGTGATTGTCCCCAAACTCGGCCGAGACCCTGTGTGACCAAAGGTCGTATACCCTCAGCAGCTCCCTCTCCGTCTGAGGCGATATGAGAAATCGGTAGTCAGCAGCTCCCGTAAAGAGATGGAGATCTTGCATCTGGTCAAACTACCCCATGACAGCTAAGGGATGATAAGTCGTCACCCCCCTCAAGCCAAGGAGAGGGAGGAAATCAAAAGGTGGCACATGAGTCAGGAAACTCTGGAAGGAGCAATAACCCGAATAGATCAGAAGATGGAAATGCTCCTCAATGGCCGATAAGAGCTCCCTCCATGAGGCTGTATCCGTGCATCGCCGGGGACGGAATGAGAACTGCATGGCCAAGCTGTGACTGAAACAAAACCCATGCCGACGAAACTGTCCGATAGGTCTGAGATGGCTCATGAACCATACGTACAACAAAATGGAGCTTCCCCTGAATGTGCGACCAGAAAAGGAACGGCAATACGAGGCAGATAGGTAAGTCTCGGCAAGTATCATGGGAAGGATAGTATGATCCTCCTGGAGAGCCTGCACCGCTACGATAACCCGCATATCCATGAGGTCGTCCCCTGCGGGCATGTACAGAGCTGATATGACACAGGCCATCAAAACATCCACTCTCAAAGCGCCCCAGCGCTCCTCAGATACTGAAAAATCACTGGAAAACCGATAGAAGCTATCCACCGAGCCAAATCTATCAACCAGGAAGGATAGAGGAACAAGGTGGCTCGAGGAGGTCACGGATAGCAGGGCTGTCCTCCGCAAGCCTGTGAAAGTCAGAAACTGGCGGCGCATATGGCCCGAGGTAACCCGTGCACAGGGACCATCCACTGATAAACCGGTGAAGCGAGCATACTCCTCAAGAGTGGGAGTCAGATACTCCAGCCTAAACCTGAAAACCTGTCGGTCCGGGATCCAACAACTGAGAATGCCATCAACAAAGCCCGGCGGCACCTGAAATGACAGTAGAGCCAAGGAGTGTCCCAAAAGACCCTCTGCGATGATTTGGTCGGAGGGTAGCAAACTATCCAGCCACAAGAAGAGCCTGCCAATAATCCCTGAGGGGGCGCGAGGGTCCACGCGAACCACGTCCAGGGATGACATCTGTAAAAGCGGTATCAAAAGACTATACAGGGGTCAATTTTTCCTTATATATAACAAATCATACATCATACAAGCTATAATGGAATGAATGAATCATCAAAAGTAAATGATTGTGCATAAATTGAAATAAGTCTGTACATAATACATGAAATGAGAAATGATAGTAAAACGAGCAGGTTTAAATACAGAGATCATAACCTATCAAAGTCTAATCAGTGAAATCTATGCCATCAATGAAGGTGTCATCGTCAAACTGATCTGCAGGCAAGTCCTGGGGAAGGGCAACCTCACCCTCAAAATTAAGGTCTGGGCAGGAATAAGGCGGAACTGGGGCATCCGATGTACCGGGGCCCGCGCCAAAATCAGATCCCTGCGGGTCTGCAGCATAAGCCTCCTCTGGATCTCGACCCAAGCTTCGAACGAAGAGAGATAACTGATCCACCCTCCGAGTGAGTGAAGCAATCTGGTCCGAATGGGTGGGGGCGCGGACGCACTCCATCCAATCTGCCATCATCACCGACCCGTGAACCAGGTCTCCGAGGAAGAAAGTAGCCCGGGTCTGAGGACCGATAGTGCGGGGTCTCCACCAGGCACTGAAGCTCTCGCTCGTATGCGGACCAACAGAAAGCATATAGCCGTCCTCCCCGGCCATCAGGGCCTCTGGAAGGTGAGCATCCGCAAACCAAGCTCTCTCTGAGGGAGGGGCCAAAGGGATACGAGCCTCCCCAGTCACACATCTGATGGCGCGCTCCCCCAGATATAGCTCCCATCCACCGTAGGTCAGAAAAGGAATACGGCGAGTGGACAAGGCATGCTCCAGGTCCGCGGCATAACCACCAGCAAGGCCAGCCGCCAAATGATCCGCCGTGTAAGGAACCCAGGTCACATCCGCAGACGAGATCAGCTCTAACTGCAGCCGACAATGAGCGAAACTATCGAACACTGGGGTCTCCTCGAGAGTACTATGATGCCATCTACGACCCCTGGGATAAGTCTCCGGGCCGAGGGTAGTAACGGGCCGCAAGCAGGGCAATCTCTCGTAGGCCCAGAACTGTCAAACAAAACAGAAAAGCCGTAAGTAGCAAGAAGGAACAAAGAAATGGGACGAAACGAGAACTGTATGATAAAAGGGACCTACTAGCAGGAAGGGGTAGAAGCCGAGCCAAGCCTCGGTCTGTCCCTCTGAGCGGAGACGAAGACCCTGGAGGAAGTAAGCAAAGGTGAAAGAGCCCCAGTCGTAATCCCCGATCCGGTCAACATCCCGGGTGGCTCCGACGATGCTGAAATGGATAGTCGAGGAGTTGTTCCCCAGAAAACAGCCCCTCATAATGGTCAGAAACAGACGGCGGAGCAGAAAATCACGAGTAGACCGGTCCTCAGGGAATGGCTCGGAGAGGACCCCTCCAATGGCATCTACAGCCAAGGCTCCCGATCGGATGCTGCGGGCCTTAAAGACCTTATCATGGGGAGAGTAGCCCAACAGGGATCGAAGAGCTGCGGTGGTGATGTCAGTCTCCAGAGGGACCCGGGATCCAGAAAACTCCACCCCGGTGATATAACGCCAGTCGAGAGGGGTCAACATCAGCTCACAGTCAAGGAGATGAAGCGACTGTGTATGGTGGAACCAGCGCTCAGCTAAAGCCCTCATATAGCCCCACGGACACCGGCGAGGGGCAATGGTGAAGAAATGTCTGAAGCCCCAGGAATCTACCATCCCCCTATAGTCGGAATGCAGCGCATGATAGAGAGTGTAGATGCTAAACCAGTTGCCCCGAGGCTGGGTAAACTCAGGAACCTGTGACAACCATCGAAAGTCAAGCATGGTAACCATACGGATTTGAATGAAGTTAAATGACGGATATACCTCGTTAGCCGCCAGGTAGGCTGAGGGATGACTACTGAGAGTCGGACCGAGCAGATCAGGTATCCTGGCACGGGCCCCTGGTAAAGTCCGACGCGTGGGGGGAGGAGCCGCTGTGCCCGAAGGGCCCGCCTCTGCCTCAGCTGGGGCATCCTCATCAATATCCGGCTGCACGGGGCGAATGATAGACTCCGCCAATCTACGGGAATGACGGGTCAGAACGGGAGCTGGAGCTGGGGTGGCCGCTCTGCGACGTCGGACACCCGCCACCCGGGGCACTGCGGAGCCACTGGGAGCATCAGGATCCATGGCTGAAACGGCATCACGAAAAGGAGGTACACCCTTAACTCGTTATCTTTCAAAACAAATCTTATTGCATATTGCTAAAAGTCATAGGGCAGCATGACATGTTTATGAAATGAAAATGCATGAATAAATCCCTAGGGGTGCGCTAGATTTCCCGAAATTTTGGCAGAGTCTCGTTTGTAAAATGGACATCCCATGCACGATCCGGCATGTTTAAAATCAAGTCAGACAACCAACAAGTCCCAAATGCAAGTGAAAATGATGCACCATGAGCATAAAATGAATAAAATCATGGTTTTTCAAAGTAAATAGAGCATGACCGCAGGACCCATTCGTTTATATATGCTATGGCTAACCCCAATATCTCATATAGGCATGCATTACTAAGATCAAATATTTACACAAGTAAATACATAGTCAAATGAAAGCAAAAAATCAAAGAAAAATGAGTTAAAACGTTACCCAAAGTACGTAAACTGATTTAATCGGAGCAGATTTTGCCGAAAGAGGTCCAAAAGACGAAAAAGTCGGGTAGGGGGCGAGGAAAACCGAAAACGAGTGAAAGGGACAGCCAAAAAGTGAAAAGAAACGTGGGGGTCGCGAACTAATGTAGGGGCCGATCCCAGCCGCAGATGCATCTGCGGCTGGCCGCAGATGGATCTGCGGCTGGTCTCGGTGACCCGTTTTGCCTCCCTTTTGCTCCCCGAGTCAGCTTGCAACGTGTCCCATGTTGAGATATAAGATTTTAGAAATACCTGACCAATTGAAAAACGACCCGTCAGATACAAGACCTGACCAATTGAAAAACGACCAGTCAGATACGAGGCCTGACCAATTGAAAAACGACCCGTCAGATACGATACCTGACCAATTGAAAAACGACCCGTCAGATACGATACCTGACCAATTGAAAAACGACCAGTCAGATACGAGACCTGACCAAATTGAAAAACGACCCGTCAGATACGATACCTGACCAATTGAAAAACGACCAGTCAGATACGAGACCTGACCAAATTGAAAAACGACCCGTCAGATACGAGACCTGACCAAATTGAAAAACGACCCGTCAGATACGAGACCTGACCAATTGAAAAACGACCCGTCAGATACGAGACCTGGCCAATTGAAAAACGACCCGTCAGATACGATACCTGACCAATTGAAAAACGACCAGTCAGATACGAGACCTGACCAATTGAAAACGACCCGTCAGATACGATACCTGGCCATTTGAAAAAACGACCAGTCAGATACGAGACCTGACCAATTGAAAAACGACCCGTCAGATACGATACCTGACCATTTGAAAAACGACCCGTCAGATACGATACCTGACCGATTGAAAAATGACCCGTCAGAAACGATACCTGACCAATCCAAGAGCGACCGTCGGGTACGACACCCCAGCGGCATCCATTCGTGGAATTCGAATCAACCCCTACACGATCGTGTCAAGTGCGGCATTTGCATTGTCTCAACATATGCATTGCATCGATAAAACACATACTGTATTTCCTGTGCATCGGGTGCCTACTTCTTTATCATGTCCATTTCATATTTCATTCCATAGACATGATAAAGAGGGGCAGCTGTAGACACCCAAATTTTGCATTTCTCTACTAACCCTGACAGGAGGGCAAAATCGTCAAGTGACCCAATATACGACAAGGAGAGGTGGGCGCCAAAATGCAGTTCCCACCACGACTTACGATCAAGGCTGTCAAACGCAAAACGAGAATTGAGGCATCTGAGGCGAGGCCTACGGGCCATCCAGACAGAACCCGATGCGAATCGCCAAAAAGGACAAGGACACTGCAATTACAGCATTAGGGTGGGGTCTCGACGACGGGAAACCATTCCCAGAATTGATTCAGGTATCAAAGAACAGCTTTCCAAAATAATACAGCAGAAATTGGCAAATTAATACCGCGTGGCACGAAATTCGAGAAAAATGCGCCGGACAGCCGCGGATGCAGTCGCGGCTGCCGACAAAAAGACGTTCGCGTGGCTCGAGGGCGGCACACGGTAGCCGAGGAGACGGCCACAGCAGGCAGCCGCAGATGCATCTGCGGCTGGCCGCAGATGTATCTGCGGCTGCCTGCTGAGGCACTATAGATCGCCATCTTCAACCCGAGAACCAGAAGACGAAAAAAAAAAAAAAAAAAAGAAGGAGAGAGAGAGATCGCGCGGGAGAGAGAGAGAGTGGTCGGATTTTTGGGCTAGATTGAAGCAACACTTTCCATTGTTGTGTTCATTAGTTAGCGATCTTGTGGTGTAACTCGTTTTGTGATATATAAAAGCTTGAATCCGTGTTTTGCAAGGTGAAAAGATTGTCTTTTTGGTATTCTACCGCTTGTTTTGTTAATATAGCTTATGTTTTGGGTTATGTGATGTAATATGTTGTTATGTTGATAAAGGATCCGTGGATTAGGGGTTGTTAGCGAGGTTTCCATCGGAAAGTAACTCCTCCTAACGCCCCGATGACATCCGTACGGTGATATCTCGTTCGTTGTGGTAATGGATAGTTTTAAGTGATTGAGTTGTGATATTTGGGTTATGTAATGTGATAGCAATGTTAAATCTCGTTAGATTTGGTTTAGGATTGGTTGTGCCATGATTTGGGTAAATGTGAGCCTAGGGAGGAGATCCTCGCGGTCAAATCCCGATGATGGACATTTTGGTGTATGTAATCATGGTATAGGGTCCATGGATGTGTATTTTGTAATATCCGGCCTTAAAGCGATACCAAGTCGTGTTCGGGTTAAGGCCCCGTAATAATAATAAAATATGTGATTGTGGGTGTTTGGGGTTGTCTGGATGGCTTACATGCCCGTGGATAGCCCCGACACGTTTTGGGATGCTTGTTTTAATTTACAACACAACAATGATTTTCAAAATAAGGCAAATAATGAAGATTTTGTAAAAGTGATCAAATTAGGATATTAGATTCACGAGGTTTAAAAAGTAAAGAGTTTTGGCGAACTTAGATCTTTATTTGATGAAAAGGCTTTAGTTGGTTTTAAAAAAAATGTCACAAAAAATGATTTCGTAAAATAAATAAATGTTTCATTAAACTTTGTGCATAGGGTTAAAGAGTTCTAGAAGTTGCCCTCGTTTTATTTATATTAACTGTTAGAAGGCAATGTATAGTCTCGATTCCTATTTGACAAAAGTTTAAAACTATTTGTTTTCTAAAATGACATCTAAATAAAAAAACCCTCAACGCTTTTCGAAATTAAAATCAATCTTTCTTATAAAAAGCGAAGTCTCGTCATTTGGGTCAAAAGACGTTAAAACGCTTTCCAGTTAATGCACATTTGCCATACAAAAATCCAAACAAAATTCACCCCAAGCATTCACCTAGGCACACACGCACACACACGCCACTCACACATTTTAGGATTTAAAAGGATAGGAAAACATCGAGATTGCGGTAACCGTGTTTCACGGAAGTCGGGGGGTGCCTAACACCTTCCCCTCGCTTAAGCAAGCCCCCGAACTCTATGAATCTCGGTTTGCGGACCAATTAACTCGGAGTCACATATGAGCCAGCAATTACGAAAACAAACTCGGATGAGTTGGTACATCCATTTCAAATATACCAACTGGCGACTCTGGTCAATTGGCTCATAAAAAATCGATCTTTCAAAACCCGTCGACATTAAGCCGACCCTTTTCAAAATCACATTTAATTCAAAAGGCTAAAAATTGGAAAGGGACTTTTTAATAATAAAAAACGAGACGACGAAAATCCCGGCGTCGACAATAAGATACCTTAGTAAGGGGCGTATCATTGACATTATCGAACATAAGGGCCGTGTTACAGGGTTGTTGTAACCTTAGTCGCAAGGTCTATGGATTAAAAGATACATCGAATATATTAAACATATTGAAATCGTTTATTGAACATATTGAAATCGTTTTCGAATTGTGTTTATGATTATTGATTTTGGTTTTGAATGTATATATTAACTATTATTATATTGTGGATATAGTCTTGACTAAATTTAAAAATTTGGAGTGAGAGATAGAATAAGAGAGAAAAAAAATATTATTTGTACTGTCTAGTTAATTGTTAGTTTACATTTTGAATGTAAATTTTTATGAATTAGCATTTTGTTTACTATTGAATAAACCTGGATATTTTAAATTTTGTTTTGATATATACTTTGATACTAGTTTTGTATAGTGTTGTTCAGTAGGGATTGCTTTATTGTGTAAAAAATACTGCCTAGAAGAAGTAACTCTAATAACAATGATAGTGGTGTTGCTGGTATGGCTCACCTAATTAATACCTTAGCTCAATTAGTACAAAATCAACAGTCTAGGCAACGTGGTATAGTAACAGAATTCAAGAGATTGAACCCGTCCATCTTTAAAGGGACTATAGACCCTGCTATTATTGAGAAGTGGATTCAAGAAATGGAGAAATCTTTTGACTTGTTAAGGAGTACCGAAATGAAAAAGGTAACGTTGGCGGTTTACCAACTGCAAGGTGGAGCTTATGATTGGTGGCTTATGGAGAAAATGAAGCACGAGGAAAATCCCGAACCCTACACCTGGACCATGTTCAAAGAGACATTTATCAACAAGTACTTTCTTAAAACGATTCGGGCACAAAAGGAGAGGGAATTCATTAGGCTAGAATAAGGGAACAAGACGGTTGCTGAATATGAAGCCGAGTTTGCGAAGCTCGCTAAGTATGCACTTACCTTAGAACCAGATGAGGTGACAAAAGCCTGTAGGTTAGAGGACGGGTTACGGGTCAACATAAGGCATGGCGTTGCGTCTTTTGAGCTACCCACATATGATGCAGTGCTCCATAAAGCATTGGTTATTGAGAAATGCCTAATAGAGATTGAGAATGGGAAGAATGTCAATCGAAAGAAAGAGGAACTTTTTGGGGGATAGTCGATCCATGGGGGACAGGTGTAAGACCCCGAATTTTATGAAATATAAAATTTAATTTTTCTTCATATATATTTTCATGAAACAGTAAGTGGTTAAATTGATAAAGTTAAAAATTAAGGATGTTATGTGTAAATTATATTTTGTCGGACAATATTCATTTGGTCGGGAAATATTCGTTCTGTCGGGGAATATTCGTACGACGACGCCGTACGAACCAATCATTGGTGGACCCCACAAAGAATAATTGTCGGATATAGAAAATGACATAAATAATTTTTAAATGGTCAATGGTACTATCACTTTTAATCATGAAACGGTAAGTGGTTAAATTGATAAAGTTAAAAGTTAAGGATGTTATGTGTAAATTATATTATGTCGGACAATATTCATTTGGTCGGGGAATATTCGTTCTGTCGGGGAATATTCGTACGACGGCGCCGTACGAACCAATCATTGGTGGACCCCACAAAGAATAATTGTCGGATATAGAAAATGACATAAATAATTTTTAAATGGTTAATGGTACTATCACTTTTAATTATTAAAATATCCGGTGGTAAAAGAATAGTAATATATGGTATTACAAGTAACATACGGTATTCCACAGTAGCACACGATATTGCACAGGAGCACACGGCATTGCACAGTATTTCGTACTATTAAACTGATAAAGTGGTTATCGTACAATATTTGACTTTATTGTTACATGCACAATAATTCATATTATTAAACTGATAATTGTCACAATAGCATATGCACAGTAATTCACATTATTGAATCAATAATTGTCATGACACAGTAACGTATTCTTTCTTATACATACTTTCTGCATTATTGTTATCTCTATTATAGTGTTATTTAAACAGTTGTATTTCATTGATTAATTGATTTGATATCTAACTCAGAGAGCCAACTACACTGTATTTATAATAATTAGTCATAATAATGAATAAGTATTAATTATTGTTAAATAATTGAATTGATAAAGTTATTTATTTATAATATAAAGTTAGGTGATATAAAATGAATGGTATAGATTAAAGATAATATAGAATTTGAAATAGATGGTGTAGATTAAAAGATGATCTTTAAATGAATGGTTTAGATTAAGAAAATCTTAAAAGATGAAATGAATGGTATAGATTAAAGATAATATATAATTTGAAATAGATGGTGTAGATTAAAAGATGATCTTTAAATGAATGATTTAGATTAAAGAAATCTTAAAAGATGAAATGAATGGTATGGATTAAACATTATCTTGAAATGAACGGTTTGGATTAAATTAGGAAATCTTGGTTATGATAAGATTTTTGGCTATAAATAGAGGCCTTAACTTAAGGATTTTTCATAAACTTCCTTACTTGTTCTTTCTTTCTCTCTCTAAATACTTCGTGTGAAAGTTCTTTCTAAGTGTGCTTAAGTCATCTTGAGTATTTGTGAAGACCTATAAGTGTACGTGTACTGTTCAAGTTAATCAACCTCATTTAAATCAATATCCAGTCACGTGTTAAGGTAAGGGATTATCATTATTTGATTCTCGAAAATAATATCGTTTTTTTCTTACTTATAAGATGTGCTATTTATTTCCATGTATTAATTTGTGGGAATAACCTTACGGCGCGGATTACCGCCTGTTGGTGAATAATCTTTCGTATTCATTCCTTATTAATCTCTGAGAATAACCTTACTGCGCGGATTACCGCCTGTTTGGTGAATAACTCTTCGTATTCAATTTTTATTAAATTGTGGGAATAACCTTACAGCGCGGATTACCGCCTGTTGGTGAATAACTTTTCGTATTCATTCCTTATTAATATCTTAGAATAACCTGACTACGCGGATTACCGCATGTTTGGTGAATTACTCTTTGTATTCATTTCTTATTTGTCTCTTGTGGAAATAATTTGTTTATACGAATTATCACATGACACTTTTATTGCATATTCGTTTATAATATCATTTTCTTTCATATTCGTAAGTGATATTATTTTCCTTTATACTCATAAGGGATACCATCTTTTTCATCTTCCATTATTCAAACTTACTATGGTAAAGGATATTAATTTCCTTCACCTTTTGTTAATCAAACCTGCTACGGTAAGGGATATTATTTTCTTTCATACACCTAAATCGAAACTTATTATGGAAATATTGCTTCTATAATTCCTGAAAATATTATATGTTCCATAATAGTTGCACTTCGTCATTTCAATTGAACCATCCTATTTACGTGAACCTTTCTATTGAACTGTAACCGTTATTCTGAACTGTGGATCTTGAATATCATTTTTGAATTTCACTCCACATCATGTTGACAATTTGGACATTATTTGAATCTGTACAAAGTAAACTTCTAATACTTATTGTTTATCCTGTTTCTTCTGTTCATCATTTATATCATTCTAATCATCCAAAATCAAGTTGTTGTGAATATCTATGGTCGGGGGCACAGATGCGATATAATTGTTGAACAGATGATAGGTTAAAGGAGATATAATAGGTTAAAGGCGATACATCTGTTCGGTGTCTTTTATGGCACGTAGTGAATGTTCTCATTGGCCCGTAGTGCAAAGATGAACTGTTGTTTGGTATGAGTATGACCAAAGGCTGAATCTGGTATAATCATGACCGTTGATGTTATATTGAATATCTTTGGCCCGTAGTGCAAAGATGAACTGTTGATCTGCATGATTATGATCAGGAATTGTGAAATTGTATTATCTTGACTAATGATATTTCAGATGATAAAAGTTGATGATGTTTTTCCTAAAAAGAGAACTGAGTGGACACTATAGTCTGCATTATTCTTCTAATAGATTGCTCATTCCGCTGCTATTATTGATCTGAATATTGTTCAAGAATTTAACTGCAGTTTTTGATATAAACCTTGTAGTTTATTGTATTCTATCAAGAACTCAACTGTTGAAGGCTAATGATAATTTATTCGTCATTATCTTAGTCATGATATTCTTTACTAGGCTATTTGAGCTCACCCTTTCTTTTGTTCCATTGTTTTTCAACAGGAGATGGGAACGTAGCTGGGTCTAGCCGGGGAATAGAGTGAGAGTCCGAGGGATAGCTATCGTAGTCTTCACGCGTTGTAAAATAGTGTGATAATAATAGTGAAGACTTAGTTGTGTATTATTATACACTGTATTGTTGAACGTTGTTCTATTTTGTAATAATTTTGTTGTAGTCTTTTGACAACTCAAGTTTGGGCTGTGTGGGCCCAGATTTGGGGGTGTCACAGTTGGCATCAGAGCTTAGGGATATGGTCTTTAATGAAGATCTGGGATTAGAACTAGGAGGGGAGAGACGAATAGAATCAGTCACTAGTGTGTCCTACCTAAATTAGATTTTGTTATATAAACAAATCAATTTGAATGTAGGAACAAGAAGTGATGAGTCAGTTTGCTTAAACTAACAATTATTTTGTGACCACAGTTAAATATGGCATATGAAAATCAAGAAATTAACAATGGAGAGCCCGAAACAAATGTACCTGCGAATCAAGAGGCGACGAATAATCTTCCTACAAACTCAGAGTTAAATCTTTTGCCTAAGGCAAAATTTATTCATGTTCTATCCAGGAAGGATGAAGGTGAAAGCTCTACTACAGTCGTTCCAGATCCATTCTTAGAAGTAATTAAAGAATATAATAAACTTGCGAAAATTATTGCCTTTAATCTGCTCACTAATTGGGAGAGTCATATCACCTGGTTATGCTCTATAACAAAGAATCAGAATATATGGACTTTTCATATCAGTCTGTGGGATTTATGGTGTTCCAGTTATGATTTTCAAGATTATTTAAAAATGATGTTTCTATACTATTGGGCATTACAATTTAGAGGAATTCAGGTTAAATTAGTCGCTATCGTGGAAACTGCAATCTATTGAAAATACTATTTTTATAGAAATCATTGGTACGTTATTACTGATGAAGTTGAGGAATCCGAGAAACAGTTCGTTAGAGAATTATTTAGTGGTATTCCTATGGTTGAAATACGTGAAGATCCGAATGAAGTACTTGGGATTCGATTTGACGATAACAGTCAAGAACCGAATGAAGTGATAACCGGTAAGCTATTTATAAATTCTTGTGAAGTTTATGCCATGTTAGATACTTGCTCTACCCATTCTTTTATCTCATCTATATGTGCTCAACGTCTAAATTTGACTTCTGAAAACTTAGACTTTGACTTATCAGTTGAAACTCCATTGGGAGAAATAGCCATCACATCTACTGTCTATAAATCTTGCCTAGTTCAAATCAACAACCTCACACTACCTGTTGACCTTATTTCTTTGGAGATGCATGAATTTGATGTGATTTTAGGAATTGATTGGTTGACTACCCATCATGCTAAAATTGATTGTTTTCATAAAATTATTAGTTTTTATATTCCTAATCAACACTTTACTTTCATTATATTACTTGTTGACCACGTATACTTGCGCGTTGTATTCAGTTAAACGAATTCGAAGTCGCGTACTTTTATAGGTACCGATTTCGACCGTCAAATGATTAAGTGATGGACAAGGTGATTGACATGGGTGGTTGAGCAACTATGGAAAGGAGTGTGTTAGAAGCAATTGAAGCAAATTAAGCCACCCCTAGTGGGTTCCCTAGATATGTCTGCCAAACCCTCTTTTTTTTGTCCAATTTTGATTTACTTTTGTAGCTTATATATACATATATACACCTATATATATATATATATATATATATATATATATATATATATATATATATATCCACTTGGTTGGGTTATGGTTCTATTAATGTTTTGTTATTCTGTCTGTACTTCTATGTCTAATCTTTAAACTATCTATCTCTGCTTCTCTGTAGTGTCCTAGAATTTTCACGTCATTATTAATTAAATTATTAATTTAATTTCTAACGAGTTAGTTTTACGAGATTATTTAAATCTTTTTATGTGATTAATTAATTACGTGATTAAATGATTATGTGATTAATTGCTAGAATTAATTAAATGAGGGTCATTAATATGTTAATTAAATTAGTGAACAAACCCTAAAGTTTTAATAGCAAAATAATTGATAAGTTTTCTATTAATTAAATATTTAATTAAATTGAATATAATGAGTTAATTAAATATAATAAATTAATTAATATGATTATTAATTAATGTAAATAATGTGAAATATTAATAATAATATTTAGTAGTCCATTTAGTAATTTAATATTAATGGGTTAGGGTATTTAATTATTTAGTTAATCTAATTATTTATTTAATCATGAACTTGGATAATTAATTTGTAAACCTATTAAATTAGGCCAACATGGATCAATTAGTAGCCCAAGTGGAGAATAATAAAACTTGACAAACTAATAGCCCAAATAATTTAAATAAAGCCCAAAAGAAATTAAAACAAAGTCCAATACTTGGCTCACTTGAAATTTATTTTGTGTAACTTATTATTTAGTAAAAAGTGAGCATTATGACAATCTTTTTGGGACAAAAACTTGTCCATCAGCCGTGCATGTTAGCTGGAGAGAGAGAAAAATAATTTTTTTTTTATTTTAGTTTATTTTTCATTTATTTAATAAATGGTTGCTTGTTTTATTTTTGTAATACATGAACACCATGCCTCTTTTCACCAACTCTAGTCTTTAGTCCATTTCTCGTGTAAGTATCCATCTAGGTGCATGATGACTTTTAGATATAATTTTTGTATCTAAAATTTTACAAGTATACTTGCATTTGTGGACATTGCATTTCATTATTTTTTCAAGTTCCAAAAGAGAGAGTTTGAGAGTAAATATTTTGAGAGAGCTTGGATTATTCATGTCTTCAAGTTTCACAACATATTTTGAAAGAAAAAAGAAGATAGTCATTAAATCAAGGTAATGGTTATTCTAAATCTAGTTTTGTTATTAAATTAAATAAATCAACATGTGAGTATAAGCATGTTAATATAGTTAATAATGTGTAGTAGTAATATTTATGTTATGCTTGAGTTTAATATGCTTGGTTTGTATTTTGGTATAATTTATATGCTAAAAACATGTGTTTGGTGGTGTTAAATCAAGTCTCAAAATAATGACCAAAAATAATTTTTATAATATTTAAATTTAATGTTCTAATATTATAGAACATTAAATCATGAGAAAAATAAAATTTGGATCACTCAAAATGGAGTTATACACAAAAAGTTATGATTTATAGTAATTTATTTGGTATAATAATTTTTATGAAAAAAATGAAATTAAATCATGAAAAATTAAATTTTCATGTTATAAATTTCTATTAAGTGATTGGTATTTTTTTTGAATTTTTATTTAGGAGTTAAAGCTTACTTGATGGTATAAATTTTATTAAAGTGTGTATTACCAGACATTGTGGACATTCTGCGAAGAGAAAAAAAAATTTGGGTTGGCCGCACATGGCGCGCTAGCGAATTTTCTGCCAGACCGCGGAGCCAAACGACGCCGTTTAGCGTAGGAAAACTTTACTCCGTGCGCAATGCGCGGAAGCCAGTTCCGGTTCTCTCAAAACGGTATCGTTTTAGGCCTGTTTTCAGTTAAACACGCGCAATGCGCGAGAACCAGTTTTCAACGAAAATTACAAGTTTGCCCCTCCGGTCGATTTTCAGAATAATTACAAGTTTGTCATTCTGGATAATTTTAATTAATTTAAATATTTAAAAATTTAATTTAAAATTATAACAAAAATAATAATAATACAAAAATGATATTTGGGATTATATTTTCATTAAGTTAATATTTAAATATTTTAAATATTAATCTAGTTAGCTAAATCATGGTTAAGTTAAATAAATAAATTTTTTATTAATTATTTATTATTTAAAATGTTAATAATAAATAAAGGTGATAAATTAGCAATTATTATTTAATTTCTATTAAATAATAATTAAAGAGAGATACAAATTTATAAATTATTTATTTATTAGTTAAATATTATTAAATAATAAATAAGGATAATTAAGTAATTAATTATTATTTAATTAACATTAAATAATGATTAATGGAAATTAAGTTATTAGATTAATAATTTATTATTTAATTTAAATAATAAATAAGGATGAATAAATTGATTATTATTTAACCTTAAATAATAATTAAAATTAATTAAATAATTAATTATTATTAAAGAGGATTAAAATTAGTAAACTATTATTTAATTTCCTTAAATTAAATAATAAGTAAGGTTAATTACTTAGTTAATTATTAGTTGATTAATATTAAATTATAGAAGGTTAAAATTAAATAAATAATTATTTATTATTTAATTATTATTAAATAATAAGTAAGTACAATTATTTATTATTTATTTTAAATAATAACTAAAATTAATTAATTAATTTCTATTTAATCAAGATTAAATAGTAATTAAATAGAGATTGAGTTAATAAAATAATTGAAATTTAATTATGCTTTAATTAAACAATTGTAATAAGCTGTTTAAGGGTTTAATAAGTGTCCAACACTTAATAAAAATATTTTCTAAATTATTAAATTATTAACCTAATTTGATTGAGGGTCTATAAGGTTAATAATATTATTTTGACTGATGTAAATTATGTGTTAGTACTTATGTGTGGTAAATAAGTTCCTTAGTGAGCGTATAGTTGTGCAAATACACCGTACTAATTATTAGACCAACTTTATTAATGTTAGGTCTTTCAAAGCCAGTAAGTTAAAGCTAGACATTAATTGTAGCTGAGCAGACAGACAAGTTCCTTATCTCTAAACTCATTTCATTGAGCAAATTATTTATTTAAGCTTGAACTGTAATTTCAATTATGCTTTGAGTGGTTTAATTACTTTACAATTATTCCACATAGATATTATTGTTATTCGCACTTAGTGTACTTGATATTGTACAGTCTTTGACTTGTACCTTATTTAATGTTCTACTGTTTAAAGAACTGTTCAAAGTAGGTCTAAGCCATTGTTCGGCTAGACATTTATGCTAAAGATTTTAAAAACTATCCAAATAATTGAAGATGCGAATTCTTAGACTACTATGAACACTCATTTATTATAAGGGAGTACCCTATATCTAATATCAGGTACAAAACACGAAAATTAAATGTTATGTATACACATATTGTACTGAGGTTGATCCCCTCCGGTACATATTTCTGGTAATAACCATTGGGTCAACCTGCTATTGACTCCAGTGGATATTTATAGTTCATAGTCTATTTGACTATCTTGATTTTAAAAGCAAATCATTATTCATGCTTATGTTATTCATATTGTTGAATTGTTCAGCTATTCCCTTTCATTCATGATATATTATTTTTTGTTGTTATTTAAACTTGTTGAGCAAACTAGTTGCTCACCCTTGCTATATCATGAAACCTTATTGCAGTGCAACCCAAGACTTCTGGGAAGAACAAGGGTAAGGGAAAGATAAAGGGATAGACTTCAGGATGCAGCCTTTTAGTTAACTAAATTATTTGTCATGTAATATAAACCCTAAGTACTTTATTAAGGGTATTTGTGTACTTTTGTGTAAGGTTATCGTATCTTGGGACTAGTAACAACTTTTGAATGAACAACATATGTTTATTATTCCGCATTTAGTTATTGTATGTTGTTTAAAGGTGGATGTTTGTATTGAATCGTGATGACCGGATCCGGATATTTGAGACCCGAATTTGGGGGCGTCACATTCTCTATCCTAAGATCACATTCCTTACTGTTAGACCACCTTGATTTTCGACCGTTAGCCTATGTAAGTCTCAAGAGTGGGAGCAGTGTTAGGCGTAAGGTTATTTCACTATGGTATGTGTCTGCTTAGGTAAGAATGTATGTGTCTTAGATATAGCAGTTAGCAGGAGATTAGAGAAACCTTAGACATTTTTGTCAGTCAGTTATTTCAATTCATTAGTTAGTTCATACCCAGTCTTGTCCTTTGTTCGCCTTTCGCGAAACCTCTTTGTAGATAGCAGCTAGTGCTTTGAGAACAGTATTCAATTTATGAATCGCATGTTCAAATCCAACCCCTCAGTTAGCTCCAGGTCAAACCTTTCATCTATCCCAGACATGGTAAACCAAGAAGAACATAGTTAAGAGAATATCAGTCAAGATCTAGGAAACTAGAATATACCCAGTGTTTCCTCAAAGGAAATTTACCAGTCAACTTTCTTAGATAATTTTAAGTCAGATTATAATGTCAAAACTGTTGAAAAAATTTATGCTATTAACAAAGATCATGAAACTTGTAGTTTATTCACTACAGAAGTTATCAAGAAACATAGGAAGAAGGGATATAACTTTATCCATATCGGATTAATACAAGTTGCTATTAACCCTTTGAGTATTAAAGGAATTAATTCAAGTATTTTGTTGTGTCTTAGAGACGCCCGGTACTTAAACTATCACCCTAGTATCTTAGGAATAATGGAATCTAGCTTGCACAATGGACCAGTCCATTTTAATTGCTTTTCAGATTTTATATTAAGCCTAAGTGACCCTCATTTATTAAAAGCTTTAACTCTGAATATTAAAACTGTAGGTGAGATCACTCAAATGTTTGAAGGATCCCAAGCCTTAGCTTTAATATACATAATTTATTATAAAACTATGAAAACCAATTTGAATGTTAAAGCCTTAAGTAAAAGTCCTAAAGATAAAATTGTTTTAATTCAAAGCAGTACCAGTGACCCTAATATCCAAGTTCCAAATACCCTCCTTTGGAGAGATGTTAATCTCCCTAGTCAATGGATATTAGAAAATGAAGTCCCTCAAAGACCAGTTACTAGTAATATAATAAATCTAGATAATATAAAACAATACTTAGATGGCACAGTCAGGATAAGTTTTGATGACACAAGACTTAGACGAAACCATCTAATTATTGAAGATATTACCAGTCAATCTACTCAATATAGAAAAGATTCAGATTTATTAAGTAAAACTACTATGCAAGATATAAAATTAAAAGGAATTTATACTGAAGGTCAAACAAGTCATCCTTGTTATACTAAATTTGAACCAGTTAATCCCCCTGAGGAAGAAGATGAACAAAATCTATCTCCTACTCAGTCAGATTTTGAAACTAAACCTGTTCATCATCAACTTCGTATGATTAAAAATGATTTAAAAATTTAAGAATAATTTTTAATAAGTGATTTTAACTCTAAAGAAAATAGGAGTAAAAGACACCTATTTAGAGCCAATCATAATGAATTAGAACGTGAAAAAATAGTTAACAAATGGAAAAAATTTATAAATAAAGAAAAGATAAATATTACATTTTACACATGGTATGATACATATTATGGAAAATGTAATGCTATAACCAAAAGTAAATGGATTCGTGAAGATAAGTCTACGATATCTTCAAGTCATCCTCCCTTAGAATCTATACTAATAACAGTAAAAGATACTCATGTCCTTACTAGCCCTTTTAAGGAGCCTAAAGGTAACAACAAAAGAATTTTACTAACCAGTACCTAGCATCTATAGGTAAACAGTTAGATAAAATTGAAGAAAAATTTGATGAAAAACTTCATACTCAAAATAGTAAAGCTGAAAAACCTTTACTCAACCTCCCTGAAAAAAGGATAGGATTAGGTTTACCCACAGATAAAGAACTTGCTAAAACCCTTGATAAATTATTTAAAAAACTTGATAAGCCTGAATCTAGTGAACCAAAGCTTTTAGTTGTCATTAACCAAAGTCAAGACCACAGTCCTAGTAGCAGTACTTCCAGTGATGATTCTGAATTAGATGACACAATTAACCTGTTTAGTAAATTAACTTTTAGAACTCCTAATCCTACTAGTACAACAAAAAATTGGTATATTAGACCAACCCCTCCAGACTTACAGTTTGAAGAAATGAGTCTAGATAATCAATTTTCTGTTTCTGCGAATAAGATTTATGAGTGGAACATTGATGGTTTAAGCGAACAGTCAATGTTAAATAAATTAAATCATATGTCTATGGTAGCTAATAGTTATTTAACTACTTATCCTACCTTAGGTCAATCCGAAATTGTTGAGTTATTGATTAGTGGATTTACCGGAGTCCTTAGATCTTGGTGGGACAACCATCTCACTGAAGAATCTAAACATAGTATAATCCATGATGTTCAACTTGATCAAGAAGGTCACCCCATTTTTGATGAAGTCGGTTTAGGACCTCCTGATGGAGTTAACACCCTAATCTATACTATACTCAAACATTTTATCGGAACACCTAGTAATGTTACGGACAAAATTCATGACCAGTTAAGTAATTTATCTTGTCCTACTTTAACCGATTTCCCTTGGTATAAGGATGTTTTCACTTCAAGAGTTATGATGCGTACTGATAGTAATGAACCCTTTTAGAAAGAAAAATTTGTTAACGGATTACCTAATCTTTTTGCCCATAAAATTCGTGAAAATTAAGCAAAGACTTAGGCCATATTGATTATAAGAATCTAACTTATGGTGATATAATAAGCCAAATACAAAAGACAGGTCTTAAAATGTGCATTGATTTTAAGATCCGTAAACAAGCAAATAAAGATAAAAATAAAGCCAAATATGAATTGGGAACATTATGTGAACAATATGGTTTACCGCCTGTTGTCCCTTCTAGAAGAAAACATATCAAACACTACAAAAAAAGATAAATATAAATCTAAAAGAAAACATAAGCACTATCATAAAGATAATAAAGATGATTATTATAAAAATTAGTCAAATTATAAGAAAAAAATCTTATAAAAATCCTTCTTATAAACCTAAGAACAATAGTTATAAAAAAATTGATAAAAGTAAAGTTATTTGCCATAATTGTGGTAAAAGTGGTCATTACAAAAATGAATGCAAAGTTAAAGAAAAACTCAATCAGTTAGAAATCTCTACTGAAGATACTGAACACATATTAGAATTAATGAGAATAGAAAATTAATCTAGTAGTGACGACTATGATAATGACTTTTCTGATTCCTCTATAAATTCTAGTACCAGTAGTCATAGTAGCCAAACTCCTGACATCACCTTAGGATGTGTCGATAGTTGCTGCAATAAAAAATTAAATGTTATCAATAAAATTAATGTTCTCATAGCTAATGAAGAAGAGCAAAATTTATTAATCAAATTAATCAGTAAAATCACTGATCCAAAATTAAAAACGCAATATACCAAACAGTTAAAAGATTTATTAACTAAAAGATAACCCTATTAATAAAATTAATAAGGTTAAAGAAAAATCTGTTTTTAACCTTAACAAAACCCTCGAGAGATTCAAAAATCCAGTCAAAGAAATTACTTTACCAAAATTACATATTGAAGTAAAAAATATGAAAAAAGAAATTTCTCAACTTAAACAAGAAATTGCTATTATTAAAGCTAACAATAATATCGCTATTCATGATTCTTCTGATAGCGACGAAAGAGAAGAAGCTGAACCTTCTAAGGAAACTGAAGAAGCTGAAACTTCTAACCACCAAGCTCAACTCATTGAAGAAGGTAATTCTTTAGGAATATTAAAAGAAATTACTATTCAAAAATGGTATATTAATATAACCATAGTTATCGATAAAACTTTCACTTTAGAACTCCCAGCATTAGTTGATACAGGTGCTGATCTCAACTGTATTCAAGAAGGGTTAGTTCCAACTAGGTTTTATGAAAAAACCAGTGAAAGACTTAGCTCTGCTAATGGTAGTCAAGTGAAAATAAAATATAAATTGCCTAAAGTTCATATTTGTTAAGATAATGTTTGTTTTAAAACATCATTTGTTTTAATACGAAACATGACTGATAAAATAATTTTAGGATTACCATTTATATATTTATTATATCCATTTAGTACTACTACTAAAGGATTAACCAGTAATCATTTAGGTCACAAAGTGACTTTTAGATTCATAACTGAACCTAAAGAAAGGGACTTGCGACATATCCAGGATCAGTCAATCTCTAACAGTTTAAATATTTTAAATAGTAAAAACCAACATTTGAATTATTTAAAATATGAGATTAAATACAAAAGAATTGAAGATCAATTAAAAAATCCTAAACTCTAGAGTAAAATAAATGACTTTCAAGATCTTTTGAGTAAAAATGTTTGTTCTGATTTACCACATATTTTCTGGCATCGGAAAAAACATATTGTTAGGCTACCTTATGTTAAGGAATTTAAAGAGCATTTAATTCCCACTAAGGCTAGACCTATACAAATGAATCAAGAGTAAATGAAATTTTGTAAAAAAAAAATTGATGATTTACTTAGTAAGGGTTTAATCAGAAAAAGTAAGTCACCTTGGTCTTGTCCAGCTTTCTATGTTAACAAAAATGCTGAAATAGAGAGTGGAGTACCCAGGTTAGTTACTAATTACAAACCTTTAAACAAGGTTTTAGAATGGATTAGGTATCCATTACCCAATAAAAAAGATTTAATTGGTAGGTTAAGTCAAGCAGTTGTCTTTAGTAAATTTGATCTTAAAAGTAGATTTTGGCCAATGCAAATCCATGAAGAGGATAGATACAAGACAACATTTACTACACCCTTTGGTCATTACGAATGGAACGTAATGCCCTTTGGCCTTAAGAATGCCCCTAGTGAATTCCAAAATATTATGAATGCTATCCTAAACTCATTTAGTCATTTTGCTATTGTCTACATCGACGATGTTCTTATTTTTCCAATTCAATTGAAGAATAAGAGGTACTTAACCAATCTGTCTCACTCAAATGACTGAGCGTTCCTTTTATAGAATAAGGAAACACTATTACAACTTTACTATTGCAAAAAGTAAATGACTACAGACACTTTTTACTATTCATGAATAGTGACTCTTTTTACTGTAGACTGTTACTTTCAGTGGAAAAGTAGAATCTTTTGGCTGGGAACGCTGCAAATGTTGACTAGCAGACATGAGTATAGGGGCACTGAGTGACAGGGGGCCACAAGGCATTGGATGCTGCGGTATGCTTGACTGAAAGCTGACTGAGGACTAACTGACGGCACGAGTCGGAATTAACTGAGGGCTCACGGGAGCTGGAGAAGAGCTCGGGGGAGCTTGACTAAACAAAAGGATCTTGGGCATCCTGGAGATCGATGGTGCCGTAAGGGTCCTTATTGATTCTAGCAGATGACTGTTGAGAAGAAGACTTTGAAGAAGAAGATGAAGCATTACTTTCTTCTTCACGGAGAGAACTTGCTCTGGCTTGAATGGCCTGTGTGAGTAATTTTAACTCAGCACTGGAATAATTTTTTACATTAGAAACATCAAGAGTACCAGAATGACTGGGACTAGAAAGTTTGACTTTAGGTTTACTGGAAGAACCTTGAGCAGGAATAAACTTAATAGGAGTAACTGGAGAAAGAGGGAAATCTTTCAGAACTTGGGAAACAATCCTATTAATGTCAAATTTATCCCATCATTTAATAAAAAAGATTCTGGTGACTACCGGAGGTTGACTAAAAGAAGGAAGGTTATACTGTCATTTAAGAATCCAAGGGATCTTATATTTACTAACAAAACGGAGCAGATAGAGAAAGGCCGTGAGAACACTAATTTTTTCAAATATATATTGACCAATACTTTGACTTTCTATTAGGCTCCACTATGGACTTAGGAATCAAATAAGTTGGGTTCATTCATTTAATTTGTTTTGGGCTCAATTTATTTATCTCATTGGGCTAACATTAAATAACATGTGTTAAATTTAATTAAATCAAGTATTAGGCTAGTTTAATTATTACATGGATCAAGGTTTAAATTAATTACATGGACTACTAGGTAAATTTATTTGACCTAGTTTAATACCTCATCTGGACTTATAATATAATCCAATTAGACATGTTTTAATTAATTATAACACCTTATTTTATTACTTTAAATAAATATACACATATACAAGTATATTCATTCAATTATTTATTGCACAATTAATTAGTACAAAAATTTTAATTCATTGCTAATTTATTTAATAATTATAATTACAATGACATATAGAATTTGTGGTCATTACAAAACTGCACCGCATGTTTCAAAACCGTACCGCACCAATCACAAGCGGTTTCATGTGTGGTTTTGAATTTGTAAAAATCATACCAAACCGCACCATACTCACCCCTAGTTTCAATCAATATTTACAAAGCAGAGTTCTAGTATTTTATATTTTTTGGAATGAAAACTTTAAGCTCGTGATTAAGCCTAGTCTAATCTGATAGCTAAACTGGGCCGAATTTTGTAGTTTGCTAATAAGTTACCAAATGATAACAACCTGAAATAGTAACCTTAGATCATGTTTGTTTGTAAAAATTATAATCCTGAAACTATGAGATTATAATTCTAAGACTATTAATCTCAAGATTAAATAGTTATAGTCACATATTCATTTCGACTATGATTATTTATGAAATAACTTAAAATAATATCATGTTATGTTTCTTTTTTCCAGAATTATTTAAAAGATACAAACTTATAATTTGGACTATTATAGATGGATAAAATAGGATACAATGGTTATTTTCAACAAGGGTAAATGTTAATTTTGTTCACAATTTTTTATCTTAAATAATAAAAATTATAATAATTAGTTGAACATGATATTAAATAATCTCTCATTTTAAGTCATTTTATTATCTTCAGACTAATAATTCTAAGTCTAATTGTTAAAACAAAAGAGAAATTTAAAATTAATAGTCTAATTTAAAATATTATTCTTTTAAACAAACATAACCTTGAGATACATACAATACAAATAGGTGAATTATTATTTATTATTGCTTCATCCTTGTTACGTACATATATGATAATTACACTTATATATACTAGTCGGATAGTAAGATAAATTCAGCCCTACGTCCACCTGCAACTATTAATATATCTAATAATATTTTTCCTCTAGCTGTTGACAGAGTTTCTTTAGGTTCTTTATTGTTTATTCCACTTATGTCAGATTGTTAAGGTTCCAAGGTTGTTGGCGGATAAACCCCATAAGTTGGTTTGTCTTACTAGGAACGCGTGTAATGTTTTCCAATATTAATGCATGCTTTATTTTAACCAAAAAAAATAAAACAAATAAAATAAAATAAAACAAAACCTAGCTAGATATTATGACAATGGAAACACTTAACTAATATTACACAAGGGAGATGGGCAACGTCATAGAAGTTTATCATCACGACAACTTTACCCTCGATAGCTAAGCTTGGGTGAGTGGCTGGTTATATTGAAATCCTAACCAAGGACCTTGTATAAAGTTCGTGCTACTTCTATTTTTACAAAAATAAAATAAGCATAAATAAATAAATAAATCTTTATTTTTGTTTCTTTTTTTATGCAGCATCCTTTATAAGTTCATGAAAAAAATGATATATCTTGCGATTTTTTTATTGTCAGTTACGTGAATAATTATTAATGATAATATTTTTAATCAATTATGTAATATCATGGGTCAACCTTATAATTTTGTAAGTCGACAGAAAACTTTCGCAATATATAGCAACACTCCTTTCTACTACTTTTGTAACACCCTAGTCACGTATCATAAAAAAAAATGATATATCTTGCGACTTTTGTATTAAATTTTTTTATTGTCAGTTACATGAATAATTATTAATGATAATATTTTTAATCAAATATGTAATATCATGGGTCAACCTTATAATTTTGTAAGTCAACAGAAAACTTTCGCAATATATAGTAACACTCATTTCTACAATTTTTGTAACACCCTAGTCCCATATCATAACATATGGGCCGAATAGTTTGATACTTATATAAGAACTCAAGTTGCTATCACTAATATCTTAAGTCATAACCTTTTGGGAAGCCTGTGGTCGGCTAAGATGCCCCAATAAAATATTATTGAGACAAGTGCATTGGGCCAAATTATGTTATGATTTAATTCAAACTCGAGATTTGACCAGGGAAGTTACATATGATATCAGAGTTAGGTTCTAAAAAAACTTGGGTCTGGTTATCAGATCGGGTTATCGGAGGTGGGAACATGTAGGCGGCCCTAGTAGGTCGCTCGTATTATTCCACAATGGCTATAGAGAAAAAGCTACTAAGCTCTGGTAGGTCGTTGGTATTATCATACAATGGCTAGAGAGACAAAGTTAATGAGCTCTGTGCGTGGCTATTTGTTCGACCTGGAGAGGACGTTATGCATTTAAGTGAGAGAGTTTGTAACACGCCAGTCCCACATTGTAACATATGAGATAGTTTAGTACATATATAATGACTCAAGATGATATCACTAACACATTCAGTCATTACCTTTTAGGTGAATTTATGATAGGCTAAGATAACTCGAGAAGATATTACTAAGACAAGCGCATTAGGTCTTATTATATTATGATTTGATTCGGACTCAAGATTGGACCCGGATTGTTATATAACTCTATTAGCACATGCATTTAGGTTGCCAAATTTAAATTTGATAATTATTGGAATTATAATATATTTGTAACAAGTAAATTTTGTAAAGTCCTTACAATAATCTTTTTAAAAGGACTTAGGTAGATCCATGATCATAGAATAGCCATGTAAATTTGTATAGTTAAAGACTAGCTAAAGACTTATGCTAAATTGTCTAAGTAATAGCTGAAGAGCTCTAAGATCAAAGAGGTGAAGATAAATTCGTTTAGTCAAGTGAACTTAACTAAGGATCTAATATTTCAGGCAGATCCATCATCCTAGAATAGCCATGTAAATTCATATAGTTGAAGACTAGCTAAAGACTTATGCTAAATTGTCTAAGTAATAGCTGAAGAGCTCTAAGATCACAGAGGTGAAGATAAATTCGTTTAGTCAAGTGAACTTTGAGATCGTAACAATATGATCGGGAACAGCAAGAGGATCGTACTACGATACGATCATGAAATAAGGGAAACGGGTAAGGAATGGATTGTAAAGCAAGGTTATGATGGGATCAAGTGAGAATGTGAAATAATAGAAAGACTTTTTAATGGTTAACAAGGTATAGCTTAATGCTATAAAGAGATATGGTACTATGAAATAGTACAAGAAGAATTCAGAGAATGATGAAACAGGAATGATGAGAAATGTTATGATAAGGGGGCAGGAAGCTTGGGTACGAAATTTCAATTGAGAACTCACGTAGTGACTGAGTTGCACAATCCTCTGTATGGGCAGGGGAATTGTGTTTACTTAATTACTATGTGATAATCATTGAAATGTTAGAATCGCGTTAGCGGTTTTTGATAGATAAATTATATTAAGTTTAGGCACGAGTTCTTAAAACTCATGCATATGGTAAGTCCATGACTCATAATTGTATGGTATGTTTTGAGCCCCTCAGCATATGGATAGTCTTTGATTTGTTCTCAGACTACGTATTGCTAGGACAAGCTTCTAAACTCATTTTTGTGGTAAGTTCCTGGACTCATAATGTGTGGCAAGTTTGATGAACTATACGGGGGTATAGAAAAGTTAGAGTAGATAGAAATTTCAATATGATAAATGGAAATAGTCCTAGCAATAAATTAAATATTTAAGTGAAGAAACTAAAGGTGAATGTTTGGGAATTTAGGATATTCCCACTCTTCTAGCTTTGCTAGATTTCGAAATTTTTGACCTCAAGCTAATTTGGAATGAATGTGTTTCGAAAAATATACAAATGAATTTTAAGCAATTTAAAAAGTGTACATGCTACTTGTTTCGGCTAGACAAAAATGTTTTTACATCAAAATGTATTTTAAAAGAATCATCCATGCACCTTTTAGCCCGGTGTAGATGTGATGAATGACGGAATGCTCAACGTGTTGTTGAGATGGTGCGGTACTATTTCGTTATAAGATGATTCAACACCATAAAGTATGGTTTATGGTGTAGGAATTATTAACGACGGAATCCTCAACGTACTGTCAAGATGACGCGGTAACATGAAGTCATAAATGATTTTGATTTGTGAAGGTATGTCAAAGCTATAAGTCTTTACCATTTGAATCGGCTAGACGTTTTGAAAAGTTTTGGCATGATGAATGTTTTAAAATTTTCTGTGAGTTATAAATTGTTAAAAGTAAGCCTATGCTAATTGATCTAGCTAGACAAGCGTTGAAGAAATATAAGTCTGAGCTATTGATTCAGCTAGACAAATTTTAAATTATATTTATTGAATTCGTATTCTTCGAAAGTTATACCAAATCAAATTATTTTCGAATGAATTCTAAGGCTGAGATGAACACAAAGATTAAGAATGTTGCAGGTTGATCAAATGGTCACCTGGCATAAAAAACACATATATGGTGAAACATCCATCATTTTAATGACAGACTGATCCACTGTCAGGGTTTGCAGTATGAGGTACTCGAGGAGCGAAGTACTGTAAACCGGGATCATATTCAAAATGTTATGAAAATTCATGGGTTGCAGTATGAGGTACTCTGGGAGTAAAATACTGTTAACCGGGATAAAAGTTCATTCAGCATACTACGAAAAGTTTTATTTTTCCTCTACTCTTATGAAGATTGGATGGTAGGATGTGTTAGTATTCTTTAATTGTGAGAGATAATGAAGGTAAAAATTGTTCAGTAAAGAAATTATGAAATGTGGTAGATTAGAAAATTGCAATGTGCAATAACTACGAGAAAGGAAGGAAATAAAAAGATAGGTGGAATAAATGTAAAGAAATTGTCAAGTATGAGTACATAGAAAATTTCGAGGACGAAATTTTATGAAGGAGGGGTGAATGTGACACCCAAAATTTTAGAATAATTTCAAATAAAGATTATGATGAATTAAGTAAAGGTCAACGTTGAGAACCTAGTGTTGAATACTGGAGGTATTAAGGAATGATTTATGGAATATGAAGAAGATTTATGCATGTGAATTAAGAAAAGAAGGATGAATGTGTAGAATGTAAATGATGTGCAATAAAGAGTAAACAATAAGTTGATTGAGTAAAAGTAAGTGTACGATTAAATAAATGAAATTTTTCTAAGAATAAGAAACAATCTTGATAAGTATGTCAAGAAATGAATTAAAGTATTATTAATAAAATTGTAGAGAATTGTGAAATGTAATATTACAAAGAAATTATGAATTAAGTTAAGAATTTAAATATTCTAACAGTTTTGATTATTATGGTGTTATCCATGTAAGCTATGGAAACTAATGAGGAAAGATATGATTCTTATGGATATAGTTGTTATTTATCAAGATAAAGGTATAGCAATGTACTATAAATAAAATACGTATGATTATTACGGCAATTATGATTTCGAGGACGGAATCCTGTTAAGGAGGGAAGAATGTGAGGATCCGAATTTTCAGGATTTCCTTAATAATATTCAATGAGAATTTAATTGATAAATTATCAAGGTTGTTTAAATTAATTATTATTTTATGTGGTTTAAGGTATGGGATGAGATTTAATTGGTAAATTAAATCTGTTCAGAGATCATGATGAATTGTGTTGATAAATTATTTAAAAACAATCTATGAAGAATAAGAAAAATTATATGTAAAGGTACAATAAATTGTACAATTAAATTGTTATGGAAATGTAGAAATTATGATTTAATAGAGGTTATATGGTAATGTGAAATATATGAAATTAGATATGTATATATATATATATATATATATATATATATATATATATATATATTTATATATATATAAATGTATATGCTCAAGTGATAATTATAAATGTTATTAATTATGGAAATTAAGGGATTAATGATTAAATTAATCCGAAAATTTATGAAAAGTTAATGAGGAAGTTAGTAAAATTAGAAATATTGATTATTAATCAATAATTATGATGGAAGTTTGGAAATTAATAAAGAAGAAAAGTAATTATATAAATTATATAATAAATAATTATATAATTTATATAAGAAAATTAAAGTGAGGTATGAAGAAAATAATAATTATATAAATTATATATGTGTAATTATATAATTTATATAAGAGAATTTAGTTGAATAAGGATAGAAGAAAATTATATAATTTGTATTTTGTGTGAAATGGGCATTATATAAGAATAAGGTAATTATGTAAATTATACAATAATAAATTATATAATTTATATAAGAAAAGGTAGTGTAAAGAATTGAATAATAAATAAGAAAAAAGAATGTTTTAAGATATTAAAAATTATATTTATGTATAATGGAATTATTATGACTTTTATGAAAGATAATATTTCAGAAATGTGAACATGTTAATGTAACATGTTGTCCGAGTAACGAAGTGAAAAATTAAGAAAAATAATTTTTATATATTATATGAATTATTTTATGATTTTTGGAGGTATAAATTACCTCAGATAACTACATGCATGTCATTATGCGTGTACAAAATTTGTCAAGTAAAATACCGAAAAAGGTATTAATATTACTCATAAATCATGTTATGATTTTTAGTGAATTAAAATAAATATTGTATATATATTATATAAAATATTTAATACACGTAATAACTGCGTAATGTATTAAAATTATAATTTTTGCATAGAATTATCTGGAAATTTCTAAATTGGTCGCGTGAGAGAGATGAGAGAGAGAGAGTCGGTGGAATTGATGGTCTATTAAAAATGGTTAAGTCGTGTTTGGCTATAAAAAAGAAAAGAAAAGAAAGCATTAAAAAGGAAGAAAAAGGAAGTAAAAAAATGTATACATAATAATACTCTCTCTCTCCCTACTACTTCTACCCGACCACCACCATCATCACCGGAAAATCCATGGCCACCACCAAGAGATGAGGAAGTGTTTATGCCATAAAGAGGAAATTTACAAGCCAAGAAAGGTATAAAAACTAATGTTATTTAATTTATTTTGGAATTATTATTGATAAATTAATTTGTGGAAAAATTAGAAAATAATTAGAATAATTATTCTAAATAATTTTAGGATATATATTTATGAATTTTATGATTTTTGGAGTAGTCTTGTTGGGAAAATTGTGAAGAAAATGGTGTATTTTTCTTATTGGCTGGCATACTGTTGCGCGGCAGCCATTTTTTTTTCGGATGAGGGTATAAAACGACGCCGTTTTGGGCGCTGAGGGGAGGTAGGCTGCGCAATGCGCGGAAGAATATTTTTGCACGCCAAACGACGTCGTTTAGCGTAGGCGAAACCCAGAAACCAGTAAGGTAAAACGACGCTGTTTGGCGTCGTCAGCAGTAAGCCACACGCCATGCGCGACCGAGATTTTAGGCGGCAAAATTACGATTTTGCCCCTGGCCTTTTCAGTTAATACCGACTGTGTCCCTTGACGCACGAAATTTACGAAAATGCCCCTGAGCTTTTCTGTTAATGCCGGTTGTGTCCCTAACGTTGCTGAATTTACAGAAATACCCTTGGACTTTCCGAAAAATTCCGGTTATGTCCCTAAGGGCGCGAAAATTACCAAAACGCCCCAGAAGTGATTTTTAATTGAAATAAATGTTTAAAAATTGTTTGAAAAGTATAGAAAATTATAGAAAAATACTAAAAATATAGAAATGATGTTTGGGTATTAAATTTAATATTTTTGTAAAAATATTTAATATTAGGGATTAATATTTAAATGTTTTAAATATTAATCAAATGGGTTTAAAGGTTAGAAAATGAATAAATAAAAATTCGGACAACCGAATTTGTTAAATTTTATCCGATGAGCCGGATTGTCCGTAGTGAAGGCATTAAATATTAAGTTATGTTAAAATTATAAAGGACGAGGTTAATATAATTAACCGTATAATGAAATAATTGGTCAGAGATGATATTAATTAATTAAATTAATATCATAAGAAGATAAATAATTATTATTTGATTATTTTATTATCATAGGTTGATCGAGTAAAAAGGTTTGAGTTATCAATTAATTAACTGGACGCCAAGCAAGTTCTTCAGTCCTTAAATGTTAAATGTTAAATGTTATGATATGTAATTCTGGTTTCAAAGGCATATAAATTATGTGTTACGTGTTATGTGGATAATATGACAACTATGTGTACTTTGTGCAATGATGTGAGATATATTGCTATAGTAGAAGCACAAACACGTTAAGTATGACACACACTGAGCATGTTAAGGTATGTGCTACGTGAAACATAAACTGTTGAATTTGCTGAGCCGTTGTGCTCATTACTTGCTTAATAAACATTTTTGCAGGAAAGAAATGAATTTCAAGAATATCAGATTAAATTAGAGATTAGTTGGCTAGAAGGTTGGAAACGTTATTGTTACATTTTTCATTCAATGTGGATAATTTGTCAAAGTTACATGAATATTTTGTATGTACATATATGTTGGGTTCAAATAGGACGAATAGAGTTAAATTATGAACCGTGAATGTTTAAATTAATTGTTACGATAGAAATTATTATACGTTTTATTATGAACGATGCAACAAGGAATATTTATATGAAAATAAAAGACTGTAAATTTTGAATAATGATCATGATGATACGTGTAACAGTAAGAAAAAGTAAAGGTTGCGATCCAGGGACTAGGATCGAGAAATGAAGTTTTTAAAATGATAACATATTTAATACAAATAATGACTTGAGAACAAAAAAAATTAATATCAGAAATTTGGTAAATGATTGATTTATAAAATCAATTAAGGGATTCAAAGAAGGTGATCAAAGATTATTAACGGACCGAAATTCGGACGATAAAGAAATAATGTTTAAGACACGAGAATTAAGGGAATAAAGTGGGTCGAATTTGAATATAAATATCCTAATATTTTGATACAATGATTGAATTGAGAAAAAGAAAAATTTATACCGAAAATTTGGTAATTGATGACGATAATGTCAAATAATTGAATTAATTAAGATGATGAAAAATATATTAACGGACCGAAATTTGGACGTTAAGGAAAGAATGAATAATAAATATGGAATTTAAGATAATAAAATGGGTCGAATTTCGGGGTCGTTACAAAAGATCTCTTAGTCAACTCTTTTACTCCTCCAGTAGAAAATCCACTAAAAATAGGGTCACTAAGATCAAGGTTCATTTAGAACCACTAAAACTTGACACATAGTCCATCCACACAGGATCTAATTCACTTAGAATCAGGCGAGCCACTAAGTCTCGTCTTACATAAGGTTTTGAAGCCCTTTGATTTCAGGATCCCTCAACATAACCCTTGTAGGGCTGATTCATTACGAATCAAGCGAGCCACTAAGTCTTGACTTCTGCTGTTTATGATGATAATTGTTCAAAGTGCTACTAAGTTGACATTAAGCTCTGTTCTTCTGATAGAACTTCGCAGTTAGGTGATTTCTCTTTACCATTGGAGCTCTTGTGTATATATCTCTGCTTTGGCTCTTTTCTTACTGGAAATCACTTTTTGCTCGACCCCCCAAAATGTATCTTAACTTTGGGTTATTGATATTACTATTAAGTAGATCAATTCATTCTTCGCTCTTTAATAGATTAGTCGTTTCTATGTAGTCTTCATTCTTCCACAGATTAATTATTACTATTATTTTGACCGATTCTCCTTTTTTTGACCTGATTTTTCTATGGTGGTCGATCCCTCTTTTCGATTGAATTTGAAATTAATTTATATTTCTTCTAAAAATATGTCCGTTGATAAGTTATCGTTTCTCCATTGACACTTCTGATCTTGATAGACTTTTGATGTTAACTTATCAGAGTTGCGTCTGCTTTCTTTTTGTCAGGTTGTCACATTAGTTTTTTACAACGGTAACTTCTTACTTGTTTGAACTAGCCGTTAGACATACTGATTTTAGACTTTCATTTTGAAGTTTTAAAATTACCAGTACTCACTTTAGACCTTTCTCTTTTTCAAATCTTTCTATTGTCAAACTTGTATATTCTACGATTTTTCTAATCATAGTGTTTCTTGGCATTCATGGATAATTAGGCTGATCTTAGATTCTGAGTTAGTTTTACGAATATTCATTCTGAATAATAGAGCTTTACGATTATGCAGTCTTCAATATTCTCATTCTAACAGTGGTCTTAATGTGCTATATGATTTCTTCAATATTCATATCATAAAGTTCATTCTTCAGCTTAACCATTCTTCTGATGACATTACTTTTTTGTCTACAGTCTTTTTTGTTCACTTCCTGATAACTTAGATTTCTCCTTCTTCGTGAAATTGGTCTTCTACTCTTCTCAAGTTCATTCTTTTTCTTTTTCTTGATCCTCTTGATCAACTCCACTTAATCGGACACATGATGTCTACAAGATTAATGACTCCACTCTTTCTTTGTTTAGTGCACTTCTTCTGAAGTGGTGGATGTCATATGTCCTTCTTCTTCTGATAAGCTAGCTATTCTAAATTGTTCTCTGCTCTGTCTTCTTTTACTAGTTTACCTCAGATTACTTCTTTGTTGGAGAATTCATTAGTAAGATCATCCCAATCATTTGTCGTATTGAATCTATCTCTCAGTGTCGTTGACATTATGTTCTCGAATAGGTATAACATTGAGGCAACTTATCAATTATGTAACTCTGCATTCTGAAGTGGCTTAAAGATATTTGTAACTCAACGATCTGAGGATATTCAGTTCAGCTTTATTCTACGATCTTGAGTACTTTGATCTGCTCAACACCTGTGAGCTTCTGTCTTCACTTATTTAGCTAGAGCATTTTGTCCTTGTTGTATTGTGATAGGTCTACTCAATAAAACTCTACAAACTCTTTTATTGCGTTGATCTTGTGAGATGACCTCTGCTCATTTTGCTTCTTTCTACTGCTTAGATGTAAATCTGATTTCTCCAATTTAATGCTTTATCATTCTTCTCTTGCCTATTCAATACTTAGCACAGAGTCTTTTACATTATTCATTTGTTTGTTTAGTTTTCTTCCATAGTGGTTTTGTGTCCCCTTAGTGGATTTGTCTTTTTTGTTGATTTCCTCTCAACAATTCTCTTCTTATGATGTGTTCTACGATCTTCTATTTATTCAATTATTCTTCTTTATTCTTCATTCTCCGATCTGCTCTTTGCTTGTCAATCTTGTCCACTCCATTTCTCTTGACGATTTAAACCTTTTTACTTAACCATCTAAGAGTTGTGGGTCGTCGGGTTGAGCTTAGGCCATCTTACTCAACAACTCCACAATTTTGATCATTTTGCTCTGCCATTTCACAGTTTTTAATATATGATGCTCCACTCTTGTTCTAATGATCTTCAGCCTCAGTAATGCTCTTCTTGATTCTGCTAATTTTGATTTGTTTTGCTGCTTCTTGAGCTCTATTGGTCTTGATCTCTAAAGCAGTCTATTACATTTTGGATAATACTATATATTTGAATTTAAACTAACAAATTATTATTAACAAAATACATCCACAACTATTACTTATAATTTTCGATTTATAAATAAAAGTGATGCCAAATACTTTTATTTATAAATCTACTAAAATTTGAACTTATAAATTTATTAAAATTTTAATTTTAAGTATAAAAAAAAAAAAGTCATTCATGATCGGCCCTAGTTTTGAACGAATTCAGATTAGGTGTTTTGAACAATGTCTCTCATCTGTTCCCAATATTCTAGGATAATTTTGATATTAACAAATAAAAAAACCTAATTATTAAATTAAAAAAAGAAAGAAAAAGAAACGTGTCTGCCTCTTCCTCTTACTGTTCCAATCTGCGTCTCTCTTGGACAGTCGGAGGGCTCAGATCTGTAACTATCCGAAATCTGAAACCAAAAATAGTGAAGCTGCCCAATATTCTTATTCTAACATTGTCGTCTAGCGAGTGCATCCAATCCTCCCAAAGCATTAAATTAAAGTCCGCCATTTTTGTATTACATAACCAGTAGATATATGCATATCAACCAATGAAATCGGTAGAGTCAATTCCAGAAAGGAGTCCGTCCTTGGCGAGACAATTAAATCGGGACTCCACTGTTCCGACGAATTGGAACTGGAAGAGGGAGCAATCTTTTTTTTTTAAATAAAAAATAGATTCTTTTTATTTGTTGATAAAAAAATATTCTAATAATCTCGAGGGTAAATGAGACATTATTCAGGATAGTTGATCTGAACTCAAAATAAATATATATGTTGAGAGTAAATGAAAACTAGACACGATTACCATATATGTTCAGCCAAGAGTACATGTGAGGCGCCATTCTTGCAAATATGTTATGTGATCCGTACTCCATGGGTCTGCTAATGGCTTCCTTTGTCATTCTCATGATTTCTTTGGTGTTTCCATTGGGGAAACTGTAAGAAAGACCCTTGATCCCCTGTCGTTTCATCATCCTCTGGATACGCATCGGAGTCCACCATAATGCATATATGAACCTTATGAAAGCAAAGAGGAAGACTGACAGACACAGAGAGCTCAGAAGAAAGACTACTGAGGCAACCATAGTGTTTCAAGTGTTGATTGATGAGGGCTTTCTCGTGTGGGTTTCAGTTTTTGTTGAATTATTTGGGAAGGAGTTATTACTACTGTATTCTGACGACCGAAATGCAAAAGCGTCTCTCGGTTTTGAATTAATTTTATAAAATTCTCCTTCAAATATTGTTTTTGGCAGAACTCTCCCTCAAACTTTATTTCTGGCGAAACTCTCCCTTCAAAATATATTAGTTGAACAAAAAAGACATTTAATAAGTATATAATTAAATAAATAACTAATTATATAATTCCTAATAATATTAGATTAATTGAATAATTTTATCTCAAATAATTATAATATTTTAAAAAATATAATATAATCATATCATATGTTATCTCATCATAATTTTTGAAAATAAATATAATTTGATTATATTTTTACTAAAAATAAATGTGAGATAAAAAATTTCAATTAATATAATATTATTAGGAACCACATAATTAGTAATTTATTTAATTACATATTATTTATTTAATTTAATATTTATTAAGAGCCTTTTTTATCTAATTAATATATCTTGAAAGAAAAATTTTGACCAATAAAAATTTAACAAATTTTTTTATAAAAATAATATAAATTAGAAAGATAATTTTATCAAAAAAAATTATAAAAATAATATAAATCAAAGAGATAATTTTACATTTCAGTTGTATTCTGACACATTGATTTATTTGAGAAAAAATATCAAAGAAGGGAGACAGCTGTTTTTGACCTGTCAATTTCAAGTGACCTAAGACATTACATCAAGTAATTATCCTATGCACAAAATAAAAAATAAAAAATATTTTCAGAATCTCTAACAAATGAATTATGAGTCACATTAGATTAAATTCAATCTTGGAAAATTATTAAATTCATTTTTAAAAATATTAATTTCCTATGTCATTATTAAAATATTTTAATGAATATTCTCTTTTTAACAAATTAGAAATATTTTTTAACACTAAAGATGATAATAGAATGAATAAGTGATAAGATTTATTATTATTATTATTATTATTTTAACTGAGCATAGTAATAATGTTTGTTACGGGTTACAACAGGCTTCGACTTAACTTCTCTTCCCTGACAAAGTAAACAAACACAAGGCGACAAAGATAATTTTTTCATAGGTCCCTTTCTAGTGTTTTTTACGAGTCACTCTTTCAAATTTTTCCTAGGTCACTAGAACGGTACAAATTAAAACGGTACAAAAATCTTTTTTGTTGACCTTGTTCGTTTTTTTATTTTAATAATATATGCTTTATATGTCTAATTTTATATCAAATAGCAATTATAACTAGCATAAAATTATAAACGGTAAAATAAGATAATGATCTGAGAGTTTCTTTTTTACCCCCTTTTATCTTTTGTATTCACATATATTTATATTTAATATTAATTTAAATTTATTATCATATATACCGACACTCAAATTATAATTATAATATCAATCAAACATCACACAAAATAAAAGGCAAACTTCACACAAAAAGCTATATAAAAAGGATTACATCTATCTTACAGATCACTCGTTCATATCCTTAAGAAAAGATAAAATGTCACATTCAGGTACTTGTTTCGTATTAAACCCATATAGGAATAAATATTAAATAAACTAGCCGCCCAATTGTGCATATAAAAAGTCCCAAACAACAATCACAAAGGCCAAAAGCAAAACAAACCATCAGTTTTTGCATGGCAAGCTCATCCATGCAAGGTCGATGTAATGACCCAAGTTTTGTCCTTTTTACATTGGTTACTAATATATCCTTAGTCCCACAGAGCTTAGTCTCATATCACTCATTTAGCGAAACTCAACTCCTTCCTTAGGCTATAAATAGAATACTACATTTCTTATTTTACTTCACCAACTTAAGGGCCTCAATTTTTGAGTAAATACCTTATTGTGTGAGGGCTTTTTATAAAAAGACCTCATTAGTTAAATTGTTGTCATCGATGACGTAAATAATCAGCGGAACTCGTAATTTTCGAGTATGTTTCATATTTAATTTTTTTGTATTGTCATTTTTGTTTTAAATATTGTATTTAGTTTGTTAGTTGATATTTTAGTATATTTTGTTAATAATTAATATTTTTGCATTGTTATTATTTTTGTAGTTTTAATTAATGTTTTGTATTTAGATTATTAGTTACTAGTTTTGGATTAGTATTATTAACTTTAATTATTGTTTTGTACAAAGATTAAAAGTTAATAGTTTTAGATTAACATTATTGGCTTTAATAAGTATTGCTATTTATATTATGATTTTGATATAATAGTAATGTTTGTTTGAAAAATGATTAAATATTGAAAAAATATTTTTGTAAATATACTTATTGTTATGTTGAAAAAGAAATAAGAAAACTATTAAATAATAAAAATTTTCCTAATAACATTTATTTGTTCTAAATTTATATTTAGGAATCGTTCGACTATTAATTTTGTGTTCAGCAATATCGAGGTAAGTGACTTTTCGAACTATTTAGTATTTTGAAATTATTGTTTATAATTATGTATGCTTTAGTAATTATTCGGATGCCTAAATGTATTATTTCAAAAATTGTTATACTTTATTTAAGACTTTCATTTGAATGAAAATGTTACACTTGTATTTTGTTAAAAATCCGGATGAAGTATAAAAATAGAATTTTGATTTAGAAAATGAGATTATGTGATTTTGAACTATGAAATAAGTATAGTTTTGAATATCAAAAATATTGAGAAATTATTTTTTAGAAACCTCAGTTCGACTATGTATAGAATATGTTAGTGTTTACGTTAGTTCCGGAATAATTTATGACCTATTAAGGCGCACACCTTTAGATACCCTTCGGGGGGCGCTTTTTGGGGTACGTGCATGATAAGATACCTTAGTAGGGGGCGTATCATTGATATTATTGAATATAAGGGTCGTGTTACAGGGCTATTGTAACCTTAGTCGCAAGGGTTGTGGATTAAAAGATACATCGAATATATTAAACATATTGAAATCGTTTTCGAATTGTGTTTATGATTATTGATTTTGGTTTTGAATGTATATATCGACTATTATTATCAAACAAGAAAATATTATTTTCAACATGTATGTTTACTATTGTTATTGAACAAAAAAATTATTTCAAAAAAGTATTTTGCAAACTATATTTGATCCACTTAAATAGTAAAGATTGTCACTTGTTGAGCTTTACCGCTCATTCTTACATTAATTTTTACAGGATATCTTGTTAAGAGCCGAGCACTGTGGATACTTTTGTGGAGGGCTAAAGTTCTTTTTTTGTTTAAGACGTTTATTAGTATTTTAACAAGACTTTTGTTTAATAGAGTTATCTCTCCAAAGTTATATTTTCGGTATTTAGTTATTGAACCTTAGTGTAATTTTGATAATGAAAGACTGTTCAGTTTCAAGTTAGTTTCATTATTGTATTTTTGTTTGGGCTGCGCTATTAATATTATTTCCTTGCGAGCTTTGTGTTTGCGGCGTGTGACACTTCTGTCCTGTAGCGGGTTTGGGGTGTTTGGATGCTTAAATCACTATTGATATTGTTGCCTTGCGAGCTTTATGCTTGCGGCGTGTGGTACTTCTGGCCTATAGCGGATTTGGGGTGTTACAGAGATGGTATCAGAGCAGTGGCCCCTCGGAATGTGTTGGGTTGAAAAACTTACTCATTTCCCGGGGAGTGATTTCAGGAGTTAACTGTGGATATAGTCTTGACTAAATTTAAGAATTTGGAGTGAGAGATAGAATAAGGTGGGAAAAAATATTATTTGTATTGTCTAGTTAATTGTTAGTTTACATTTTGAATGTAAATTTTTATGAATTAGCATTTTGTTTACTATTGAATAAACCTGGATATTTTAAAGTTTGTTTTGATATATATATTTTGATACTAATTTTGTATAGTGTTGTTCAGTAGGTATTGCTTTATTGTGTAAAAAATACTGCCTAGAAGAAGTAACTCTAATAACAATGATAGTGGTGTTGCTGGTATGGCTCACCTAGTTAATACCTTAGCTCAATTAGTACAAAATCAACAGTTTAGGCAACGTGGTATAGTAACAGAATTCAAGAGATTAAACCCGTCCATTTTTAAAGGGACTATAGACCCTGCTATTATTGAGAAGTGGATTTAAGAAATAGAGAAACCTTTTGACTTGTTAGGGAGTACCGAAACGAATAAGGTAACATTGGCGGTTTACCAACTGCAGGGTGAAGCTTATGATTGGTGGCTTATGGAGAAAATGAAGCACGAGAAAAATCTCGAACCTACACCTGGACCATGTTCAAAGAGGCATTTACCAACAAGTAGTTTCTTAAAACGATTTGGGCACAAAAAGAGAGGGAATTCATTAGGCTAGAATAAGGGAACAAGACGGTTGCTGAATTTGAAGCCGAGTTTGCAAAGCTCGCTAAGTATGCACTTACCTTAGTACCAGATGAGGTGACAAAAGCCCGTAGGTTAGAGGACGGGTTACGGGTCAACATAAGGCATGTCGTTGCGTCTTTTGAGCTACCCACATATGATGCAGTTCTCCATAAAGCATTGGTTATTGAGAAAGGCCTAATAGAGATTGGGAATGGGAAGAATGTCAATCGAAAGAAAGAGGAACTTTTTGGGGGAAAGTCGATCCATGGGGGACAGGCGAAAAGGATAAATACCTAAATCGGTAGATTTCGGGGAAATCCAGTAAATCAAGAGGACAAATTGAAATATGGGAGATGTGATAGGAACCACCTAGACAAAGAATGACATTGGAATACGGGTGCGTGCTTTCATTGCTGAGAGTTAGGTCATAAAATTGCGCAATGTCCCATGAACTCTCCACCTAAAGGAGATGCAAGGAAGGAGGAAGGAGGAAGTAACTATAGCAAGTCCAAGGCTAACTCGATGACGGGTGGTTCAACTTTCAAGCAACCAATATTAAGGTATGTAACTCTTTTGTTATTTGATCATGTTATTTTTAGATGTATGCTTATGGTTAGGAAATTTGGAGGACTAAATTTTTTTTAAGGTGGAGGTAATGTAATGACCCAAGTTTTGCCCTTTTCACATTGGTTAATATATCCTTAGTTCCACAAAGCTTAGTCCCACATCATCCATTTAGCAAAACTCAACTCATTCTTTAGGCTATAAATAGAATACTACCTTTCTTATTATACTTCACCAACTTAAGGGCCTCCAATTTTGAGTAAAAACCTTGTTGTGTGAGGGCTTTTTGTCGACGCCGGGATTTTCGTCGTTTCGTTTTTTTATAATAAAATAGCCCTTTCCAATTTTAGCCTTTTGAATTAAATGTGATTTTTTGAAAAGGGTCGGCTTAGTGTCGACGGGGTTTCGAAAGATCGATTTTATAATGAGCCAATTGACCAGAGTCGCCAGTTGGTATATTTAAAATGGATGTACCAACTCATCCGAATTTTATTTTCGTAATCGCTGGCTCATGTGTGACTCCGAGTTAATTGGTCCGCAAACCGAGATTCATAGAGTTCGTGTAAGACCCCGAATTTTATGAAATACAAAATTTAATTTTTCTTCATATATATTTTTTTTCCTGAAATAGTAGGTGGTTAAATTAATAAGGTTAAAAGTTAAGGATGTTATGTGTAAATTTTATTATGTCGGACAATATTCGTTTGGTCGGAGAATATTCGTTTTGTCGGGGAATATTCGATTCGTACGACGACGCCGAAATAACAAAATAATGGTGGACCCCCACAACGACTTATTGTCGGATATAGAAAGCGACATACGTAACCTTTTTAAATAAATATAGTCAACGGTATAATCATCTTGAACTGTTAAAATATCCGGTGGTAAAGGAATAGTAACATACGGTATTACATAGTAGCACACGGTATTGCACAGTAGCACACGGTATTACACAGTAGCACACGGTATTACACAGTGTTTCATATTATTAAACTGATAAAGTGGTTATTGTACTATATTGACTTTATTGAACCAATAATTGTCACATGCATAATAATTCATATTATTGAGTTGATAATTGTCACAGTAGCATATGCACAATAATTCACATTACTGAATCAATAATTGTCACTACACAGTAACGTGATATTTTCTTATCTATTTTTAGCATTATTGTTATCTCTTTTATGATATTGATTAAACTGTTGTATTCTATTATTAGTTGATTTTCCTGTTTATCTAACTCGAAAAGCCAACTACACTGCATTTACAACAATTAACTATAATAATGAATAATTGTGAATTATTGTTGAATAATTGAATTGATAAAGTTATTTGTTTTTATTATGATAAATTATATAAAGTTATTTGTTTTTATTATGATAAATTATATAAAGTTATTTGTTTTTATTATGATAAATTATATAAAGTTGTTTGTTTTTATATATAAAGTTAATTGATTTATTTAAAGTTAGTTGTTTTATATATAAAGTAAATTGAATGGTATAGATTAAAAGATGATCTTTAAATGAATGGTTTAGATTAAGGAAATCTTGAAAGATGAAATGAGTGGTATGGATTAAACATTATCCTGAAATATACGGTTTGGATTAAATTAGGAAATCTTGGTGATGATAAGATTTTTTTGCTATAAATAGAGGCCTTAACTTAAGGATTTTTCATAAAAACTTCCTTGCTTATTCTTTCTTTCACTCTCCAAATATTTCTTTGTATAAGTTCTCTTTGAGTGTGCTAAAGTCATCTTGAGTATTTGTAAAGATCTGTAAGTGTACGAGTTCATATCTAGTCACGTGTTAAGGTAAGGGATACCATCTTTTTCATCTTCCATTATTCAAACTTACTATGGTAAGGGTATATCAATATTTGATTCTCGAAAATAATATCGTTTCTTTCTTACTCATAAGATGTGACATTTATTTCCATGTATTAAATTGTGGGAATAACCTTACGGCGCGGATTATCGCCTGTTGGTGAATAACCTTTCGTATTTATTTCCATGTATTAAATTGTGGGAATAACCTTACGGCGCGAATTATCGCCTGTTGGTGAATAACCTTTCGTATTCATTCCTTATTAATCTCTGAGAATAACCTGACTACGCGGACTACTGCATGTTTGGTGAATTACTCTTCGTATTCATTTCTTATTTGTCTCTTGTTGGTAAAGTTTCCTGAAATGATTATATATTCTTTAATAGTTTGCGCTCCATTTAATATCATTTCAACTGAACCTTCCTATTTTTCTAAATATTTCTATTGAACCTTAACTGTTATTCTGAACTGTGGATCTTAAATATCATTCTTGAATTTTAGTCCACATCATGTTGGCAATTTGGACATTATTTGAATTTGCACAAAGTAAAGTTATAAACTTTCGATATTTATTGATCATACTGTTTCTTCTGATTCATCATCTATATCACGGTTGTTATTCTAATCATCAAGAACCATGTTGTTGTGAATATCTGTGGCCTGGGGCACAGTTGATAGGATAAAGGCGATATAATTATTGTGTCTTTTAGGGCACGTGGTGAATATTCTATTTGGCCTGGGGCAAAGATGAACCGTTGTTGGTATGATTATGACCAAAGGCTGAAAACTGGTATAATCATTACCGTTGGGTTATATTTGAATATATTTGGCTCGTAATGCAAAGATGAACTATTGACTGGCATAATTAAAATCAGGAACTGAAAATTTATATTATCATGACCAGCGGTGTTTAAGATGATAAAAGTTGATGATGTTTTTCCTAAAAAGAGAATCGAGTGGACAATATAGTCTGCATTATTCTTCTAATAGATTGCTCATTCCGCTGCTATTATTGATACAAAGCTTATTGTCTATTATATTCAATTAAGAACTCATCTGTCGAAGGCTAATGATAATTTATTTGTCGTTATCTTAGTCATGATATTTCTTACTGGGCTATTTGAGCTAACCCTTTCTTTTGTTCCATTGTTTTTCAGAAAAAGAGAGAGTAGCCGGGTCTAGCGGGGGAATGGAGTGACGGTCCGAGTGATAGCTATTGTAGTCTTCACATGTTGAATATAGTGTGGAAATAATAGTGAAGACTTAGTTGTGTATTATTGAGTTTTGCATTTCTGTCCTATGTATTATTTGTATTAAAGTTTATGTATTTTATGGCGTCTCAAATTGGGCTATGTAGGCCTAGATTTGGGGGCGTCACAGTTCGGGGGCTTGCTTAAGCGAGGGGAAGGTGTTAGGCACCCCCCGACTTCCGTGAAACACGGTTACCGCAATCTTGATGTTTTCTTATCCTTTTAAATCCTAAAATGTGTGTGTGCGCGTGTGTGTGTGCGTGTGCGTGTGTGCCTAAATGAATGTCGTTGGAATACTTTATTTTGAAAGTGCTTCAGAAATCTCGTTGAGCCTATGCACGGAGGATTTGATTTAATCGAAGAGTTCATTTTTTATTGTTTTTTGTTTTGATAATAAAACCGATGATATTTTGCAAAACATATTTTTTTCAAATCCTTCGCCAAATAGGAATAGAGCTCATCCGACACTTACAATTTTATTTTAGCCTACGGATGATCTAATATCCTAGTTTGATTGATTTTATGAAAATCTTTATCATTTCATTCCAAAATCATTTTCTCGCGTCAAAAGAAAAAACCAAGCATTAAAATGGCGTTGGAGTTATTCATGGGCATGTGAGCCATCCAAATAACCCCAAACGCCAACAATCGCACGTTTTCACTATCACGGGGCCTTAAACTCGATTTTCGACTCGATGTCGTTTTAAGGCCCAAAAATTTACATATTTACAATACAAATGCATCGCCATCGCTACATACGTAAAAGCTAGAAAATAAACTAAAAGGATATCATCGGGAGGTTAGGAGGAGATTCCATCCGCAATAAATCCTCTCTAACCGTCCCTAATCCATAGATCCAAAACACATATCGACTACATCGGATATAACTTCAACATACACAAAATCAAAATATGTAAATCGCAATGCACCAAATATTTCGGATCTAACAGTAGATCCACCCAACAAATGCACAAATATTAGATCTATAACAACTTAAACGATTAGATGAAATGAGAACTAGATCTAACTATATAAAACCTCAAATGCTATAAACTTGGATTTCTTCACATTTCAAATGATGAAAGACCCGCTTTGACACTTGGAAATCGAAATAGGACACAATATAATGCAAAGATTGAACAAACAATGAAGATTCCTCACATTTTTTACCAAACCCGAAGGTTTCTCTCTCTAAAATCTCCCTTCTCTCTCTACATTTCCGCCATTTTCTCTTCTTTTTTTTCTCTCGGACGCAACAATGGCGATGTATAGCTGATCTGCAGGCAGCCGCAGGTGCATCTGCGGCTGCCTGCTGTGGCCGTCTGAGCCGCCGCCTCGGCTGCCGTACGCCCCCCTCAAGCCACGAAAAGCGCCACGTGTCGTTGGCTGCAGATGCATCCGCGGCTGTCTGGCTTCTTTTTCTCGATTTCCATGTCACGCAGTCTTAACTCTTCATTTTTTGTTGCATTATTTCGGAAGGCTGTTCCTTGGTGTATAAATCGCTCGTTGTGCTTGGCTTCCAGGGGGCGCTGCCCCCTTCCACCCCCGCCAGCTCACCGGCGAGCTGGGCAGCCGCTCGCTCACCGGGGAGCGAGACCCCCGAACATCGTAAGCGTAGTGGCCATTAGTCATCTTTTGTGAGCAAATCAGGTTCTTCTGGATCAACTGTTTGCCTTGACTCAAGTAACCTGATGCTCGTTGTTCGTTGTGGCGGCTTTGACAGTAAGTCGTTGGGGTGGTTTCGTGTTGGGGTCCACCTTCCTTTTCGCATGTCGGGTCACGTGACGTTTTTGCCCTCCTGCCAGGGTTAGTAGAGAAAGTGCAAAATTTGGGTGTCTACAGCTGCCCCTCTTTATCATGTTTATGGAATGCAATATGAAATGAACATGATAAAGAAGTAGGCACCCAATGCATGATGATGGCAACATGTGTTGATGATGCAACATGTATACATTAATGATGCAGCCTATATCAATTGTGCAACATATACATATTAATGATGCAACATCAATATTACCGGTTACTGTCTCAAATGGACTCGCATCGCATACTCATCAAGGAAACCTATTTTTCTCTTGTTTATCGTATATCGCATATCGTATACCAAGTATCAAATCGCATATCATACCAAATCACATATGAAATCGCATATCGCACTGCTTCTCATATGATGTATCGCATATTGCATCGCACATCGCCTTGCACATCGCATCGCATTGTTTTAGTCATTGTTGGATCTTTCTCCAACGGTCATCGCATTGTCATCGTCGGATCTTTCTCCAACGGGTCGTCTCGTCATCGTCATCGTCGGATCTTTCTCCAACAGGTCGTATCGTCATCGTCGGATCTTTCTCCAACGGTCCTCGTCGGATCTTTCTCCAACGGTTCGTCTCGTCATCGTCGGATCTTCTTCCAACTGGTCGTCTCGTCATCGTCGGATCTTTTGCCAACGGGTCGTATCGTCATCGTCTGATCTTTTGCCAACGGGTCGTATCGTCATCGTCTGATCTTTTGCCAACGGGTCGTATCGTCATCGTCGGATCTTTTGCCAACGAGTCGTATCGTCATCGTCGGATCTTCTCCAACGGGTCGTCTCATCCTTGTTGGGTTTAGTCTCTAACAAGTTATCTCGTAATTGCCGGGTCTCGTCTCCGACGGGTCATTTTTGTGACGGTCATGTATCGTTTCTGACGGGTCGTTTTTGGAACGGTCAGGTATCGTCTCTGACGGTCATTTTTGGGACTGTCAGGTATCGTCTCTGACGGGTCGTTTTTGGGACGGTCAGGTATCGTCTCTGACGTGTCCTTTTTGGGACTGTCAGGTATCGTCTCTGACGGGTCGTTTTTTTTTTTTTAGTTAGTCAGGTATTGTCTCTTACGGGTTGGTTTTGAGTTGGTCAGGTATCGTCCCTTTTTGGCACTGTCAGGTTCCTAGCAAAGGGTAACTACCACTACTGCCAAAAATTGCCAGTCTTTCCTTCTTCTACCGTCTGGCCGGCCTAACCATGCAAGAAGCTAAGTTGCTTCAAGCTCAAATTACAGTCTCCGGACTCTTCCAACAAGAACTACACCTTCGAAAACTCATCACCTCCTTCGTCACACCCAACCGTTTCTCTCTCCTCCACGCTCGTCTCCTTTTCGACCAAATCCAACACCCATCAACCTACATTTACAACATCATGTTCAAAGCCTATGCCTCTAGCTCAGACCCACAACAAGCATTGATCCTTTACCATCAAATGCACAGCCACGGCCCGGCTCCCGACAATTACACCTTCCCCTTCTTGCTCAAAGCCTGTTCCAGCCTCGCCAATCTTCGAAAGGGCGAAGAAATTCATTGCCAAGCTTTCAAAAATGGGTTTCATTCAGATATATTTGTGCAAAACTCGTTGATTCATTTTTATGGGTCTAATGGTAGGGTAGATATGGCTAATTGTGTTTTTGACGAAATGGGTTATAGAGATATTGCAACTTGGACTACTTTAGTTACTTGTTATGCTAGTTTTCATTCAATTGAGTGGGCACGGCGGGTGTTTGATGAAATGCCTAATAGAAGTGTTGTTTCTTATAGTGCTATGATTTCGGGTTATGTTAGAAGGAACAGATTTACGGAAGCATTGGAGTTGTTTGGGGATTTGTTGAGGGCGAGAATGGAACCTAATGATTCGACTCTAACGAGTGCGATTTCTGCTTGTGCAAATTTAGGGGCGTTGGATATGGGTAGATGGATTTATTCATATGTGTGTGAGAAGAGAGCACGAGATTTTGATAGTCGAATCACCACTGCTCTAATTGATATGTTTTTCAAATGTGGTAGCATCAAGAATGCACTAAAAGTCTTTGAAGAAGCTAACGTGAAGTATGTGGGTGAATGGACTGCCATGTTAGCGGGTTTGTCCATGCATGGTCTTGGTGAGCAAGTAATTGAAGCATTTGAAGACATGGTCAGCTCTGGTGTTAAACCCAATGCCGTAACATTTATAGCACTTCTTTCTGGGTGCACCCATTCAGGACTAGTAAATGCAGGCTTGACATATTTTGACAGAATGAAGGCTGATTTTGGGATTGAACCTGCCATTGAGCATTTCGGTTGTGTGGTTGATATGCTTGGTCGTGGTGGAATGGTTGAAGAAGCATTTGAGTTTATACAAGATATGCCTGTTGAGGCTAATGCTGCAATTTGGGGTGCACTTTTTAATGCCTGTAGGATTTATAAGAATGTCGAAGTGGGCAAATTAGCAGCAAGTTGGTTAATTGCTGATGAACCATGGAATGGTGCGCTTTATATGGCATTGATGGGTTTGTATAATGATGTTGGTAAATGGGATAAAGTGGCAAAAGTGAAAGGGCAAATGAAAGACATTGGTTCTAGAAAGACCCCTGGTTGTAGCTTGATTGAGGTGAATGGCATCTGCTATGAATTTGTAGTGGGAGATCAATGTCAACCTTGTACATTAGAACTGTGTTGCAATCTTGGTAATGTTGTCATGAATTTTGACCAATCCAATAATTATGGAGAATTCAAGGAAAACTTTGAATATATATTGTGATTTACATCAGCAGAATTGGGAGTACATGGAAAGCTTATATCAAAATCTTCATTTCTCTGTCAACATTCAACAGAGGGATGTCTTATTATTGTGTAGATTTGTTTGCATCAAACCTTCAGAACTCATTAAGAAGCCTCTGCTTGTGCACTATATCCACCAGAACCAGATTACCACACTGATTTTGATCATCCTAGCTGAATTCTTGTATAAGAGTATTATCATGACATACATCTTCAAACATACAGATAATGAAAGCCATTTTATGTCTTCGAACAAGTGCAGCCAAGTAATTAATTAGTCGCATCCTACATGATGGAGGCCAGAAATGGATGGATCGCTTTACTGTAGACTTCAAAATTTCTATCCAAACGCCGCATGAAAACTCCTGTGCCATCAGGATATAGTTGCTGGACACTTCTCCTACAGAACTTCCCATACTAAAAACTAATGGGACTCTGATTGCAAATTGCAGGTAAAACTCCAACACCATTATTTGCATTTCAATCACTAAACTTTTTGATAGTACAAGTTTCCCAACATTTAAGATTCTCAGCTTCTACACAAATAAGTACTCTTTCACTGCTTCACCACAGTTTCTTTTTTTGTTTTGTTTTCACCACAGTTTTATGTAATTACATCCATAAATAATATGTTTTTTCAGTCAACTGTACGAAATAGAATGTGGACTTGATTTTTTAGTTTTATTGTAACCTTTTTAAATCTGCCACATATAATATGTTTCCATGCCTATAGCTTAGTTTGAAAACAAAATGTCATCAATGGTGAATTTGCAGTAATCAACCATTGTTCAACCAAAATGATTGGAGAGAGAAAGTCTGACCTTAAGCGAGATAAATGTTCTTTATTGCCTGACTTAAAACTATGATCTAAATAATTACAGTGAAAATACAATTCTAAAGTGTACCTAATAAAAATAAATAATTAAACTCTTGGGTAACTTGCATTTGGTCAATAATTAGTCGTACTTGCTAGTTTATTTACAATAATTACAGCTGTTCATATTAAAATCAAATACATTTGTATCGATTTTGAATTTTAAATTTTTGCAAATTGACTTTGTCTTCAACTTCGGAACAGATGGAGTAATGTATCTCTTGGGTATTTTGCATTCTCAAGGATTTGTGCTTGTTGGAATAGGCTACTCTGTTTTATGAATATGGTCACCCCATTTGTGGAAATGGCATTGCAAGGAAATGCTTGACAAAGCCTATGATTTGCATTTCAGGTATAGTATTGATAAATGTGTAAAAGCCATAATATTTTGCCCATTCACATTTTATTATCAAAAATATCATGTTAATTTATATTCTTAGACTAAGTTTATTTATAAAAAAATATACTTAAAATTAAACTATTTATATTAATTTAATAATATTTTGAACTATTTTATCCATAATAAAAAATTAATAGTTTTTAAAATAATTTTATAATTTTTTTTTATCATTCTTAAAATTATTTATGTGAAATTATATAATCTTATAACAAATTTAAAATTAATAATTCTCTTATTTTAAACTATTAAATAACTTTATAAAATTAATAGTTCAATATTAAAATTATTAATTTCTTATCATGAAATAAAATAATTCGAAATAATATTAAATTAAAATAAATAGTCTAATTTCAAATATATTTTTTACAAATAAATTAACATAACCCTAAAATAATATAAATTTTTATTTTAGAAAGTGTATATATATATATATATATATATATATATATATATATATAATTTTGAAACCGAGAAAATTAGTTATAGTTAACCAAATGCCAAACATATCATACATAATCCCACTAAATTTAGTGAAATAAATACCAAATTATCTCTTTTTGTCTTAAAAGTGAATAAGATATCAAATTGACACACAAGAGAAATGCTCCACACCAATTTTCACATCAGAGATTCAAAATGGCAGTAGAACTAAGAAATGACAATAATATTCACATGGTTGACGAAACTACCCCTCTAGAAGCCTGATTCATCCAGGAAAGAAAAAACAAAGAAAACACCAAAACTCACGTGACAACATAATATCACGTGCTCCGACCACCACGACACTTTCTTCATCATTTCCCTCGCCTAGATTGTCACTCCTCCGGAATATCCCCTTCCCCCGGCGGCCACATACGTCAGATTCCGGCAACTCTAAGTTCCATAACCTCTACCACCACTAGAAATTAGACGGTACAACCGCAGAAAACGAAGAAGAAGCAGAGCATCGAGACAAGAGCCACGGACTCAAAAGCCGTGACGAAAGACCACAACACGGTGTCGACGATCGAGAAATCAAGGTCCGCCAACCACCGCCGGATGTCCTGCGGGGTCCAATTCGGCGTGAATCCCGACAAACTCTGCGGGGACCAGCTCGGCGTGATGTACGAGGAGAAAAGCCTCGGCCACCGGAAAAGCGAAGTCGGCATGCTAAGGCTCACTTCCACCCACCGGAAAGCTGACCTCCAACCAGACATCTCCTTATCCCTTTAGGTGATACTTCCTCTATCTAGATGTTTTCTCTCTCCATCTATCTATCTAACTCCCTGTGTCGCGCGGAGTGTTCTAGCGACTGGTAGCAAAATCCGGCTTTATATAATATATTTTTTTCTTCCTAGTAGTTTTTTGAACGGTGCGTTGGGGATTTGAGCCCACAAGGGATTGATTTTTAACCGTTCATTAAGTTGGCAGGACAAGACAAATGATTATAGATAATTGGCGTAAGTGCTAGGGTCCGGGAATTAAGGGTGCTTGACTGGATGGTTTGGAATCATAACGGCGTAATGGTGAACTATAACTTCTAGTTAATTGTTTAGGTTTGATGAAATTATTTTAGTGCGAAATAAAATAATTTGATGAAATTATTTTATGATAAAATAAAATAATAATTATAATTAAAAATTAATTTTGTATTAAAATAGAATAAACAAATAATAAATAAAATTTGAGCTTGAATGAGGGTAGTACGTGTTCGACTTATTATTTTAAAATCGTCTAAGAGAGATAATTGAGTTTTGGTAGTAAAATGTTGCTACTTAGTCAATTACGTTTATATTTTTGGGTCTACTCTGCCCTTCCTTTGTAGTATTTGTCTTTTACACGTTCTTTTGTAAGAAAAAATTTAAGTAATTTTTGGTCTCCCCCTTCAATCTTTGTCATGATACAGTATATCTGTTTCCACGTCGATTTCTACACATGATCAAACTATTTCAACTAATGGTCACGCATCTTTACCTCAATCGGTGCCGCTCTTATCTTTTCTAAAATATTATTTTTATTTTTAATTATTTCTACAAGCAAGAATTTTGACTGCATGGTAATGATTCGGTAATCACTCTTTCTTCTTAGTATTCAAGAGATTAGGTTTCGATTCTTATTGTGGACGTGTGTAAGTGTATGTGCGTGGAAGTTTAAAAATTAGTCCAAAAAAAACGAGAATTTTATGAAAAGTTATTAAATGCTCCTAAAATATCCGACATTGGTTGGGTAAATTTGTGTTGTAGTCTAATGGATGGAATTTTAATTGAAAATATTTTTTTTTATCACATTCTCTTCCTCATCAAAAGCATGATCGCCATCTCCTTCTCTTAGGAATCATAATTCTAGTGCATAAGCAAAAAATCTAGAATGGGCATTCTGACAATTAAAATGCTATATGTTAAAATAGAATGTTTGATATGAATGAGCCTGCATTTTTTGTCCAATCACATGACCTGTAAGAATACTATGCTTTTGCTTTATAGAATACAATTTTTATTGATTTTCTAAAATAAAATTTTAAAAAAAATAAAAAGAGAGACAAAATATGAAGATGTTGAAAATGGGGACACCCGAGAGACATATTTTTCTAAATAAGCCACGTCATTACCAAATTCATACTATTAGAACTAAAATGACACATACATAGGGGAAAAAATCAGAGTTTACTAATCTTTACTGGTAAAGAAAATATTGAATTAAAAAAAATTAGTTTAAAAATGTAGTTACGTTAAAAATAAAAATAAAAAATCTAATTTCAAACGCATGATTCACATTATTACGTTTGGCGAGAATCCAATTAATAATTGTCATTATTTATTATGAGGCCCCAAGCCCTTTAATGATAGTTAGCCCTTTTATCTACCAACGACAAATCTGTCTCAACTTCAACGTCTTGAGCACAACATGCCAAACATTTCCCTTTCATCCATTTGATTTTTTGAGAAAACACGTTCCATTTGGCAATTTCAATTTCCCACCAAATAATTTATTTAGAACGCAGAAGAAATTCAAAACCCCCATGAAAAACTTTGACATTGTGAGACATTTTCCCGCCTCAATCTTCTTGTCGGCTAAGTCTTATTAGTTAGAGTCTTTCTCCGACGACCGGTCATCCTATTTCTTCTTAATTTTTGACATGGACGGGGTCAACAAACAAAACAAGAGAGTTTTGCGGGGACGACTGGTCACCATTATTGGTCGCCACATAATTTTTCTAGTAGTTATTATCATGGAACTCATGAATGTAATATTTGGCCTATGTTTGTTTGCAAAGATTATAATCTCGATATTATAATTCCAATATATGAATTTTAATCGCAATATTATAATCCTGATATTATAATTCCAATGCATGGATTTTAATCCCAATGCTATATTTATTTACAAGGATTACATTTGGGATAAGACTATTAATCCTATCTTTGTTTTGTTTATTTTTAAACTTGGACTTGAAACTATTAATTTATAAATTATAAAATGACTAAATGTGGGAGACTATTTAATATTATGTTCAATCAAGGATTATAATCCCAAGACTATTAAGTCATTTTATAATCCATAGACTAATAGTCATAAGTCCAAATTTAAAAACAAACAAGATATTTTTAGGATTAACAGTTTTATCTTACGTGTAATTCTTGTAAACAAATATAATTTTGAGATTATAATCCTTACAAACAAATGCAGGATTATAAACAAATACAGCCTTAGTGTTTTATTTTTTATGTAATAGTTATGCGTTTATAGGAAAATCTAAGAAGATGTAATATTAATTCACATATTTCTCAACAAAAATTGTTATGTAAGAGTTATGTGTTTATAGAAAAATCTTAGAAGAAAAGAGAAAAATCTTATGAATTGTGTGTAATTTTATATATATAAAAAATACAATTTAAGCACTAAAACTAACAAATATTGATTGTGATTGGTGTGATGTCGCAAGCACCCAAAAATAAAATCTTACTTTGGAAAAATAAATATGTAGTAGTGTAAGCAAGAGTCGATCCCACAGAGAATGATTATTTAATTTTATGTTTTTGCAAACAAAAGTTGGGGGGTTTTGTAATTAAAGAAATAATTTAAATAAAATTAACTAAAATAAATATGAAAGAAATAAATAAATATAAAAAACCTTGGTTTAAGTTAATATCCACCATCAAGAATTTTACAACTGATCACTGATGCAAGAATAAATCAATTAATATTTTGAAGATTCACCGTAGAAAGAACTACTCGCAGGTGGAATAATTTTTCTCCTCTCTCCTTAATTTTAGATAAGTAGAGCCACGTGGTCTAAATACCCTTACTATTAAACAACCTCCGGCACGTGCTAAAGATTTAATTTTAATAGCAGCATAAAGAATTAGAGAGATCGTTGAACTAAACAACACAAGCCACGCGTTTGCATTTAATTTAGATGAATATTCTTCCTAAGATAAAATAATCTTTTGATCTGCAAAATAATTATTAAACTTAGTCGCGTCATTAACAGCAGTAGATTAATATGAATAATAAACTAGTAGTACTCCTAGCAATTAAACAAATTAATCATAAAATTAAGCATAGAAGAATATTCAATAATCAAAATATAAATTGAACAATTAAAATAAATTAGATCTCACAGTGGATAAATCTTGATGGCTTCAATCACTTAAACCAAGAAAAATAAATTAACTACTCATAAATAATAGAGAACACTAAATAATAGAAGAGAGAATTTTATTCTAAGAAAAGTTGTGTCTTACAATGTGTGTCAAGCCCTCTATTTATAGGCTCCAAAATCCTCCTAAACCTAGTTGGAATTAATCTTTCCAAACCCTAATAGGATTTAAAATACAAATAAAAATAAAAGAAAAAGAAAAATAATTATTATTCTAACCCTAGTTGGAATTAAAATCCAATTTGGAATCAAAAAGTAGCAAAATTCGCGAATAATTCCGTTTTGGGCCAATTTCCGCGCAACCAAACATGCCTTACGCCCGCTTGACCGGTCAACTAACGCGCGCCCGCGCATTGCGCGGTAATTCGATCAAAACGACGTCGTCCGGTTCCCTTTCTTGCCACTGTTCCGCTACCGCGCGCATTGCGCGGTCACTATAATAAAACGGCGTCGTTTAGCTTCTCAGTAATTCATCCGCGCGCAATGCGCGGTCGCCTCTTTTCCGATAATTACAGAAATGCCACCGGTGCTGGTTAATTACCATTTTAGCCTCAGATTCTTGCGGAATTTGCAGATTTGCCCTCCGGTTTTGCTGAAATTACAGAAATGCCCCCAAAAGCTTATTTTTCCTACAAAATAAAATATAAAATAATTAAAAATAAATAAAAATAATATAAAAATACTAAAAATAATAAAAACACATAGTAATAAATAAAACACCTAAAACACTAAAAATAAATAAAAACACATAAATAAAAAGAGATATAAAAATACTATAAAATTACCTAAATTAACTAAAACCCTATAAAACCTATTAAAACCAAAATAAACTAAATAATTAAACATTTAAGCACACAATAAATATAAAAACTAAGTATTAAGGCATAAAAATATCATATAATTTAACCCTATCAAATACCCCCACACTTAGCTTTTTGCTCGTCCTCGGGCAAAACAAAAATAAAATCTATAAAATTAAAACTAATAACCAAACAACTTACCTGAGCAACAGATCAATATAAATTTCAACATCAGCCTCAAATATTTTTTAAATGATAGCTCAAAGAAAATTTCAAAATCATGCAAAATCTAGAACTTCAACATATTTATCAATTTTACTTTACTCAAGACCTTTTGTGTGTGTGTGAATCCAAATGTATCAAACTAATTAAAATTCAGATAAGTCTAGGTTATTAATTACCTTATAAAAGATATACAACAAAACTCAAAATACTTATTTTTCTCATCACTTTCAGCTAATACAGACAAATATAAATCAGAAGATCAAAAGGTTTCAAACAATTATATACACTAGGATTATGCATTTTTTTTTTTCAAATATTTTTTTTCAATTTTTTTTATTCTCTTTTTTTTCTTTTAATGGGTGCATTTTATGCTCCATCCCATTTTTTCTTTCTTCATTTTTTTTTCCACGGTGAGTACATTTTATGCTCCATCTCACCAACGAGTGCGTTTTACGCTCCATCTCGCTTTTTCATGTGTTTATGAGTGAGTGCGTTTTACGCTCCATCTCAACCCACCACAAGATTTTTCTTTTCAATAATAATCCTAGAAAAATTACCTAAATCATCTCCTCCAAATTATATTTTGTCTTATATTTCACTTCAAATAATGATCAAATAAGATATAGAGTTCAAAAATATCTTTCATAATCATTTAACCATTTAAACTTTCTCTTCATTAAAACTAGCTCAAACAAATGGATATAAGTGTATAAAAATTTTGAAAAATCTCAAACAAAGTAATAATCAATAAAAAGTCAAAAATTCTAACTAAGCAAAAATTTATCATTTTTCCAAGAGTTATTAAATAAAAATCAAAATTTTTATCATTAGCTAAAAATTTAAAATTCAATTAACTCATTGCTCAAGTGACACATCCTAAAAATAAAAAAATAAAAAATAAAAAACTACCCCATTTTCGTAGGAAACACGGTTACACTTAGCATGTGCAACAAGCCTTTAAACCCCAAGGTTACCCCAAGTGGACGAGTTTTGTCTCGTGAGGGTTTGCAGTAAATATACCCACAAAATTTAAAATTCAAAATTTTTAAAATTTCCTAAAATTTCTTAAATTTTTTTTTTTTAAAATATGACCTAAAAATAACAAAAATAATAACAAAAATCCTAAATCTCTTCCCCCACACTTAAAATTTACATTGTCCCCAATGTAAAGTAAAATGCAAAGAAAAAGGCACAAATAACTATAAAAAGAAAAAGGGAAAAGAAATCCAAATCTGATTTCTTGGGTTGACTCCCAAGCAGCGCCTTTGTTTATTGTCATTGGCTCGACAATAGGCCAAACCACTACGTTACTCCTTCCTCTTGAATTTTGACCATTTCATCCATCTTTACTCCATTTATCATAGTCTTGTTAAAACTCCCTTGCAGTGGATATGAAGGTTCTACTCCCTCTTCAATGAACATATATTCGAGACGATTAGGGAGAGGCTTCAAATCTGGAATGTAATCCTGCAAAACAAAAGGTAAAGATTTCTTGTTAGGAACTGGTAAGTCAAAATATGGATCATTACCTGTGTTCGGAGAATCATTCACAGCCGCAACAGTTTTCTTTAAATCAGCACTCAAGACTAACTCCTCTTTCTCTTTCCCAAGATTCGCACTAAATGTCGTTTTCAATTCATCCTCTCCATCAGTTTTAGAAACTTTTGCTGCTAAAGAATTAATCACATCAACAGAGTAAACAGGATTATGACATTTCATGGCATCAAAAATATTAAATTTAACAATTTCGCCATCAAACTCCATTGTCAGTGTACCACTATGAACATCGATATTAGCTTTGGAAGTCTTTAAGAAATGTCTTCCTAACAAAATAGGAGCATTTTGATCACCATTTTCCATATCCAGCACATAAAAATCAGCAGGAAAAATTAAGTTATCTACTTGCACAAGAACATCCTCTACTATACCCTTAGGATAAGTGTTAGACCTATCAGTCAACTGAATCACAGTACCAGTTCTATTTAAAGGTTCAAGTTGCAAAGAAGCATATATAGAATATGGCATGACATTAATAGATGCTCCTAAGTCTAACATGGCTTGTTCAAATCTAGTGTCACCTATCTTGCAAGGGATAGTAAACATTCCTGGATCTTGGCATTTTGTAGGAAGTTTTCTTTGAATTACGGCAGACACATTTTTTCCTACTTGTACCTTTGCATATTTTTTAAGTGCTTGTTTCCTCCTATGTGTACACAATTCTTTCAGAAATCTAGCAAAACGAGGTACTTGTTTAATAGCATCTAATAATGGAATTTTGACCTCGCATTGATGAAAAGTTTCATATAAGTCGGAGTCTTTCTCGTATGTCCTTTTTTCTGTTAAAGCATGAGGGAAAGGGGGTACCGGTTTATACTCAGAGAGAGGTGGAAATTTATGCTTAGGAGTACTATTGTTGACTAGAACATTGTCATCCTCTTGACTGTTGTCTACCTCCTTGTTGTCCATTCCTGTTTTGCTTTGCTCTTGTGGCGCAGACTCTGTCTTTGTTGGAGTTTCGATCTTTTTACCGCTTTTCAACGTGATTGCACTAACATTTGCCTTTGGATTCGCCATTGTTGGCGAGGGTACTTTTTCAGAATTTTGCGCCTCCAATCTACTGATGGCACTTGTCATTTGTCCCATCTGTGTAGTTAAATTCTGTATATTTGCCTTCGTTTCCTGTTGAAATTGCAAAGTGTTAGTGCTAAGTTGTGTAATTATATCCTCCAAAGACATATGAGAATCAGATGTTTGGCCCTGTTGTTTGTTAGGATATGGCTGCTTGTATTGTTGGTAGCTTGAGAAATTTTGAGTTGCAGATGGATTCCCTTGTGGATTTCCATAGCCGAAATTCGGATGATCTCTCCAACCTGAGTTGTACGTGTTCGCGTAAGGATCATATCTCCTTTGTGGTTGACCAGGGAAACCACCTGCTACATGCACTTGTTCATAGGACTCCTCTTGAAGAGTGGGGCACATATCCGTCGGATGTCCTACGACCGCACAAATTCCACAGGCTTTGACTTGTTGTGTATTACCTACAGCCATTTGACGAACAAGAGAAGTTAGACTAGCCATTTGTTCTTTAAGTGAAGAAATTTCTACCTCATTGACATTGTGGGATGTAAAATTAAGCCTTGTGCCGAATTGTTGGGAATTAGCCGCCATGTTTGCAATCAAGTTCCTTGCAGATTCGGGCGTTTTGTCCACCAAAGCACCTCCACTAGCAGCATCAATCATGCTTCTATCAGTAGACATGAGTCCTTCATAGAAGTATTGGATGAGGAGTTGCTCGCTGATTTGATGGTGGGGGCAGCTTGCACATAGTTTCTTGAAACGTTCCCAATACTCGTACAAGGATTCTCCATGATTCTGTCTCACACCACAAATGTCTTTCCTTATATTGGCTGCCCTTGAAGCTGGAAAATATTTCTCCAGGAATAGTCTTTTAATCTCTTCCCATGTGGTGATGCTTCCAGAGGGTAGGTAGTAGAGTCAATCCTTAGCCAAATCTTTCAAAGAAAATGGAAAAGCTCTTAGATTGATTTGCTCTTCAGTCACTCCAGAAGGTTTCAAACTTGTGCACACCATATGGAATTCCTTTAAATGTTTATGAGGATCTTCACCTGCAAGGCCATGGAAATTGGGCAATAGATGGATTAGACCAGATTTTAATTCAAAGGAGGTGTTAGCCTCTAAATTTGGAAAAGTTATGCTTAAAGGTTGTTGATTCAAATCAGGGGCCGCAAGCTCTTTCAAAGTTCGATTCCTAGCCATGATTTCCATCTTCAACCTGCACAACTCAAATAATATATGAAAAATAGAGAAAAATAAATAAAAAAAAAAACTAAGAATAAATAACTAAATTAAATAAATAATTACAAAAGCACAAAATTAAATTAAAATCAGTCCCCGGCAACGGCGCCAAAATTTGGTGTGATGTCGCAAGCACCCAAAAATAAAATCTTACTTTGGAAAAATAAATATGTAGTAGTGTAAGCAAGAGTCGATCCCACAGAGAATGATTATTTAATTTTATGTTTTTGCAAACAAAAGTTGGGGGGTTTTGTAATTAAAGAAATAATTTAAATAAAATTAACTAAAATAAATATGAAAGAAATAAATAAATATAAAAAACCTTGGTTTAAGTTAATATCCACCATCAAGAATTTTACAACTGATCACTGATGCAAGAATAAATCAATTAATATTTTGAAGATTCACCGTAGAAAGAACTACTCGCAGGTGGAATAATTTTTCTCCTCTCTCCTTAATTTTAGATAAGTAGAGCCACGTGGTCTAAATACCCTTACTATTAAACAACCTCCGGCACGTGCTAAAGATTTAATTTTAATAGCAGCATAAAGAATTAGAGAGATCGTTGAACTAAACAACACAAGCCACGCGTTTACATTTAATTTAGATGAATATTCTTCCTAAGATAAAATAATCTTTTGATCTGCAAAATAATTATTAAACTTAGTCGCGTCATTAACAGCAGTAGATTAATATGAATAATAAACTAGTAGTACTCCTAGCAATTAAACAAATTAATCATAAAATTAAGCATAGAAGAATATTCAATAATCAAAATATAAATTGAACAATTAAAATAAATTAGATCTCACAGTGGATAAATCTTGATGGCTTCAATCACTTAAACCAAGAAAAATAAATTAACTACTCATAAATAATAGAGAACACTAAATAATAGAAGAGAGAATTTTATTCTAAGAAAAGTTGTGTCTTACAATGTGTGTCAAGCCCTCTATTTATAGGCTCCAAAATCCTCCTAAACCTAGTTGGAATTAATCTTTCCAAACCCTAATAGGATTTAAAATACAAATAAAAATAAAAGAAAAAGAAAAATAATTATTATTCTAACCCTAGTTGGAATTAAAATCCAATTTGGAATCAAAAAGTAGCAAAATTCGCGAATAATTCCGTTTTGGGCCAATTTCCGCGCAACCAAACATGCCTTACGCCCGCTTGACCGGTCAACTAACGCGCGCCCCGCGCAATGCGCGGTAATTCGATCAAAACGACGTCGTCCGGTTCCCTTTCTTGCCACTGTTCCGCTACCGCGCGCATTGCGCGGTCACTATAATAAAACGGCGTCGTTTAGCTTCTCAGTAATTCATCCGCGCGCAATGCGCGGTCGCCTCTTTTCCGATAATTACAGAAATGCCACCGGTGCTGGTTAATTACCATTTTAGCCTCAGATTCTTGCGGAATTTGCAGATTTGCCCTCCGGTTTTGCTGAAATTACAGAAATGCCCCCAAAAGCTTATTTTTCCTACAAAATAAAATATAAAATAATTAAAAATAAATAAAAATAATATAAAAATACTAAAAATAATAAAAACACATAGTAATAAATAAAACACCTAAAACACTAAAAATAAATAAAAACACATAAATAAAAAGAGATATAAAAATACTATAAAATTACCTAAATTAACTAAAACCCTATAAAACCTATTAAAACCAAAATAAACTAAATAATTAAACATTTAAGCACACAATAAATATAAAAACTAAGTATTAAGGCATAAAAATATCATATAATTTAACCCTATCAGTGATTTTCAACTATATATGTAGAAAGCTATGCAACTTTGTGACTCATTTGCAAGATTTTCCTCAAAAATTGCGTCCTCTACCCTAGACATGTACATATGGCCCGAGGTTTGCGACCTGACCCTGGTCCGGTCTTGACCCAGCTTGGTCATAAGTAGATTTTATGTCTATTGATTAAGTATTTTTTTTAATTATTTGTGAGTTTTTAAGTATTTTTAGTATTTTAGGCAATTTATTCAATTTTATGTATTTTTATTATTTTTATACTATTTTTTATTAATTTTTTTTTATTTTGTAGGAAAATGAAGCTTGGTGATAGTTTTGTAATTAACAGCAGCTGCTAGGGACAAATTGGTAATTAAAGAGAACTAAATGGCAATTTCGTAAATAAAGCACCTAGCAAAAAAGGAGCTTTGCTACGTACACTTATCCATACACTTATCCATACACTTACCTTCACAAAAAATAGTGGGATCCGCCATTTATATAGTGGGTCCCACTATTTTAAACAAAGGTCATTACATAAATCATTGCAAAACATCATTGCGCATAGCATTTCTCAGCAAAAAAGGCGTCTCGCGCGCATTGAAGGTTTTGTACTCTGCAGCAAGGAGCGAACGATACCGTTTTACGGCGTGAAGAAATCAGCTGAAGGAGCATCGCGCAATGCGCGTCGTAATAAGTAATGCAATTTCTGAGCAATGCGCGGTAACAGCCTGCTGGAGCATGGCAATGGGCAGCAATGCGCGGAAGCTTTTGTTTTACAGCATCTGGTTTAGGCGTGTGAAATGGCTAGCAATTTTTTTTTCTTTTAACCGTGTGGGTTCTGCCACGTGGCAGCGCGTCAGCATATTTCTATTGTTTCTTCCAAAGTCCCCTCCTGGTTTCCATCAACAAGCTAATAAATTAAATAAATTTTAATAGTGAATTAAAAAAGGAATTAAATAAGAATTTTTATATTTTATTATTTTGTATTTTAAATTTTTTTATGGTTTAAAAATTATAATTCCTATTAGAATTAGGAGTATTATGAAGTCTATAAATAAAGGGTTTGAAATATAATAAAATACACATATTTTACTAGAAAATTCTCTCTTTTATTTTTTAGTATTTTTTATAGTTATGTGTGGTTAAATTATTTTTCTTGGTTTAAGTGATTGAAGCCATCAAGATTTATAAACTGTGAGATCTAATTTATTTTAATTGTTCAATTTATATTTTAAGTATTGGATATTTTTTTGTGTTAAATTTTATGATTAATTCGTTTAATTGCTAGGAGCGCTTCTAGTTTATTATTCGCATTAATTTATTGCTATTTGTGAAACAACTAAGTTTAATAATTATTTTGCAGATCAAAAGATTATTATATCTTAGGAAGAATGTTCATCTAAATTAAATGCAAACAAGTGACTTGTGTTGTTTAGTTCAACGATTTCTCTAATTCTTAAAGCTGCTATTAAATTAAATCTTTAGTAAGTGCCGGAAGTTGTTTAGTAGTAAGGGTATTTAGACTAAGTGATTCTACTTAACTAAAATTAAAGAAAGGAGAAAAATTATTCCACCTGCGAGTAGTTATTTCTACGGTGAATGTTCAAAATATTAATTAATTTATTCTTTCATCAATGATCAGTTGTAGATTATTGATTGTGGATATTAACTTAAATCAAGGTTTTTTCTTCTTATTTATTTCATTAAATTACTTGCATATTTATTTATTTTATTTTATTTTATTTATTTCTTTTAATTCAAAACTCCCCAATTTTGGTTTACAAATACATAAAATTAAATTAATCATTCTCTATGGGATCAACTCTTACTTGCACTACTACATATTTATTTTTCAAAGTATGATTTTATTTTTGGATGTTTGCGACAACACACTAAATTTTGGTGCTGTTACTGGAAAAATGATTCTAATTTAATTTTGTGCTTTTGTAAACTTTATTTTAATTTAGTAATTTTTCTTAGATTTTACTTTTTTAGTTTTTCATAGTTTAATTCAGTTGTGCAAGTTAAGGATGAAAGTTATGTGTGATTATGTTAATGAGGTAACTATTTCTTTTCTTGAGCAACAAATTGATAGTCTAACTTCTCATGTTTATCAATTGGTTGTAGGTAATGCGCAACCGATGGAAGCTTTTAAGATTTGTGCGACAATAGGACATCCAAGTGATATGTGCCCAAATGTTCGAGATGAGTTCTATAAACAAGTCAATATAGCAAGTGATTTCCCTGGTCAACCACAAAGGAAATATGATTCATATTCATACACGTATAATTAGTTTAAATAATGATATTTAGTCTCCTAATCATCAACCTAGAGTTAGTATTTGTATGATTGCTCATTAGTTATATTGTGAAAATAGTTACGCAAAAAAGAATTATAGGATTTTAATTTTTTGAATTACCTCATACTGGTCAAACAATATATGCCCAAATTATGGAGATTATTCGTACTTTTAAAATTAAAAATAAAATAATGAGTATTAGTTTAGATAATGTAAGCAATAACATTAGTTCTGTTACCATGTTAAAAAATAATTTATTACCTATAGTAAATGGTGTATTTTTTCATGTTAGATGTGTTTGTAATATAATAAATTTAATTGTTCAATTCGGATTCAATTATTTTATTTTATTTTATTGCTAATTTGTCAGATTCAATTATTTAGAAATGACTATATCTAAAATTCGTTGTGACACCCCCAAATCTAGGCCCACACAGCCCAAACTTAAGTTGTCAAAAGACTATAACAACATTATTACAACGTTTAACAATACAGTGTATAATAATACACAACTAAGTCTTCACTATTATTGTCACACTATTTTACAACACATGAAGACTACGATAGTTATCCCTCGGACTCTCACTCCATTCCCCGGTTAGACCCAGCTACGTTCTCATCTCCTGTTGAAAAATAATGGAACAAAAAGAAAGGGTGAGCTCAAATAGCCTAGTAAAAAATATCATGACTAAGATAATGACGAATAAATTATCATTAGCCTTCAACAGTTGAGTTCTTGATAGAATACAATAGACTACAAGGTTTATATTAAAAACTGCAGTTAAATTCTTGAACAACGTTTAGATCAATAATAGCAGCGGAATGAGCAATCTATTAGAAGAATAATGCAGACTATAATGTCCACTCGCTTCTCTTTTTAGGAAAAACATCATCAACTTTTATTATCTGAAATACCATTAGTCATGATAATACAAATTCACAGTTATTGGTCATAATCATGCAAATCAACAGTTCATCTTTGCACTATGGGCCAAAGATATTCAATATAACACCAACGGTCATGATGATACCAGTATTCAGCCTTTGGTCATAATCATACAAAACAACAGTTCATCTTTGCACTACGGGCCAAAGAGAACTTTCACCACGTGTCATAAAAGACACCGAACAGATGTATCGTCTTTAACCTATTATATATGTATCGTCTTTAACCTATTATATCGCCTTTAACCTATTATCTGTTCAACAATTATATCGCATCTGTGCCCCCGGCCACAAATATTCACAACAGCTTGATTCTTGATGATTAGTACAAATAACAGTGATACAAATGATGAACAGAAGAAACAGGATAAACAATAAGTATCGGAGGTTTACTTTGTGCAGATTCAAATAATGTTCAAATTGTCAACATGATGTGGAGTGAAATTCAAAAATGATATTCAAGATCCACAGTTCAGAATAACTGTTACAGTTCAATAGAAATGTTTAGAAAAATAGGAAGGTTCAATTGAAATGATATTAGATGAAGAACAAATTATTAAGGAACATATAATCATTTCAGGAAACTTTATCAAATAGTACTTACCATAGTAAGTTAAGAGTATAAAAGAAACAATATCCTTTACTATAGTAAGTTTGAATAATGGAAGATGAAAAAGATGGTATCCCTTATGAGTATAAAGAAAAATAATATCACTTACGAATGTGAAAGAAAATGATATTATAAACGAATATGGAATAAAAGTGTCATGGTTTAAATCGTATAAACAAATTATTTCCACAAGAGGCAAATAAGAAATAAATACAAAGGGTTATTCACCAACAGGCGGTAATCCGCGCAGTAAGGTTATTACTACAATTTAATAAAATTTGAATACGAAGAGTTATTCACCAAATAGGCGGTAATCCGCAACGTAAGGTTATTCTCAGATATTAATAAAGAATGAATACGAAATGTTATTCACCAACAGACGGTAATCCGCGCCGTAATGTTATTTCCACAATTTAATACATGGAAATAAATGACACATCTTATGAGTAAGAAAGAAACGATATTATTTTCGAGAATCAAATAATGATAATCCCTTACAGTAGTAAGTTTAAGAGTATGAAAGAAAATGGCGTTCCTTACAAGTAAGAAAATAATACCATTTATGATGATGAAAAGAATGATACCCCTTACCTTAACACGTGACTGAATATTGATTTAAATGAGGTTGATCAACCTATATATTTATAATATAATTAGTAATTACCACATATAAACTTCAAAGTGTATGATAACTCGTATAATATGAACTATCAAAATTATATATATTTAACATAATTTTTGTAGTATAATATAACAACTTTAAAATAGATTTTAAAATAATATTCCAAAATAAATCTTCCAAAGAAAGCTTTTAAAAATGAATCTTTTTAAAGAAGAGTCTTCTAAAAGAGGATTTGTGAATACCGTGAAAAAAATAGAAATTTATGAAATTACTACTCTTTAATGAAATACTTACTTGAAAATTTTATGCACTCCTTTTGACTTTCAAACACTCAAAATAACCTTACTATTCTCAGAGAAAACTCACAAAATACTTATAGAAAATTTTTATGTTTTAGGTGTGATTTTTCTATTCAGCTGAGCAAGCTATTTATAGGAGAAAAAAAACTACTATGCTTAGTAGGTGAACTGAATAATTTTCAGCAGAGGCTGCTGCGCAGCCTCCACCAACTCTCAGTAAAACTCACATTTCATGTGGGCCCCATAGTGGATCCACGTACTATTCATGTTACTATTCACATAAAATAATAATTATTTTATTTTTATTTTTATTTTTCTTCCTATGGGTCCTGTATATAAAATAAAATAATGCTACAATAATAATTCAACAATAATGTAATAAACACGATACAGATTATTATTAATTTAATAATATAAATCACTGTGTATTTGCTATTGTGATAATTATTTGGTTCAATGATTTTAAAATACAGCGCACCAACAATTATTGACTCAATGATATGAAATACAGTGTAATGACAATTATTAAATCAATAATGTAAAATGCTGTGTAACAACAATTATTGAATTGATAACATAAAATATTATGAAGTGATAATTATTGATGAAATGTGTGCAACAGTTACGGTGTCAATTATCAGATCAATAATGCAAATACTGTGTAATAACCAATTTATCAGTTCAATAATATAAATGCCGCACAATACCTTGTGCTATTGTAGAATACTGCGTGCTATAGTAAAATACCATAAATTATCGTAGGCTACTATTCTTTTATTACCGGTATTTTAATAGTTAAAAATGATAACACCGTTGACTATTTTTATTTAAAAAGGTTACATATGTCATTTTCTATATCCGACAAATATTCCGTTGTGGGGTCCACCGATAATTAGTTATTTCGGTGCCGTCGTATGACCTGAATATTTCCCGACAAAACGAATATTCCCCGACCAAACGAATATTATCCAACATAATAAAATTTGCACATAACATCCTTAACTTTTAACTTTGCCAATTTAACCACTTACTGTTTCAGAAAAATATATATGAAGAAAAATTAAATTTTGTATAAAATTCGGGGTCTTACATTCGTGATATGATTACGTGTGTGTATAGTTCAAATAGAAAAAATTAAAATTTTAGACATTTTTGTCCTGCAAGAGGAGAAATATTTAAAATAGTAAAATTTGATAATAACACTAGGTGGAATAGTATATATGATTTGTTTAGAGATGTCTATAAACGTAAGAATATACTTATGAAGTTTTATAATACTTTGAAAGCTCGTGAATTAACAAATGAAGACTGAGATCTACTTAGTCAACTTTTAAGGATTCTGCTTTTTATTATCTTACAATTCATCATGTTTTGTATGCATGTTTAGAAATATCATTTATTTTTAAAGAATTTAAAAATAATGATATTTGGTCTGCCCTTATTTTGTCAATGGAAGAAAAATTTTAAAAATACTTTGAAGACATGTCAACTATTATTACTTGTGCCGCTACATTAACCCTAATTATAAAATTAGAAGGTGCAAAAAGTATTTTGAAAGATATAGTAGAAACTATAGGTAACAATAATATTGATAACCTTCAATTAAAATTTAATATTACATTTACTGAATTTTATAAATTGTATGAATCTGTATATTGTACATTTATACGTGCACTGACCTCTGTCCATTCATCTTCTAAATATGTCAATTTATTAAAAACACTATCCAAGAAACCAAAAACTTCAATACACACGAGTAGTTTAAACGAACTTGGTTTATATTGTAGTACTATTTTAGGAGTTTTATGACTGAAGAAAAATTTGAAAATTTTAGTATTCTCGCTTTCTGGAATAAACATAAACGACAATTTTCTACTTTAGCCGCGATGACCCGTGATTTACTAACTATCCAAGCTAATACCGTAATTTCGGAATCTTATTTTTCTTTATCTGACAGGGTATTAGATGAAAAAAGAAACAGACTTAGTCCGAAATCATTGAAAATATGAATTTGTAACTAATGAATAATTAATTATTGCTTAAGTTATATTTTAAAGTTATAAATTTATAATTATTCATTATTATAATTTATAAGTTGTAATTTATAATTTATAAATTTATATTATATTACTTTTAATAAATATATTAAATTTTATTTTATTTTTTAATAAGAACGAGTCGTATTATGTTTCGTAAGTTACAAGTATATATATATATATATGGAAAAAACTAGCATTAGATTATGGAAAAGTAAGCAGTAGAGAGATCAACACAATAGAGTATGCGTCCAAAAGCTCTGCACAATGAATAGCTGCGTGATATATAGTGATGTGGAATCCAACTCCCATCGAACTGAAGATGCCTCGTCACAGCAATTAAGAATGTTCAAAGAGTTGTAGTACACATGACGTTTAATTATTTTTATTTAATATGTAATCCCTTCGTTTATTAAGAGAGAGAGAGAGAGAATTTTATTGAGATGTTGATTTTGTTATGCATGTTTGTCTTGCGTAAAACATTGAAAAATATTTTTTTAATTTACTTTTGATATTGACTTTTAAAGTTGAATTTTATATTTTATATTTTGTCAAAATAAACATGACTCTTGAAAAGAATTTTTATTTTTATATCTTCCAATTTTATTATAAGCCTTTCCTATCATAATTTTATGTAAGATAATATATTTTAATAAATTTTATTTAGGATAATTTTATTATTAAAATTTTATTAAGATATTAAAAAACCTCTTAATAAATTACGTGATTTGATTATATTAGTATTAGTCGTGCATTTTATTATTAAATTAATATTTTAAATAAATTAAATTTATTAAAACTTAAAATTTTATCATATCACATGATTAATTGCTTTAATAATAAATCTAAATTTTACTAATAGCTAAAAATATTTTGAATTTTATTATTAATTAATTGTCATAACTAAATTAAATTTATTAAACCTTAAGTTTCATAATTCTATTTGGATTATAATTTTGAAGAATTCATTTACTCTAAATAACATTAAAGTAATTATTTTTTTTATAATCATAACTAAATAAATCTATATTATATTCAAAATATTTAACTTAATAACTGATAGAAAGAACCTATAATACATAATTCAACAATTTATTAATTAGATAAATATTTAATAATTTAATGACTATCATTATCTTCTCAAAATTTTAATTAAATATTTATCTTATATTTAATTAAGTATCATAATAAATTATTATTCATATTTTATAATAAACTATTATCTATACGGTCTGTGCTTCATACAAGGTCGATAAATATGTGTATCTCAAATTTTAAAACGGAGGGAATGTGTACGACACTGGTGTTGGGCCAATCTTGGCCTAGAAAGAATAGTTGGAGGTATCTGGACTTCGGCTGGGCTCGAGGACTCACAGTTTGGAGGGTCCGGACCTCAACAAAGGGGAGTGGACTTCCACTAGGTTAATTTATGCATTTTTATTTTGTCCCAATCAAAAATTGACACTTGACAGTGCAGTTGATGCATTCATATGCACGTAATATCTTATCAACTACTGTTAAGCACTCTTGTCACATATAATGATAATTTATGTCAATTATAATTAAAATATATTTAAAAAATAAAATTACAAATAATTTTATCGTAATTTATTTTATTTTATAATATTTAAAACATATATTGAATTTCATCGTTGGGTAACATTTATGAAATTAGTATCACACGTTCTACCTGGCCACTTGACCGTACGTTTAGTCCAAGATTAGCCGACCGCCCTGTTTATTTATGAATTATACTACTAGAAATTCTTTTGTCAAACAAATACACACAAATATACCGGTATTAGAAGTGTTTTCAATATATTATCTGTCTCTCTCTACACTCACCATCTCTCGTTTTCGGCCCTCGATCCCCAAGTTTATCCTTGTACTCCATCTCTGTCTCTCTGACAGTTCCACAAACACTTCACAGGCGGAGAATCTAGACAGAGATACAACAATCAAAACATCACAATGTCTCTGCGCCCAAATTCTCGCACTGAGGTACGGAAGAAATCGTACAAGACCGGCGTCGATGCGGACGAGGCTAGGCGGAGGAGAGAGGATAATATGGTGGAGATCAGGAAGAGTAAGCGGGAGGATAATCTTCTCAAGAAGCGAAGAGAGGGTATGCTTCTTCAGTCTCACCAGCTCCCTGATGCGTCTCAAACCCCAGCCGCCATCGAGAAAAGGGTATTATTCTTTCCCAATTTGCCCTCAATTTGATAGATTTGTGGTATTTTGATTTGAATTGTGGTTGTGTTTATGGGAAATGTGGATTGCTGATCTGGGTTTTGGATATATGTTTGTTTGGCAGCTTAATACTTAAAATTTCCCCCGATTTGAGTGTAATTTACCAATTTCAGCGATGGGTTTGTTTGGATTGATTTAGTATCAGTCAGTTTTCTTTGTTTTACGTTTCATGCTGAGAAAATTTAGGAAATGAATATTGTGATTACTTGAATCTTTGATATTTCGCCGGTGGCTAGAAGAAAACAATTACCACAAATCCAAATAATTAAAAGAAATCATTATAGGTTTGTTTCATGACATTTGTGTGCAATCACCTTGTGCACGCAATATTCCACCAACCATGCACACGGGTTCATACCATAGTAATCTAGGAGTGACACCCCAAGAATAACATTATTTTTGTGAAACCATGACAAATGCTAAGGTACTCATCACTAGGGTCAAGTGATCTATCACTTGGCTCTCGTCACTAGGGTCAGTGATCTATCACTTGAGATTAACCCCTTGGGGTTTTCTATGCTAAGCAGATCTTTAATATCATAGTGAGCTTTGTAACTTTTGTGATTCTTTCAAGAATTATGATCATGTGCTTTTTGTATGTTTCCTTGATGTATGAGTTACATGGACTTCGCATTGGGTCTTGTTTAAGTCATGAACATTTGAAAGATGAGGCAAAATGAAGATTTTGCATTCTCGTTTGAATTAGTGTTTTTGTAGAAGTATCTTTTTTCTTGACAAAACATCAAGAGTTGGCGAAGTATAATTTTTCTGGTCCTTCATATTATTTTATATGTGCAGATTTTGTACTTTTCTAGGCATATTGTGTGCAATAGTACACTGTATGATGTATTACTGTGTATGCTGTATTTAGTACACTAAATGCTGTATTACTATGTATTTTGAATTACTCTATAATTGCTGCTGGTTTTTCTTTATCTGTGTGTTTGCATTTTTTAAAAGTGGGCATCATCTTTACCTTGGCGGTTCTCATATTCATTAAACTGTTTTCATATTTTTACTTAGGTTAGACCGTTTGTAGCTCATAACAGATTCATCCTGAAATTAAGCCTTAAGCATATCATGTTGACTCCTTGAGAATTGGTTGGATAGACACCTATGAGAAGCTCTTGGCATAGATGTTCATTTTTATTGGTTTTGGGATGAAAGAGTAGTCTAACAAACCTTAGGTTGGGTAATGCATTTATTCTTATAAAATATGTGTAAGATGATAAGCTTACTCAATAATAATAGTCCTGGGCTTCAAATTCGGAACCAGATGTCTGATTTTGTGTATTAAAGGACCATATCCATAGATCCAAATCAAAAGGTGTTCTTACTAGTTCAAGGTATCTACATTTTTAGCATAGGGGTTTAGGGTTGAGGCAGATCATTGCAGCGGGGAAATTTGCAACAACTATTTGGTTCCAGATTATGTACAAGGATATCATTCTAGAGAGGCTATGCTTATGCTGAGATTTCTAGTAGGAAGTGAATAAAGTGAGAGTATGTTAGACTTTGAGATGGTCAAGCTGTTGATTATTGTATTATATCTATGTGAATACTTTTCTCTTGTTATTGCTCTTGATTGACAGAGAATCAGATATGCAAACTTTGGAAATTGAAGTGCCCGGGTATTGAATGTATCATAAATGGGGTTTTATGCCTATTTCATACTCATGCCACATTGCTGATGAATAATAGAAATTGAGTCTTCTGTATGGCATGCAAAAAAATATTGGAGTATTATGTTATTCACCAGTGGCAACTTGCCTATTGTATGAGCAAATGTATTAGAATGTTCTTAAGTAGGAGGTAGGTTTTACACTTTTGTAAAAAAGAATTAGGAATCAGTTGTTTCTGGGACGGAGCACCTAATATTCTTAGAATTATCTGTGGATGAGAGATTGATAAACTTTCTCTTGTTTGTTATCCGTTTTAGACTTGGCAATAATCTTCCTTGCCAATGACCCTCCACTCTCACGAGCATGAGAGAGGGAAACAAAAGAAATGCTTCTAGTCGGGTGCTAACAAAGCAAAAACATTATACCCAAAGACAATATTGTTCAATTACTAAAAAATAACCCCCAACTGATGGTTAAAATATTGATCGATTACTAGAAAAAATGAAATTATATATCGATTTATATACCGTGTTTTGACTATGTAAATCGCACAATATATGCTTGGCTCTAACATATCACTAAGACAATTTACAGTTTCAGCTTGGTTGTGGTTGAATTATAATATCGAGTCCCTATTTTGTCAATTTATTATCTGTTGACTCTACTTGCAAACTGGAGGAAAGGAGTGCTCTCTAGATGCACTTATCAATCCTTCTAAGTTCTAGGCGAGAAAAACTCTGCCTCAAGTTTATCCCACTTTGTATTGATGCCTCTGTATAGTACTCAATCAACCATAATTCACTTTCCATATATTTTGCAGAACTTATCAAACCATAGAATATCCTGCAAAGCAAAGTTGTATTTCAGGATTTTTTATTGTTAACTGTTTTGTATTTGTGCTACCTGTTTTGATATTCTGTCTTTAATCTTCATTCTTTTAGATCTTTGTTTTGTCTAACAGCTGGAAAGTATTCCATTGATGGTGCAAGGAGTATGGTCAGATGATCCTGATAGACAAGTGGATGCAACTACCCAGTTCAGAAAGCTATTATCTATTGGTATTTGTCTATAGGTGTTATTCTGATACTTGAAATATATACCCTGTTTAATTGCCTATAGATGATATTGCTTTTATTATGTGTAGAGCGTAGTCCTCCAATTGATGAAGTGATCAAAGCAGGAGTTGTACCGCGGTTCGTGGAGTTTCTTGGAAGGCATGATTTGCCTCAATTGCAAGTAGGAATAATTTGTTAAATTTCTTTAGCCATTTGGCATTTACCTTCTGTATAAACATGGCAATCTAGTGATTTTCCCTTTATATGCAGTTTGAAGCAGCATGGGCTTTGACCAATGTTGCATCTGGAACATCAGAACATACACGAGTTGTCATTGAACAAGGTGCTGTCCCTATGTTTGTGCAACTTCTTAGCTCTGCCAGTGATGATGTCCGCGAGCAGGTATAGTCTTGCTCCCATTCTTGGAAATTTCATGACTAATTTAACTTTATCATTGTCAAAAAATATCCTCTGAGCGTATAGCTCAAATTACATCATCCCCCCCCCCCCCCCCCCCCCCCCCCCCCCGATACTGTAAAACATCACTGATTTATTATTTTACAACCTTAATGTCTAAAGTTCCCATTATTTCTTCTGATGATTACAATAACGCAATATGTGCTTCTCCCTTATCCTCCTTTTACTTAATTTTTGATGCCATGTTTGTCCTTGAAGGTTTCCAATTCTTTCCTTTCCATTGCTGAAACCCAAATTCCCATTATTTTCCAAAAATAGTTGCTTTCTCTTGTGAGTACTAATGAATTTGCATTCCTCCTCTAATCTGATAAATAAACAGGCAGTTTGGGCGTTGGGTAATGTTGCTGGTGACTCCCCAACTTGCAGGGACCTTGTTCTGAGTAATGGTGCACTCATGCCTTTGCTAGCCCAGTTAAATGAACACTCAAAACTATCCATGCTGAGAAATGCTACTTGGACTTTGTCTAACTTTTGCCGTGGCAAGCCACCAACACCATTTGAGCAGGTGAGGAGATGTAATGCTATTTCTAATGTGCTAAGAACTTTGCACATGTTTTATTATAGTATTTAAATGGTAGTTAGTATGTTTTTCAACCCCATCAGGTGTTATGGATCATTTTTTCCCTTGGCCTCTTGTAGGTGAAACCTGCATTGCCAGTTCTTCGGCAACTTATTCACTTGAATGATGAAGAAGTTCTAACAGATGCTTGCTGGGCCCTGTCATATCTTTCGGATGGTCCAAATGACAAAATTCAGGCTGTGATTGAGGCAGGTGTTTGTCCACGACTTGTGGAGCTTCTGCTGTATGTTCCTGATATCTCTGGAATAATATTCAACTTTTGGCTGTGGCATCAACTTGCATTCCCTCATCTTTTCTAGAACTAGTTGTCTTTGTTATTCTCCTTTTCTTTGTTCATGACTGTATACTCCTTTTTAGCTAGATCTTTGTTTTCAGCTTTTAGTTTGTTGTTGTGGGATCTGACTACCTTCTTGTACGAACTGAAATTCATTCCTGCAGTCATCCTTCACCTACGGTCCTCATACCCTCTCTTCGGACGGTGGGAAACATCGTCACTGGTGATGATGGTCAGACACAGGTAATATATGATATCCAGTTGTGTCCAATTGTTACCATAATGATTGTGTTTCTGCTGCTTACTAAATGCCTTTTGGCCTCTTGTTTGCAATCAGTTTGCGCTGCCTCCAGTGCTTTTGTTGTCAGATCGGCCATTTTCTGCCAAAAAAATAAAACAGATTAAGCAGCCAATTTGGCCTTACTCAAATAATACATAAGTAGACTGTCAAATGCTTTGATTTTTGAACGACCTTGTTGTACTAAGAAATCTTACCTAGTACTTTTTCCTTTCATGCATCACTTGTTTTCTGCTTGTGTTCTGTATATCACTGGTTTGCACCTATTACAGATAAATTCTCTAAGTGGCATTTGTATGCTAGATATTGTTACTGTTGTTTGGTGCAAACACTCCTGTGCTGATATTAATATTGGCTTCTGAACGGTTATGGACTTTGAAAGATAGATACTCCAATATTTTTTGATGCCTACCTAGTGCTTTACCTACTGTCAGTTGAAAAGGAAAATACCTCTTAAGAAGGATTCTGATCTCCCCCCTGTGGATGATGTATATAGAAATGCATGGAAGAGAAATAGAACTGAATTTAATAAATGCTTTACCTTTTCTCTTAATAATGGTGATTAAGTAACTTCTTTTTATATGGTTTCAGTTTGTGATTGACAACCAAGTTCTCCCTTGTCTCTATCAACTTCTTACGCAAAATCACAAGAAAAGCATCAAGAAAGAAGCTTGTTGGACAATTTCAAATATTACAGCTGGGAATAAAGCTCAGATACAGGTATAGAGTTATGCACATTTATATTTTCTGAAGACATTCAGATACGGCTCTCTCTCTTAAACTGAATCCTGAATTTTGGTAATGTAACATTGTCTGCAAATATGGGTTTTTCTGTGAGCAGACTATTTTAAGGGTGCATGTCTTTCGGGTAGTCAGAATCTCGTGATAAACTTGCTTTACCGGGATGTGTTAACGGAAACAAGTAATCATGAATAATGCACTTGTGCATATCATTTTCTGTCTGTTTATTCTTGTGATACATTTCTGTCGAACAGGCTGTTGTTGAGGCCAATATCATCCTTCCTCTGGCACACCTTCTTCAACATGCAGAATTTGATATTAAGAAGGAGGCTGCATGGGCAATATCAAATGCCACCTCTGGAGGATCCCATGATCAGATCCGGTATGTTCAACTCTCCTATTTTGTATTTAGTTTTTCCTATCTACATACATGTGCTATGTATGGATTCTTTTGTGGACTCGGTCTCTAGATCTTTCACTCATATTTTTCACTTTCTGTCTAACAATAAATTTCATCTAGGTTCAGCTGGTAGCATATCTGCCTAAATCTCTCACTTCGGCTTTGCTACCAAAAACTTCCACTAATCTAGGCCTATAATTGATCATGAATATCGTCATTTGTTATAGTTGTTGAAAGCTTCAGGTTGGTGGTCGGGTGATATGATTTTTGCATAATTTAGTGAGTTCCTAACTGTGAATGGAAGATCTAAAACAGTTTATTTTAATGGGTCCACATGTGAAATCCGTTGAACATTTTTGTAATGGTTCCAATTCAGTAGTACCTGACCATGTATAGAAGATCTAAACATGTTAATGGGTCACCCTAACATTTTGCTAAACATATATTTGTTCTTTCATAATAGGATACTCTCATAAATATACTCAACCTGTATTTTTTTCTAAGCAGTGAACTGAATCGAAGCTTGTACTCACATTTGATGCCATTCATTATAGATTCTTGGCGAGCCAAGGTTGCATTAAGCCACTCTGCGATCTCCTAATCTGTCCGGATCCAAGGATTGTGACGGTGTGCCTCGAGGGGCTCGAAAACATTCTAAAGGTGGGGGAGGCCGACAAAGAAATGGGTATGAATGGTGGAATCAATATCTATGCACAGCAAGTTGATGAATGCGAAGGATTAGATAAGATTGAAAATCTTCAAACCCACGACAACAATGAGATCTATGAGAAGGCTGTGAAGATCTTAGAGAGATACTGGGCTGAGGAAGATGAAGAACAGAATGTTCCAGATGGTGCAGCTGGAAATCAGCAGGACTTCAGTTTTGGGAATAGCCAACCCAACGTTCCTTCCGGTGGCTTCAAATTTGGGTAGGAGTGTTTGTGAGGTCTTGTTTGTGTGTCCTATAGACCTATTGTCCGGATGAATTTATGGATTTTTCCCCATCTAGTCTCCTTGTTGCAAAGGGTCAAGTATTTTTCATTTTCTTTGTTCTTTTTAATCGGCACATAGGCTGATTGATTGTGTCTTTGCAATTTGATTAAATATGTATGGGTTTTATTTGAGATTCTTCAATTTCATTACCGTTTGTATTTTCTACATTACAATGGAGAATATCAGCCTAATTGGCTGGCTCTTTGTGAATTCAAGGTCTCCTCTTGTAGTCGGATGTTACCCTGATATGATGATTTGTGGTGGTCAAGTTCATGCATCATCATTTATTAAGAGGAATTATACTGCACCAAAAGATAGAGAAAAGGAAATAAACGATCCCAAGAATTCCTTTAAATCTTCAAGATAGTGATATTATAAAGGATACACAAAGTTGGATCTGAGCAATTGAAATTCAGGATGTCTTTGGTTCATAGACATGAAACTTAGGGGGTGTTTGATAAAAATTGAATAAAATAGTTTTGAATACTTAAGTAATTTTAATGAGTTGAATAGAGTAAATTTTTGAATATTAAATGAAAAAAGTGGTTTGATAAGTGACATGTCTGAAATATTTGAATAACATATTTTTATTATTTTTTCCATTTGAAAAAATTCAAAGTTGTTGTAAATTTATTTAATATAATATTTAATATATTTTTTTAATTTTTTTAATCTTTATTTTTTTTTATTTCATTCAGTCGAAATTTAACCATTCAGCCAAAAAAAATTAGATTTAGTCATTCAGTCCAAAAATCTGACCGATTTAGCTATTCAGTCTCATTCAGCTCTAAACAAACGCGCTGAATGACTGACCAATTCAGCCATTCAGTTCTATTAAGTTATAATCAAACAACCCCTAACTCTGTTCGAAGAAATTGAGTTTTGTTCTTGTGAAGGAGGCTTGATGCTGTGTAGCTACAACATTGAATGAATGATGCTCATGAGAATGAAACGGGTTATGTAAAATCATCCATCAATCTTTTTTTACCTTCCCCACCACTAATTAATTTTCTACACCGCAACCTCCTCTATACGTATCGCATCTTCACATAATCAGACGTAGGGGTGAGCAATTCGGTTATATCCGAACCGAATAGCCTATTCGGATATAACCGAATACCGAAATACTCTAAATTTCACTATCCGAACAACTAACTGAATTTATAAATAACCGAATTATCGAATAACCGAATATACAATTCGGTTATTTCGGTTAATAACCGAAATGAATTTCCAATTTATCAAACAAACAAATTAATTTCAAATTAGCAAATACTAGAGTTTTCAATTAATAATTAACAACAATTAACAACTATAATAATTTAATACTAGACTTAATTTTTTTTTTAATCTATTCGGTTATTCGGTTAACCGAATACCAAATTTTCAATAACCGTATAAATAACTGAATACCGAAATATTAAAACGGTTATTACCGAATTAGAGAAAATAACCGAATAACCGAAATAATTCGGTTAAAAAAATTCGGTTATGTTCGGTTATTCGGTAATAACCGTTTTTTTGCTCAGTCCTAATTAGACGAATCTTTTTTATAGTACTTTTTCTCTTTTCCATGTACGTATTTCATAGACCTAGCACACTTTATGGTATACATCTCGTCCAAAGTTCGACTAGCAAAATAAAATAAACACGAGGCAATTAACATTTTAAAACGTTGAAAGTTTAGCAAGGAAATCAAAATTTATTGCCAACTTATCATAATTTCTTGTTTATATTTATTTATTTATTTTTATATATAAAAAAGAGAAACCATATCCCCCATTTTTATACCATGCAGGAAATGAAATTAATTTTTTTTTATCTCAAACTAGAAAGCGTTATATCAAAAAAATGATATGCGGGAATTAAGGAGTGATAATGCATATAATTGGAGATGTAATTAAGAAAGCTATACATGGATTAAAAGGTGTGAAATAATGTATAAACAAATATAAGTAAAATTGGTCAAAGCTTCAAACTAAAAGCTAGTTAAAAATTCAAGAGTGGTTAAAATTTTCGAACTTGGAAAATTCAAATGCCAAGCAAGCAAGGAAATAAAAAAAATAAACGAGAAAATGAAATTTGCACGTGCTAAATGAGAAGAATTCGGCAGCCTTGGAGATAAGAATGAGCCAAAGGCTTCTCTAGGAAGCCAAAGGCTTCTCTAGGAAGCCAAGTTTTTATTTATTTATTCATTTTTTTAAGAAGAATCAAGACGTTGGGAAAAGTATGACTAATTTATATATATAACATATTTATATTTACACATAAAAGAATATAAATCTTGAATATACAGTAAATAAATTATTTCATTATTATTCTATAAAGAAATAGTATGTTCAAAAGTTTTAATAAATTTTCTACTAGTGAAATCAAAGATTCTAATTTTATAAATTATTTCAGGTTTAACTTCAGGTATGGTCCATTTATCTAATGATTCTTTAACATTCTGGTAGGCAATAAGTTCGGTTGCTTCTGAAGTAGAGGCTACCGTATTTGCTACAGATGTTATGGAGTTTATTTCTGACATTTTTGTGAGGTGACCATATATGCTTAAATTAAAAGAAACATAATTAGTATTATGTTTAGTAAAAAAACATGGCTCTAATACCAAAGTAGAGAGTAAGGGTTCAACTAGCACGCCTGTCAACGATTTATAGGTATAAGATCTAAATGCAAACTCGTAACACGATCAAACCTAACGCGACTTGGGTGACGTCCCACTAATTAAACAAAACCCTAGCCTAACACAGCTCCAGGAATATTAAAAATCATAATACAATTATATTAATTCTAATTTACAACATATATGGTCTCATGAAATCCTATTATTAAGGTGGTGTTGTCCTTCTGGCCAGAACAAGTTGGCAAACTTTTTCTCTAATTGCCTGTTCTGTTTTAACTATTAATTCTTTTGTTTGAACTATCCGGTCAAGAAAATACTGCTGATTATAGTCACCAAAGGTACTAGCAATTTGACTGTATAAACGATACTAAATAATTCTTTCTTTATGATATTCTAATATATGATTTAAAGTAACATAATAATCAACAGACATAAAATATAAAGCATTGGGGAGATACTTACAATACTCGTAGCTTTATTATCTTCAGAATATTTATACAAGAGAGAGATTACAAGTGAGAGTGAAACTAAAAATATAAAACTTAGTCTAAAATAAAGGGTGAGAGCTCCCTTAAATAGAAAAGGACAAGATAAAAGAGGGACAGGTGGTGTGTCCTGTAGATCGTCCTTCCCTTAATCATGAGTTGTTGGTGGAGTTACTGTTGGTTAAGCATTATTGTTCAACTTTAATAAAGTTGGTGCTGAAAGGTTTTGTCGCTGGTGCCGACACCTTATCAGTTCTTTACTTTATTAAAGTAGTGGCTTTGTTAATATCTGCCAACGCATTAACTTGTTGACTCATCTGGTAAGAACTTTAGACTTTCCCTTTTCCTTTTTTGTCCTGTTCTATTTTTTCAAAAATCATGCTGGTGAGAGAGTCCCAGATGGTGGGCTCCTCAGTAATAATGGGTTCTTCTTCTGGTTCTTGGCTTTCACTGAATGCATTGTCTTCCTGTTCTGAGCTGGCATGGCTACTGGCAGATTTCATGGATTTATCATCCTGAACTAAATATTGGAGGAATTGTTCCTTCATGAAATCCATGGATTTGACAATCAATTTTGTTTCAAGTAAATTAGGATATTTTTGCTTTAATTCTGTTTGGACTTTGATAAAAGGGTTTGCAGGTGGAGAAAGAAGAGTCTTCGGAATGGTATCAAGACAAGCTTGAGTATGAGTTTTAATAGCTTTAATTAATTCTGGTATGATAAGATTCATTCCCTTATCCCACCATTTAGTAAAGAAAACTCTTTTCAGTCTAGGAATTTTATTCTGGTAATCACACTGAAGATCCCATTTCCATATCCAAGGAATATTGAAACGGATAATAAAATGAATTACTGATTTATATATAGAAATACCTTTGTTGACTAGTAAATGTGAATAGGCAATCTGTCAATCCTTGAAAGCTGTTTGAATAATTTCTGGAAGAGTTTCTAATGTTATTCCAAATTTGTCCCACCAAACGAGGAACCAGTTTGGTGACTCGTTGATAAGAACATTAGGACATATTCGGATAAACCAAGAATGGTTTCAGATAGGGTTTTGATAATAAAAAATATAGGTAAAGGAATTAATATAATCCCAATAACTATATTTAGTTTCCCTGTTTAGATTTTCAAAAGTTTTGGTAGTATGAGGATGAATACCCCAAGTAGAAATAGACATAATATTTTGGATAGTGACCTTACTATAAGTAATAGGACTGGTGGTTCTAGACAGATCATGGAGAGTGTGCTTAATCTCCATGGATGCTATTTTAATAGCAATTCCTTCATAGACATATCGATACTGATCAAAATGAGGAGGGAAGTTGAATGGTAAGATACCGTCTCTTAATTTCCCATGGATCATTCATCCATTCTGTTCAAAGAAGAGAATTATTTCTTCACAATTACTGTTAAACATATATTTTTCTGGTGTTAACAAAACAACATTTGTTGTTTGGCTAGAAGAAGCCTCAGGAGTACTATTTTGAGTATTTAAACTTGAGAATTCTGTATAGTACTATGGAAAGCTGTCGCAAGCAACCAAAAATAAAACCTTACTTTTAAAAATATTAATGTAGTAGTGAAAGTAAGAGTCGAACCCACAGAGAGTGAATTGTTTTAATAAATCTAATGTTTTCAAAAATATCTAATTAAATGAGGGGTTTGGAATTAATTATTAACTAATTAAAAGTCAAATAAACAAGTAAAACTGAATAATAAATAAATATGAGAAAAATCAATTAAAACAAACTTCAGTTCCTTAGTTCAGTATCCCCTTCTTTTAATTAACAAATTAATCAAGTTATTATTATCTTTTCCTTCAATTAAAATTAATAATCCTAGATAACCGACAATCGCCAAGCTACCCGAAATCCTCCTTAAATTATAAATCTAATGCAGCAATCGCTCACAAAAGACCCTAACTATCATACAACCTAGAACTATCAGTCTAGATTTAATATAACAGTTGCATTAAAAATAAGAGAATTAGATTATTCCAAGCAACAATCTCAACATCGCGGACCATTTAACTTGCCATCTTGATAATCATAATAATATTCAAAAGTTTGACCACAATTAAATATTATTAACTGCTACTTATGATCAGATAAAATATCGTTTGCTTAATATCAAATCTTAATCTAGCATATGATAAATTATTGATTAATCTGACAGGCCATTATCAAATTAATCAAGCAAATATCATAGAACAATTAAAACAGATTATCAAGAATAAATCTCATGCATGAAGGAATATATAATAAAACTCAATTAAAATATTAATTAAAAATAAGGTTCAACATCCCTTTAGAACTGAAAAATAAAAACTAACCAAACATAATAAAAATAATACCTACTGGATGAAAAACTCTCTCCAAGAAATTAGGAGAAAGAACTCCCAAAAGCTTACTCTCAATAATGAAAGATTGACCCTTTATTTATATGCCTCTAACTTGTCCAAATCCTAATAGGATTTATAAATAAAAATAAAAGAAAAAGAAAAATAATTATTATCCTAACCCTAGTTGGAATAAAAATCCAATTTGGAATCAAAAAGTAGCAAAAATCTGAAATAATTCCGTTTTGGACAAATTCCGTGCAAGCCAAATAAGCCTCTACGCGCCGTTGACCCGGTCAAACGCGCCTGCTGACGTCACCCGCCTCAGCCAGCCCGCGCCTGCATGACGTCATCAAGCTCCTCCGCGCATTGCGCGGAGGCTTTCTGTGCCGTAAGAAAAACGACGTCGTTCTGGTTCCTTGCTTTCTCACAAACGCGCGTATTGCGCGCGGACCGTCTTTCTTCTGAAATTACTAAATTGCCACCGGTCGCCAACTTCAACTTATTTACAAGTTTGCCATCAGCGTCGGTTTTTTACTATTTTGCCACTTAACTTTTGCAGAATTTGCAGATTTGCCCCCAAGCTTATTTTTCCTACAAAATAAAATATAAAAATAAATAAAAATAATATAAAAATACTAAAAATCCTAAAAACACATAATAATAAATAAAACTCCTAAAATACTAAAAATACATAAAAACACATAAATAAAAAGAAATATAAAATTACCATAAAATTACCTAAATTAACATAAATTAACTAAAATCCTATAAAACCTATTAAAACCAAAATATGCTAAATAATTAAACATTTAAGCACACAATAAATATAAAAATTAAGTATTAGGGAATAAAAATATCGTATAATTTAGTCCTATCAAATACCCCCACACTTAGCTTTTGCTCGTCCTCGGGCAAAACAAAAATAAAAATAAAGAAAAATAAAATAAATCTAACTAGCCCAACAGACTAAAGCGACTCAACTAACTCGACTTTTTGCATGAGCAATAAATTAATATGAACTTCACATCAACCTCAAAGATATTTTTAAATGATAACTCATAGAAAGTTTCAAAACCATGCAAAATCTAGAACTTTAACATATTTATTAATCTTACTCTACTCAAGATCTTTTGTGTGTGTGTGTATCCAAATATATCAAACTAATTAAAACTCAGATAAGTTTAGGTTATTAATTACCTTATAAAAGACATGCAACAAAGCTCAAAATACTTATTTTCACATCACTTTCAGCTAATACAGAAAAATATAAATCCGAAGATCAAAAGGTTTTTAATCAATGAAACATACTAGGATTATTAATTTTTTTTCTTTCAAATATTTTTTTTCTTTTAATGGGTGCATTTTATGCTTCATCCCATTTTCTTTCTTTCTTCATTTTTTTCTCACGGTGAGTGCATTTTATGCACCATCTCACCAGCGAGTGCGTTTTACGCTCCATCTCGCTTTTTCATGTGTTTATGAGTGAGTGCGTTTTACGCTCCATCTCAACCCACCACAAGATTTTTTTCCAATAATAATCCTAGAAAAATTACCTAAATCATCTCCTCCAAATTATATTTTGTCTTATATTTCACTTTAAATAATGATCAAATAAGATATAGAGCTTAAAAAATATCTTTCATAAGCATTTAACCATATAAACTTTTTCTAAATTAAAATTAGCTCAAACAAATGGATATAAGTGCATAAAATTTTTAAAGATCTTAAACAAAGTAATAATCAATAAAAAGTCAAAAATTCAAACTAAGCAAAAATTTATCATTTTTTCAAGAGTTATTAAATAAAAATCAAAATTTATCATTGGCTAAAAATTAAAATTCAATTAACTCATTGCTCAAGTGACTCATCCTAAAAATAAAAAACTACCCTATTTTCGTAGGAAACACGGTTACACTTAGCATGTGCAACAAGCCTTTAAACCCCAAGGTTACCCCAAGTGGACGAGTTTTATCTCGTGAGGGTTTGCAGTGAATTTACCCACAAAATTCCAAAATTAAACCTTTTTTTTTTAAAATTGACCTAAAAATAAAATTAAAAAATAAAAATAAAAAAAACAAATTTTTTAAAATTTCCTAAATCCCTTCCCCCACACTTAAAATTTACATTGTCCCCAATGTAAACTATAATGCAAAGAAATAGGAATAAATAACTATAAAAAGAAAAAGGGAAAAGAAATGCAAATCTGATTTCTTGGGTTGCCTCCCAAGCAGCGCCTTTGTTTATTGTCATTGGCTCGACAACAGGCCAAACCACTACGTCACTCCAATTTCATGAATTTTGAGTACCCCATCCATCACAACATTCCTCATAGGTAGATTATATGTCGTCTTTGCATGATATGATTGTTCTGGAATGAAATCCTGCAAAATAAAAGGTAGAAATTTATTTTGAGTAACAGGTAATGGAATGAAAAGTTCTGCAAATTTATTTAAAATCAATGGCAAAGAATTTAATGAATCTGTAGTCCTCTTCAAATCTTGTTTCGGCTCAATTTCTTCTTCTTCTTTTGTCAATCCCAAGCGATGTGTAATGGCCGCTTCTAGATTTTTCTTTTCATTGTCTATCGTTTCTGGAGTTTCCTCATCTTTACCACTGCTCAACACAATTTCATTGTCATCCTCCTCGTAATCCACCATTGTGTGAGATGGTACTTCTTCAACACTTTGCACCTCCAATTGACTGACTGCAATTTTCAGTTGTTCCACTTGAATACTTATACGCTGAATATTCTCATTTGTTTCCTGTTGAAATTGCAAAGCAGCAGTCATAAAATGTTTAGACATATTTTCTAAAGACAAATTAGAGTTAGAAGATTGGTCATGTTCTTGATCGTTGGGATATGTCTGATTGAACTGTTGGTAATCTAGGATAAGTTGACTTGCAGGTTGGTGCACTTGTGGATTCCCATAGCTGAAATTTGAATGATCCCACCATTCTGAGTAGTACCTGTTTGAATAGGGATCATAGTTCCCTTGTGGTCCAAGGAAACCATCTGCATCATTTACTTGTCCATAGGACTCCTCTCGAAACATTGGACACAACTCCGTTGGATGTCCTAATATGGAACAATTCCTACAAGCCTTCATTGGTTGTCCTCTACCTGCAGCCCAGGCATAAATAACAGAAGTTAGTTCATCAACTTGTTGTTGAAGAGAAGAAATTTTTACCGCATTAAGATAATCATCGTGTTGGTTCCAAGCCATGATTTTCTCCTTCACCTGCACACTCAATTAAACTATGAAAAACAAAAATAAAAAAAATAAACTAGAAAAATAAACTACAAAGAAAACAAAGAATAAATTAAAGCAAAACACTCCCCGGCAACGGCGCCAAAATTTGGAAAGCTGTCGCAAGCAACCAAAAATAAAACCTTACTTTTAAAAATATTAATGTAGTAGTGAAAGTAAGAGTCGAACCCACAGAGAGTGAATTGTTTTAATAAATCTAATGTTTTCAAAAATATCTAATTAAATGAGGGGTTTGGAATTAATTATTAACTAATTAAAAGTCAAATAAACAAGTAAAACTGAATAATAAATAAATATGAGAAAAATCAATTAAAACAAACTTCAGTTCCTTAGTTCAGTATCCCCTTCTTTTAATTAACAAATTAATCAAGTTATTATTATCTTTTCCTTCAATTGAAATTAATAATCCAAGATAACCGACAATCGCCAAGCTACCCGAAATCCTCCTTAAATTATAAATCTAATGCAGCAATCGCTCACAAAAGACCCTAACTATCATACAACCTAGAACTATCAGTCTAGATTTAATATAACAGTTGCATTAAAAATAAGAGAATTAGATTATTCCAAGCAACAATCTCAACATCGCGGACCATTTAACTTGCCATCTTGATAATCATAATAATATTCAAAAGTTTGACCACAATTAAATATTATTAACTGCTACTTATGATCAGATAAAATATCGTTTGCTTAATATCAAATCTTAATCTAGCATATGATAAATTATTGATTAATCTGACAGGCCATTATCAAATTAATCAAGCAAATATCATAGAACAATTAAAACAGATTATCAAGAATAAATCTCATGCATGAAGGAATATATAATAAAACTCAATTAAAATATTAATTAAAAATAAGGTTCAACATCCCTTTAGAACTGAAAAATAAAAACTAACCAAACATAATAAAAATAATACCTACTGGATGAAAAACTCTCTCCAAGAAATTAGGAGAAAGAACTCCCAAAAGCTTACTCTCAATAATGAAAGATTGGCCCTTTATTTATAGGCCTCTAACTTGTCCAAATCCTAATAGGATTTATAAATAAAAATAAAAGAAAAAGAAAAATAATTATTATCCTAACCCTAGTTGGAATAAAAATCCAATTTGGAATCAAAAAGTAGCAAAAATCTGAAATAATTCCGTTTTGGACAAATTCCGTGCAAGCCAAACAAGCCTCTACGCGCCGTTGACCCGGTCAAACGCGCCTGCTGACGTCACCCGCCTCAGCCAGCCCGCGCCTGCATGACGTCATCAAGCTCCTCCGCGCATTGCGCGGAGGCTTTCTGTGCCGTAAGAAAAACGACGTCGTTCTGGTTCCTTGCTTTCTCACAAACGCGCGTATTGCGCGCGAACCGTCTTTCTTCTGAAATTACTAAATTGCCACCGGTCGCCAACTTCAACTTATTTACAAGTTTGCCATCAGCGTCGGTTTTTTACTATTTTGCCACTTAACTTTTGCAGAATTTGCAGATTTGCCCCCAAGCTTATTTTTCCTACAAAATAAAATATAAAAATAAATAAAAATAATATAAAAATACTAAAAATCCTAAAAACACATAATAATAAATAAAACTCCTAAAATACTAAAAATACATAAAAACACATAAATAAAAAGAAATATAAAATTACCATAAAATTACCTAAATTAACATAAATTAACTAAAATCCTATAAAACCTATTAAAACCAAAATATGCTAAATAATTAAACATTTAAGCACACAATAAATATAAAAACTAAGTATTAGGGAATAAAAATATCGTATAATTTAGTCCTATCATACTGATTTCTTGTGACGTCCCCAAATCACTATACTTACTATAGCCAACTTGGTGCTCACTATAAATGCTAAATCATTAGGTTTATGGATGGTTTCTGTGATGACCCCAAATCCGGGTTCTTTAACCTCGGGTTTGGTTCTCACTGTACAATACTTAACAGCAATGAAATACATAAATTGTATTCAAACTTCGCAGAATAATGCAAAAGGTTCCTTAACAAAAGGCTACACTTCCCAAGGTCTATTAACCTTAATCTTAATCATTACATATCTTAAGAAAAATACAAAAGATTTACAAAGTAATTACATAACAGTAATTTAAACTAGCATGCATCTACTAAATTACGCATTCGCTTTCCCCTTGCCTTTGTCTGACTTAGAGCAGTCGGGCTTAGATGAAATATAGTCATGATATAGCAAGAATGAACAACTAAATGACTCAACAAGTTTATAAACAACAACATAAGATATATCATGATGAAGGAAAATAACTTCAAGGTTTTCAACACTAACAATTATGAAAGATATCAAGAATCAATGTTCAATAAGAGAATGGATTGACACTTTACTGTTGAGTGGTCTTTAATGACCGTGAAGTGCTACTGAGGTAGAACAGACATACAATGTCTGACACCTTGTTAAAAATAACGGGACACTTGAGGGGATCAGTCCTCTCATGTCCTATGTATATGCATAACATTTAGTTTTCTTGCGCAAATTCGGTTACCCGACAATATAAAAATCCCCTTTAACTAGGGTTGTTCTTTCTCAGTCTTACTATAAGAATCCGCACCGGCCAATGATTTGGATAAGCTGTTAAAAGATTCAATTAGATGAATTTAAACATGCATTTGTCTAGTCGAAACAATTAGCTTAGACATTCTTAAACAGTTCGTAAATTACTGAACTATAACATTTGTAAAGGCACTATGTGCGAATACAATACAATAATGATGTGAAGTAATTTTCAATAATTAATTCACTCAAAGGTCTGTCAAATAACTACGAGTATAGATACTTGCTCAACAATAATTGAATTGCTCAATGTAAATAAGATTGAAGAATACTTGCAACAATAAATACAAGTTAGGGTTAAGAAGAAACTTGCTTCGTGCGTTGTCTACGGCTAACCAATTTAATTTAACAATCCTTGAACGGACCTAACAATTAAATCAATTTAATCTTAAATTAGTATCATATACTTATAAGTATAATGACCTTTATAACTCTGGCGAACCACATAATTGAATAATTACGGGTATTTAAACACTTAGGAAATAGTATCATTACCTGATAATATTTCATACACAAAGAACCTATATTAATTATTTAATATAGTTCATATACCTATATAATATTATTAACAATTTAATAATATTTTATTAGTCTTGTAATATTATTAATCATTTAATAATATCTTATTAGTCACTTAATATTATTAATCCTTTAATAATATTTTATTATTCTTCTAATATTATTAATCATTTAATAATATCTCACTATCTTATTAATATTATTAATCTTATAATATTATTAATCATTTAATAATATTTTATTCATCTTCTAATATTATTAATCACTTAATAATATTTTATTTATTATATAATATTATTAATCATTTAATAATATTTTATTTATTTTCTAATATTATTAATCATTTAATAATATTTTATTACCTTATTAATATTATTAATTATTTAATAATATTTTATTAATTATCTAATATTATTAATAATTTAATAATATTTTAATCAATTTCCAATGTTACTAATAAACTCTATATATTGATTTATTTTACAAACACATTCATTGTACACTTGGGTCAACTTAAATTTTCACCAAAAACCCGACCCGACCCGGACCGACCCGACCCGGACTAAATTGACCCAACCAGACAACAATAAAAAATCTGATGGAGTAGCGAGGCCGCCCCGTAAGGTGGCGTGGCCGCCCCATCCATGCAGAGAATTTTTACAGTTTGGACTGCTCGACCCCTAGTCACTCCGACAGCCATAACTTCTTCATTTTAAAACATTTTGGGATGATTCTTGAGTCCATTCTCATAAGAATTTTATGATCTACAATTTATCTTTAGATCACAAATCCAAATTCTAAACGTAAGTATCCGTAAAATCATTCACAAGGACAGAATGAAAACTAGTTTCATAAATCCTTGGTTTTAATGGTTCAAACTTGAAATAAATGAACTCTACACATTCAAATGACACCAACTTAGTGTTGTTGTCTTCCTAACTTCTTGTTTTACAATATTCCATGGTTCGATCACCTTTTTGAAAACGGTATGACACGAAAATTAAAGATCGAACCACTTAGGGTTTCAAAACGACATATTTTGCGGTAAAAGCCATAACTTCTTTGTTATTCCATATTTTTGTGAGATTAAAGTTGTGTTGGTTTTATAACTCACTCATAAAGCTTTCTAGCCATAGAAATTACGTATTTAAATTATACATTTTGAAATGACACAAAATATAGCACATAACTACTTAGGGTTTTACCGGTAAAACTCAATATACATATTTCTTCCATTTTTATGCAACCTATGAATATACATATATTACATAGTTAAATACTTCTAGATCATCAAAACAAGTTTTGATCGGTTAAAAATAAATTTTAACCGTTCAAAATCGTTCTAGGCCATGAAAATGAAATAAGAAGAAGTCTAGAGCACTTTTAAAGCTTTGTGACTTGTGTGCTCTTCTTCTTCTCCTACCAAAGTATGTGATTATGCTTGTGGACATTCACCAAGACCTTCCTCTAGTTTTTTCACTCAACACCTAAGTGTATCTTCCTTTTTTCTCTAGAAAATGCTCTCACTTTCTCTCTTTTATGCTCTAGCAAATGAATCAACAATCTTGGCTCAAGTGTGGAACATCATATATATAGCCATCAACTAACACTTCATTAGCTTGCTAATTCACCAATGTTGGTGAAATTAAAGGCTAATCAAGCTTATTATTCAATTGAATGACCAAGTGATAGACATATGGAATGACTAGGGTGGTTGAACAACTTATGACATGGTGTAATGTAGAAGCAATCTAGCAAAACAAGCCACGCAAGTGGGCCCCCCAAGCTTGGCCGGCCATCTCCTTAATTTTGCCCCAATTTTCATTTATTTTTGTAGCTTTAATGTACATATATATACATTTATTTTGACCACAGTTTTGACTTCATTTGGACTTCACATTAGGCTTGGGAATAAATTCTATTGGGCTCATTCAATTAGATTGTTTGGGCTCAATTTAAATAACACATTGGGCTTACATTAAATATTATAGGTTACATTTAATTAAATCAAGCATTGGGTTTGTTTAATTAATTACATGGACTAGTAATTAAATTAATTACATGGGCTACTAGGTTAATATCTTTGACCTAGTTTATCAACTCATTTGAATTTAAAATATAATCCAATTAGATTTGCTTTAATTAATTATACACCTTGCTTTAATTCTTTAAATAAATATATGCATACACAAGTACATTTATTTAATTATCTAAAGTACAATCAATTAGTACAAAAAGTTTAAATTCATTGCCAAATATCTATTAAGTATATTTACAATGACTAATGAAATTCGTGGTCATTACATTCTCTTTCCCTTATAAGAATTCCGTCCCCGGAATTACAAATTTAAACTACTCAAAAAGATTCGGATAGTTAACCCTTATCTTTTCTTCAAGCTCCCACGTAGCTTCCTCAGCGTTGTGGTTCCTCCAAAGGATTTTGATAGAATGTATAACCTTATTCCGTAATTTTTGCTCTTTACTATCTAGTATCTGGACAGGAATTTCCTCGTACGATAAGTCTTTTTCGACTTGTATTGGCTCATAGGATATGACATGTTTGTAGTCTGACTTGTATGGTCGCAACACTGATACGTGAAACACATTGGGAATATGCGCCAGTTCAGGAGGTAAAGCTACCTCGTACGCCACTTCACCCACTATCTTTAATATCTCGAACGGTCCTATGAACCTCGGACTCAGCTTCTCTTTCTTTCCAAATATGATCTTCCCCTTCCAGGGAGATACCTTCATGAACACAAAACTCCCAACTTCGAAGTCTCGCTTTTGTCGATGTAAATCGGCATACTTCTTCTAACGGTCTTGAGCTGCTACTAGCTGAGCTCTTATTACCTTGATAATTTCTACAGTCTGTTGAACCAATTCTGGTCCCAACAGTCGTCGTTCCCCTACCTCATCCCAACATAGAGGTGTTCTGCATTTTCTTCCGTACAATGCTTCATAAGGTGGCATGCCTATACTTGCATGATAACTGTTGTTGTATACAAACTCAACTAGTGGTAGATGGTTTTCCCAACTGCCCTTAAAATCCATTACGCAGGACCTGAGCATGTCTTCCAATGTCTGTATTGTTCTTTCACTTTGCCCATCTGTCTGCGGATGATACGCTGTACTCATTCTTAACTGTGTACCCAATCTCTCCTAAAGACTTCTCCAAAATTTTGACGTGAAGCGCGGATCTCTGTCTGACACAATCGATACCGGCACCCCATGTCTCGAAACTATCTCCTTGATGTATAGTCTAGCCAATTGATCCAAACTGAACTTAATCTTGATCGACAAAAAGTGCGCTGACTTTGTTAGTCGATCCACAATCACTCATATTACGTCATATCCCTTCTGTGTTGCTGGAAGTCCTACCACAAAATCAGTTGTGATATGTTCCCATTTCCACTCAGGAATTTCTAACGGCTGTAGTAATCCACTTGGTCTCTGATGTTCGGCCTTTACCCTTTGACAATTTAGGCATCGGCTGACACATTCTGCAACCTCCCTTTTTAAATTCGGCCACCAAAAATGCTGACGCAGATCTTGATACATCTTCGTACTCCCTGGATGTATCGAGTATCTCGTACTGTGGGCCTCTTGCAAAATCTCCTCTTGTAATTCAGGTACTTGCGGTACCCAAACACGATTTTCAAATCTTAGCAATCCCATGCTATCCTCCTTGAATTTGACCTATTTTCCTTCGGTCATTCTCATCCTTATTCTGACACATTCTCCATCTTTGTCTTGAACCTTTTTCACCCTATCTAACAGGGTTGAGCTTGCTTCCACTTCCATTGACTCATTTGGAATTCTCACCTCCAACTCCATTCGAGCCATCTCTTGAACCAATTGTTCCTGATCTGTCAATATGAATAATTTCTCCCTGCTCTTTCTACTTAGAGCATCTACTACTACGTTGGCCTTACCAGGATGGTATAGAATTTCACAATCATAGTCTTTGATCAACTCTAACCATCTCCGTTGCCTCATATTTAACTTCTTCTGAGTGAAGATATACTTCAGACTCTTATGGTCTGTGAATATCTCATGTCCAAATAGTACAGTAAAAGCTGTTTTATATCTATCATATTCAACAATTTGAATATACCAAAAATCCTGATTTAAGATTAAATTTAGAAAAGACTATAGAATCATGTAATATATCTAAAAGATCTTTCTTATTTGGAATAGGATATCTGATCCATTTTAAAACATTATTAAGAAGTTTATAATTAATAACTAATCTAGGCATACCTCTTTCAATTTTTGCATTTTTATTGACATTAAATGATGTACAACTCCAAGGGGAGTGACTAGGTCTGATAAACTGTTTTTGTAATAACATTTAAATTTCTGTTTTGCATAGGTCTAGATATGCTTTTTTCATCTGACTAGGTCTAAACAGAAATAAGTCTAGGCATTAATGCAGTGACATTAATAAATGTCAGAACTGCATAGTTTGTACAAAAGATTTACGGTGTTGAATATGAAACACTGAGTGAAGTCAACGAGTGACAAAAATATAAAATTAACCCTATTGATTTAAAAGGGGACGATAAGAAGAAATAAATATCTTTAAAGGTTTAGTATTGAGTCAAACTGTGACTGATATTGTGCACCGTTGATCTCACATACTGTATAGGTGATGCAAGGAACGTAAAAGATTAACGTAAGCTGGTTATACAAGTTTAGACAAGTTTTTCAGAATGTGTTGCATTATGTGCCTGATTTAGAATACTATAAAATTATTATGTGTGCATAAATTATTATGTGCAATAATGTGGTAATGTGCTTTTGTGATACAAGTTGAAATAAACTGTTGATATGTAGTAGATGATTAAGTTAATTGCTCTATATATATTGAACTGTATGAAATTGTAAATGACATGCATGAATAGCATAGCATGAATCATAGAGTAAATGCAAAGCATGATAGACATGAGATATGTAGTCATTGTAAAGCATGAGATGCATGAAGCATGATGAAATATGTTTATGTGTTATGTGAAACTGTTAGACTTGCTGAACCGTCGTGCTCACTCTTGCTTAAAATAAAACATTACAGAGTAGCTTGGGAAAACGGATTACTTTGGTAGAGGCAGATGAAGATTAACTAACGAGTCATCAAGATTGAAGCGTAGGTGCCTTTATAGTAAAACTTGCGATAGATTAAATTACATTCCTTGTGTAATATTTGTGATTAGGTAATGTTTTAATGTGCTACAGAATAGCAAACCTAAATGTTGAAAGAACACATATAGGTTATTTTAGATTGTTTGCAGAGGTTGTCCTTTATGTATGAGGATAATAGATGGGGTAATTGAGTCACTACACATATGATCTTAAAGTTGTAATAAAATGTTTAAAGATTGCGATTCTAGAATGGAATAGAGTAGAAGGTTGTATTCAAAAGTACCATTTGTATTCATTTAAGGTTTAATACCTAGATTATAGTAATAATTGTATTAAATTATTGTTTATGAGTTTAATATAATTAGTTTAAACTCAGGATTGAGGTTACTTTTAATGGACCAGATTCGAGGTTAAAGGAGTCCGAATTTGGGGTTGTTACAGCGGTAGAGGAGGGGAAGGTGTGACAGTCCCGAAATCCGTCTCCAATAACCCCGGATTTGGTCCGTCAAAAGTAACCTCAATCCTGAGTTGAAGTCGTTACACGAACAACCTTCTCCTCGAACCACAACATTTAAATAAAATCATGTTGTTAAAACTTGGTAAATTTAAAATTTAAGACATTTACTTAACCTTGTCTCAGAATCGCAATCTTTACATGAATCCTACAACTCAGATCATTTATTCCACGACCTAGTGTATTACAACCAATTGTGAGCAACAAAACTTGCATCTTCACTGCTTTTAATTACACGAGTTTACAAAACATTAACACTCGTGTTAACTACAACTACCTTTCAATACTATTACAAGGCTTTACATCGGGGATGGTACCAAATGGTAATTATTCCCACAAAATGCAACTTTGACTTTAAACAGTTCTAGTGACAACCTTTATTAATAAAATAAACTTCGCACATCCTTTTTGCGATTATCGGAATCTTCGAACTCTTCGCCCTTCCTTGAAAATGTTAATTTAAGGCAAGAATGAGCACGACGGCTCAGCAAGTCCAACAGCTAACACATAACACGTAGGTTACATTTAATTTATGCTTTATGCTCCATGCTTGGCATTTACTTAGGCATCATGCTTATCATGCGTTGCATTTATAAAATCTACCCATGCTTACCATGCATGTTAATATTACCATGTTATATAACTCATATAACACATTCGATTCATAGCAGTACACAGACACATTTACAATCAATTAGCACATAACATGAGTGCATATTTAATAGTTTATGCATATAAAACATAACACTTAAAAACTTGCAGGGATAACAAATATCACTGAAAGACTTGCCTGATACGCGCATTGACTTACGCTACCAGTCTGAAGTCCTGCGTTCCATCACTAACACTCATACAATTCCAATTACTGCATCCGCTAGCCCTAAAACGCTTGCCTGCCAATTAGGAAGGTGCATGAGAACTTAGTTGTCATTCACAAAAGAATTGACTCTACCACACGGCAGTTCTTATCTATTAACTCAAAATTTATTAGACAATATTATCCTCCTTGGATAATATTTTAATTACGGATTAGTATTATTATACATTAATAATACATCACTACGTTACCAACTGTACTCAAGTACGGAACACCACCTTAATTGGTTACTAATATTATTAATCCCTTAATAATATTCTCTCAATTACCAATATTATTAATCTAGTAATAATATTTTAACACCATTAAATATTTAATAATAATTTACACCTTTAGTAAATTTAAAGACTTAAACAATTTAAATATAAATTGTTTAATCACTTCATTATTCCTTTAATTTCTTCACATTATTTATTTAATATTAATTAAATAAACAATTTACTCACTTAACTTTACTTGTTTATTTACCTTCACATAAACAATTATTTTATTAACCTTAATTCCCTTTTATTATTATTTAATATCACTTGCATAATAATTAAATTAATTAATTAACTATTCTCAATTCCTTAATGATCATTGAATATCATTCTAGTAATAATTTCTTAATTACATAACCTCATTTATTATAACAAATGATCACTTTATTAACTTCATCCCGCTTTAATTATTATTTAATTTAATATCCTTTAAATAGTAATAAACTAATTAATCACCCTTATTTGTTTAAAAATAAGTAATTACCTTTTTATATTTATCATTCTTTAATTATTATTTAATACCTCTTAAATAATAATTAATTACTTACCCATCCTTATTCATTATTGAATATAACTCACTTTAATTATTGTTGCACAATAATTAATTAAATACCTTGTTTCAATTACAATGAAACCTTTATCGTTATCATTAATCATTTGATATTAATTACTCATTGTCTAATATTATTAATCTGTTAATAATATTTTAATTAATAAAACATTTCCTGAAACCGGCGACTGAACCGAGGTTCAGGGTCTGAATACACTGTCTGGGCTGGCAGCTCTACGATCGTCGAGTGGGGGTCACTCAACGATTTTCCAAGACTGGTCCAGACTGTTCTACGACTCGGCGAGTACAAAACACTCTACGATCTCGAGTGGACTCTACGATTTCCAGTGACTAAGGCCACTCTACGATTTTCAGTGACTAGTGTCACTCTACGATTTTCAGTGACTAGTGTCACTCTACGATTTTCAGTGACTAGCGTCACTCTACGATTTTCAGTGACTAGCGTCACTCTACGATTTTCAGTGACTAGTGTCACTCTACGATTTTCAGTGACTAGGGTCACTCTACGATTTGTGAGTGAGAACCACTCGACGATTCACCAGTCTGGTTTAGACTGCTCGACGATCCCTTGTGCGAGCTTACTGTAATATCCTGAATATTTATAGCACTTATAAATATGATATTAAATGACTAAAGTAATTGTAAAGTTAATTTCGAGGACGAAATTCCTGTAAGTTGGGTTGAATGTAATATCCCAAATATTTCAAAAGTGATCTAACAAGATCTAAGCCAAGTTGTCAATTCAAAACCTAAGATCGATTGCTCAAGCATACCTTGAGCTATCTTAAAGAATATATACGACTCGAAACTACGATCGTATACAACTAAGAGGTTAAATTCTTTAACTTAAACTATGTGTTATGTGATTAGTAAAGCTTGAATTGAGCTTTTAAATGTGATATGTGAATTATCTATGTGTAGGATTTTGTGTTTTGGTTTGAGTAGTTAACCTTAACACTTATTAAAAATCAGAAGTCAATTTAGGGCAAAAACCTAAATTGGAAAAAGAGTTAAAACCTAAACCCTAACCCTAGGGTCTAAACCCTAGGAAATAACCTAGGCCCTTGAGCAAAATGTGAAGGTCAATTTGACATTCCGTTTCAAGATTCAACCTTCCCACGATTTGTAAACACGTAACAGTCAATAAAAGGTTTTCTCGAAAAACGTGTAAAAATACTATTCACGAAGAAACGTTTTTCATTCGTTTGATCGTTTCTTTCATATGTAGGACTTCTTGTATTTCACAATATAGTGATAATATGAGGTTTAGATGCGAGAGAACCAATAAAATTTTTTGGAGAAAAAGACGAAAACGTCACGATTTACGAGAAAACGTTTGTCGTCTTTTTGACTGTTCTTTTTGATATTTTGATATATCGTATTTCACGAAATAGCATTTATATGAAGTATAGATATTAATTAGCCAATAAAAGTTTTACTCGAAAAGCGTGTAAAACACTATTCATTTGGAAAATTTTCTTTCGAATTTTGAAAATTCACATTCCTGAATAGCATTTTTATTGACAGTAGATGCATTTTGACCAACAAAATTTTTACCCAAAATAATTTATGGAGATTACTATTCACGTATACGGGATGAATACGTAGCGAATACGGAAGGAATACGAGAATAATAAATGTATATTGTAATGTATAATACGAGGATTATACGAAACATTATACGAGATTAATACGAAATAATACGAAGTATCATACCAGTAGAATACGAATATTATACGATGTATTATACGGAAGAAATACTTATAAATACTGATGTATTATACTATTTAATTAATTAGTTGAAATCAAACTAGTTTATGTGTAACTAAGTTAGTGTAACTAAACTAGGGAGAACTAGCACGATTACGCTAACTGAAAAAGAACTACCACGATTTGTTTGGAACTAAATCCAAGTGAAAATGAATCGACCAATTAGAAGAAGGGTGATGTAAGCGATGATGCAAGCGCTAGGGAGAAAAGACTAAAAGGCCATTGGTCTTTTAAACTAATGACCAAACTACCCTGACCCTTGGTTTTCCTATAAATAGAGAGCTAAGCTCTTCATTATTCTCAATAATTTTCAAAGCAAAATTCCTATAATCAAGAGATTGCAAAGAAATAGTTAAAGCTTGCAACAATAAAATGTACGATTCTTAATCGTTATTATGCTTAATGTTTTATTTTATCGATGAGGCTCAAGAACATAAGTCGTAGCCATGTACGATTTTTCGTTCTTCGTGTTCCTTATGACTTGAGCAAGTCGTTGTTATGTCAAATTTCATTTCATAGTTTAAAGTTCAAGAACATACGTCGTATCCATGTACGGTTTATCCGTTCTCCGTGTTCTTCGTATGTTCTGGAGTATTATTATAAATTGTTATAATTAAGTAAACACGTCGTTATAATGACCAAATTTTGTCAATTATAAAGTGTTATAATCACATATGTAAGCAGTTATAATGCTCAAATTATTTCAAGTATGAAATCCAAAAGCTCAAGAACATAAGTCGTTACCATGTACGATTTTTCGTTCTTCGTGTTCTTCGTGTGTTCTTGAGCAAAAGTCATAATTTCTACATAAGTAGGTTTATGATTTGGTAATTTAGTGTTATGGGATGATGAAACATGATGGCCTTGCTAAATAATGCTTGTGGCATCAAGTTTTAGTAGTCGAAACGAAGGACGATGAAACTTTGTTCTTCGTGTTCTTCGATTCGTTCTTCGTGTTTTTGAGAAAAAGTCATAAAATCTTATATAAGTAGGTTTATGATTTTGTTATTTTTATGTTATGAAGTGATACGGAGTGTTAGAACATGTTATCTTAGCAAATTAATGCTTGAGGTATCATGTTTTACCAATCGGATCAAAGAAAGTTAAGTTTAATATAGTCGCAGAATATTTTTTGCAAATTTCCGAAAATTTAAAGTCTAAATCTGCCTTAGAAACCTAAATGAAAGTTGTAGATCATGAAATTCTAAGCAATTTAGACTCAAGAATCACTCAAAAATGTTTTCGTATGACAAAGTTATGGCTGTCACTGTAAAAGAGGTCAAAAATATGAATCAGTTTTAGATCAGTCCCATTACTGGGAAATATGTGTAAATCAGTAAGGAATATTGAACTTTGGTATGAATGAAAATTGTAGATACGGAAGTTACGAACGCGTGAAATTTTGAACAACTCAAAAATGTTTTAAAAAGAAGAAGTTGTGGCCGTTTGATCGAGCCGGGGTCTAGCAGCCATACATGCTGCCTATTTTTTAAAAGTGGCTTAAAAGTGAGTTTTTGAGTTGGACAATTTTCCAACTAATTTCACCTATGGAAATAGTCTAGTTAAGTTATTCTAAGACTTATTCAAAAGGAAAATTTGATAAACTAACATTCGGGGTCGCGTAACCCTTTTTGTAGGCGTTTAACGATTTCCTGGGAAAACCCTAACATGGTTTTAAGGCAAGTCTTCTAACTCGTGCTATGTGCTACTTGTGTAGTATTGCAAAAATGATAAATGATATGTGTAATGTCATGTTATTATGTAATAGATGATATGTGAAGTCTTTAACTGATGTTTACAAGCCTTCTAACTGTTATGCGTTATGTTTACGATGTATGAACATGATTTATACACTTTGTGTGTCAATGTGATATAAATTATTGGAACGTGAGTTATATGTGATATTAAATGGAGAATTATGTTCAGTCAATGCATGTTAAAGTTTATATGAAAGCATAAACTGCGTATGTGCTGTATGTTAGACTTGCTGAGCCGTCGTGCTCATTCTTGCGAATAAAACCTTATTTGCAGATTAAAGATGAACGTTAAGAAGATCATGAACTTAAAGATGCAGCATAGATTAGGTTTTCATGTTTATTACTTGTATTTGTATAAGTCATAACGGCTTTTGTAATACGAACAAACAAACATGTAACCGAATATTGAATAAATGATATAAATTATTATCATCAGAATGTTGTTATGTCTTTATTTTGATATAACCTAGAACTGTTAAGACTTAACATAGTATTGATAATGATCTATTTATCTGGATGAGGATCGGTAAATAACTTGTGAGTGTTGTACATCCGAGACAGGACTAAGCGATGTTGACTGGTCAAATCCATCGTTAAGGTTCCTCGGACCCAGGTATAACTCGTTATTACTATTCTGAATACCATATAAGTAGGATTATTGATATGAAGAGATATCACTATAAACAAATATGTTTCGAATGAGGGTTTTAACTAGTTGGGTAATGTTCTGTACGGAAAGAGAATTTTGCACCGGACAAAGATACAACCATTTGTCACGGATAAAGATGCAAACATTTATCACGGGTGAAGATACAAACATTCACCGCGAGATTCTCTGTTCCCAAGAGCCGTCCTAATGATTTAATTCCGTGGATGTTGGAACATGTAAAGTTATAGAATATTTAAATCTTAAGGTTAAAATTAGACCGTTATATATGGTTTTATCCATTTATACGGATGAAATACAAGTTGATACTTGTATACTTATGAGTTCGAGATCAAGTTAAGATCCAGGGACAAAGTTAAGAGAAAATTTTAATGTATAGTCTAAATTAAGACTAATTCAACCAATATGATTATGGGATCATTGGTTAAGTCGAGAGATGTACGAAATTAACGCACAAGGTCCGCCGCATCGAAAAGTGCGGGGATTTTGGGGGCGTTACACTTACTCTACGATCTACCGAGGAACTAAACGAAGTCACTCTATGATTTACACCTAAGCTCACGGCTTAGTTCTTTCTCAATATTATAGTGGACTCTACGATTTCCGATTGAGGCCACTCTACAATTTTCAGGTTTACCCTACTATTCTTTCTCCTGACTTGGTTAAGTCATTCATTGGCTGAAGGGTGAGCTCTACGATAAGAGTGCAACCACTCTACGATTCTTACCGCAACTAAGGAAAATTCCCAGATTTACACTAGCTTCATACAACATACCAAAACTCATTTTAACCTTTCTGGTTTACTCTTTAGACTAACAAAACGTCTAACATATTACTTAAAGAGGTTCTGATTTTGAAAACAGATCATTGGACAAAAGGTTTAACCACCTCGATTCTCTTAGACTGTTAATCAAACACTTGGTGAGCATATAACTACCACCACCAATTTCTTCTAGTTTCCATTTAGGGCTTTTAGTTTCACAAGCATGAAAACTATAAATCTCAACACATTAACATCATCTCCAATATTTATAGACTCATAATAAACACCTATAAATATTTAAATATAACCTTTTACCATAAAATTGGTTTATATCAAAATAAAACCATTAAAATTAGGTTTCCCCCAACACAAAACCTTAATCATTTTTACTTATCTATGTATCTAGCATGCTATATACATCTAGATACACATAACCCTATCTCTTGACCAACTTAAAACTTGGATTCACCATAATCTAACACCCAAAATGCAAAGCTTTCCTACAATAACTATATAGGAAACCTTAAAACATAATTTCTACAAAAGTTGGAGTTTAGAAAACTTTTAAACCTTCATGAATGATATTCTTTTTGGGCTCTAGAGACTCCCCATAATGAGGGCTTCATCTTTAATTCTTGCTCCATGTTCATCCGACCATTCTAGCTCATCAAGCTCAAGCTTTTCTTCTTCCATTTCTATGGCTTCTTCTCTTTTAGCCTAAATGCACGAGAAGGGGAATTGAGAGAATGACTGAGGTTATACAATAATCTCTCAGCCTTATACAACTCTGAGAAGTTGGACTCTATAGCCTATAGCCTCCTCTACACCTGATTTGTTCCTTCTTTTCTTAGCACTGAGTCCTTAAGCTTTGCACAAACTGTGCGTGCTCTGCTTTTTCTGAGGTTTTGTCCCTAAATGAGTGGCACTCTTACTTTTTCCACCAGGTTATGTTATTACTCTTGGGCTGGGCTGCTATTTGTTTTGTTAATTAAACAATTGGTGGCCCAAGTGTTATTTATATTGCAACTAAGCTTTGGGTTGCCCAAATTAAATTCCTAGTGGAAATATAAAATATTAATACCCCACTATCAATAACTTTCCCAATGGAATAAATATAACATTATTAATGTTTACGAAATCTCATTAATTAATAACCATATTAATTAATTTACACATCCAGCTTAACGTGCTAGCTATTTAATTAAATATCACATAGCTCATTTACCCTATCAAACTTTGATACTATACAACCTAGGTTGGTCCATTAATTTAATTAACTCATTAATTGAACCTTCCTTAAATTTCTTTAATTATTTCCACGCATAATTAATTAAACCAAGCCATCATATAATGATTTAATTTAATCCTCTAGAAATTTACAATTACAACCAATAATTCCATTTCTCTATATTAAAATATTTCGGGTCGCTACACCAATAGTTAGCTTCTGATTTACAACCTTCTTGACAAATTTCTTCATTTTCTGAATAACTGGATTATGATTCTGATTAAGAATAGATTTCTACTAATTCATTTTCAGAATTGGTTTATGTTTTTGTTTCTGAAATACAGTTAAGAATTGTTTGTTGAATTTTATCTTCAACGGATAATTCATTCATTTTTTGTTTTAACTTTGCTCTACATTTATTAGCATAATGTCCTGTTGCTCCACATTTATAACATTTAATTTGAGATTTATTTTCCCTAGAATAGGAAGACTTTTTTTTCCTGTATTTTTGATATGGTTTAGGATTTTCAACCTTTTTACTATATCTGTTAGATCTCTTTGGATAAGATTTTCTCTTATAATGTTTAGAAGGATAGGATTTTTTTTTTTGTTTTCTAGAAGGATATTATATCTTAGTTTCATAAGCAAATTAGTCACAGAATTCTCCTAATTCTTTTTTCTTTGTTAAATTTTATTTTTTCATTAATTGTTGTAATTTTATGTCATTGCATAAGGATAATCCTTCTTCAACAACAATTGCAATAAGATGACCATAAGAATACTGGTCATAAGGGATAGACATCTGATTATGTTTATCTATCATCTTTTTTTCTAACTTTTTCAGCAAAAGATTGGGAAGACCATCAATAAATTTAGCCTTCTAATGTTCATTGTTAGCATCAGGTCTTTGCATGACTTTCATTAAGAAAACATCTTTATACCATCTAAAATGTGTTAAAGATGGACATATTAAGTTTTGTAAAAGTTCTCTGTTTCTATTTGTATTCATCATTCCCGGTCCTACGAAATGAGTTATTATAGTCTGTATTAAAGTATAACAAGCATCTTGTCTTCTAATTTCTGTTTGATTTTCAGGATTAATTTCAATTTTGACAGCTTCTATTATTTCATCTTTTTGGGTTTTAGTAAGAACATTGTCAAACCATCCTTTAAGAATTCTTGTAAATCCATTGATTATAAAACGACATATTTGTTGATCTGTATTATCATTTTGTTTACAGACTGCTGCGTTCATAAACATATGATGTATAGTTTCAAAAATTTGATATTCAGATTTTTCATCAATATTTCATTCGTAAATAGTTTTACCATGATAAGATTTTTGTGAATGGAGAAAATCTTCCTCATAAAGAATATCTTGAGGAGTAGGTCGCAAATAGTAATATCGATTAGGACCTGTTAGGGCCATACGATTAATCGGTCTCTGATCATAAATTTTTTTATTAAAATTCTGTATATCTTGTAATTCATTTTGTATTTCAAATATTTGAGATATAGAATATTCTTCAGATTCATCCTCAGATTCCTTTTTATTATGTAAATATGTTTTAGCCATCATATTGATTTGTCCTCTTGATGTTACTCCTGTTTCTTTTATTTTTCCCATAAGAGATGTTATAAATTAATTTTCTTGTTTTTCTAAATCTTTCATCTTTTCTGTAAGGCTGGTCATAAATTCATCTTCTTTTTTATTAGACCAAATTTTAAAATTACTAATTTTAAGGGGTGATTTTATATTTACAAGTTGAACCTCTATAGGTTTGGGAGTTATTTGGCAATTATTGTGAAGTTGTTTAGTTTATTCTTCAATTCTGTTAAGTTGTTTCCCTACAGTTTGAAGGAAAAAATTTGTATAATTATTCTGTTTATTAACTTGTAAGATATCTTTTACATGTAATAAATGTTCTTGCTGATATGGTGGTTTTTCAAGTATGTTAACATAAGGAGTTATAACTAAAGGTTTCTGGTTTTCATTGTTGCCATAGGCTAATTCTAAGGACATAGGTGGAGGATGAACATATTGAATAACTTGACCATTTGTGGTTATCCAGACCTTTTGGATTCCTGTTAAAACATTTAATTGATTTTCTGTATGTATTGATTTGGCTATTTCACTATACCATTCGGGAAATGATATAATACATTGATTTTCTTCTAAATGATTATAATATTGTGTTTTGATTTGTTCAAGTTGTTTAGTATTATGGTTATTAAAGTACCATATTCTAAATTTCTGATATTTTCACTGCATAAAATCTTGGTTCAATTTTCTTCTAATTTCACTATTTGGTGTAAAATCCATTAAATATTGAATTTCATATCGCTAGCAGTTGGGCTATAAGGCCTTCTGTTATTAGTGTTTATTTCATAAACACTGTGAGGTATCTGATTTTCTAATAAATGAATACCTTTAATATAATCTTCAAGATTAATTGTTTCCTTGTTTGATTCATTACTTGATATTCTTGAAGATATTCTTTGGTTAACTGATTCCATTGGTTCTGTTGTTGATCTTCTAGATGATTCTGGAAAGTCAACATTATAAGGGATATTTTTGTAGCTTTTACTTGAAATACTTCTAGTTAAAGGCTTCTGAAATTGAAGATAAACATTTCCATCTTGAGTTTGTATAATATCTTCTATAGAATGTCTAATTATATGTCTGGTTGGTATGATATTAGGGATTTGCCATTGTTTTGAAAAAGTAATATCTTCCCAAGGGATCATTCGGGGAATGACCACTTGACTATTGAAGAAATTTGTATCAATTAGGATTGTGTGTCCTTGTTCAGTTTGTTTCCTGGTATAAGGGATTTAAGGTTTATAAAACCTTAAGATGGATTCTGAACAATATAGCAAAAGGTGGAGAACCTGGGAGATACTTATAATCATGAGATAAAACTCTCAGTTCTAATACTTTAGATAGATTACTATCTGTTAAAACCACACTCAAATTCGGATATATATTAAAAAATATTGGTCCATGGGCTAAATTGGTTTCTATAGCACCCATCAGGGATGCTTTCCAGTTGAGGCATCGCCCATCTCTAAGAGTGCACTGTATACTGGTATTTTGACCAAGTAAGGTCAAAGGTTTAAATGCAATATATATATATATATATATATATATATATATATATATATATATATATCCTTCAAAGCAAACTTGCATTAAAAAAAAGAGAGAGAAAATAAGGGTGAGTAAGGGGGGTGAGAAAAAATAGGAAAAAAAGTAAGAAAGCAAAGAGGATGGAAGGAAAGCTAGTTGGAAGATATAAATGTAATAGTTCTAGAAATTTTCGTATAATAATAATAATAATAATAATAATAATAATAATAATAATAAAAATAAATAAATAAATTAAATAATAAGAAAAATGAGAACGAGAAGTGTTTCATAAAATCTAAAATTTAATTTTGCCAAATATGATTGTGTATAAATGATATTTATTCATGCAAATGAAAATATGAGAATTATTTTATAAGTGAATATGAGGAATTATTTACAAATAACGGGACAAGAAAAGAATGAGCTAGGAAAGAAATGGAAACTAAGCAATTGAATATGTATATATTACTTCAAACTATGAAGTTAAGCCACAGTTAAGCCCACCTGGAAGTATATTTATTAAAGTTAAACAAATACTCAAGTATAAGGCCAACATGTAGCCCAAGTTTACCTGCTTATATATATATATATATATATATATATATATATATATATATATATATATAAAAGTTACTCAAGCCATTTGTTATATATAAGATACCCAAGTCCAAACCTAAATATGTAACCCAAGACTTAGGGCCTAATTCTAGAGAATTTCAAAATTGACACGTGATAGTCTTGAGTATTTTTTTTTTTTAAGGGAGGTACCGACAATCTAATGGGGGTGAGGAGTCAAGGGGCCAAGTGATGGCATTAAAACTCATTTAATGTGAGCTTTTGTGTTGGCAAGGAAAGGACGGAGAGATGTGGCAAAATTGTACGTAGTCATTTATTATATATACATGTAAGCTTGCTAGATAAGGAAAAGAGGGAAATTAAATTAGCACACGGGGAGTTGTCTTGGGGTAAGTCGGCAGCCACTTATTAAGATAATGGAAACAAGTTTTTTATATAGAACATTCAAGCTTGACAAGCCTTGACCAAGTTATTGGGAGAGAGAGAGAGAGAGAGAGAGAGAGAGAGAGAAGGGAGAGTAGTCGGTAGCATAGGGGAGGAAAGAAGAGAGCCAAGTTATCAGGGATGGTTGAAGATAATTTAGGACCTAAAATAATATTTTTAAAGGAGGCTTTTTATATTTAGTATGTTCATTAATTTTTATGGTCAAATTGACTATTTTTCAAATCAATATATCTTATTATTATTTAATATATATGTAAAAAAACTATAAATTATATAAAATTTAGTACTAATCTCAATATTTACTTTTTTGAAAATCTAAATATATATATTTAATTATTGATTTTAACAATGGTCAATTTGACTACAAAAGTGAATGAAAGATTTTTATTTAAATGAGGTTTTTTTTTAACAATGATTTTTTAAATAGGGCCTAAAGCCTCATTTAAATGGTCATTTAAATAGGGCCTAAAGCCTCATTTAAATGGTCAAACCTCATTTAAATAGGGCCTAGAGCCCAAGCTTTTTTGGTTAGGCTATAGGGCTGGCCCTGCAAGTCACAAGGGAAGAAAAGTTAACCTAAGAAGGTATAAATCATAAACCATTCTTTTGTGCAATTTTTTTTTTATGAAATATTTAGTTTATGGTAGTAAACATGTATTATACTCATATATATGTAAACATGTTTAAATATAATGATACATGACTTAGATGATGGAAAAATGGTAAAGGAAAATAAGAAAAACTAATTGAATTAACTTTGAAAACCCTTTGTGTAATTATTGATTTTCATGGTTAAGAGCTAGGTTTTATGGATTGAATGTGTAAAGGACATGTTAAGCTCATGTATGATGGATTAGACTTGCATAATCATGAATTAAACGAAAGAAAACGAAAAATTAAACATTAAACCAAAGTTGAAAAATCTGTGATTTTTTTTATAAATTGTGAAATCCAGAGCTGGAGCTGTTATGATTTCTAAAATTCTTTATGATTCACTCTGCTCTTATAGTTACCTGTGAAGTTGATTCAGTAGATGAAATTTACACTCTTGCATATATTCTAAAATCTTTTAAACTTAATTACTAAGTATATTTGATGCTCACCTTTGCATTCTATTTATATTTTCAGATAAGGTAGAAGGATCGAAAAGATCTGGAGTTAAAGGATAAAAGAGAAGAACAAGGCAAGTGGGAAAGATAGACCGAGACAAGTCTGAGTTCAAAATTAAAAGAGAAAGAACTGTTGAAGACAGAAGAGTAACAAAGTTATTATTTATACGTAATATTTGACGGTTGATGTAAGAATGTAATGTAAGGTTTATAAAAAAGATTTTTCTTGTCATGATTATTATAATTATTATTGTTATTTATTTTATAAATTTATACTATTAATCATTATTATCATTTTCATCATCATCATTTAACTTTCTTTTTTCTATTAGCGCTAATTATTTATCATTTAGTATTATCTTCGATGTATATCATTGACATCGAGAGAAAAAGAAACACAAGCTCAAATCCTCTTGAAATAGTGCATATGGTGCTGTAGAGTAGGGATGTTCATCGGTTTTTAACCGAACCAGAACCGAAAAAACCGAACCAATACCGAACTGAAAATACTGCTAAACCAAGAACCGGTACCGGTATCGAATTATCGGTTTGGTACCGGTTCGGTACAAAATCGGTTCGATTGTTTCGGTAAAACCGCATATATTATATATAATTAAAATTTATAAATAATAATTAGAAATTACCTATTTTTAAATAATAATAATAATTTATAAATAATAATTATTATTTAATTCATTTTTATAATAATTATTATTTATAAATAATAATAATTATTTATTTCGATTTTTTCGGTATACCGAAATGTACCGAATTTACAAAAATCCAAAACCGTTACCGGTACCGATTATTACAAAAAAACCGAACTGAAAAAAACCGGTACCGCCGGTACCAGTTTGGACCGATTCGGTAAAAAATCGAAAAAACCGATTCCGATGGACACCCCTACTGTAGAGTGGTGTAGTGAAAGCCAAAATGAACCTTCAGAAAGCCACACATATTTAGTGGCCAAAACTACTGAATTATCCATCATTTTTGAGCTTGTAAACTTCAAATAATTACTTTAATCCTTTTGAAGTTAGTGACGCACACCAACTACCTTCAACAAAGTACAACAAATTTATTTCTCATTATCTTTGGACATGACACATGTCGTTTGAGATCCTTGAAAAGACTGTAAAGCAAACTTTAGTCCTATTAAACTTTTTGTCGATCTGCTAGGATTTTTTTAAAAGTTTTTTCCCCCATAATTTCATTATTTCCTTTTTTCTAATAGTATATAAGTAAATCAGGGTCTCACTTGTTTTTTTTTTCCTTTCATCTTCTCCTTTCTTTTTTCATCTTCTTTGTATTTTGATTATTTTTCTGCAATATTTGACAAATAGGGGTAGTTTTGGTATTCAAAAATAAAAGGGGAAGCACAAACCCTAGAAAAAAAAAGTGGTATATAAGGGAGAAATACATGAACCTAACCCTTCATTCTTAAATGACAGCTGTAATATTCCGAACTTCCGAGATAGTTGTAATCCGAATTTATATGCATAAATAAATATTGTATTATATCTAATATGTGTTATGAAATTTTCATGTGTGTTTATTTTTGTGTTTCGTTTTCAAGAATCCAACTTAAACAATTATTAGAAAAATAAAAGTAAAATTTTTGAAAACCTAAAACTAAAGTTTGGAGAAAACCTAAACCCTAATTTTAGAAACCCTAAGGGTTGAACCCTAAGGTTCAAACTCTAAACCCTAGAAAGTACTATTCACAAATATGCGTATAAATACGAAAATTATACGGATAGAATACAAAAATTATACGATAATAATATAAAAATTATACGGTATAAATATGAAAAAGTCAACTATGAATAGTAATAGTCAACTATGACAACTAATACACTTAATTAACATTAAGCCTAATCTAAGTAAAATTAATTGGTAAATTAAGAAACTAATTTACCAACCAAGTTACTAGTTTATTTAATGACTAAACTGACCTTGATCAAGCTTGGTAAAAGACATTGACTAACCTTCAATTAAATGATTAAATGACTAACCAAACAAGGCCTAATACTATTTATTTGGTAGGCTAAGTTATGGACCTATAGGAAGCTAACATGTAGACTTTTGTGGTGTCACCAAAACACGTGAATTGCTAGCTTTAATGGCCTAAAAATAGTCCATTTTGCCGGCCAAATAAGGTGACTAAATGAAGTGCACTTTGCTTTAGCTTAGCATGAAAGTTTTGTACCAATGACCAAAATACCCTAGCTTTGAATGGCCTATAAATAGCAAGCTTAACTCACTTGTTTTCTCATTCATTTCTAAGGCAAAATCAAGAGCAAAATCACTCTTTATATCTATTACTCTTAGTTATAATTCTAGTTTTGGAAATTTCAAAAAGAAATAGTTAAAGCTTGCAAATACCAAAGGTACAATCTTTAAAATTTATTATGTTCAATTTTTCTTTCATCTTTAATTCTTCAAAAGCTCAAGAACGCGAGTCGTAGCCATGTACGATTGCCGTTCTCCGTGTTCTTCACGTGTTCTTAAGCCTTTCTACACTTTGTAGTAGTTATAATGTCGAATTTCAATTCGTAGTTTAAAGCTCAATGAACATACGTAGTGGTCATGTACGGTTTATTCGTTCTCCGCGTTTTTGTACGTTCTTAAGCATTTTTATAAATTGTTTTAATCAATTATGCAAGCCGTTATAATGACCAAATTTTGTCAATTATAAAGTGTCATAATCACTTATGTAAGCAGTTATATTGCTCAAATTATTTCAAGTATGAAATCCAAAAGCTCAAGAACATAGTTGTTACCATGTACGATTTTTTCATTCGTCGTGTTCTTCGTGTGTTTTTGAGCAAAAGTCATAAATCTCTATATATGAAAGTTTATGATTTTCTTATTTTATGTTATAAAGTGTTATTGATTGTTAGAACATGTTATCTTAGCAAATTAAAGCTTAGGGTATCATGTTTTATCAATTCAGTCAAAGAGATATTGAAACCGTTTCTGGCAGTCCCCTTATTGCCAAAAACTGTGTAAATCAGTAAGGAATTTCGAACTTTGGTCTAAACATAAATTGTAGAGATGGAAGTTACGAACGCGTGAAATTTTGAATGACTCAAAAATATTTTAAAATGAAGAAGTTATGACCGTTTAACTGAGCCGGGGTTTGACAGCCAATGTTGCTGTCCACTTTTTATAAAGTCACTTAAAAATGAGTTTTTGAGTTTGAGAATTTTTCAACTAAAACCACCTATGGAAATAGTCTAAACAAGTTATAAAAACATTTATTAAGAAGTAAAATTCGATAAACTAACATTCGAGTGCGCGTAAACAATTATGTAAGTATTTAACGCTTTATCGGGAAAACCCTAAATTGCTTCAAGGCAAGTTTTCTATCCTTAACCTTTGTTTACTTGCTTTTTATGTGATTTATACATTTTGTATGAGCAACGTGTTATAAATCTTTGATATAAGAGTTATTGTTTCTTGTTTCGGCATAACTTGCAAAATGAAATGCTTATTCGTGATATATTTTGAATCATGCTTTATTTTATCAAACCAAGTTGTCTTGGGGCGATCCTGACATGTGAAGTAAACTGAGATGAACGAATATGTACCACTGTTCATGATTAGCCCAGTGTAGTGTATGTTATGCATAACATAGGATGTCGTTAGGTTGATCCCTTTTCTATATCCACTGTAAATGGTTCTAAGTCGAAAGACAAAGAACAGTTCTAGGCCTAACCTCCACTCAGTCTTACTATGTTAAATATTTGTAATATCAATTATTGTACCATGAATCCTTAAAATCCATATCAATGTGAGTTCACTTATATGCTATGTGTTAGATTTGCTGAGCTTTTGTATGCTCACCCTTTCAAATAAACCTAAACTACAGACATACCTGAAGCTCTGGTTCTAAGAAGAAGAAAGGAAAGAAGAAATGCATAGATTAGTTTACATGCTTTATTAAACTGCTTGTCTTTTTTGTTTTAAAGTCTTGATGACTTATGTAATCTGAACAAGCAAACCATGTAACCAACTCTATATTAATATATATCAAGTTTCATCACATGTTCTTGTTACGTCTTTACTTTGATTAAACTTAGAATTGTTAAAACTTAACATAGTATTGATAATGATCTATTTATCTGGATGAGGATCGGTAAATAACTTGCGAGTGCTGTACATCCGAGACAGGACTAAGCGATATTGACTGGTCAAATCCACCGTTAAGGTTCCTCGGACCCAGGTATAACTCGTTATTACTATTCTGAATGTCAGATAAATAGGATTATTGATATGAAGAGATATCACTATAACCAAATATGTTTCGAGTGAGGGTTTTAACTAGTTGGGTAATGTTCTGTACGGAAAGAAAATTTTGCACCGGACAAATATACAACCATTTTTCATGGATAAAGATGCAAACATTTATCACGGGTGAAGATATAAACATTCACCGCGAGATTGTCTGTTCCCAAGAGCCGTCCTAATGATTTAATGCCATGGATATTGGAACATGTGAAGTTATAGAATATTTAAATCTTAAGGTTAAAATTGGATCGTTATATATGGTATTATCCTTTTATACAGATGAGCTACAAGTTGATACTTGTATAAATAATGAGACCAATATCAAGTTAAGATCCAGTGACTAAATTAAGCATTTTTTTTTTATGTATAGTCTAAAATAGACTGATTCAACCAATATAATTATGGGATCATTGATTAAGTCGGTAGATGTATGGAGTTTAACGCACAAGGTCTGCCGCAACTAAAGTGCAGGGATTTTGGGGGCATTACAGAATTGATAGACTCCCTCTCTTGGTAGGAAACTCATCCATAAATATATATAAGAATTTATAGGCAATTAGGAAACTTGAAATGTATTATACAATCATTTAAAATTTTCTTTTAACCTGAAATGTGCTTTATTAAATATTAAAAACGAATATGAATGCCATTGTTGGGTAAAATTACATGTCTAACTATTTTAATATATAGTGACTAAAATAAGATTTTAAAGTGACTTTATATAGAATTTTTAACTAATACTTTCTGTTTTAAAATTGCAAAAACAATTTTCTTTTTAGTTTGGTCCAAAATTGGAGACATATTTCTATTTTAGAACAAAAAGTAACACAATAACTATTAAATGATACACATCTATGCAAAGGTGATAGAATTAATCTGTTGACAAAAGTGTAAAAGAATCAAAAAATTTGAGCAAAAGTATGTAATTAAGCTATTTTAAGTAAACCATTTTGAATTAGGAAAAACTAGTTTATGGAGCTTCTGTGATGGGAAAGAAGATATATGGAGCTTCTTTTTAGAGAATTTCTGCAGCTCCTCAAAATTTTAGAGAAATCTCTAAATGGAAATTTTAGGCCCTACTGTTCAGAAAGATTCTTAGATATTTTGTCATGTTTGTCTCAAGTACTATCTAGTTTGGGACGTGACATTTGAGTCGACCCTAGTAATACACTGATACAAGTTTGTAACAAGAAGGATCGAAATCCTTTTTTGATTTTTTGGTGGTATATTTTTGCAGTGGTAGAATTTAAAATTGTATTAAAATAATTAAAAACTTCAAACAAAATTTCAGTTTAATTGATTGAGCAAATCTTTTACAAGTTCGTGATCACATTTCATTCGAATAGGAAACCAACCTTCTCTTTCCAATTTATTTTTCCGATAATGGAATCTTGTAATTTTTGGAACGTTGAGCTTTTATGGTCTCAATCATGTATTATTGCAAGCTCAAAAATATATGATTTGACTTTATAGTCAAGAGTGTTTCAAATGATCTGTTAACAATGCCAATTAATTCAACTATAGTTTTTGAAGGCTTTTGATACTGCAATGATTGAATAGCACGAAAAAATCCAAGACCCAAAATATTCATATCTGAAGAATTCCGGGGATGACACATCAGACGAATATCAAAGCCATCTTTTGATGCAGCTTCACGAAATTCTTTGTCGTTGGACTTGATATGTGTTCTTGCATTGCCTTGGTAAATGGGTTTTCTGGAATGTTCACTCGGTCAATTAGGCCACTTAACTCGATTGGCTGGAAGTATTTTTTCAATCAAGAACGATCTTACTATGTTTTTCCGGAGTTAATTGTCTCTCTACTGTTCTAGCAATCCGATTTACGTTACTCCTTTTAGCTGGCTCCCTAGTGATGAAAGGAATAACATAGTCTGACTACTCTTAAGTTCAGGCATTGCTCGAACTTGATTCATATTCATATTGCCTTTTCAGCATTTGTGGAGAAAATTTGATCATTTTAGGTAGTTTTCCCTATAGGGAGTTTGTTTGCACCTGTTGTCCCCATTTCTACTAGAGGGGGAGATTTGTTAGTCAAGCCTGCCATTTGAAGCCTGCATGCATTAGAAGTAGATTTATTAGTCAACATAGTCTGACAACACTTCTATTTCCCATGCACTTCTATTTAGGTTTTATACATGTACTGGGTGGTGGAGGTGCTTCCTATAATTGTTTTTGTGCATATGCTGCTGCAGAGTGGAGTAGTGCTAGCTGGAATGAACCCTCAGAAAGCCACACATGACTCATAAATAGTGGCCAAAACTATTGAATATCTATCGTTTTTGAGCTTGTAAACTTGATATAATTACTTTAATCCTTTTGAAATTATGGGTCCACAATCACTACTTTTAAAGAAGTACAATAGATTTATTTGTCTCATTACCTTTGGACATGACACGTGTCGCTTTAGATCCTGTAAACGACTGTAAAGCAAACTTTTTGTCAATTTGTTAGGTTTTGTGTGTTTTTTCCCCTTCATAATTTCGTCCTGTATTTTACTGTATGGTACATAAGTAAACATGCTCATCAACCTGAACACAGGCAGCATACATAATAACTTATTATGTTGATTATTATTAAGATAATTAATTAAATATAGAGTAAATATCGAATATAGTTGTAGTTATTAAATTATTCAATATTTATTCATATAATAAAATTTTGAATTATTGTAGATTACTTCGATCAACTATTAAGCTGAACTTTGAATAGTGCGTAGATTTGTTTAGTTATGATTATGATAATATAATTATTTTAGTTTTATTTAAGTTTGTAATGGATTTAATTATATATTAGTGTTTATCCTGATAAAAAAATTTGAAACTCTAATCCAAAAAAATTATGAAACACAAGTTTTAATGAATTTTAGTTTATTTACGACAATTAATTAGTAATGACTCCACTATACTTTTCATCTAATTTTAAAGCTAATATATTTCAGAAAAATTAATTCATGTATATTTTTAATACAATTGTATGATAAAATTTCAATTTTAATGATTTTAATTTAGTTAGGAAATTAATTTAATAATTAAATTGATGACTAATATTAATATAATTAAATCTCATGATATGTTAAAAAATATTTTCAATATTTTACAATTTTCATAAAATTATAATAATAAAATCATTCTATATAAAATTTGCTAAGCTCTAGTATCTTACATAGATTTTTGATAAAAAAGAAATTGTAATAAGTTTGGAAAAACCAAAAAGAAAATTCTTTTAAAAGTTTATTTTCCTATTAAATATATATATATAAAAAAAAGAAAAAAAGAAACACATTCATTTTTATGAACAGGTTGGGGTTCTTTTTAAATATGTTTCAAATTTAGAAAATATTTAATTTTTATACATTTGGATAGTACTTAGATTAATTTGGATAGGAAAGAAAATGGTTGAACCAAAAATTTGTGAAGCCAGGCTTTTAATTATATAGTTTGACTCTTTTTTTTCTCTTTCATATCCTCCTTTTTTCTTCTTCTTTGTATTTTAATTATTTTCTAACATAATTAACAAACAAGGGTAGTTTTGGCATTCACAAATAAAAGGGAAGCACAAACCCTAGAAAAAAAGGGATATATAATGGACAAATACATGAAGCTAAGCCCACATTCTTAAATGGCAGCCGCTGCTCAAGTTCTGGATCCGGGAGAAGAAGGAGACAAGAACGCCTATGAGCCTGGCAACTTCTTTATCAATGAAGAATTAATCCGATCACATTAGTTTATTACCAAAAGGTCATGCACCGCGGCAGCTACCCCCGTCTCTGCACCGCCTGCCTCCTCAAAACCCACCCGGGTTTCTTTTTCGGTTTTGATGAATAAAGCAGCGGAGATGGCGAGGATTGCTGCCGAGAAGAGAGCTAAAGAAGCCGCCGGAGGAGAGCTAAGGAGGCGTTGGGTCAGTATTATTACCTGACCTAAAAGAATGATAAATCAATTAACTCAGCCAAAAATTCATTTTTCAGTTTTTGGCAGCAGGAGAGAAGGATGGCAATGGGCTGCGGCATAACTAATTCGCGTGTTGGTACCTTTTCATTTGGTTTTTGGATGGCTTGAAATTCAAGAGTGCATGTACAATATATTGTTTGTTTAAAATCAGAATTTTCAGCAGTTGTATTGAACTACAATAATTGATTTGTAGGCTGTGAGTGGTAGCTCCATTTGAACTTTATGAGTTCAGATTTAAGCTATAAATCATCTTTCATTTCATGCTCTGTTTGATTTATTTTTTGTATAATAATTTGTAAAATTTCTTTAGATAAAAATTTCACAAATTATTGACCGACTCCAATCGCATTACTTTTTTTTACCAAAAGGTATATTACCCAATCCTCAGTTTTCGTTATTTCTTTCATCTTGTCCTTTGACATAGCTTTCTTCACTATCGGCGCCCTCTCCCACAATTCTTGATCTATCGTGGGCCTCAGGCTTCCAATAAGATAGTGCTTGTTCATTAAGCTCTTATAAGTGTCATGTCATCAAGTTGAAAATTAAATAGTTAAAAATAAATATTTAAGCTTAAGAATGACCTTTAAAGTTATAAACTACATATGTGATAACCCGGTTTTTATGAGACTGGTAAATAAGATCATAAACGATAGAAATGTTGGAGAATAAGAAATGATTGAATTTTCAGTAATAAAGTCTTACTACTAGGATGAAATGCTATAATATAAAGGAGGAAAAAGTTACGATTATTCGATTTTATGGTTAAGATATAAAACCCGAATTTGGAGAATAGGAATGTGTAGAGACGACTGAATATTTGAACCTAATTCGTGTGTTAGGAATTAAATATGAAGTAGGTTTTATGAGATTTAAAACCTAGAGTTGATTGAAGCAATATAATTTGACTTATATATATATAGCAAAGTGTTTATACAACGTATAAATACATAATGCACTATTCACAAATATAAATATAATACGGAGTAGAATACCTTCAAGCAATTGGAGAAGATTAGAGGTTAAAATATTAACCTAAACTATGTGTTATGTGATCAAGAATATGTGATAATATTTAATTTAAGAAAAAGATTTTCTCGAAAAATAAACGAAGAAAAATACTATTCACGTGAAAAATGCCTTTTCGTTTTTCGAAATTTCACATTCCCAGATAATGTTTATATGAGGTGGCGGTACGTTTTCTCAAATAAAAAATTTTCTCGAAAATTAGCGAAAACTACTATTCACGAATACGGAGGAGAATACATACAATTTATTAAATAAAAAGAAAATGGGTTAGAAACTTTTCATAAATGAAAAGTTTAGGGAAATATGGATGATGACCAAATTGGCCTTGAGGAAATTTAATATTTACTTTAATGCCTAATTAAGAGGAAAGTGCTCGGAAGGTTCTCTTTTGTGCCTTAAGGACCATTTTGCCTTAGAGAAGTAAGTTAATGACCTTGGTGTCCTAGAGGAAGTTGTTAGGAAATTTTCTAGTGAATGAGTAATAACTATGTCGCCATGGGTTGGTAAAGATTAATGACTAGGATGCCCTTTGAGGAAATTTCAAGGAAACTTCTTAAATGTTGCTTGGTGACTAGATCGCCCTTAAAGAAATAAATAAATGACTTTGAGGTCATAAAGGAAATTGCTAGGAAAGTTCCTAGGAATAACCTAATGACTATTTTTCTCTAAAAGAATTTGTTAATGACCAATGAGTACTAGTAGAAAATTTCTAGGAAAATTCCTAAAGATGTCTTAAAGACTATTTTATCCTTAACTTGCAATGACTAATGACTAATGACTAATGTGCCAACGAGGAAAATTGCTAAGAAGCTTCCTTTGGTAGTTAAGAAACCATGATTTGTTACTAACCTAACTATGCTTAAGTTAATTGTCTACAATTTACCAAAGAAAGAGTTGGTCATTTCCTTTTGTTCCATCTCTTTCCAAAGATAAAAACTTTAGAGAGAATGCTTGAGAGCTCACTTGAGAGAGAGAAGTTTCGGGTGGCTTAGAGGAAGAAGATCCACATGCTTGGCAAAATCTTAGCAAGATGAAACTCCATATAGGGTTTACAAGTTTTCTCAAGCTCTAACCTAGAACTCCTAGATTTAATTCATATTGTTAGATCTAGGTTTGTTGTAGGAGTAAGTTATGAAATGATGGATCATGGTGAATCTAGAGGAACAAGGAAGGTTTGATGGTGAATTTGTAATTAGATCCTATTTTATGAATAATGAGTAAAGAAATCATAGATTGATTATTATTTTGATGAAACCCTAGATTTAAACTTTGTGTTTTCAAAGAAAATAACCTTGTATGGTTAATATATTTAAAAAAAGTTCTATAAGTTTTGATCATTGATTTATAAGTTTGAGGATGATGTTTTTGTGGATAAATCACATTTCATATATGAAAATCTAAGAAGTTTAAAGATTGGGTTTTACTTGAAACCTTAGTTTTCAAAATGTTATTTTAAACAAAATGAGATACTATGTTTTGATCATATTATGGATCTATGAGTCGAAGGAATAAAAACTATGTGAATGGTGTGTTGTCAGAACTATATATATAAGTGTTGTATAAGGTTAGTTATAAAACTAATTTTAATGAATGAATGGAAAGGTATCATGAATGTAAGGACCAAGAATTTTGAGTTACATTATAAATAAAATTGGAAAATTAAATTCTAATTAAATGAGTTATTGTGTGATTTAATTTAAACCTTTATGTGATAATTTGATTGTTGACTATTCGATTAATTTTAGTAAAGGAAGTACGATTAATGAATTTATTAAATTAACGGACTAAAATAAGATTATTTTGTGAGGAACCCTAATTAAATATTTAATTAATCTTGAATATAGCAAGTCCAATTGGATTATATAATTAATGTGAATATTAAATATGTAACAATGTGTTAAACTAGATGAATCTATTTAATAGTCCATGTATGTAATTAATTACTAATGGACTAACTTAGTAAGTTAATTAAACAAGCCCAAGTATTTAATTATGTAATGGACTTGTAGACAATAATGTATGATCATATAATTTAATTAATTTAGCCCAATGCTTAATTTAAATACCAAGTCATGCTAGTAGCCCATTGATTTAATTAACTTAGCCCAAGTGAAATAAAATGTAGTAGCCCAAACATTAGCCTAAATGGTACATTAAGTGAAAGTCAACAAGTGGTCAATGTTGCTACCAAATTCAAATTAAAAAAATAAAGCAAAAATAAGAGGATAAAGATGAGGTGTTGGATGGATAAGAAAATGATCCCTTGGGTCCCATGTAATCTCTTATGTGGCACATTTGATTGGTTAGAAATTTCTAAAAATCTCCATGTAAGCTTGGATTGGATGAAGTTGGTGATAAATCTATACATACATAGTTATATGTATAATTGTTTGAAGATGAGATTTAATTTAATAAGACTATCTTTGATGAACATTAGAATACTTCATTTTTTCAAGTTGTAAGAATTTTAGAGAGAGAAGCTCTTAAGAAAAAGTTGCAAGAGAAGTTAGAGAGAGAAATTCTCTAGAGAAAATAGAGAGTTTTAGTGAGAGAAGGAAAGAAAAACCTTAAAAAAACCATTAAAGCTCCAAGCCTTTGGTAGTTAGAGAGCATTAAAACAATCAAGGGTGAAGCTTTGAATGTCCAACAACTTCATCTTCTACTTTGGAAAGGAAAGGAAGCAAGCTAGCAAGAGCAAAATGTATAAAACTACTCAAAAACCCTAGTTTGATGATCTTCTTTGTGTATTATGTGATTTTTATGGTAAAAAAGTTTAATGTGCTTAACTAGTATATTTTTCTGCATCTATGTTGGTAAGTTTGACAAAAATCTTGAAAACAACTTTATCGGAAAAACATAAAACATAACAGTCCGCTACCGGAGTTACTGTTCACGATTCGTGAGTCGGATTCATGATCTGTCAACTCCGGGTGATAGGTCCATAAGATATAAAGATTCTCCAAGTGGAACCACTAAAAACCGATTTAAAATGAGCAAGATATGAGTTTTCTACCAAAACACCCCACTGATTTCGGGTCTGTGCATAACAGTTCGGTTTGAGGCCATTTTCAGTGACCAAAACAAATCCAAATTGGCTTTTTAATGATGGAATCATATAATTCGGGAAGATACGATTCCATCGATACCTAATAGAACTTAATCGAACTTGTAGATTTCATTTTATTCAAGTTCTTGTGAGAGACCCAAAACTTGGAAGAAAAAAAAACAATATGCCTATTTTTTTTTTTAAAAAAAAAATTGGCATGTTCGATTTTCTTTGATTTTTCTGATTCATTGGGTGAGGCCAGTTTGGGTCCATGTGGGCAAGTTCCGGGTTTGGTTCCAAAAAAGAAAATGTTTGTAATTTAATAAAGAATATTATAAAAATTTAAAATGTAAAATTTTATGTCATTTGGCATTTATTAGAATTAATGGTTGCTTAAACCTTACTAAATTAATACTAATAATAGGAAAATTATTATTAATTACTAATAAATGATAATTGAACTCTTTACATATTATTTAATTAATATAAAATAGTATGTAAAGAAAATTTGGGTAATTAATTATCATTTAGCTAGTAATTAGTACACATTAAAGTTAATAAATTAATTATTTATTATTTGATTAATATTAAAAAATAAGTAAAGTTAATCAATTAATTTATTATTATTTAATATTAAATAATAATTAAAGGATATTAAAGTTAATAAATTAATTATTTATTATTTAATTAATATTAAATAATAAGTAATGTTAATCAATTAATTTATTATTATTTAATTAATATTAAATAATAATTAAAGGATATTAAAGTTAATAAACTAATTATTTATTATTTAATTAAAATTAAATAATTAGTATAGTTAAATAAATAAATAATTATTATTTAATTAACATTAAATAGTAATTAAAGTGGATTAATGTTAATAAAATAATTCATTATTATTTAATGAAGATTAAATAATAAGTAAGGATAATTAATTAATTAATTATTATTTAATTAACATAAATAATAATTAAAGAGGATTAAAATTAATAAACTAATTATTTTTTTTATTTAATTAAGATTAAATAATAAGTAAGAATAATTAATTAATTAATTAATTATTATTTAATTAACATTAAATAATAATTAAAGAGGATTAATGTTAATAAACAAATTGTTTATCATATCATTAATGATTAATGATAAATAAGAAGGATTAATAGTACATGAATAATTAATTATTGAGCAAAGATTACTAATGATAGTTATCATTTATAATGATTAATAATAAATGAGTTAATGAAACAATTATAATAAATTGTTTAAAGGTTTAAATAATTTTATAGGTGATGTTTTAAGTTTATTAAATTAATATTACTTAAAGAGAAGTAATATTTGACTGTTAAATTATTTACCTAAATACAATTAATGGTATTAACAATGTTAAATGATATACAAATTATTTATGAGGTGATATGTGATAGTCATAGGTGATTTTATGGTATATAATTAATAAACTTAATTGTTTAAAGTGAATGATTATATGTTGTACTAACTGATAGGCCAACGTTATAAATGTTAGGTCTTTAAAAGGAGTTTAAATTAAGGAAATTAACTATAAATTGAAAGATAGACAAGTTCTTTAAAGTTACTCAAATTTGTATTTAGCAAGTTTCCTAACTCAAACTCGAGTTATATTTTTAGATTATGTTCTAAGTGGTTTAATTCTTATAAAGTTACTCTACACCCATATGATCATTGTCATTCGCACGTAGTGCAGGTTGAATTCAAGTTCTATTATTGAACTGTAAATCATTTAAAGTTCTTTTTATACATAAACTGTTTAAGAAGCAGTCTATGTCAATTATTTCAGCTAGACCTTTTAGTAGACCTTGTTGTTAAAGTTATCCAAACCTATTGTTAGGGCGGATTCTTGTACTTAGATGAACAATCCATAATGGGGAAGATCCTAAGTATCAAAAAAACGATACATACAGAATAAATGTTATGCATATACATATGGTACGCGAGGCTGATCCCCTCAAGTACAGTATGAAAATATAACCTAAGTGGGTCAATCAAGTGACTGATTCCTCAAAGAAAACGTTTATAGTCTTTTGACCACTCAGCATTTAAATAATCAATTTTCACTCATTAAATTGTGCGGTGATTATATCAAATTCATATTATTAAATCTTTCAGTCATTATTCTTATTCATGGCATATTTTGTATTTATTTTAAACTTGTTGAGCAAACTAGTTGCTCACTCTTGCTATGTCATGAAATTATTACAGCTAAGCCTGAGGGGTTAGGTACAGATAAAGGCAAAGGAAAAGAGAACTTAATTATCTAGATAGATGCTAGTCTGTTCATATTTTATTTAAGACTTATAAGAATGTAATGCAAACACTAATATCCTTTTGTATTTTGTGATGTATGTTTGGTAAAGGTTGTTGACATTGGGACAAAAAAGCCATTGTAATAGACAACATTTGTTTATTTGTTTTTCCGCATTAGTATTAAATTTTATTTAGTAGTGATTGCTTATATTATTGCGTGAGCTCCAAATTCGAGGTAGTGGTACTTGGATTTGGGGGAGTCACAAGTTGGTATCAGAGCTGTAGGTTATAAACTTTAGAAATGCGAAACCTAGAGCCGATGTTGTACATAATGAAATATTATTTCATTTCGTCAATGAATATATTTTATTGTGATACTAACATGCTGTTGTTTTGTCTATTATTATGTCTGTAGGATGACAGATATAGGCGAGCCTAGTAGACTGATGGAGGATGCTCCAGTGGACAAACATATTGTCTGGATCGGGCCATCTACAGTAGGGCCAGTGATTGAGTCACCTACTGTTGAGCGTGAGTGGGAGCTAGGCTGCTGCTGAGGAGGAGCAGATAGCAGAGTCTGAGTCACCAGTACGAGGAGGGGTTATGAGATTTGATGGTGATGATGAGTCTGAGGGACAACAGACAGATTCTGAGGAGGAGTCAGTTGAGGAGCCACTTTCTAAGGATGATCTAATAGGGCATCCAACTAAATGTGCTGATGGCATGGTGATAAGTAGATTTTATTCCTATTTATTAGGTATTATTATGCTTAATTATTTGTGAGTTTTTAAGTATTTTTAGTATTTTAGGTTATTTATTTATTATTATTATTTTTAGTATTTTTATATTATTTTTATATGTTATTTTATAGGAAAAATAAAGTGGAATGGCAAAATGGTAAATAAAGGGTGAAGGGCGACTGGTGGCAGAATTGTAATTATCCGAAAAAATGGAGTCACGCGCCATGCACGTATTGAAGAAACGGACGAAGCTATGGACGACGCCGTATTTCAGAACAGAAGCAGAATGATGGCCGCGCCATGCGCGGACGTGGCCAGGAAGGAAAGAAGTATGCGTGCAATGCGCGCGGCTGGAGCGCTGACCGGTCAAGGGACGCGTCAAGGGCGTGTTTGGTTGAGCGGAAATTGCCCAGAATAGAATTATTTCGCGATTTAAAGCATCAATTTGATTCCATATTGGATTTTAATTCCACATTAGCTTAGGATTATTATTGTACTTCTATAAATACATTACATTATAATAGAGTAGGGGATTAGCAGATTATTAGATATAATTATGAGCTTTCTCTTTATCAGATTTTTCATATATATTATTTTTATTATGTTTGGCTAATTTTCTTATTCAGTTCTAGGAGATTTCAAACCCGATTATAATTAATAGTTAAATAAATTCAGTAATATTATTTATTCTTCCTCATATAAAATTATTTATGATAATCTGTTTTAATTGTTTATTTGATATTGGGTTTGATTGATTTGATTTTGGCCTATTGAGTTGATCAAATTATTATCGATTGCTAGATTTAGGAATTATATTACGTGTAATTGACATTGTTCCTAATCGTTGGTAGTGAACAGTGATAGATGATTGTGGTCAAACTTTTGTTTATTTCTATGGTTATCATGATATAAGTTAAATAGTCCGAGCTTATGAGATTTTTTCTTAGAACAATCTAATTTCCTTGTGATTAATGCTTCCATTATATTAAATTTAGAGAGCTTGTTCTAGGTTGTATAATAGTTAGAATCTAATGAAGAGCTTGTTTTGTTAGATTATAATTAAGGAAAGTTTCGGGTAGCAGAGCTTAATTTGATGTATTCGGCTTTTCCTAAATTTTTAATTTTTTTTCCAGCTTTTGCTCTAATATTATTGGGTGTCATCTAGTTTTATATGGGTTACGTTCAAGAATCACTCTTATTATGTTGCTATAGATCATCAAAATTGGGGTTTCTATTAATATGTTTAAAGATTTTGTGAGATAATTAGTGAAGTTGTTTTATATATATATATATATATATATATATATATATATATATATATATATATATATATATATATCTGTGCGCGCGCGCACGCGCGTGTGGTGGTAGACAAGAACTCTGTGACTACTGGGTTGCAATGAAATGACTTTAGAGGGGCAAAAGAAAAGAAGAAATCTTTCTGTGTCGATTTGTTCTTGAACAAAATTACTTTGATCTATTACACAAATTTACAGGCTCTCTCTCACTAATCAATCAATTCCTCTGATATATGAAATGGGAAATTGAGAATTCTCTGTTAATTGAACTTTTACCATCTCTAATAATCATATCACTGCCTCACCACCTCTTTGTTGATCACCGACAGTGCACAAGGCAGCGTAATCGCCAAGTTTCACTTACATGCACTACCTCCACCTTCACCTAGTTTATAACCTTAAGTATGAGGAGGATGCGAATGGTCATGATGAAGGTAAAGATTCATCTTCTTCTGATGAGCAGGTGACAGAAGTCAAACCAAAAAGATACAAGAGATGGGGAGGAGCTCGATGCATTTTTCTAAGACTTCTTTAGCAACAGGCGATGCAGATGGAGTGAATTGCAAGTCACGTGACTAACATGTGTGACCTTGTTTCCAGCTCAAAACATGTGGCATTTCCACGTCATTCTATACTTTTAATAAAATGTAATGTCTAATTAAAAGATAACGTCTGTTAGCTAATTTTAACAGAATAACCTGATTATATTTTTTTAATTAGTATGATGGTTCAATAACATAAATTAAAAGTTCAGTGACTTAACACACAAAAATCGACAAGTACAGTGGTGGTGTAAAAACTAGTTTTGCCTAGAATTTACTTATTCATAATTTGTAAATAAAGGAGGCTTATGACATCGTACAACTTCTATTTTTCATTAATTTCCTAGATTGTATTTTTGAATTTCTTCAGAAACCTTGGAACCTGATTACTAGTTATTGATGTATTACTCCTATAAATAGGGGGATTTAATGTTGGAGAAGGCAGACTTTAATATTTTGATAATTTTATTATATGTAATTGAGTATTGCTCCTTTCTTTTAAGAATCCTTTTCTTTTGTTCCAAATTTTCATTGATTCTTTTCTTTCGTTATTATCACAGGCATCATTGTTTGACGTTCCTAAGTGATGTTTTGGCTATCTCAAGAAAATCAGGGTTTTTAATTTGTCAAAATTAGGTTCCCCAACATCCCGATCTCTTAATTTAGAAAAAAAATGGCAAAATAAAACTTTTTTGTAGTACGAAAGGAGTAACATATATGCTTATGCTCGACTTGTTCTCTTACCAAAGTTTTTTACACAATTCACCAATCAAAATAAATAAATTTATGCACCTTTTGCCACCATATAAATAGCAGAAGCCAAATACAAAATCTGGTTGTGTTAATGAGCGATTAAGGCTTTAAAAGTACGTTATGAACCAATTTTTTTTTTTTTGATTGGATTACAAAACAGAATTTTTGAATGATTGGATTTTAATTTAATTCAGCATTTCTATTTGAAAATATAAAAAAGGAGACAGAAACTCACCGTTTGGTGAATTACCAATCCGATTGAATTATTTCACGTGTTGATGAGCAAGTCATGATTCCCATCTTCGTCTTCCTCCTCATCTCCTTCTGCTCCTCCCGTCTCAATAACTTTAGCATATATTAAAAACTGAGGGTTTAGGTACCTACATCTCTCCTTTATATAACACATTTTTTTCTAGGGTTTCAGGCCCTTTTTATTTCTAATACCAGAAATACCCTTATCATTTTTCCCCACTCAGACTTGATCTCAGCCATCAATCACTTTTGGGATTTAATCTCAGCCGTCCAAAGTGGTATATATATATATATATATATATTATTCTATTGTACCTTCATTACCAGCGTCTCTCTCTCACTTCTTATTCTCTCATCTCAAAACTCTCTCGTCTCTCATAGTTAGGGCTTCAAATCTGCTTCATGATGTGTTAAAAATTTACTTGTTTTTCACCGATTAATGGGCGATTCTTCATATGATCTTTGCAAATCTAGGCATGTTTTATGTGACGTATGTGTTCTATAAATCCAATCTAATTTTTTTTTATCACATTTTGCTGTTTAGAACAATTTTCACTGATTAGAAGTTGTTTTCATTATAAAACATTCACAAATTTAATTTATTATGTGTGAAGTATGCGAAAATTTTGTGTTGATACAAATTCTAGGTAGATTGGTGTTTCAAAATCAAATTTTAGAGCAAAAAGTCTCGATATAAGATTTTCTCTTGCAAGTTTTTTAAATTAGTTTTACAAAACAAAATGTGTTAGTATGATAGATCTGATAAGTTTTATGATATACATCTACAAGCTTGTTTAGTATCTAAAATCTAATCTAGATCTATGTTTCAACTTGATAATTAGAATAATTTCTCACCAATTAAGTGTGAAATCTTTTATAGATCTGTTTGTTTCAAAATAGCTCTCATGATTAAATGTTGTGAGTTGAACAAGTAATGATTTTTCGCATCATAATGGGCTATTTTCTGAACCAGTTCTATTGAACTACTTGTTCATACCGATTAATAAGTACTATCAACTTATTTTCATGATTATATGGTATCTCTTAGATCTGTGTTCTGTAGAAACTGCACTAAGTAGTTTTTAATAAATTCTCAAATATGAACCATTTTTCTAAAAGGACCTGTTATTTAATCCTGTTTTGCTCATGGTCTTCATAATGTATTAGGGTTGTTTATAAAACTTTGAGATATCTTTGTTAAATTCTTAATTAACTTCTCAATTTAATTTACCATTCAATTGTTTCTCGCAAATTTCTTTTGATCGAGTCACTGACTATTTGTGGTTTATGATGCATGTAATGCCCCCAAGTCTCAGTACTCGCTACTGTAGTGTTGGTTCATCGTGATTTTTGCCATTCAATATGCTCACAAAGTATGAAATCGAATTAAAATATTTCAAGGAATAAATACAAACCAATATCTCAATATTTTTGCATTGAAAGATTTATCAATTTTTGTTACTTGGACGGTCATAAAGGACCAAGAATTCTTTAGGATTGTATTGTAGGTGATCATCCTAGCAGTACTGCCATGACCAGTTGTAACGACCCCGAAATTCGACCCACTTAATTCTCTTAAATTTCATATTTATTAAACATCAATTGCCTTATGTCCAAATTTCGGTCCGTTAATAAATCTTTCATCACCTTCTTTAATCCTTTAAATTGACTTTAAATTATCAATTACCGATTTTTTTCTTCCTCAATTCAATCATTGTATTAAAATATTTGGATATTTAAAATCCTTATATTTTGATCCTAGTCCCTGGATCGTAACCTTAACTTTTTATTTCTTTTACACGTATCATAAAGCTCGTCATTTAAAATTTACTGTTATTTATTTTCATACAATTATTCCTTGTTGCATCATTCATAATCAAACGTATAATAATTTCTAACGTAACAATTAATTTGAACATTCACGGTTCACAATTTAACACTACTCGTCCTATTCAGATCCAACATATATGTACGTACAAAATATTCATGTAACCTTGACAAATTATCCACAATGAATGAAAAATATAACAATAACGTTTCCAACCTTCTAGCCAACTCATCTCTAATTTAATTTGATATTCTTGAAATTTATTTCTTTCCTACAAAAATGTATATTAAACAAGTAATGAGCACAACGGCTCAGCAAGTTCAACAGTTTATGCTTCACATAGCACATACCTTAACATGCTCAGTGTATGTCATACATCATGTGCTTGTGCTTCTACCATAACAATATATCTCATATATATTCATATCATTGCACAAAGTACACATTGTGGTCATATTAATCACGTATCACATAACACATAATTTTTATGCATTTAAAACAAAAATTACATATCATAACAGTCCAACATTTAACATAAAAGGGACTGAAAAACTTGCCTGACGTCAAATTATTTATATTGATAGCTCAAACCCTTAACTCGATCAACCTATGATCATAAAATAATCAAATAATAATTATTTATCTCTTTATGATATTAATTTACTTAATTAATATCATCTCTGGGCCAATTATTAATTTATATGGTTAATTATATTAACCTCGTCCCTTAAATATTAATATAACTTAATATCAACTCCTTCACTTCGGACAACCCGGCTCATCGGACAAATTTTAACATATCTGGTTGTCCCAAAAATTATATTTAATCATTTTATAACCTTTAAACTCATTAGATTAATATTTAAAATATTAAAATATTAATCCCCAATATTTAATATTTTTACAAAAATATTAAATTTAATGCCCAAACATCATTTCTATATTTTTAGTATTTTTCTATGATTTTTAAATAATTTTTAAACATTTATTTCATTTAAAAATAATTTCTGGGGGCATTTTGGTTTTCCGCGCCCTTGGGGACACGCTGGTCATTTTCCTAAAAGTTCAGGGGCAAAATCGTACTTTACCGAGGGTCAGGGACACGCTCGACATTTCAGGAAAAGCCCGGGGGGCACAATTGTAATTTTCCTTCGTTGCGTCGGCCGCGCATGGCGTGCGACCCCTCTCTGCCCACACCAAACGACGCCGTTTGGTCTTTGGCGGACGAAACACAGCCGCGCATGGTGCGGCCCTGCCCCAACGCTCCAAAACGGCGTCGTTTAACGCCTGCGACTGAAAAAAAATGGCTGCCGCGCCATGCGCGCGGCAGCCCAGAATTTCTTTCCCTTCTTCCAGCCAAATAGTAGCCACCTTAGCCAAAATAATTCCATTTTTGAACAAAATTTTCTCAACAAATTTGCTCCAAACATGATATAATTCATATATATACATCCATAAATTATTTGAAATAAATTTTCTAATTATTCACAATTTTTCCAACAATTTATTTTAACACTAATAAACACAAAAATAATTTAATTAAAATACTTTATACCTCCCAAAGCTTGAGAAGTTCCTAGTTGGCACCATTATTTCTCTCCCTCAAGTAGCCATGGTGGTTCACGGTGGTTGGAGGTGGTGGCTCGGATGGTGGTGGCAGGTGGAAGAAAGAAAAGCAAGAGTGGCTTATTGTTCTTCTTTTTCTTTTCTTCTCCTTTTTGGTTCTTTTCCTTTTCTTGCTTAATTCTTTTCCTTTTATAGCCAACCAATTAAATTCATTTGGAAACTTTGCATGAAGTTTCCGGATTTTTCAAGAAAATAAAGTGTAAGTTTCAAATTTAAATACATTACGTAATTATTTTGTGTAATAAATATTTTATATAATATATATAAAATATTTATTTTAACTTACCAAAAATTATAACATGATTTATAAATAATATTAATACCCTTTTTGGGTACTTTGCATGACAATTTTTGTACACGCATAATGACATGCATGTAATTATATGAGGTAATTTATACCTCCAAAATTCATAAAATAAATCATATAACTTATAAAAATTATTTTTCATAATTTTTCACTTCGTTTCTTGAACAACATGTTACACTAACATGTTCACGTTTCCGAAATATTATCCTTCATAAAAGTCATAATAATTTAATTATGCATAAACATAATTTTTAATGAATTAAAACATTCCTTTTTCCTCATTTAATTTCATTTCTTTGCATTTCACCTTAATTTCTTTATATATAAATTATATAATTTAATATTATACAATTTATATAATTACATTCTCCTTTTAAACAATTTCTTAAATTCCTCCATAATTATTAATTAATTATATAATCAATAATTATACATTCATTAATTCTCTCATTAATTTAACCCTCTTATATAAATTATATAATCATTCTTATATAATTTATATAATTATAATTTTCTGCATACATCACTTTAATTTCCTTATATAAATTATATAATTATTATTATATAATTTATATAATTACATTTCTTCTCAATTAATTTCTAAACTTCCTCCATAATTCAAAATCAATAATTTCAATTTTACTAACTTCCTCATTAACTTTTCATAAATTTTCGGATTAATTTAATTATTAATCCCTTAATTTTCATAATTAATAACATATATAATTATAACAATTAAGCATAAACACATATATATATACATATATAATTCATATTTCTTACATTTCCATATAACCTTACTTAAAACATAATTTCTGCACTTCCATAATAATTTAATTGTACAATTTATTGTACATTTACATGAAATTTCTCTTATTCTTAATAAATTATTTTTAAATAATTTATTTGCTTTTCAATTTCTTTAATTCCATACCATTCATCATGATCTCTGTACAGATTTAATTTACTAATAAATTCTCATCCCATACATTAAATCACATAAAATAATAATTAATTTAACAACCTTGATAATTTTATCAATTAAATTCTCATTTAATATTATTAAAGAAATCTTGAAAATTCGGGTCCTCACATTCTTCCCCCTTAACAGGATTCCGTCATCGGAATCATAATTGCCGTAATAATCATACGTATATTATTCATAGCACCTTGCTATACATTTATCTTGATAAATCACAACTATTTTCATAATAATCATATCTTACCTCGTTAATTTCCATAACTCACATGGATAACCCCATAATGGTCATAACTATCAGAATATTTAAATTTTTAACTTAATTCACAATTTCTTTGTAGTATTACATTTCATATTTCTCTAAATTTTTTTTATTAATAACACTTTAATTCGTCTCTTGATACACTTATCAAGATAATTTCTCATTCTCTAAAAAAATTTCTTTCTTTAATCACATGTAACCTTACTCAATCCACTTATTGCATACTTTGCACCTTCATCCTTCTCCTTTTTATTCATAGTCATGACTCTTCTTCACATTCGATAAATCATTCCTTAATACTTCTATCATTTAACACTAGGTTTTAAACACTAATCTTTACATAATTCATCACAATCCTTATTTGAAATTATTCTAAAATCCTGGGTGTTACACCAGTAACATGTTACTTCACTGTAGTACACAGTAACTTGTTAGAATAAGTTCAACAATGAATAAAGATGTTTTGAACCAATGATTAGCTCGTCCATTAACATTCAATTTATGGAACTTTCTGGGTGTGCATTAGCACATGATTACTAAGAAATTTTAGAATTTCAACATCATAGTAGAATTTTTCCTGAGGGATCGTTAAGACTATGAACTCTTTACTTTTCAAAACATTTCTTTGCTAGAGCGTAGCTTGGCTGTAAGGACCAAGAATTTCGAATTACATTATAAATAAAATTGGAAAACTAAATTCTAATTAAATGAGTTATTGTGTGATTTAATTTAAACCTTTATGTGGTAATTTGATTGTTGACTATTCGGTTAATTTTAGTAAAGGAAGTCCGATTAATGGATTTATTAAATTAACGTACTAGCCTAAGATTATTTTGTGAGGAACCCTAATTAAATATTCAATTAATATTGAATATGACAAGTCTAAATGGATTATATAAATTAAATTTAAATTGATTATGTAAGTGTTCCTATAATTATTTAAACAATCCCAAACAATTAATTAAGTGAGGGATTTGTGTGATGTGCTTTGTGGGTTGATATTTAATTAAGCTAGCCCAATTTATTAAGAAGTGGGTAAGTTATTTTGGTAGCCCAATATTGTTGGATTATTATGATCATAGATGGCCCAAATGAAATAAATTGCAAAGCCCATTCCTTGATCCAATTGCTAAAGCTTCTAGAAGATCCATTATTTACCAATTTGACTATAAAAATAAATCAAAAATGGGACAAATTAGAGAGCATGGCTGGTGGTATGGAGGGAGTACTATGGATTCCAAATTTTTATTCAATTTGTTGATTTCATTAGTGTGTGGAACACTCAACCTTCTTGGCTAGAAAATTTTGTAAAAATGTTGAAGTCCAATCTATACATATATATGTTATATGTATAGATTTATACTACTATAAATAGAAGTTAGCTCATTTGGTGGAGAGTTTGCAAAATATTTCAAATATTCTTTATATAGTGTACTAGTGAGTTTTAGTGAGTTAACTAGGCGAGTTAAAGAAAAAGGAAGTGAGTTGTGTAGTGAGTCACTACCGAGTCAAGTGAATCAAGTCATTTTCATCAAGGGGGGTGTTCTTGGATGTCATCACAACTTATTACCTACTTTGGAAAGCAAAGAAAACAAGCCATCAAAAGCAAAATGTATAAAAATTCCTTTAAAACCCTAATGTTGGTTTTCTTTTAAATTTTATGGTAGAAATATTATCTTGGAGCTTTTTATGCTTAGAATCATGCTAGACATGTTTATATAGGATTCCATGTGGTTTAAATGTATAGTGGTATGGATTTATGTAGAAAAATCTAGCAAAATACTTGAAAATATTTTTACCGACGAACAAAACATAGGTTGTACGAATAAATTGCACATTTTAAAATCTACAAATTATTTTTGTGATTTAATAATTTCTGGGAATATATGGATAAGTTAAGAAAAAAATCCCTTTGGAATCACCCAAAAATGTGTTAAAATGAGTAAGTTATGCATTTTTGACCAAACACACCTCACTGCCCAAGTTATTGCATGAACAATCCACTTTAAGCCTAATTTCTGAAATGAAAACTTATCCAAAAATGGTGTTTGAGCACAGAATATTGTAGTTCGGGAAGTCACGATTCCATCGATACCTAGTAGAGCTCCATCGGAGTTATAGAACTCAAATTATTAAGGTTTTTCTCCAAGACCCCAAAGTTAGACAAAAATCTGGAAATGAGTAATATTTCTGCCGGTTTTTTTTCATGAACCGGCCGGAACTTTTCGGCGACCGGTTCACCGGAATTATGACCGGTTCCGGCGATGGGTCCTTGACGGAAGTTACTTGATTTTTCATGTAGTATTTTATAAAAATATTTTGTATTTTTAGCATGTCATTTGGTAATTTCCATAACTAAAATATGATTAAACCTTACTAACTAAAGGAAAAATGATAAATTAATATTTTTAATTTCTGAAAAATCATAAAACTGCTAATTACTTATTATTTATGTAATATTAAATAATAAGTAAGATTAATTAATAAATTAATTATTTTTAATTGTATTTAAGGTGTAAATAGTGCACTAATTAGCTATTAATTAGTTAGTAATTAGATAAAATTACTAATAAATTATTATTAAATATTAAATATGTGATTTAAGTATTTAATAATAATATATGCATGATAAAGTAAATAAATTAATTGTTTATTATTTAATTTATAATTAAATAGTAAATAAAGATAAATAGTTAACTAATTATTATTTAATTAATATTAAATAATAATTGAAAAGAGATAAAATTTATAAATTAATTATTTATTATTTAAATAATAAATAAAGATAATTAAGAAACTAATTATTATTTAATTAACATTAAGTAATAATTAAAGAATGATTAATTATTATTTAATTAAGATTAAATAATAAGTAAGGGTAATTGCTTAATTAATTATTATTTAATTAACATTAAATAATAATTAAATTAGGAATAAATGAATAAATTAATAAATTAATTATTTATAATTTAATTAAGATTAAATAATAAGTAAGTATAATTAATTAATTAATTATTATTTAACATTAAATAATAATTAAAGATAATTAATGTTAGTAAACTAATTATTTATTATTTAATTAAGATTAAATAATAAGTAAGGATAATTAATTAATTGATTATTATTTAATTAACATTAAATAATAATTAAAGATAATTAAAGTTAATAAACTAATTATTTATTATTTAATTAAGATTAAATAATAGGTATGGATATTCAATTAATTGATTATTATTTAATTAACATTAAATAATATTTAAAGATAATTAAAGTTAATAAACTAATTATTTATTATTAAATAATAATAAATGAGGATAATTAATAAATTAATTATTATTTAATTAATATTAAATAATAAGGTAATTAAGATTAATACTTTAATTATTTATTATTTAATTAACTTTTAAATAATAAATAAACATAATTAGTTATTATCTATTGTAAAATAATGACTAAAGGTAATTAATTAATTACTCTTTAACTGATATTAAATAGTAATTAAATGAAGATAGAGTTAATATTATAAAAAGAATTTAATTAAACAATGATAGTAAATTGTTTAAGAGTTTAATAAGTGTTTAACACTCAAGAAAAATAATATTGATTAATTAAATCATTAATATAAGATCAATTAAATGTCTTATATGATTAATATAAAATTATATGTGTTATGTGATTCATTATTTAGCATAGATAAGTGTTTAAAGTGCACGATTATATGCTATACTAATTGATAGGCCAACATTATTAATGTTAGGACATCAATAGGAGTTTAAATTAAGCAAATTAGCCGTAAGTCAACAAACAGACAAGTTCTTTAACCTTACTCAAATTTGTATTGAGCAAGCTTCCTAACTCTACTCAATATTATTGTGCTAATTCTTAAATCTTGAGCTTATATTATATCGCAAGTTATTCCACAATAATATTATTGCAAATCGTATATATTATTTGAATTCATATTCCATTCTTAAATTATGAATTGATTAAAGAAGAAGTCTAAGCCATTGTTCGGCTAGATCTATGTGAAATTTATTTTGAAAGCTATCCAAGCCATAGTGGTACGAATTCTTAGACTGAGAAGAACAACCCATCATGGGGAATAACCTAAGTATCGAACAAACGATACAAACAGAATAAATGTTATGCATATACACATGGTACGAGAGGCTGATCCCATCAAGTACAATTCTGACAAAGTAACCTAAGAGGGTCAATCAAGTGATTGATTTCCTCAATAGTAGTTCATGGTCCATTTGACCACTCAGTAGTTAAATAATCAATTGTCACTTCTTTATTTTGTGCATTGATTTTATTTTTCATTGTTGAGCTTCTTTTATTAAATCATTCAGTTGATATTCTTATTCAGTGGCGGAGGGGAGGGGGGTCCTGGGGGGTCCACGGACCCCCCTGTCATCGGAAGGGAGTGTATATATTTTATGTATTTTATTTTGATGCTGGGTGCATAACGGCATAAATTATATATATTATGTGTTTTATAAGATTTTTATTCATTTGTAAATGCATAAAGAAGTTTAAACAGGAATTTTTATAAATTGTTGTGTCAAATACATAAAGAATTAAAGATGGATATATAGGTGTCAGCCCCCTTTATGCCAATCAAATATTCTGATGAACTGTTGATTTTAAACTATAAATAAAATCGAAACAAAAAATATGAGTTATTCACAACTTCAATTAAAGTACTGCACATGTAAGACTGGTGCTATACATGTTCTTGTCGTGCAGTTGACTAGACACAAATATCACACACTAAATATACCCTTTTTTTTGTAAATTTTTATTATTTCTGGGTAATAGACTATATGTTATAGTCAATATCTTTAAAATAAAATGATTTATATTGTGATATTTATGTAAGTCAACTTTTTTATCGTCAATTATAGGGATTAATATTAATGATAAATCATTTGGAGAGATGTCTAATAAATAAAATCCTCTTATAATTTTATCTATTCTCATATATTAATATATTTTTCAATTGTAATTCAGCATAAATTACTCAAAACTAAGAATTAATCAATATATAAATTCATAACATGAACAAACACGAAAAAATTGTCTCACCCCAGCAGGAAAATTATTTGTACGTACTTAATCCTAAGAATTCGTTCTCCAATTTTAGTCTTCCAAAGTTGGTTCGTCTTGCAGAACTATATCCACAAGACTTTTCAATGGATGATCAAATGGAGCTTAAAGAACAATTAAAGATGTGGATTTCTGAAATGAGAGAAAATGCAAGATTTTCTAAATTAGAAGATGTCGGAGAACTTGCAACTAATATGGTTGAGGTGGGATATCACACTACTTTTTATTTGGTATATCTTCTTATCAAGTTGGCTTTAGTTTTGTAATATCCCAAATATTTTAAAAATAATCTGTCAAGATATGATAAAGGTTGTTAATTTAAAAGCCTAAAAACGATTGCTCAACAATACATTGAGTTATATTAAAGATTAAAAACGACTCGAAACTACGATTCGTTTACGATTAGAGGTTAAACTTTTAACCTAAACTATGTGTTATGTGATTAGTAAAGCTTGAATTGAGCTTTTAAATGTGCTATGTGAATTACTTATGTGTAGGAATTCGTGTTTCGGTTCAAGTAATTAACCTTAACACTTATTAAAATCGAAAAGTTATTTAAAGGTTAAAACCTAAAAACCTAATTCTAGGGTTTGGAAAACCTAAACTAGGGTTTGGTTAAACTTAGAAAAGGTTAAAACCTAAACCCTAAACCTAGAAACCCTAAGGGTTCAAACCCTAAGGGTTATAACCTAACCCTAATCACTATTCACAAATACACGTATAATACGAAAATTATACGGATAGAATACGAAAATAATACGAGAATAATACGAAAATTATACGGTATAAATACGAAAAAGTCAACTGTGAATAGTAAAAGTCAAGTATACAAGTTAGTAGAGAATTAACTAATGTTGAGTTAGTTGTTAACTCTAGTTAGTAGATAAAGTTAAAGCCTAAGCCAAGCCAAAGAATAAACCAAACTTGAAGCCAAAGTTGGAGCCAAGCCAAACTTGGAGCCAAAGTATAAACCAAACTTGGAGCCAAAGTGGGAGCCAAGCCAAACTTGGAGCCAAAGTATAAGCCAAACTTGGAGCCAAAGTTAAAGCCAAGCCAAACTTGGAGCCAAAGCTTGATTGTCATTTTTACCATTTTACCCTAACTTGGAAAATCCTATAAATAGGAGTCTTCACTCTTCATAATCCTTACCAATTCACCAAGTAAATTAGAGCAACAAAGCTAGAGAGATATATTGATAGATTAATCTTGTTGATGAGTATTGAAGCCTTGCACAAATTGTTGTCAAAGCTTGCACTCCAAGAGGTAATCTCTAGTTGTTATTATGTAATTTTTCAATTCGTAGAGTATATGTGAATAGCTATAATGCTCGATTTATTTTATGTCTAGAGTAGTGAAATATAAATTATAAGTAGTTATACTGTCCATTTCATTTCAAGTATTTAGTTAAAAAGCTCAAAACACAAGCCGTTACGATGTTCGATTTTTCTTATCGTTCTTCGTGTTCTTCGTGTTCTTGAGTGAAAGTCATAAATTTCCTTATAAGTAGGTTTATGATTTTGTAATTTAGTGTTATGGGATGATGAAACATGATGGCCTTGCTAAGTAATGCTTGTGGCATCAAGTTTTAGTAGTCGAAACGAAGAACGATGAAACTTTGTTCTTCGTGTTCTTCGATTCGTTCTTCGTGTTCTTGAGAAAAAGTCATGAAATCTTATATAAGTAGGTTTATGATTTTGTTATTTTTATGTTATGAAGTGATACGGAGTGTTAGAACATGTTATCCTAGCAAATTAATGCTTGAGGTATCATGTTTTACCAATCGGATCAAAGAAAGTTAAGTCTAATCTAGTCGCAGAATATTTTTGCGAATTTCCGAAAATTTAAAGTCTGAGTCTGCCTTAGAAACCTAAATAAAAGTTGTAGCTCATGAAATTCTAAGCAATTTAGACTCAAGAATCACTCAAAAATGTTTTCGTATGACAAAGTTATGGCTGTTACTATAAAAGAGGTCAGAAATATGAATCAGTTTTAGAGCAGTCACCTTTAGGCCGAAATCTGTACAAATCTGTCAGGAATCTCGAACTTTTTTCTGAATGAAAGTTGTAGAGACGGAAGTTACGAACGCGTGGAATTTTGAACGACTAAAAAATGTTTTAAAACGAAGAAGTTATGGCCGTTTAACTGAGCCGGGGTCTGGCAGTCCAACAATCTGCCCAAATCCGAAATTTTGGCTTAAAAATGAGTTTTTGAGTTAGCCAATTTTCCAAATAATTCCACCTATTGAAAGAGTTTAAATAAGTTAATATAAGACTTATGAAGTTATATAATACGATGAATCTAACCGCTTATGCACTAAATGACTGTGTAGGGTTTAACGCTCCGCCGGAAAACCCTAGTTTCAATTTGAGGCAAGTTCTAAACTTTTATGTGTTATTTAGTATGTTCTAAGATTGTTCATGTTATTATGTGATAGTTTATATGTGAAAGTACATGAATGAAGGTCTTATGTGATTAAATGATTAAGTGTTAGTTATTGATTAACTGTTAAATGTTAATTGATATTTGATGATGCATATGAGTATGTATAAAATATGTTTATTGTTAAGCATAAATTAATATGATTATTAACTGAGATGTATGTTCAGTCAAAGCATGTTAAAGTTTATATGAAAGCATAAACTGTGTATGTGATAATATGTTAGACTTGCTGAGCCGTCGTGCTCATTCTTGCGAATAAAACCTTATTTGCAGATTAAAGATGAACGTTAAGAAGATCTTGAACGTAAAGATGAAGCGTAGATTAGGTTTTCATGTTTATTACTTGTATTTGTATAAGTCATAATGACTGTTGTAATACGAACAAACAAACATGTAACCGAATATTGAATGAATGATATAAATTATTATCATCAGGATGTTGTTATTTCTTTAAATTTGATATAATGTAGAATTGTTAAATATTAAAACAATGTCGATAATGATCTATTTATCTGGATGAGGATCGGTAAATAACTTGTGAGTGCTGTACATCTGAGACAGAACTAAGCGATGTTGACTGGTCAAATCCATCGTTAAGGTTCCTCGGACCCAGGTATAACTCGTTATTACTATTCTGAATACCATATAAATAGGATTATTGATATGAAGAGATATCTTTGTATATTGATACTTGTAGTACGAATGAGACCGTTACAAGTGGACGTATATAGAATATTTAAATCCTAAGGTTAAAATTAAACTGTTATATATGGTTTTATCCATTTATACGGATGAAATACAAGTTGATACTTGTATACTTATGAGACTGAGATTAAGTTAAGATCCAGGGACAAAGTTAAGAGAAATTTTTAACGTATAGTCTAAAATAAGACTAATTCAACCAATATGATTATGGGATCATTGGTTAAGTCGATAGATGTACGAAATTAACGTACAAGGTCCGCCGCGTGGAAAGCGCGGGGATTTTGGGGGCGTTACAAGTTTTGCCTGTTGCGACTGTTAGTGTGAAACGAGTATTTTATGCGATGAATATTGTTAAGACAGATTTGCGCAACAAGATGGGAAATGACTTTTTCACCGACTGTTTGGTGTGCTATGTCGAGAGAGATGTTTTTAGGCGCATTGATAATGAAGTGATTATCCAACATTTTCAGAGCATGAGAACTCACAGGTTGGATTTACCACCTTTACGGTCTGAACTCCGAAGAGAGACTCCGCCGTTCTAGTACCGGACTAAGAGGCCGTCGAAAAAAAATTTACATGCATAATCCGGACCCCCTCGCTAAAATTCTCTGGCTCCGCCACTGTTCTTATTCATTTATGACATAATTATTGTTATTCATTTAAATTGCTGAGCAAGCTAGTTGAGCCAACCTTCTCTTTCCAATTTATTTTTCCGATAATGGAATCTTGTAATTTTTGGATGGTTGAGCTTTTATGGTCTCAATCATGCATTATTGTAAGCTCAAAAATAAATATGATTTGACTTTATAGTCAAGAGTGTTTCAAATGATCTATTAACAATGCCAATTAATTCAACTATAGTTTTTGAAGGCTTTTGATACTGCAATGATTGAATAGCACGAAAAAATCCAAGACCCAAAATATTCATATCTGAAGAATTCCGGGGATGACACATCAGACGAATATCAAAGCCATCTTTTGATGCAGCTTCACGAAATTCTTTGTCGTTGGACTTGATATGTGTTCTTGCATTGCCTTGGTAAATGGGTTTTCTGGAATGTTCACTCGGCCAATTAGGCCACTTAACTCGATTGGCTGGAAGTATTTTTTCAATCAAGAACGATCTTACTATGTTTTTCCGGAGTTAATTGTCTCTCTACTGTTCTAGCAATCCGATTTACATTACTCCTTTTAGCTGGCTCCCTAGTGATGAAAGGAATAACATAGTCTGACTACTCTTAAGTTCAGGCATTGCTCGAACTTGATTCATATTGCCTTTTTAGCATTTGTGGAGAAAATCTAATCATTTTAGGTAGTTTTCCCTATAGGGAGTTTGTTTGCAGCCGTTGTCCCCATTTCTACTAGAGGGGGAGATTTGTTAGTCAAGCCTGCATGCACTAGAAGTAGATTTATTAGTCAACATAGTCTGACAACACTTCTATTTCCCATGCACTTCTATTTAGGTTTTATACATGTACTGGGTGGTGGAGGTGCTTCCTATAATTGTTTTTGTGCATATGGTGCTGCAGAGTGGAGTAGTGCTAGCTGGAACGAACCCTCAGAAAGCCACACATAAATAGTGGCCAAAACTATTGAATATTTATCGTTTTTGAGCTTGTAAACTTCATATAATTACTTTAATCCTTTTGAAATTATGGGTCCACAATCACTACTTTTAAAGAAGTACAATAGATTTATTTGTCTCATTACCTTTGGACATGACGCTTTAGATCCTGTAAAGTGTAAACGACTGTAAAGCAAACTTTTTGTCAATTGAACTTTTTGTCAATTTGTTAGGTTTTGTGTGTTTTTTCCCCTTCATAATTTCGTCCTGTCTTTTACTGTATGGTACATAAGTAAACATGCTCATCAACCTGAACATAGGCAGCATACATAATAACTTATTATGTTGATTATTATTAAGATAATTAATTAAATATAGAGTAAATATCGAATTATATAGTTGTAGTTATTAAATTATTCAATATTTATTCATATAATAAAATTTTGAATTATTGTAGATTACTTCGATCAACTATTAAGCTAAACTTTGAATAGTGCGTAGATTTGTTTAGTTATGATTATGAGAATATAATTATTTTAGTTTTATTTAAGTTTGAAATGGATTTAATTATATATTAGTGTTTATCCTGATATAAAAATTTGAAACTCTAATCCAAAAAAATTATGAAACACAAGTTTTAATGAATTTTAGTTTATTTACGACAATTAATTAGTAATGACTCCACTATACTTTTCATCTAATTTTAAAGCTAATATATTTCAAAAAAATTAATTCATGTATATTTTTAATACAATTGTATGATAAAATTTCAATTTTAATGATTTTAATTTAGTTAGGAAATTAATTTAATAATTAAATTTATGACTAATATTAATATAATTAAATCTCATGATATGTTAAAAAATATTTTCAATATATTTTACAATTTTCATAAAATTATAATAATAAAATCATTATATATAAAATTTGCTAAGCTCTAGTATCTTACATAGATTTTTGATAAAAAAGAAATTGTAATAAGTTTGGAAAAACCAAAAAGAAAATTCTTTTAAAAGTTTCTTTTCCTATTAAAGATATATATAAAAAAGAAAAGAAAAAAAGAAACACATTCATTTTTATGAACAGGTTGGGGTTCTTTTTAAATATGTTTCAAATTTAGAAAATATTTAATTTTTATACATTTGGATAGTACTTAGATTAATTTGGATACGAAAGAAAATGGTTGAACCAAAAATTTGTGAAGCCAGGCTTTTAATTATATAGTTTGACTCTTTTTTTCTTCTTTCATATTCTCCTTTTTTCTTCTTCTTTGTATTTTAATTATTTTCTAACATAATTAACAAACAAGGGTAGTTTTGGCATTCACAAATAAAAGGGAAGAACAAACCCTAGAAAAAAAGGGATATATAATGGACAAATACATGAAGCTAAGCCCACATTCTTAAATGGCAGCCACTGCTCAAGTTCTGGATCCGGGAGAAGAAGGAGACAAGAACGCCTATAAGCCTGACAACTTCTTTATCAATGAAGAATTAATCCGATCGCATTAGTTTATTACCAAAAGGTCATGCACCACGGCAGCTACCGCCGTCTCTGCACCGCCTGCCTCCTCAAAACCCACCTGGGTTTCTTTTTCGGTTTTGATGAATAAAGCAGTGGAGATGGCGAGGATTGCTGCCGAGAAGAGAGCTAAAGAAGCTGCCGGAGGAGAGCTAAGGAGGCGTTGGGTCAGTATTATTACCAGACCTACAAGAATGATAAATCAATTGACTCAGCCAAAAATTCATTTTTCAGTTTTTGGCAGCAGGAGAGAAGGATGACAATGGGCTGTGGCATAACTAATTCGCTTGTTGGTACCTTTTCATTTAGTTTTTGGATGGCTTGAAATTCATGAGTGTATGTACAATATATTGTTTGTTTAAAGTCAGAATTTTCAGCAGTTGTATTGAACTACAGTAACTGACTTTGTAGGCTGTGAGTGGTAGCTGCATTTGAACTTTATGAGTTCAGATTTAAGCTATAAATCATCATTCATTTCAGGCTATGTTTGATTTATTTTTTGTATAATAATTTGTAAAATTTCTTTAGATCAAAATTACACAAATTATTGACCGACTCCAATCGCATTAATTTTTTACCAAAAGGTATATTACTTAGTTTTCTTTATTTCTTTCATCTTGTCCTTGGCCTTTGACATAGTTTTCTTCACAATTGGCGCCATCTCCCACAATTCTTGATCTATCGTCGGCCTCGGGCCGCCAATAGGATAACGCTCGTCCATTAATCTCTTATAAGTGTCATGTCATCAAGTTAAAAATTAAATAGTTAAATTTAAATATTGAAGCTTAAGAATGACGTTAAAAATTATAAACAACATATGTGACAACTTGGATTTTTATGAGACTGGTAACTAGGATCACAAATGATAGAAATGTTGGAGAATAAAAAATGATCGAATTTTGAGAAATAAAGTTACGACTAGGATGAAATGCTATAATATAAAGCATTAAAAAGTTACGATTATTCGATTTTAGGGTTAAGATATAAAAACTGAATTTGGATAATAGGAATGTGTTGAGACGACTGAACATTTGAACCTAATTCGTGTGTTAGGGATTAAATGTGAAGTAGGTGTTATGAGGTTTAAAACCTAGAGTTGATTGAAGGAATATACTTTGATGTATATATATAGCAAAGTGTTTATACGACGTACAAATGCAGAATCCACTATTCACAAATATAAATATAATACGGAGTAGAATACCTAAGAGCAATTGGAGATGATTAGAGGTCAAAATATTAACCTAAACTAAGTTTTATGTGATTAATAATATGTGTTAATGCTTAATTTAAGAAAAAAAATTGTCGAAAAATGAACGAAGAAAAATACTATTCACGCGAAAAACGCCTTTTCGTTTTTTAAAATTCAACATTCCCAGATAATGTTTATATGAGGTGGCGGTACGTTTTCTCAAATAAAAATTTTACTTAAAAATTAGCGGAAATTAATATTCAGGAATACAGAGGAGAAGACGTACGATTTATTAAATAAAAAGAAAATGAGTTAGAAACTTTCCATTAAATAAAAAGAAAATGTGTTAGAAACTTTCCATAAATAGAAAGTTTAGGGAAATATGGATGACGACCAAATTGGCCTTGAGGAAATTTAATATTTGCTTTAATGCCTAATTAAGAGGAAAATGCTCGGGAGGTTCCCTTTTGTTCCTTAAGGACCATTTTGCCTTAGAGAAGTTGTTAGGAAATTTCCTAGTTTATGAGTAATAACTATGTTGCCCTTGGTTGGTAAGGATTAATGACTAGGATGCCCTTTGAGGAAATTTCAAGGAAACTTCCCAATTGTTGCTTGGTGACTAGATCACCCTTAAAGAAATAAATGAATGACTTTGAGGTCCTAAAGGAAATTGCTAGGAAAGTTCCTAGGAATAACCTAATGACTATTTGTCCCTAAAAGAATTTGTTAATAACCAATGAGTATTAGTAGAAAATTTCTAGGAAATTTCCTAAAAATGTCTTAAAGGCTATTTTATCCTTAGCTTGCAATGACTAATGACTACTGTGCCCATGAGGAAAATTCCTAGGAAGCTTCCTTTGGTAGTTAAGAAAACATGATTTGTTACAAACCTAACTATGCTCGAGTTAATTATCTACAATTTACCAAGTGAGAGAGAAAGAGTTGGTCATTTCCTTTTGTTCCATCTCTTTCCAATGATAAAAACTCTAGAGAGAATGCTTGATAGCTCACTTGTCATAGAGAGAGAGAGAGAGAGAGAGAGAGAGAGAGAGAGAGAGAGAGAGAGAAGTTTCGGGTGGCTTAAATGGAGAAAAAGAGCAAGCTTGGCAAAATCTTAGCAAGAGGAAACTCCATATAAGGTTCAAAATGTTTCTTAAGCCCTAACCTAGAACTCCTAGATTTAATTCATATTGCTAGATTTAGGTTTGTTTTGGGAGTATGTTGTGAAATGGTGGATCATGGTGGATGTAACGCCTCCAAAATTCCCGCACTATTGCTACGGCGGACCTTGTGAATTAAACTCTACACATTTATTGACTTAACCAATGATCCCATAATCATATTGGTTGAATTAGTCTTATTTTAGACTATATATTAAAAATTTCTCTTAACTTTGTCCCTGGATCTTAACTTGATCTCAGTCTCATTATTTATACAAGTATCAACTTGTATTTCATCAGTATAAATGGATAATACCATATATAACAGTATAATTTTATCCTTAAGATTTAGATATTTTATAACTTCACATGTTCCAATATCCCCGACATTAAATCATTAGGACGCCTTTTGGGAACAGAGAATCTCGCGGTGAATGTTTGTATCTTCACCCGTGATAAATGTTTATATCTTTATCTGTGACAAATGGTTATATCTTTATCCGGTGCAAAATTCTCTTTCTGTACAGAACATTACCCAACTAGTTAAAACCCTCACTTGAAACATATTTGGTTGTAGTGATATCTTTTCATATCAATAATCCTACTTATCTGACATTAAGAATATTAAGAATAGTAATAACGAGTTATACTTGGGTCCGAGGAACCTTAACGATGGATTTGACCAGTCAACATCGCTTAGTTGTATCTCGGATGTACAACACTCACAAGTTATTTACTGATCCTCATTCAGATAAATAGATCATTATCAATACTATTTAAAATTTTAACAATTCTAAGTTATATCAAAATAAAGACATAACAACATTAATCCAATGATAATAATTTATATCATTCATTTAATATTCAGTTACATGTTTGTTTGTTCGTATTACAACAATCATTATGACTTATACAAATAAAAGTAATAAACATGAAAACCTAGTCTACGCTTCATCTTTACGTTCATGATCTTCTTAACGTTCATCTTTAATCTGCAAATAAGGTTTTATTCGCAAGAATGAGCACAACGGCTCAGTAAATCTAACATATAGCACATACACAGTTTATGCTTTCATATAAACTTTAACATGACTTGACTGAACATAATTCTCCATTTAATATCACATATAACTCACATTCCAACAATTTATATCACATTGACACACAAGTGTATAAATTATGTTCATAACTCGTAACCATAACACATAACAGTTAGAAGGTTTGCAAACATCAGTTAAAGACTTCACATAACATCTATCACATAACAACAAGACATTATACATCTTACTTATCATTTTAATAATACTACATAAGTAGCACATAACAAGAGTTAGAAGACTTGCCTTGAAACCATTTTAGGGTTTCCTGGGAAATTGTTAAACGCCTACAAAAAGGGTTACGTGTCCTCGAATGTTAGTTTATCAAATTTTCCTTTTGAATAAATCTTAGAATAACTTAACTAGACTATTTCCATTGGTGGAATCATTTCATTAAGTGGCGAACTCAAAATCGTAATTTTAAGCCCCAAAATTCGAATGGTCCATCAAAATTTTCAACTTTTACCTCTTTTACAGTGACAGCCATAACTTTGTCATACAAAAATATTTTTGAGTGATTATTGAATCTAAATTGCTTATTGTTAACGCCAAATTTTATAACCCGTTGAAAATCATGAAACAACCAGGAAAATCAAACGTCAAACACCAATAAAACAGGAAAAAGTATTATGAAGACACAGGAATTTATATGGAAACCCAACAGGGAAAAAACCACGGATAAAAGGGTAATTTCACTAGTATGATGGTAGTGTTTACAAACTTTCTCAATTACAATAGAGAGCTTATTTGCTGGAAAATAATGGTTCTGAATATGAAAAGTAGTAAGGGCGGTTTGATAATGATAATATCTTTCTCCACTCCCATGCAAGTCTCTATTTATATGAGCGTACAAATATTAGAAAGAGTGTAGGGCCAAAAGCCTCAAACTGTGTATGGGCCAGCAACTAAAAAGCCCATGTCCCACGAGGGTCCCCTATTTGGACTATAAAAGAATCAAAATGTTAAAAGGAAAGCCCAGCCCAACAAAACAATATAGACCGGCCCAAGCCTCATTCTGATATCCAGATCCCAACATTGCCCCCCACTCTCCTACTTTAAAGGCTTTAAATAGGAGAGTAATTCAAACGCCCTCATTTCCCTTGTTACTGGTTGCACCCAAACAATCCTTAACCTCTTCGTCTGATGCATAACTATCATTACCCCTCCACGTTACCCAAAAATAGCCGCATGTTGAACTTCGTGTGCCATTTCCCCCTCAATAAAAACCCCATAAATTTTTCTTAGAACGCACAACTCCCTTTCTGCAAATTTCGATTTCTATCTTCTTATCTTCGAAAACAAGAAAAATCCCAAAGCTACTATCTCTCCAAAACCCATGGCAGCCCAAGGTCACGCTTCCTCATCCCAAGCCCCAAACAGTCAGACATCTCCGTTTGATAGAGAGAGAGAAAACATTATTCGTAGAAATTATAGAGATGCTCCGGCAGCGAACACCCCCTCCTCCATAACTCCGACCCAACTCGACTCAATCCGTGTAGATTACCGGATTCCCCTTCAGTATGAGCTCCGTGTCCCCAAACCCCATGAGAGAATGTACTGGCAGTTCGAGGGAGGTTGGATAGGGGTCCCGACATGGACCCTTAAACATGGTGTCCGATTTCCCCTTCATTCCTTCATCACCGAATTCCTAGGGTTTATGGGAATCGGGTTCTCCTAATTAGTCCCAAACTCTTACATCCACATAATTTGTTTTATTTCCCACTGTAAAGAACAGAATATAGTACCAGCCTTAGATCTATTTCTAAGTTATTTCAAGCTTATCAATTCGAAAGAAAAGGGTTTCAAGGTTTTGACCCGATATGCCAACAGAAAGGTATGGATGACAACTCCATCCAGTAACAAAGAATGGCATTTTTCCTGGTTCTTCCTCCGAGGAACCGATACCGTACTAATGCAACCGTGGGGGGAGCCGAGCAAAACGTCTCTAGGCTTCGACCACGTCGAGGACGTCCGAGAGGTCGATCTCGAGAAGCTTCTGTCCACAATGTCGAACACCCCCTGGCCTACCAGTCTTCTCAATAATCCCGACTGGCTTTTCGATCACGGAAGTAAGTACTCGAACCATCCGAAGGTGTTAACCTTACTTTAATTTATCTGTCTTAATCTAGATCCATTTTATGCACAGCAGTGCTCTTTCGTAGCTCTGAAGAGAACATCACGGGTCAACCTCTGATCTCTCAAGGACAAGCCCAAGAGGGACCCATCTTCATATCTTCTCCAACCCCTTCGGAAGAATCCGATCCTCCCGCCGAACCCTTGGTCTGAAGACCGAGACCTTTTTCTTCTTCGGCAACTTCGGGGGAAGATCCCTTGGCTCAAGGAGCCAATTAAGCCTTACTCCTCACAAAGTCTGCCCCCCGACACCACAAATATCAATCCCTCCATTCCAATAGCCATGACCGATCCCTCCTCGGAGGGCCCAAAAGAAAAAGACCCACAAAAATTCAAAAAAGAGAACTGTTTTTGAGATGTCCAAATCGGAACTCAGAAAACACATGAAGGCCAAAAAACCAAAACCTTCACTTCAGACAGACCCACCAATATCGACCCAGACGGATGTTCACCCAACGCCCGATCAACCCAAAACTCCAACCCCCGAACCAACCCAACAAACATCCCCCGAACCAATCAAAGAAAAAATACCAGACCAACCACCCCAACAAACACCAGGTCAAACCAGTAAGTCGGCTGGTAAACGACCGATAGGTGACCAATCCGAACCCCTGGAAGACCCCCTACCGGAAACTGGCCCCTTCCCGGATGGAGATCCCCCTCGTCAGCCGAGTACCACCACCGGTGCATCCCAAGCTCTTCCTACCTTCTTCCCAAGCGATTCTGACAATCAACTCCCCTTCACGGCTTACAACGCTTTCAATTTTTGAGCCGATAACGAAATCTTCCATGACTACACTGATCGGGAGCTCATCTTTGCCACCACAATTCATCAAGGCCGAGTAAGATCTACTTTCTTTTCAAATTACTCTAAGAGTTTTCATGGTTCTGATTACTTTAAATTTTTTCAGGCCTTAGCCACCTTCAGTCGTCTTCTGGACCGAGAATCAAAACCGGGAAACAGTGATTCAAGGGCAAAGAGAATGAAGTCCAAATACAAGGCCCTAAAGAAGAAGAATAAGCAGCTCACTCTGGATAACCTGAGCCTCAAAACCTCCAATGAAAATCTATAAAAACAATTCGAGGACATAGTCGACATAAACAACCAAAGGACCGAAGAGATCACCCGACTTCGGAATGAGAACTCCGAAACGCTGAAGAGTGCTCAGCAACAAGCTGAGGAACTTGCCCACCTGAAAGAACAGAACACCCAACTGTCCTCAGACATTCAACGCCAACAAAACGCCAATGAAATCCTGAGGGAACAGGCTCGCCTTGGGACCCCCGAATTACGCTATCAAATCCTTGAGAAGTACAGATCTTCTCCCGAACTGTTAGAGGAGATAGTAAAATAATTCAGCAAAGGATTCCAAGAAGCCATAGCGAAGGCAACAAAAGCTGGTGTGGATCCTGCAGTTTTCTCCGACTCTGATGCTCCCGAGGACGACAATTAATCACCAAAAGTAGTAGTATTTTTTTTTATGTAAATTGCAACTATTATGAATGAAATCCAGAACTTTATAAATTTCTTGTGTGAACATACACTAAGTACTAAAAAGTTCACGAAATCTCACAAGTATGAACGAAACAAAACATCCCAACTAATTACTGGAAATACTTCCTTAATCTAGTTGCATGCCAAAAGTTTTTCAAATCGGACCCAGACATATCCCGAAGACGATATGTCCCATATTTCACAACTTCAACTACCTCATACGGTCCTTCCCAATTCGGCATTAACTTGCTCGTGTTCAATGGTGTAGATGCTTCAGCCTCCCGAAGGACCAAATCTCCAACCTCAAAACGCCTAAGTTTAACCCTCTGATTATAATGCCTTGCAGTTGTTTGTTGATAAGATGTCAACTTCAGTATTGCAGTATCTTGAGTTTCATCCAACAGATCCAAATTAAGTCGAAGTCCCTGATCATTATATAACTCATTGAAATTAATCACCCGAAAAGATGGAGAACCAGCCTCTACCGGAATCAAGGCCTCAGTTCCATATGCGAGTCGAAAAGGAGAGTCACCCGTCGTCGTTCTAGGAGTTGCCCGATAGGCCCACAAAACACTGGGAAGTTCTTCGGGCCATCTTCCCTTAGCATTATCAAGCCTTCTCTTGATCCCATTTAATAAAGTCCTATTGGTCACTTCAACCTGTCCATTTGGCTGAGGATGCGCAATTGAAACCCTTCGATGTTGAATTCCCAAGTCTCCAAGAAATTTCTCAAATTTAGCACCAACGAACTGCAAACCATTATCAGACACTAGAACAATCGGAATCCCGAACCTGAAGACAACGTTCTCTTTCATAAAATAAATACAATCCTGCTCAGTAATCCGCCGAAGAGGTTTTGCTTCAACCCATTTCTTCATGTAGTCGATTGCAACAATCATATAACTAAACTGACCCCAAGCCTTCGGCATGGGTCCCACCAAATCAACCCCCCAAACGGCGAAGGGTACTGGAGATAGTACCGAAGACAATTCTTCGGGCGACCAATGCGCAACAGAACTATACAATTGGCACTTCGGACACTTTTGCACAAATTCTTTCGCTTCCCAAAACATCGTCGGCCAATAATATCCTTGCCGAATCAACTTATATGCTAAGGACTTTGCCCCCATATGGTCCCCACAAATACTCTCGTGGACTTCCCAAAGAGCGTAAGAGACCTCCGAGGGGATAAGACACTTTGCCATGGGACCCGAATAAGTTCGCCGGAATAGATCCCCATCAATCAGGCAGAAATAGGAACTTCTATATCTTATCTTTTTCGCCAAGATTTTATTAGTTGGCAACTTTCCATCAGCTAAATAATATAAGTACGGTGTTAACCAACAGTTGGACCTTTCAACACACTTCACTTCCTTTCTCACAATACTGGGTTCAATCAACTCCTCTACATATACCGGCCCTAACAATGACTCGCTCGGAGTAGTAGCAAGCTTTGATAACGCATCGGCCACAGTATTGTCACTCCGATCAATGTTTTGTAACGAGTATGAATCAAAGCAGTGCAGAAAGTTCTTCACCTCGGACAAATATTTCGTCATCCGATCCCTGCGAGCTTCGTACTCTCCTTGAATCTGTTTGATCACTAGCTGTGAATCACTAAGAATTATTAAGTTTTTCACCTCTAAACTACGAGCCAACCTCAGACCCTCCAAAATAGCCTCATATTCTGCCTCATTGTTGGTTGCTTTAAATCTGAACCGGATAGCCTGTTGAACCTTAAATCCTTCGGGACTAGTTAAAATTACACCCGCCCCTCTTGAATCTGCCGTAGACGATCCGTCCACGCATAAAGCCCAAGAGAAAGACGAGGTTGGTTGCCCCCCAGCGATCAGTGTAACTTCCGACCCCAAACAGTTAACTGGGTCTTCATCTGAAAACATGCATTCCACCACAAAGTCTGCCAAGGCCTGGCCTTTTATTGCCGTCCGAGGACGATAATCCAATGTAAACTGACTCAATTCTACAGCCCACGCTACCATCCTTCCTGATGAATCAGGCTTATGCATAATTTTCTTCAATGGTTGATCGGTGTAAACAACTACCACCCGGCCCTGAAAATAGTGTCGTAGCTTTTTACTAGCAATCACCAGGGAATATACACACTTCTCCAGGTTGGGGTACCTTGTTTCAGCATCCCTCAAAGCATGACTTACGTAGTAAACCAGATTCTGTCTACCCCCTTCCTCCCGAACCAACACCGCTCCGACCGCCAGGGAGCTCACGGCTAAGTACAAATAAAGTAACTCCTTAGGTAAGGGTTTTTGCAGCAACGGAGCCGAAGACATATATTTTTTAATACCTTGGAACGCGTCCTCGCACTCTGAAGTCCAATGAAAGGACTTCTCATTTTTAGGCCCCTTCAACGTATCAAAGAATGACAAACACCTTTCTGCCGATCGAAACATGAACCTCCGAAGAGCCGCTATCCGACCTGTTAGTCTTTGTACATCCTTAAAGGTACTTGGCGATTTCATATCAATGACTGCCTTGATCTTCTCTGGATTGGCCTCTATTCCCCTCTCACTAACCAGGTATCCCAAAAACTTGCCCGCCCCGAGCCCAAAAATACATTTGGTAGGATTGAGCCGCATATGGTAATGGCTAACTGTTCGAAAGCATTCTTCCAAATCATCCAAATGGTTATGCAGCCTCATACTCTTAACAATCATGTCATCAACATACACCTCCATATTTCGGCCGATCTGCTTTCGGAACACTTTATTCATCATTCTATGATAAGTCGCTCTAGCATTAATGAGTCGGAACGTCATTCGATTGTAAGCATAAATGGCCTGATGGGTGATAAATGAGGTATTGGGGATATCGTCTCTCTCCATCAAAATCTGATTGTATCCCGAAAATGAGTCCAAAAAGCTTAGTATGGCATTCCCTGAAGTTGCATCAATCAATTGGTCGATGTGTGGCAAAGGATAGAAATCCTTCGGGCAAGCTTTATTCAGGTCCGTGTAGTTGATGCAGACTCTCCACTTTCCATTCTGTTTGCGGACCAATACAACATTAGCAAACCACTCTGGGTACTCAATCTCTTCGATAATACCAGCATCCAATAGCTTTCCTACTTCTTTATCAATGATCTTTTGTCGTTCAGGAGCAAATATCCGTCTCTTCTGGAAGACAGGCTTTTTCTCAGGATCAACGGATAGCCTATGGACTGCCACATCCTCTGCCATCCTCAGTATATCTCGAGGTGTCCAGGCGAAGATATCGGCATAAGTTCTAAGTAACTCTGTTAATCCTTTCTTCAAAGTGTGTTTTAACCTGGCTCCTATCTTGACCAACTTCTCCGTATTTCCCGGAATGAGTTCTACATCCTTGGTTTCTTCAGCAGGGGAAGCCAACGGGTCAGTAACTCCCTCGGTAAAAGGCTCAACATCCACTGTCAAAGTCTGTTTCATCTTGCTGATCCTGACCAGTGGTGCCGTGAGAGTGTGCCGAAAACACCTTCTCGCAATATCAAGATCACCTTTTACTTCCCCGACCCCGTGGGAGGTAGAAAACTTCATTTTAAAGCGAGCAATCGAGGTGACTGCCTGAAGTGTTGATAAAGTCGTTCTTCCCAGAATAGCATTATAAGCTGAGTCTACCTGCACTACAAAGAACTTGACGTTGATCTTCACTTGTTTAGGAGCATCTCCGAACACCATCGGTAACTCCACTGTCCCGATTACAGGCACGACTTCATTCCCGAATCCATATAATGGTGATTCTTGTCCCACTTCCAGCCTGATCCCTTCCAAATCTATGCGTTGATAAGCATGACCGTACAACACATCAATAGAAGATTCGTTATCGACCATTATCCTCTTCATATCTACAGGCCCTACTTGGGCGGTTATCACCAAGGCCCCTTCGTGTGGTTCCACAGGATCAGCCGGGTAATCCTCGTCATAAAACGAGATGACCGTCCCCGGATACAATCGTGCTGGTTTGGTCGACTGCTCTACTAAAGTCATTATAATTTCCGAAGTGAATCTCTGACGCTTTCTTGTTTGGTTTCTTGGTATCCCTCCACTAATGACATCAATAACTGGCCTCGGCCGATTCGTACCAGCCTTATTCTGATCACCCCTTTGTGGTCGTTCTCTTTGAGGAATTGCCCGCCCAACGACATAGTGTAATAATCGGCCGCCCTGTACATTCTTCTCTATCAGCTCCTTCAAGTCGTGACATCTTTCCGCATCATGTCCTCTCTACTGATGATATTCACAAAATTGATTCGAGAATCCCCGATAACCCTTAATGGTTCGGGGTGGTTCGAAAAGTTGTGTATCTCTGATTTCATTCAATATCTGCACCCTATTAACATTTAGAGGAGTGTATGTCTTCTGTTCAAATTTAGGCTGGATGGGTGGCCGGTTTGCTTGATTACTTCCCCTCGGGCCAAGCCTATCCAACACATCAGATTTTCCTTCCTTTGGCTTATACTGATCAACCCCCTTCTGGTTTTTTGTCAAAGTCGCCATTGCTTCTTCAATCGCAATAAAATTTTCTGCTCGCTCATAAGCATCAGCCAGGTCTTTCAGCGGTTTGAACATGATGTCCTTCATCAGCTTCTTTGATTTACCGATGTCCAACCCCGTAGTGAAGAATCCCAACGCCTGGGTCATATCCAAGTTAATCACAGCCCCTGTGGCCTCCCTAAACCGTTGTACATATTGGTTTAGGGTTTCATCTCCTTTCTGTTTGCTTTGCATCAGCGATGCTATTAATTTCCCCCTCTTCTTATTACTTCCGAAGCGGTCATGAAACCTATCGCATAACTCTTTCCACGAATTAATACTCCCCGATGGCAATGATACGATCCACTGCTTCGCTGCTTTCTTCAAAGTGGTTAAGAAAATCTTGCACATCCCCGCATCAGAGTGGTTGTAGTACCCCATTATAATTTCATAGGAATTCGTATGGTCGTAGGGATCACCGGTACCATCAAAAAATTCCAATGGTGGCAACTTCATCTTCGGGTCAGCCTTTTCCATGTTAATAGTAGATGAGAATGAAGACTTTGTATCTACGGGCTTAGCTCCCGCCTTAACTTCAGCTAACTGTCATTCCAGGTCTGCCATTCTCTTCCTAAGTAAATCATCATCATTGGCTTTCTGAGAGTTAAGTCCAACTCCTGAACCTTTTCTCGGACTTCGTACTTCCCGACAATCAGATGTATCTTTTAAACGTCTCCTCGGGCTCTGAGCTATACGATCGTCAGGCTGATACCCTGGCCCCCTTCTTGGGCTCTGAGCTACATGATCATCAGGCTGATACCCTGACCCCCTTCTCGGGCTTCGAGCTACACGATCGTCAGGCTGATATCCTGACCCCCTTCTCGGGCTCCGAGCTACATGATCGTGGCTTTGGTTACGTCTCCACCTCGGGGATAGGGAATGCGTCCACCGGTCCGAGGAAATCGACCTTCTATCCTGAGAAGTGGTTGGGCCCTTATCTGCCCGTCCCGAATATGGATTTGGAGGGCCGTAGCTACCCCCGACTCCATCTACCAATGGTGATGAGGGCGGGTCGTTCACCCTTCCCCGACCTCCCCTTCTCAGAGGTGTCCGCACCCCCGACCCTTGAACTGTGTCTTGAGGCTTCTCATCCTCCTTTAGCCCTTCCAATAGAACGGCCCACTCTTCCTGCTGATGTCGGAGAGACCGAATAGCCCCTTCTACTGTCTGGATTCTCTGCCTTTTAATAGAGTCCCCCTGATCGTAAGACTCCCTCTCATCAGCCTCACGCTCTCGGACAGAAGATTGACGATTCGTATCCCTATCATGGACCAAGTCTGGAGAAATAGAGGGGAATAACTGTCGTCGAACTGAGTTGGAGTGTGGTACGGTTGAACCTCCTCTGTGAGCAGATGGACCCAATCTGTCCCTAACCGAACCCCGCGTCATAGAAGGTGCTGACGAACCAGTCTTCTCCACCCGATCACCTTGATGTTCCATAACCAATCTGCTGCTATGCTAAACTCATGCGGTGATTTTAAAACAGAACTAAAACCCCTCCTTCTAGCGCCAATGTTAGCGCCAAATTTTATAACCCGTTGAAAATCACAAAACAACCAGGAAAATCAAACGTCAAACACCAATAAAATAGGAGAAAGTATTATGAAGACACAGGAATTTACGTGGAAACCCAACAGGGAAAAAACCACAGATAAAAGGGTAATTTCACTAGTATGATGGTAGTGTTTACAAACTTTCTCAAGTACAATAGAGAGCTTATTTGCTGAAAAATAATGGTTCTGAATATGAAAAGTAGTAAGGGCGGTTTGATAATGATAATATCTTCCTCCACTCCCATGCAAGTCTCTATTTATATAAGCGTACAAATATTGGAAAGAGTGTAGGGCCAAAAGCCTCAAACTGTGTATGGGCCAACAACTAAAAAGCCCAAGTCCCACGAGGGTCCCCTATTTGGCCTATAAAAGAATCAAAATGTTAAAAGGAAAGCCCAGCCCAACAAAACAATATAGACCGGCCCAAGCCTTATTCTGATATCTAGATCCCAACACTTATAATTTCAAGATCTACAACTTTCATGAATGAAGTTTTAGCAGATTCTGAATTTAAAATTTTGAAATTTCGAATTTTTTGCAGAAAGGTCAGAATGCTAACTTGGATGAAAATTTCTTGATTCCATTTAGTAAAACATGATACCACAAGCATAAAAAATGCTATGTTATCATGTTCTAACACTTCATAACATCTAAATAACAAAATCATAAAATAACACTTTATAACATCTAAATAACAAAATCATAAACCTACTCATAAGAAAATTTATGACTTTTTATCAAGAACACGAAGAACTAAGTTTCATCGTTCTTTGTTTAGCTTGCTAAAACATGGTGCCACAAGCATGAATTTGCTAAGCCATCATGTTTCAGAACTTTATAACACTAAATTACAAAATCATAAACCTACTTATGTAGGAAATTATGACTTTTTTCTTAAGAACACACAAAGAACACGAAGAACGAAAAATCGTACATGGTAACGACTTATGTTCTTGAGCTTTTGGATTTCATACTTGAAATAATTTGAGCATTATAACTGCTTACATATGTGATTATAACAGTTTATAATTGACAAAATTTAGTCATTATAACGACTTGTTTACTTGATTATAACAGTTTATAATTATTGCTCAAGAACATACGAAGAACACGGAGAATGACAATCGTACATGGCTACGATAACGTTCTTAAACTTAAAACTATGAAATGAAATTCGACATTATAACTACTACAAAATGAAGAAAAGCTCAAGAACACGTGAAGAACACGGAAAACGACAATCGTACATGGCAACAACTCGCGTTCTTGAGTTTTTCAACAAAAATTAAACAAACATAATAATAAAATTTACCTCACAAAGTGCAAACTTTAACTATTTCTTTGCACTTGATTCTTGTCTCACAAGAACTCTCTCTATATTTGCTCTTTAGCTCTTAAAAATGGTGAAGAACTAATGAACATTAAGCCTTTTATTTATAAAAAAATCAAGTTTTATTAATCGCATTTTTACCCTGGCTTATTACACTTTGCACCTTAGCATATTCTTAGAATATTCTTTTAGGGCTTGCACATTACATCACCCTTCTTTTGATTGGTCAATTCATATTCACTTGGATTTAGTTCCAAACAAATCGTGCTAGTTTTTTTTTTTTTTTTTTTTTTTTTTTTTTTTTTTTTTTTTAAGTTAGTGTAATCGTGTTAGTTTTTCCCATTTTGGTTACACTAACTTAGTTACACATAACCTAGTTTGATATCAACTAATTAATTAAATATTAGTATTTATATGTATAATATATCGTATAATATTCGTATTCTATTTGTATTATACATCGTATTATTCTTGTATTAATCTCGAATAATCTTCTGTATAATTTTCGTAGTATACATTATAGTATATTTTATTATTCTTCGTATTCCTTTAGTATTTGCCATGTATTCGTACCGTATACATGAATAGTAAACTCCAAAAATTATTGGTCAAAATGCATCTACTGTCAATAAAAACACTATTCAGTAATGTGAATTTTCAAAATTCGGAAGAAAGTTTTCAAATGAATAGTGTTTTACACATTTTTCGAGAAAAATTTTTATTGGCTAAATAGCATTTATACTTCATATAAATGCTATTTAGTGAAATACGATATGTCAAAATGTCGAGAAAAAAATAGTCATAAAGACGGCACACATTTTCTTGTAAATCGTGCACTTTTTGTCTTTTTCTCTAAAAATTTTTTATTGGTTCCCTAACATCTAAACCTCATATTAACACTATGTTGTGAAATGTAAGAAGTCCTATAGATGAAAGGAATAGTCAAACGAATGAAAAGCGTTTCCTTGTGAATAGTATTTTTACACGTTTTTCGAGAAAAACTATTATTGACTATTTCGTATTTTTATAGGGTGGGAAGGATGAATCTTGAAATGGAATGTCAATTTTACCTACACGTTTCCTTTAAGAGCCTAGGTTATTTTTTAGGGTTTATACCCAAGGGTTAGGGTTTAGCTTTTTTCCAATTTAGGTCTTTTGAGTAGTTAACCTTAACACTTATTAAAAATCCGAAGTCAATTTAGGGCAAAAACTTAAATTGGAAAAAGAGTTAAACCCTAAACCCTAGGGTCTAAACCCCAGGAAATAACCTAGGCCCTTGAGCAAAACATGAAGGTCAAATTGACATTCCGTTTCAAGATTCAACCTTCCCACGATTTGAAAACACGTAACAGTCAATAAAAGTTTTTCTTGAAAAACATGTAAAAGCACTATTTACGAGGTGACGTTTTTCATTCGTTTGACTGTTTCTTTCATCTGTAGGACTTCTCGTATTTCACAACATAGTGTTACTATGAGATTTAGATGACAGAAAATCAATAAGATTTTCCAGGGAAAAAGACGAAAATGTCAGGATTTACGAGAAAATGTTTGTTGTCTTTTTGAACGTTCTTTTTGACGTTTGGACTTTTTCTATTTCACGTTATAGCATTTATACGGGGAATAGATACCAGGGAGTCACTGATATTTTTCCCAAATTAAAACATAAAACGCTTTTCAAATGGAAACCTTTTCCATTTTTGAACGTTCCGTTGAAGGATATAATGTTTGTATGCAACAACGATGCGTAATAAGCAATAAAAGTTTTTCCCGAAAAGCGCATCGGGAATAAGACGAAATAGAGAAAAGACAAATATTTTTTTTGACTTTTTGGCCATTTACCCATTTTCTAAGAAATGGTCGTCAAAAACACTATTCACCAAAAAATGTGCCAAGTCTTTTGGACTTTTCACTTTACAAAATAGTGTTCATTCAGAACAAAACTCAGTAAAATTAAAATTTTAAATCAGTAGAAGTTAATCATTTAGTTAGAATCAGATTGTTATATAATTAACTGTTAATTTGTCCGTATTGTTTTCATCAAACGGAACACGAGATAGGTTAACATTAAATTTGAATAATCAAATTTATCAGATTAATACCTAATTATATTATTCAATCATAAGTTATGTCTAGAATGAAAGAAATTTATCAATCGCGTCGCCCAGTAGGTATATTTGAGAAAAATACACGGAAGATTGTCCGAGATTAATTCAAGAAAAACTTCGAGGGTCAGACGAGACATCATATTAATACTGTATGATGTATTTTATTAATAAAATATGTATAAGTAATTAAAACTTATATTACTAATGCAAAATATTTTAAATTAATCGCACGCGATTTATCCGATATACCGAAATCGGAAGAAATAATAACAAAACAGCTCGGGAAGCTTCTAGAAGCTAGTGGGTGGTTTTGTCTTGAAAAATATCTAGATATTATTTTAGTTTTATTAATTAAATAATGTGCAAAAAGACTAAAATGCCCTTGGCTTTTAAACTAATGACCAAACTACCCCGACCCTTGGTTTTCCTATAAATAGAAAGCTAACCTCATTCATTTCTTCAATAATTTTCAAAGAAAAATTCCTTTAATCAATAGATTGCAAAGAAATAGTTAAAGCTTGCAATAATAAAACATACGATTCTTAATCGTTATTATGCTTAAAGTTTTATTTTATCGATGAGGCTCAAAAACATAAGTCGTAGCCATGTACGATTTTTCATTTTCCGTGTTCCTTATGACTTGAGCAAGTCGTTGTTATGTCGAATTTCATTTCATAGTTTAAAGCTTAAGGACGTACGTCGTAGCCATGTACGATTTATCCGTTCTCCGTGTTCTTTGTATGTTCTAGAGCATTATTATAAATTGTTATAATCAAGTAAACAAGTCGTTATGATGACCAAATTTTGTCAATTATAAAGTGTTATAATCACATATGTAAGCAGTTATAATGCTCAAATTATTTCAAGTATGAAATCCAAAAGCTCAAGAACATAAGTCGTTATTATGTACGATTTTTCGTTCTTCGTGTTATTCGTATGTTCTTGAGCAAAAGTCATAATTTCTTACATAAGTAGGTTTATAATTTTGTAATTTGGTGTTATGGGATGATGAAACATGATGGCCTTGCTAAATAATGCTTGTGACATCAAGTTTTAGTAGTCAAAATGAAGAACGATGAAACTTTGTTCTTCGTGTTCTTCGTATTCTTCGATTCGTTCTTCGTGTTCTTGAGAAAAAAAATCATAAATCGTACATAAGTAGGTTTATGATTTTCTTTTTTTTATGTTATGAAGTGTTATGGAGTGTTAGAACATGTTATCTTAGCAAATTAATGCTTGAGGTATCATGTTTTACCAATCAGATCAAAGAAAGATAAGTCTAATATAGTCGTAGAATATTTTTGCTAAAATCCAAAATTTTAAAATCCGAATATGCCTTAGAAACCTAAAGGAAAGTTGTAGATCACGAAATTATAAGCAATTTAGACTCAAGAATCACTTCAAAATGTTTACGTATGACAAAGTTATGGCAGTTACCGGAAAGGACGTCAAAGCTAAAATTTTTTAAGAGGCTCTCGGGTGGAAATCCTAAAAGAACTAAATTTTATGATTTTGAGTTTGCCACTTAATGAAATGATTACGCCAATGGAAATAGCCTAGTTTAGTGATAAAAACATGTTTAAAGAAGGAAAATTTGATGAACTAACATTCGGGTACACGTAACCTTTTGTATAGGCACTTTGAATGATTACCCGGAAACCCTAATTATGCAAAAAGGTAAGTCTTCTAACTCTTGCTATGTGCTACTTGTGTAGTATTGTTAAAATGATAAATGAGATGTGTAATGTCATGTTATTATGCAATAGATGATATGTGAATTCTTTAACTGATGTTTATAAGCCTTCTAACTGTTATGCGTTATGTTTATGATTTATGAACATGATTTATACACTTTGTGTGTCAATGTGATATAAATGATTGGAACGTGAGTTATATGTGATATTAAATGGAGAATTATGTTCAGTCAGTGCATGTTAAAGTTTATATGAAAGCATAAACTGCGTATGTGCTGTATGTTAGACTTGCTGAGCCGTCGTACTCATTCTTGCGAATAAAACCTTATTTGAAAATTAAAGATGAACGTTAAGAAGATCATGAACGTAAAGATGAAGTGTAGATTAGGTTTTCATGTTTATTACTTGTATTTGTATAAGTCATAATGACTGTTGTAATACGAACAAACAAACATGTAACCGAATATTGAATGAATGATATAAATTATTATCATCAGAATGTTGTTATGTCTTTACTTTGATATAACTTAGAATTGTTAAAACTTAACATAGTATTGATAATGATCTATTTATCTGGATGAGGATCGGTAAATAACTTATGAGTGTTGTACATCCGAGACAGGACTAAGCGATGTTGACTGGTCAAATTCATCGTTAAGGTTCCTCGGACCCAGGTATAACTCGTTATTACTATTCTGAATACCATATAAGTAAGATTATTGATATAAAGAGATATCACTATAAACAAATATGTTTTGAATGAGGGTTTTAACTAGTTGAGTAATATTTTGTACGGAAAGAGAATTTTGCACCGGACAAAGATACAATCATTTGTCACGGATAAAGATGTAAATATTTATTACAGGTGAAGATACAAACATTCACCACGAGATTCTCTGTTCCCAAGAGCCGTCCTAATGATTTAATGCCATGGATGTTGGAACATGTAAGGTTATAGAATATTGAAATCCTAAGGTTAAAATTAGACCGTTATATATGGTTTTATCCATTTATACGGATGAAATACAAGTTGATACTTGTATACTTATGAGACTAAGATCAAGTTCAAAGTTAAGAGAAATTTTTAATGTATAGTCTAAAATAAGACTAATTCAACCAATATGATTATGGGATCATTGGTTAAGTCGATAGATGTACGAAATTAACGCACAAGGTCCACCGTAAGAAAAAGTGTGGGGATTTTGGGGGCCTTACAATTTATGTTTAGACCAAGGTTCGAAATTCCTTACTGATTCAATATTTCATTGACTGAATTGATAAAGTATGATACCTTAAGCTTTAATTTGATAAGATAACATATTCTAACAATCAATAACACTTTATAACATAAAATAATAAAATCATAAACCTTCTTATATAGAGATTTATGACTTTTGCTCAAGAACAAACGAAGAACACGAAGAATAGAAAAACCGTACATGGTAACAACTTATGTTCTTGAACTTTTGAATTTCATATTTGAAATAATTTGAGTATTATAAATGCTTGTATAAGTGATTATAACATTTATATATTCAATAATTTGGTCATTATAACGACTTGTTTACTTCATTTTAACAGTTTATAACTATTGCTCAAGAACACATGAAGAACACGGAGAACGAAAAATCATACATGGCTACGACTCGCGTTCATTGAGCTTTAGTTATATACTATAAAATGAAATTGACATAACAACGATTCGCTCAAGTCATAAGGAACACGGAGAACGAAAAATCGTACATGGCTACGACTTATGTTCTTAAGCTTGTCAATAAAAGAAAATTGTACATTATAACTACTATAAAATAAAGAAAATCTCAAGAACACGGAGAACGACAATCGTACATGGCTACGACTCGTGTTCTTGAGCTTTTGAAAATTAAAGACGAAAGAAAAATCGAACATAATAACTTTTAGAGATTGCACCTTTTGAATTTGCAAGCTTTAACTATTTCTTTGCAATTTTCAAGGTAATAACTCAGAAGAACTCTCTCTCAATATATGTATAGTTTTGATACTAGATTTTGTGCTTAGAAAATGAATGATGAAACAAGTGCACAATGCTTGCTATTTATAGGTCATGCAAAGCTAAGGTATTATGGTCATTAAGACAACCAAGCTTTGGCTCCAAGTTTGGCTTGGCTTTAACTTTGGCTCCAAGTTTGGCTTGACTTTGGCTCCAAGTTTGGCTTGACTTTGACTTGGGTTAGGCTTTAACTTTAACTACTAACTAGATTTAACAACTAACTCAACATTGGTTAATTCTCTACTAAAGTAGTAACTTGATTTGTGACGCCCCCAAATTCGGGTACTAGTACCTCGAACTCAGCGCTCACGATCCAATACAACTATATCTCATACATATCCCAAAACAACACACAATATCTATTGCGGAAAAATAAACATATGTTGTTTATACAAAAGGGTTAACTACAAGTCCCAAGGTACGAAACCTTAACAAAAATACATTACGAATTTAATATATACAATAGGATTCGTGTTACATGTAATCAGACCTAAACAAAACATAACAGTAGATATTTAGTACCCCAACACGTCTATGAGTTTATCTTCCCCTTGCCTTTATCTTTATTTGAACATTCAGGTTTAGCTGCAATAAAATTTCATGACATAGCAAGGGTGAGCAACTAGCTTGCTCAACAAGTTTTATACGAGTAATATGAGGTATGTCATGGTTGAATAATAATTGAATGATTCAATGAACTCAGGAAATAAATAGTTGAACAATATGATCAATACTCAAAAAATGAATAACAATTGATCATTGAAATGCTGAGTGGCCCAATAGACCCTGAACGTCTGTTGAGGAATCAGTCTCTTGATTGACCCTCTTAGTTTACATGTCCAGAACTGTACTTGAGGGGATCAGCCTCTCGTACTCTATGTGTATACATAACATTTATTCTGTATGTATCGTTTATTTGATACTTAGGTTGCTCCCCATTATGGGTTGTTCTTCTCAGTTTAAGAATCCGTACCACCATGGTTTGGATAGCTTTCAAAATAAATTACAGATATGTCTAGCTGAACAAATGGCTTAGACTTCCCTTTTAATTAGTTCATGAATGTAAGAACTTCAAATAATTCAAAATTCAAGAATGGAATATGAATTCAATTACACCACGTGTGAATAACAATAATATTGATTGTGAAATAATTTGTAATATCAAAGTAAGTCAAGGTACCTTGCTCAATAATGATATGAGTGAGGTTAATGAACTTGCCTGGTGTGCGAATTACGTCTACTTCGCTTAATTTAAACTTCTCTTGAAGACCTAACATTGAAAATGTTGGCCTAATAGTTAGAACAACACATAATCGCTTCACTAAAGTATTTAAGTTTACTATCACATAAACACCTTGGATTATCATATAATTCCACATCATATAACCTCAATAAAATAATCACCGAACTAAGGTTAATGATTTAATTATCTCATACTATTTAAACCTCTAAACAATCTATTATAATTGCTTGGTTGTTCTAATTATTAATTTAATTAGCAAACAATTTCCTTGACTCCCTTATTTATTATTCAATAATAAATAAGTACATGATAACCTTAACTATTCAATAATAGTTAATTATTATTAATTACCTTATTTATTATTAAATAAAAATAATAAATAACTAACTAATTAGTTTCACTTTCCTTTAATTATTATTTAACATTAGTTAAATAATAATTAATTTGTTACCTATACTTCTCTTTAATTATTATTACTTTAATAACAATTTGTTAATTATCCTTACCTATTATAAGTTAAATAATAGGCAATCACTTTATTTTATCTTATTATTATTTCATCAAATAATAATTAATTAATTACCTTTATTACTCTTTAATCATTATTTGATGTTAAACAATGATTAAATACCTTTACTTATTATTAAATTCCCATTAAATAATCACTTTATTGACTTCAACTCTTCTTCAATTATTATTTAATATTAGTTAAATAATAATTAATTAATCACCCTTATCTCTCTCTTTTAATCATCATTTGATATTAGTTAAATAATGATTAATTGTCTTTATTTATTATTTACATCTAATTAAATAATAAACAATTAGTTTATTTAATTCTTCTTTAATTATTATTTGAAATAATAATTAATTACTTCGGCATCTTTATTTATTATTTGATAAATAATTAGCTATTTTAGTTTACTATTCACTGTTCACTATTGGCATTATATTGCACCTACATCGTTCGGTCGTAGAGTCAAAATCGTAGAGTCAAGTCGCAGAGTCAAAATCGTAGAGTGAAAATCGTAGAGTCAAGTCGTAGAGTCAAAATCGTAGAGTTAAAATCGTAGAGTCAAGTCGTAGAGTCAAGATCGTAGAGTCAAGATCAACTCTCAAGAACTTTCTTTTATATTTTCCTTTTTCTCACTATTTTGCTCGGTTTCTTGCTTCTCTGTTTTCTCTCTCTTAGCCTAAATGAACAGGAATGAGAAATGATGGAATGACTGAGGTTATACAATACTCTCTCAGCCTTAGACAAACTCTGAGGAGTTGGACCCTATAGCCTCCCCTATGCCTGACTTGTCTCTCCTTTCTTTAGCAAAAATTCTGATTTCTTGAGCCTTGCACTGAGCGTGCTCTGTTTCCTGGAGGTTTTGTCCCTAAATGAGAGGCACTCCGCTTTTCCACCGGGTTATGTTATTACCCTTGGGCTGGGCTGCAATTTGTTTTGTTAATTAAACCATTGGTGGCCCAATTGCTACATATATTGCAACTAAGCTTTGGGTTGCCCAAATTAAATTCCTTGGAATTTAATTAGGCCACTTAAATGTTTAAAATGGCCAATACCATTAATTAATAATTATATTAATTAATTTACATAATCCAATTAGACTTGTTATATTTAAATTTAATTGAATATTTAATTATCTCAAAATCTTATCAATTTCTTGATATTAATAGTATTAGGTTAGTCCACTAATTTAATTTAACCCATTAGTTGGACTTCCTTTAATTTAATTCACATCATATAATAATTTACTACTTAGTCACACCAAGATTTAAATTCGTTCATAAAATATTTATTTCAAAATTTATTTATAATGAAATTCGAAACTTTGCGGTCATTACATGATTGGTTGATTAGTTTCTTAATTCACCAATTAAACTTATTAGGTTAATCTTAATTTTAATTAACCTTAATCTTAATCAAGTATACATGTAGTATAGTTGACTTTTACTATTCACAGTTGACTTTTTTCTATGTATACCGTATAATTTTCGTATTATTGTCGTATTATTTTCATATTCTATCCGTATAATTTTCGTATTTATACGCGTATTTGTGAATAGTACTTTCTAGGGTTTAGGGTTTGAACCTTAGGTTCAACCCTTTGGGTTTTTAAAATTAGGGTTTAGGTTTTCTCCAAACCGTAGTTTTAAGTTTTCAAAAATTTTACTTTTATTTTTCTAATAATTATTTAAGTTGGATTCTTGAAACGAAACACAAAAATAAACACACATGAAAATTTCATAACACATATAAGATGTAATAATATATTTATTTATGCCTATAAATTCGGATTACAACTATCTCGAAAGTTCGGAATATTACATTCACCCTTTCTTAAAATAATTTTGTCCCCGAAATTAATTTATACAATTAAGAAAACAAATATGGAAATTCTATCTTCATTTTATCCTTTAATTTCCACGTTGCTTCTTCCATGGATTGATATCTCCATATGACCTTGACTGAAGGTATGACCATGTTTCGCAAGACTTGTTCCTTCCTATCAACGATTTGAATAGGAATCTCTTTATAGCTGAGATCCTTCTCAATCTGGATTGGTTCGTAATTAATTATGTGTTTGTAGTAGGGTTTATAGGGACGCAATACTGAAACATGAAATACATTATGTATATGTTCCAGTTCTGGAGGTAAGGCTACTTCATAAGCTACCTCACATATTCTTCGTAATATCTCGAATGGTCCTATAAACCTTGGACTCAATTTTCATTTCTTTCCAAAATGAATCTTCTCCTTCCAGGGAGATACCTTTAGGAAAACATGACTACCGACTTCAAAGTCTCTCTTTTGTCAATGTAGATTGATATATCTCTTCCGTCTTTCTTGAAAAGCTCTTAACATCAGTTGAATTGTTCAAACTACCTCCGATGTTTGTTGAACCAATTTTGGCCCTAGCATCTTTCGTTCACCGACTTCGTCCCAACACATCAGTGTTCTACACTTCCTTCCATATAGAGCTTCATAAGGTGGCATTCCTATACAAGCGTGATAACTATTGTTGTAAGCAAATTCTACCAGAGGTAAGTGATCTTCCCAACTTCCTTCAAAATCCATCATACAAGCTCTCAACATAACCTCCAAAGTTTGGATAGTCCTTTCACTTTGACCATCTGTTTGTGGGTGGTAAGTTGTACTTAATCTCAACTGTGTCCCAAGATGTTCTTGAAGACTTTTCAAAAAGTTCGATGTGAACATTGGATCTCGATTGGACGCGATTGAAATTGGAACCCCATGTCTAGATATAACCTCCTTAATATATAATTTGGCTAATCTATCTAGGTTGAACTTAACTTTAATTGGTAGAAAGTGAGCAGACTTGGTTAGGCGATCCACTATCACCCAAATTGCATTATGACCCTTTTGTGTGGGTGGAAGTCCTACTACAAAATCCATTGTAATATGCTCCCATTTCCATTCTGGAATTTCCAACGGTTGTAACAACCCGCTTGGTCTTTGATGCTCTGCTTTAACCCGTTGGCATGTCAAACACTTACTAACGAATTCAACCACCTCCTTTTTCATGTTTGACCACCAGAAATGCTGACTCATGTCTTTGTACATTTTGGTGCTACCTGGATGGACTGAAAACATAGTACTATATGCTTTTGACATAATTTTTTCCTTCAACTCTTATACCGAAGGTACCCATATCCTTGATTCAAACCTTATGATTCCATCATTGTCCAATTTGAACCTATTGTTCACATTCTTTGTTATCTTATTTTTCATTTCCTCATACTTTCCATCATTTTCTTGTATTTCCTTGATTTTTTCCAACAAAGTTGAGTGATCCTCCATTACAAATAATTTCCTCGTTGAGATGGAAGGAAACCTCACTTCAATGTCGAGTCTAGCAAATTCCTTGAGCAACTCATCCTGAGTTGTTAACACATTTAGTTTCTCTTGATTCTTCTTGCTTAGTGCATCTGCAACTACGTTGGCTTTCCTTAGATGATATAGGATTTCGCAGTCATAATCCTTTATCAATTCCAGCCACCTTCTTTGCCTCATATTCAACTCTCGTTGTGTGAAAATATACTTCAAACTTTTAAGATCGGTATAAATTTCAAACTTCTCTCAATATAAGTAATGCCTCCATATCTTTAAAGCAAAAACTACCGCCGCTAATTCTAGATCGTGAGTAGGATACCTTATCTCATAATCTTTCAATTGTCGCGAAGCATAAGCAATGACCTTCCCATGTTGCATCAACACACAACCTAAACCTTTATGTGATGCATCACTATAGACTACAAGACCTCCACTATTATCAGGTAATGATAATACCGACGCCTTGCTTAGTCTCTTTTTTAGCTCTTGAAAGCTTTCTTCACACTTATCCGTCCATACATACTTCACCGTCTTCCTTGTTAAGTTGGTTATTGGCGTTGCTATCTTTGAAAAGTCTTTAATGAAACGTCTATAGTACCCCGCTAAACCTAAGAAACTTCTCACTTCGGTTGGGGTCATTGGTTGTTCCCAGTTCATAACTGCTTCTATCTTTGATGGATCCACCGCTATTTCATTCTTGTCAATCACATGACCCAAAAACTGAACCTTTTATAGCCATAACTCACATTTTGAAAATTTGGCATAGAGTTGTTCCCTCCATAAGGTTTCTAGTACATTTCTCAAATGTACAGTATGTTCTTCTAGTATTTTCGAGTATATGAGAATGTCATCGATGAACACTACAATATACTTGTCTAAACAACACCTAAAAATCCTATTCATCAAGTCCATGAGTGTTGCCGATGCATTCGTAAATCCAAAGGACATCACTAGAAACTCGTAATGTCCATAACGTGTTTGAAATACTGTCTTCGGCACATCTTCCTTTCTGACTTTTAGTTGATGGTAACTCGACCGTAGATCAATCTTAGAGAAATGTTCAGCTCCCTTCAATTGATCAAACAAGTCGCCTATCCTAGGTAATGGATACTTATTTTTTATGGTTAACTTATTCAGTTCACGATAGTCGACACATAATCTTAAAGTTCCATCCTTCGTTTTGACAAATAACACTGGTGCTCCCCATGGAGAAACACTAGGTTAAATGTACTTCTTTTCCAATAATTTATGTAGTTGAACCATCAACTCTTTCATCTCCACAGGTGCCATCCTGTATGGAGCCTTTGAAACTGGTGCAGTTCCCGGTGCTAAGTCGATGACAAACTCGATCTCTCTATTAGGTGGGAGACTGGGAAAGTCATTGGGAAATACGTCCGTGAATTCCCTTACAACTGGTATTTGATCTATATCTAACTCTTTCCGTTGAGTATCTACGATATAGGCCAAATAGCCTTGACACCCCTTCTTAAGTAATCCATTTGCTTGCATTGCTAACAAACAACGAGATTTTCTTGGCAATTGATTCCCGTTAAAAATGACCTTTGACTTTGACATTGTCAGAAGGTTGACGCACTTCTTTTGGCAATCCATACCTATAATTACATCGAATTTCCCTAATTGAATGGGAATAAGACCCACCTTTAAATCGTGACCCTTAATCGCTATGCAACATTTCTTAAAGATGTGATTAACAAGTATTATCTCCCTACTAGCAATTTTTATATTAAGGGAAAGTCTAAATTCTCACTAGGCATGTTAATTTTTTTAGCGAATTCATGTGAAACAAATGAGCAAGAAGAACCTGAATCAAATAGCACATAAGCATTTATGGAGTTGATCGGAATGATACCTGACACTACATCTTGAGATGCCACCGCATCTCTCACTGACATGTTGAATGTCATTGCCGTTGGATGGCCTGGGTCTCCCGGTGTAGTTGTCGGGGCGACGTTACTTGCCTTGCTCCCTCCCACTTCTCCTCCTTTCTTTGGGCGCATCATGGCTTGATGTTCCGTTGCTCCACAATTGAAGCAGGTGTCCTTCTTTGGGTTTGGGCAGGTGGTGGCTAAGTGTCCCTCTTGTTTACAGTTGTAACAAATATTTTTCCCTTTAAGATATACTCCTATGTGGCCCTTGCCACATGTCTTACATGATTCTATTTTCTTTTTGTTATCTCCCTCTTTCTGCGTATGTTCCCCACCATTAAATTTTCTTTTGTTATTTCCCCCACCATTACTTCCTTTACTAGACCCCCTCATGATTCTTTTAATTTTTTTCCCTTTTTATATTTATTAAAGGCATTAGTGCCGCCTTTGGTAATGATGGCTTTCTCCAGAAGCTAAGAGAAATTCTCTAGCTGTAATACGACAACTTTGCCATAAATCCAGGGTTTTAACCTTTTTTCGAACCTTCTCTCTTTACGTTCCTCCGTTGCCACTTGATGAGGAGCGAAACGTGTGAGTTCATTAAACTTGGTGGCATATTGGGGCACTGTCATGTCCCCTTGTGTTAAATTTAGAAACTGGACTTCCATCCGATTTTGCATGCTTCTTGGGAAAAAGTTCTTGAAAACTAATTTCTTAAACTTTTCCCAAGTGATTACACCTTCTCCCGCCCTTGATTTGTTGGATTCCCACTAAAAGTTCACTTCGCCTTTTAACAAATAGGCAGCAAATTTTGTCTTTTGGTTTTCCCCAACCTTAGCTATATCAAAAGCCTTTTCAATTTCGGTAACCCAATTTTGGGCATCGATTGGTTCAGTGGTTACTTGGCATTCGGGAGGTCCTACGTTCCTAAAGTCTTTAAACATAGTTGTGTGTGTTCAGGGTGGATTTATTTGGTTTACTATGGCACTCATTAACTTATTAACAAATTGTTGCATAGGATTTTCGGCGATCTGATTATCACTAGGTGTTTGCTCAACACTCTCACTACTACTATTACTAGCATGTGTTGTCACTCTTGCTCTTATGTTTGGTGGTGCCATTTCTCTAAAATAAAAGAAAGACGAGTATAAATATGCAAGCATAAAGAAAATTTTACACATCATATTTAATAACAAAATTTGTTTTTATAAACTTCCATACATTACAAACTATTATTAATCGAGTGAATAATTTCACTATACTATTATTAACATCCCTTATAAAAATGAGAATGCTAATATTACACATATAAAGCATAATTTAAAGATTAAAAGTTTTTTTTTTTAATTGAGTTTCTTAAAAGCCCTATTTAGTATACTCGAAACTACATATCGATTGATCTCGTAGCCCGATTCATTCCTTGCTGTGGGGAAATCTTCTACCTCCTTGTGAAGTTCCCAATAGGAATAGCGACGTTCATTCCTTTCATGGGCAAGTGCTTCTTGCACTTGGAGCTTTTCGACTTCTTTAATGGCTAACTGAAGCTCTTATGCATGGTTTCTCTCAAATTCCTCCAACCACAACATTTCAAGAGTTTCAATTCTTTCGGTAGCTGCGTCCAACAATGCCACTTGTTCCGCTTCTTCTTCATTCATTTCTTCGATGATTTCATCCAAATCAGATTCTGGATCACCATCCTCGGCGTCTAAAATATCCATGTCGTGTTGAATTTCATCAAAATCATCATTATCAGACATGTCCATAAAGTTGATCACGGGGTGATCACCCGCATGATCTATTACTGGATCTTCAATTGGATCCTCCTCAGGATCACTTTCGAGGACCACAGGATGTGCGTCCACTTGCATTATCTCTTCCCAACTTGGAATAACAGCCATCCTACACAAGAATTTAGTTTTAATTAGTATATATCTTTCAAATAACATTTCATTTTTTTTTAAATTTACGTATTATGTTTAAGATTTATTTGTCTTTTAATTATCTATAGACTTTTCGCAAGTCCATTTAGTCCTACTTCCATCAGATTATATCCAGAGATACTCGTCACCTTAGAGCTATAATCTACAGCTCTGATACCAACTTGTGACGCCCCCAAATCACTATACTTACTATAGATGACTTGGTGCTCATTATAAATGCTAAATCATTAGGTTTATGGATGATTTCCTTTATTCATAAACAAAGTTCACATCTTAATTCCCAAAGATCTTTCATTATTTTATATCAAGTCCTTGTAATCGATACAAGAGACTTAATACTCCTAGAACTGTTCTTGGTCTTTCAACTTAGAACCATTTACACAGTGGCTATAGAAAGGGGATCAACCTAACGACATCCTATGTTATGCATAACATATATTACACTGGACTAATCATGAATAGTGGTACATATTCGTTCATCTCAGTTTACTTCACATGTCAGGATCGCCCCAAGACAAATTGGTTGGATAAAATAAAGCATGATTCGAAATATATCACAAATAAGCATTTCATTTTGCAAGTTATGCCGAAACAAGAAGCAATAACTCTAATATTAAAGATTTATAATACGTTACTTGTACAAAATGTATAAATCATATAGAAAACAAGTAAACAAATGTTAAGGATAGAAAACTTGTCTTGAAGCAATTTAGGGTTTTCCTGGTAAAGCGTTAAATGCCTACATAATTGTTTGCGTGCACTCGAATGTTAGTTTATCGAATTTTACTTATTAATAAATGTTTTTATAAATTTTTTAGACTATTTCCATAGGTGGTTTTAGTTGGAAAATTCTCAAACTCAAAAACTCATTTTTAAGTGACTTTATAAAAAGTGGACAACAACATTGGTTGTCTGACCCTGGCTCAGTTAAACAGCCATAACTTCTTCATTTTAAAATATTTTTGAGTCGTTCAAAATTTCACGCGTTCGTAACTTCCGTCTCTACAATTTATGTTTAGAATAAAGTTCAAAATTCCTTACTGATTTACACATATTTTGACAGTAAGTGGACTGCCAGAAACTGTTTCAATATTTCATTGACTGAATTGATAAAACATGATACCTTAAGCTTTAATTTACTAAGATAACATGTTCTAACAATCAATAACACTTTATAACATAAAATAAGAAAATCATAAACCTTCTTATATAGAGATTTATGACTTTTACTCAAGAACACACGAAGAACATGAAGAACGAAAAAACTATACATGGTAACAACTTATGTTTTTGAGCTTTTGGATTTTATATTTGAAATAATTTGAGCATTATAACTGATTGTATAAGTGATTATAACATTTATATATGCAATAATTTGGTCATTATAACGGCTTGTTTACTTGATTTTAATAGTTTATAACTATTGCTCAAGAACACATAAAGAACACAGAGAACAAAAAATTGCACATGGCTACGACTCGCGTTCATTGAGCTTTAGTTATATACTATGAAATGAAATTGACATAACAACGACTTGCTCAAGTCATAAGGAACACGGAGAACAAAAAATCGTACATGGCTACGACTTATGTTCTTGAGCTTGTCAATAAAAGAAAATTGAACATTATAACTACTATAAAATGAAGAAAATCTCAAGAACACGTGAAGAACACGAAGAACGACAATCGTACATGGCTACGACTCGTGTTCTTAAGCTTTTGAAAATTAAAGACGAAATAAAAATCGAACATAATAACTTTTAGAGATTGTACCTTTTGAATTTGCAAGCTTTAACTATTTCTTTGCAATTTTCAAGGTAGTAACTCATAATAACTCTCTCTTAATATATGTATAGTTTTGATACTAGATTTTGTGCTTTGAAAATGAATGATGAAACAAGTGCACAATGCTTACTATTTATAGGCCATGCAAAGCTAGGGTATTATGGTCATTAAGACAACCAAGCTTTGGCTCCAAGTTTGGCTTAACTTTAACTTTGGATCCAAGTTTGGCTCCAACTTTGGCTTTAACTTTAACTACTAACTAGAGTTAACAACTAACTCAACATTGGTTAATTCTCTACTAAAGCTGGCAACCTGATTGGTTGATTAGTTTCTTAATTCACCAACGAAACTTATTTGGTTAATCTTAATTTTAATTAATCTTAATCTTAATCAAGTATACATGTAGTATAGTTGACTTTTACTATTCACAGTTGACTTTTTCGTATTTATACCGTATAATTTTTGTATTATTATCGTATAATTTTTTGTATTTATACGCATATTTGTGAATAGTACTTTCTAGGGTTTAGGCTTTGAACCTTAGGATTCAACCCTTGGGGTTTCTAAAATTAGGGTTTATGTTTTCTCCAAACCCTAGTTTTAGGTTTTCAAAAATTTTACTTTTATTTTTCTAATAGTTATTTAAGTTGGATTCTTGAAACGAAATACAAAAATAAACACACATAAAAATTCCATAACACATATTCGATGTAATACAATATTTATTTATTCTTATAAATTCGAATTACAACTATCTCAGAAGTTCGGAATATTACAAAACCACTAATTTGGTTATGAAATGATTTTTGAAAAAAAAAATGAGTAAAGCTTTTGGTTTGAAAGTTTTGAAACTAACATGCTATGTGTAATATTCCGAACTTCCAAGATAGTTGTAATCCAAATTTATATGCATAAATAAATATTGAATTACATCTTATATGTGTTAAGGAATTTTCATGTGTGTTTATTTTTGTGTTTTGTTTCAAGAATCCAACTTAAACAATTATTAGAAAAATAAAAGTAAAATTTTTGAAAACCTAAGACTAGGGTTTGGAGAAAACCTAAGACTAATTTTAAAAACCCTAAGGTTTAAACCCTAAACCCTAGACAGTATTATTTACAAATACGCGTATAAATATGAAAATTATACGGATATAATAAGAAAATTATACAGTATAAATACGAAAAAGTCAACTATGAATAGTAATAGTCAACTATGGCAACTAATACACTTAATTAAAATTAATCCTAAACTGAGTAAAATTAATTGGTGAATTAAGAAACTAATTACCAAATAAGTTGCTAGTTTATTTAATGACCAAACTAACCTTGAACTAAGCTTGGTAAAAGACCATCAATACCCCTCAAATAATTGGTTAATTAACCAACCAAACAAGGCCTAGTACTATTCCTGTGGTAGTCTTGATCTTGACCATTGAAATGGTAGATGATGACATCATTTTAAGCAATGATGGACTAAATTAAAAGGCATTAATTGCCATGTTTGGCGGGCCAAAAGCAAGGGGAAAGGGAGGTGCACTTGCCTTTACTTAGCCTGGAAGAAATAGAGCAAAGACCAAACTACCCTAGCTTTGGTTCTCCTATAAATAGCAAGCATAGTTCACTTGTTATTTCAACCATTTCCAAAGTAAAATTGTGACGCCCCCAAATCACTATACTTATTATAGATAACTTGGTACTCACTATAAATGCTAAATCATTAGCTTTATGGATGATTTCCTTTATTCATAAACAAATTTCACATCTTAATTCCCAAAGATCTTTCATTATTTTATATCAAGTCCTTGTAATCGACACAAGAGACTTTATAATCAATCATGACAGTTTATCCTTAAGATTTAGATATTCTATAACTTCACATGTTCAAATATCCACGACATTAAATCATTAGGATGACTTTTGGGAATAGAGAATCTCGCGGTGAATGATTGTATCTTCACCCGTGATAAATGTTTGCATCTTTATCCGTGACAAATGGTTGTATCTTTGTTCGGTGCAAAATTCTCTTTCCGTACAGAACATTACCCAACTAGTTAAAACCCTCACTCGAAACATATTTGGTTATAGCGATATGTCTTCATATCAATAATCCTATTTATCTGACATTTAGAATAGTAATAACGAGTTATATCTGAGTCCGAGGAACCTTAACGATGGATTTGACCAGTCAACATCGCTTAGTCCTGTTTCGGATATACAATATTCACAAGTTATTTACCGATCCTCATCTAGATAAATAGATCATTATCAATACTATGTTAAGTTTTAACAATTCTAAGTTAAACCAAAGAAAGACGTAACAAGAATATGTGATGAAACTTGATATATATTAATATAGAGTCGGTTACACGGTTTGCTTGTTCATATTACATAAGTCATTAAGACTTTAAAACAAAAAGACAAGAAATTTAATAAAGCGTGTAAACTAGTCTATGCATTTCTTCTTTCATTTCTTCTTCTTAGAGCCGGAGTTCTCGGGTTTGTCTGCAATTTAGGTTTATTTACAAGGGTGAGCATACAAAAGCTCAGCAAGTCTAACACATAGCATATAAGTGAACTCACACCGATATGGATTTTAAGGATTCATGACACAATAATTGATATTACAAACGTTTTAACATAGTAAGACTGAGTGGTGGTTAGACCTAGAACAGTTCTTTGTCTTTCGACTTAGAACCATTTACAGTGGATATAGAAAGGGGATCAACCTAACGACATCCTCTGTTATGCATAACATACACTACACTAGACTAATCATGAATAGTGGTACATATTCGTTCATCTCAGTTTACTTCACATGTTAAGATCGCCCCAAGACAACTTGGTTTGATAAAATAAAGCATGATTCGAAATATATCACCAATAAGCATTTCATTTTGCAAGTTATGCCGAAACAAGAAGCAATAACTCTCATATCAAAGATTTATAACACGTTGCTCGTACAAAATGTATAAATCACATAAAAATCAAGTAAACAAAGGTTAAGGATAGAAAACTTGCCTTGAAACAATTTAGGGTTGTCCCGGTAAAGCGTTAAGTGCCTACATAATTGTTTACGCGCACTCGAATGTTAGTTTATCGAATTTTACTTCTTAATAAATGTTTTTATAACTTTTTTAGAATATTTCCATAGGTGGTTTTAGTTGGAAAATTCTCAAACTCAAAAACTCATTTTTAAGTGACTTTATAAAAAGTGGACAGCAACATTGGCTGTCAGACCCCGACTCAGTTAAACGGCCATAACTTCTTCGTTTTAAAACATTTTTGAGTCGTTCAAAATTTCACACGTTCATAACTTCCATATCTACAGTTTATGTTTAGACCAAAGTTCGAAATTCCTTACTGATTTACACAGGTTTTGACAATAAAGGGACTGCCAGAAATTGTTTCAATACCTCTTTGATTGAATTGATAAAACATGATACCTTAAGCTTTAATTTGATAAGATAACATGTTCTAACAATCAATAACACTTTATAACATAAAATAAGAAAATCATAAACCTTCATATATAGAGATTTATGACTTTTGCTTAAGAACACACGAAGAACGGAAAAACCATACATGATAACAACTATGTTCTTGAGCTTTTGGTTTTCGTATTTGAAATAATTTGAGCATTATAACTGCTTACATAAATGATTATGACACTTTATAATTGACAAAATTTGGTCATTATAACGGCTTGCATAATTGATTAAAACAATTTATAAAAATGCTCAAGAACATACGAAAATGCAGAGAACGGATAAACCATACATGACCACTACGTATGTTCGTTGCGCTTTAAACTATGAATTGAAATTCGACATTACAACTACTACAAAGTATAGAAAGGCTCAAGAACACGTGAAGAACATGGAGAACGACAATCGTACATGGCTATGACTCGCGTTCTTGAGCTTTTGAAAATTAAAGATGAGAGAAAAATCGAACATAATAAGAGATGTGCAAGGAAATGACCCTTTGAAGATTACTATGTAGAAGTTCAAGTCAAAAAGGAAAGAAGAGATCAAGTTACTTCAAATTAGATTAGGGTATAAATTATTTTTCTTATAAATAAAAGTTTTGTTTTAGAGGGAGTTGTGTAGTTTTACATCTAGCTGGAAAGGAGAGTTAGTTATTTTTATAGAAATTAAGAGCTTTTGTTTCATTCACTGTCAACACTTTTTATTTTATGGATTGAATAAAAAATTTCTTTTTGGATATATTTTTTATTTCATGCAATCCGTAGCTTGTTTATTTTATATAATTCCATATTCAATCTCTCACTTGGTTGTCTAGTTAATTATTTTCCTTTAATTTTATGTCATTATTAGAAGTACTAATCAGTTCATTCTTTTTTATTAAAAATTCCATGTCTAGTTAATTTTTAATACCTAGGATGATGATGAAACTAAGTATTGCATATTAATATTTTCTTTCCATTTCGATATTAGTGCCTAATTATTTGTTCCTTTGTTTTTACTTTCTTGCGCAAAATTCGTTTTGGTTCTATATTAATTGCGATGTTTTGATAGGTTATTGTTAAGATATGAGTTTTTCATAATTCATGCTTGCTCGAAGAAGTTTTGATGAGTTATAGTTAATCATTAAATTTTCATAATCTATGCTTGTCCATATTAATTATATGAATCATCATTATTTTTAAAGGGAAGGAAAAAGTAAATTAGAAATTAGTTAAGAAAAGAAGAATTTAATTATTATGTTAATATTTAGTGTATTCGGATTCCTAGGTAGTTTTTCTCATTATTAGTTTTCGTTATTATTTTTAATTTACATTATTTAGTTAATTAATAATTCTTGATTTTTATTTCTAATTTGTCTAGAATATAAATTAAGGATACATTGAAATTTATCTAGTCTCTATGGTTCGACCTGTACAGTTGTAGTTACTAATAATGTATGGTAAGTTCTATGAACGAAATGTTCTTTCTAAATTTGCATGTTCTTAATATTCCTAAATTTATTTGAATTGCATAGTATGCCAATTGTTTTGGCTATTCTACTCTGAAAATGTTTCAAACTAAGGATGAACAACCCTATAACATAGGGGAATGGAGAATCAGTAGTCTAGATGACTGTGGGACATTTATGGAGAGTCAACAGTTTATATAGTTGTGAGACAAGTCTGTATGGCTGTTAAACATTTATGGGCCATATAGTGCCTACTTAATGTAAAGAGTTTATGGTCTTAAAGACCCTCGACACAAATTCTAAAATTTCTTATTAATTCTGTGGTAATGCACATTCCTAGAGTTTCAAATATTGAAAATTTATTTGACGAGCTATTCATTGATCGGAATATATTTATTCATTGATAAGCTTATTCTGACAAGTCAATATGTACTACAGTGAGGTAACATGCTACAGGTCATGCAGTGATGCTAGGCTAATCACCTGCAATGCAATTCAAAAGAATTCTTGGTCCTTTATGACCAGATCTATAAGTAACGAAAATTGATAAATCTTTCCATTCAAAAATATTGAGACATTGATTCATATTTATTCTTTGAAATATTTTAATTCAGTTTCATATATACTTACGGAGCATATTTGGTGCTCATTCTTACAAAATTTAACATATTACAGGAAGATAGAATTGATAGGACCAAAAGTATCAAATTAATTTAAGGATATAAGCAAAAGACATAAGTTGCGATCCAGGGGACGAAGTATGTGATGTGACGTTGTAATAGACTAATTAATCATTAAAAATATTGATAGATAGTATGGAAGTTCTGTATTGTGATACACCAAATCTGTAGTAGCTAGTACTGGGATAGGGGGCGTTATAACAATAGCACATTGATTGGTCCTGAACTGAGTTGACTCATTAAATTATTGATCTAATTTGTTGATATTTTTACTTTTATTATATTTGTATTATATTATCTCATAATATATGAGAATTGAGTCCCTCTCTTTGTAGGCAACCCATCTATAAATATATATAAGAATTTATTGGCAATTAGAAAACCTGAAATGTATTATACATTCATTTAAAATCCTCTTTTAATTATTCTTCTGCCATTTTTTTTTCTCTTGATGAGTCAATGTGTTTTATTAAATGTTAAAAACAAATATGAATATCATTGTTGGGCAAAGTTACATGTTTAACTATTTTAATAAATAGTGACTAAAATATGATTTTAAAGTGACTTTATATATAATTTTTAACTACACTTTCTGTTTTAAAATTACAAATACAATTTATTTTTTTAGTTTGGTCCAAAATTGAAGATATATTTCTATTTCAAAACAATAAAGTAACACAATAGTTTTAATTTATAATTACTTTTTCACTATCATTTATAACACCGCACTACCATTACTTAACTAAATATTAGGAGTATATTTAATAATAATATAAATTATGAATAAAATAAAATTTACTATTTTTTATATAGAATTACTCTTTCTATTATTTATGTAGGTCCTATCATTTAAATTATTAATAAATTTTATTTATTTTTTTATTCTTCAAACCTTGGAGTAGTAGTGCAGTCCGTGCACAATTGTATGTACACATAAAATTATTATTTTTTAATAAAATATTCTATCGATATTAACAGCTGTTTGTCTATATACTTTTTTTTTTATTAATATATTCTACAACTATTAACAGGCAGGGGTATTATAGGCATTTGAAATAAAAACGAAGCAGGAACCTTATAAAAAATAGTTGTATAAGAGAGATATACAATGAAAAACTTAAATTTAAACATATATATATATATATATATATATATATATATATATATATATATATATATAGATGTGTGTGTGTGTGTGTCTGTGTGTGTGTGTAAAATCAGATCTAGCTAGTGAGGAAGGAAGGGGAAGCCATGAACGTGTTGTGCGACAAGTGTCCAGCGAGGGAATGGAGGTGGATTTTGATTTGCAGCAGGGTGGAATTAATATGGTTTAAAAAAAAGGGATACAACTCCTCCTCTTGCCCAGAAAAAAAGAAGAAACATGCCAAGAACCCCAAGCATCTTACCAGTTTTATCCAAAGATCTACCATATATATAAATCTTTTTCTCTTTCTCTTTTTCTATCTGTATATGTGTAGATATATCTAAACTTGTATATGTCTTTTAGCTTGTAATGTATATACTCCACTAATTAATAACCCTAATTTTAAAGTTCCAAGGGGATGAATCCATAAAATCAACATGGGTACATTATATTTATTAATAAAAGAAGTCTTTTTCTTTTGTGTCAATTAGTGGGGTGCTATGTAGTTTCATGAATTTTCTAATGTTTTCTTTTTTGTTTGTTTGTTTTTTGGTGATGACATATCCAGGCAAAGAGGAGATACCAGTACCTCCCAGGACGTTAATGGCTACAAACCAATTCCTGTGTGAGGTATGTAACAAAGGATTTCAAAGAGAGCAAAATTTGTAACTCCAAAATCTGCAGCTACCCAATCAATTCCTATGTTTAAATTTTTATTTTTGTATTGTATGTTAAGAATATATGTTAAATATTTGTAAAGATAAATTTGTACTTAACAAAATGGGTCGGGTCAAACTTTGGACGTATTTAAGTGAAATTTAGAAAAAGAAACATAATTGACGCCAAATTGACCACTTTAAGGACCTAATTGACAAAATATGAATTTTATGGATGAATTTGACACTCGGTGGCAATTTGGCTTTAAATTACTTGGAGACGGTGCATCCAAAGCAAACCTGGAGGAACATAAATGGTTTCAACAGAGTAAACTATGAGGATTATATTTTTGAGATAATTTTTGATACAGAAAAGTATGTGGGAAAAGTAAGTGAGATACAAAGGTCATCTAATCCTTTTCTTTTCCGGCTTACATTTATTGTTAAATTTGATGTGTTTGCCAGTGGAAGCCCTAAACGGAGTGTTGATGCTTTATAAACAAATCTTAAAATTAAAAGGAGGTTGAAGCTGTATAAACAAATCTTATTTACTTGAAGAGATGATTTGTATCTTTCTATTTATTTATTAGTTTGAAGACAAATAAGGTTTCCGTCAAATTATAGAATTTTTTATGCAGCAGAATTGTGTTACAAGGTTTCCATCAAACATGAAATTTCTTATGCTGCAGAATTGTTTTAATTTTATTATAATTTTAAATTAATTTTCAAATATTTAAATTATTTAAAAATATGCAGAATGACAAACTTGAAAATAAGTTGAAAAACGGACCGATGGCAATTCTGTAATTAAGTTGAAACTGATCCGAGGGCAAAATAGTAATTTCGTCAAAAAAACACGGAGGGGCAGTATCGTAATTTCCCCGGAAACTTACTCCCGCGCATTGGGCGCTTAATAGCAACGACGGACCAAAACGGTGTCGTTTCTGAAAAAGGCGGTGACAGCTTCCGCGCATAACGCGCGGATGAAATTCTTATTTTCTCCAAACGACGCCGTTTGGCTCCGTGTCCGGCAGTGAATAGTGGCGCGCATTGCGCGGCCAGTGTTTTTATTTTTCTTCTCAGCAGAGTGTGAACAGTGGCCGGAAATACACACTTTAAATAAAAATATACCATCAAATAAGCTTTAAATTCTCAATAAAAATCCAAAAAAATTACCAATCACCTTATATTAATTTATAACATAAAAAATTAATTTTTCATGATTTAATATCATTATTTTTTTATAAAAATTTTTACATCACATAGACTACCACAAATCATAACTTTTTGTGTATAACTCCATTTTGAGTGATTCAAACTTTGTTTTTCTCATGATTTAATGTTCTATAATATTAGAACATCAAACATAAGTTTTATAAAAATATTTTTGGACATAAATTCCAAAACTTGTTTACACACTATTAAACACATATTTTAGCATATAAAATATACCAAAATACAAACCAAACATATTAAACTCAAGCATGGTGTAAATATTACTATCATACATTATTAACTATATTAACATATTTATACACCCATGTTAGTTTATTTAATTTAAAACAAAAAATTAGATTTAGAATAACCATTACCTTGATTTAATGGCTATCTTCCTTTTTCTTCCAAAATAGGTGGTGAAAGAAGATGACATGAACCAAGAACTCCTTCTCTTGGTATTTTTGCTCTCAACTATATTTTTCTACACTCTCAAATGCTCTCTAGCTTGCAAAGTAGAAGAAGAAGAAATGACCAATACAAGCTCCTAAATTGTAAGTATACTTACAATTTGGATAGATATAAAATCTATATCTATTAAAATTGCCATCATGAGATAACAAGGATACTTACACAAGCTAACATATTAGGTGAAAAGAGGCATGGTTTCATGTACTTGAAAAAAATAAAACAAGCAACCATTTATTAAATAAATGACAAAAAATAAAAACAAAATATCATTTTCTCTCTCCTCTCTCAACACACACGGCTGATGGACTTTTTCTTGTCCCAAAATTAGTGTCACAAGCTCACTTTTTAATAATTAATAAGTTATATAATTGTTTTTCCAAGTGGGCCAATTATTGAGTTTTATTTAAAATACCAATTGGGCTTCTATTAAATTGTTTGGGCTACTAATTTGTCAAATTTTATTATCCTCCACTTGGGCTACTAATTGACCCATGTTGGGCTAATTTAATAATTTACACATTAATTATTCAATCCATGATTAAATAAATAATTAGATTGAATAAATAATTAAATATTCTAACCCATAAGTATTAAATTACTAAATGGACTAATAAATATTATTATTAATATTTCACATTATTTACATTAATTAATAATCATATTAATTAATTTATTATATTTAATTCACTCATTATATTCAATTTAATTGAATATTTAATTAATAGGAAACTTATCAATTATTTTGATATTAAAACTTTAGGGTTTGTTCACTAATTTATTAACATATTAGTGACCCCCTTTAATTAATTTTTTAGTAATTAATTACATAATTATTTAATCACATTATTAATTAATCACATAAAAAGATTTAAATAATCTCGTAAAACTAACTCGTTGGAAATTAAATTAATAATTTAATTAATAAAGACTTGGAAATTCTAGGACATTACAAAAGTTATTTACAAACTCTAAATGTTTAGATTCATGATGTTTTAGTAGATCAAGAGTTCCATGGGTTTATAATGTGTATTTATGTGTGTTTATTATGAATCGTTTAGCAAAAAGCTTGAAAGCAACTTCACCGGAAAAACGAAAAACGTAACAGCCCACTACCGGAGTTACTTATCACGATCCGTGAGTCGGATTCATGATCCATCAACTCCAGGTGATAGATCCATAAGATACGAAGATTTTCCAAGTGGAACGACTAAAAGTCGATTTAAAATGAGCAATATATGAATTTTCTACCAAAACACCCCACTGATTTCGGGTTTGTGCATAACGGTTCGGTTTGAGGCCCTTTTCAGTGACAAAAACAAATCCAAATTTGCTTCCGGTTTTTTTATATAAAAAAAACTGGCCAATCCGTTTTTTTTTTAATTGTGGGGTCCGGTTCAGGTCTTTCTAGGCCGTTTCTCGTGATAGTTCCAAAAAAAGAAAAGATTTGTAATTTAATAAATAATATTATAAACTTTAGTTTGGATAATCATGAAGTCATTAAGCATTTATTAAAATTAATGATTGGTTAATACCTTACTAAATAATAAAAATAGCAGATAACTAATTATTATTTTACTACTAAATAATAATTAAACTAATTATTTATTATTTAATTAATATTAAATAATAGGTAAGGATAATTAGTTGATTAAATTATTATTTAAGTGACATTAAAAAATAATTAAGGTGTAATTAAGTTGTTAACTAATTATTTAAGATTAAATGTGACGACCCCGAATCCGGGTCATTCGAAACTTGAATCCGGTTCAACACTAGTACTACATTTTTCTTATTGTTCATGAATTACAATAATATTATAATTGCTAAATAATCATTTATTTACAATTCTACAATATCTCTTTCTATTCCAGAATCATAATCTTTAAACAAATCTAGTATGTCTCAATATCATACATGATACGACATTCTTTTACAATCATTTTGAGTATTTAACACTCATATTATATACCAACTAAGTCTTATACTACACAGTCATTTTACCTGTCCAATTCGGACTGATATCTACAATAGACATTTAGACCTTCAGTGAAAGTAGTATGCATTCATGTTTCTTGATCTTTATCAAAAACTTTGAATAAGTTGCACTATCTGAAAATGTTGGTTTTAAGCAAGAGTGAACACGACGGTTCAGCAAGTTTAATAGTTACACATAGCACATTACATGCTTCACATATTATACATGCTCTGCATTTTATTCTTACATCATGCATTTCATGCTTTTCATTTTATGAATGATTCATACTTCTTATGCATCTCATACAATAAACAACTAACATCTATCAAACATACTCCATATCTGAACATATTTCACATGTAATCATATCTCATGTTATGCACATAACACAAATATCATCAGTATATCTCCATATCAATAATTTAATAACACATTGTAGCATAGCAATGCACATAGGAGCAAGTTCTGAAAAACTTGTCTGGTTCATTTGTACCATTTACGCTTATTTGCGTCATTCGTTCAACCTACAATTTATATATAAAATCGATATAATCATTAGTTACAATGACTATTAATTAGTTTTAACTTAAGGCCTTAACTTCAAATTATTAACTCTTAGTTGTTTTATTTTATTCTTACATCACGCATTTCATGCTTTTCATTTTATGAATGATTCATACTTCTTATGCATCTCATACAATAAACAACTAACATTTATCAAACATGCTTCATATCTGAACATATTTCACATGTAATCATATATCATGTTATGCACATAACACAAATATCATCAATATATCTCCATATCAATAATTTAATAACACATTGTAGCATAACAATGCACATAGGAGCAAGTTCTGAAAAACTTGTCTGGTTCATTTGTACCATTTACGCTTATTTGCGTCATTCGTTCAACCTACAATTTATATATAAAATCGATATAATCATTAGTTACAATGACTATTAATTAGTTTTAACTTAAGACCTTAACTTCAAATTATTAACTCTTAAGATGTCTGACAAACGAACCCTTAAGTTCTGGACAAAAACCCTAGCCCAAACTTAATTGGACATGTCGGGTACACTTAACCAACTTACGCATTCATTACACATTCTTCGTACGACCTACTTTTAATAAGTTGTCTAAATTAGTCACAAATGGACTATTTATATTTGTTTAATTCAATTAAACTTTCCCTTTTGACATAACTTAATGATTCAGACATCTAATAATGTACCAAATACTTCAAAATATTATCTACATTTGATATTATACAACTACGTTCAAATATTATTAATCATTTAATAATATTTTACTTACATATTAATATTATTTACCATTTAATAATATTTTAATCACTTATTAATATTATTAATCATTTAATAATATTTCAATCACATATTAATATTATTAACCATTTAATAATATTTTAATCACTTATTAATATTATTAACCATTTAATAATATTTTAATCATTTACAAATATTATTCACCATTTGATAATATTTTAATCTTTTATTGATATTATTAACCATTTAATAATATTTTAATCATTAATTAATATTATTAACCATTTAATAATATTTTAATAACTTATTAATGTTATTAATTATTTATTAACATTTTCATCATGTACTAATGTTATTAATCATTTAATAACTTTTTAATCATATACTAATATTATTGATCATTTAATAATATTTTAATAATCTTCAAATAATACCAATATTTAACTTTTTAATTGTGTTAACTTTAGTCTTTATTTTAAATATTTAGCTACCATTAATGCACTAATAAATTCTACATATATAGGTTTAGTATTTAAATACATTCATTTTACATTTATTTTAACTTAATTTATCAAAGAAAACTCGACCCGGACCGACCCGACCCGACCAGGACCGAACAAAATCTGCTAGGCAAATTGTTCTAGCAAAACTCCGCTAGACCCGGGCGCAAGTGCGCCAAGCCCCTTTTTCAGAAAGTCAACTTTTTGACTGCTCGACCCTCCGACGCTCTGACAGCCATAACTTCTTCATTTTAAAACATTTTGGGGGTGATTATTGAGTCCATTCTCATCAGAATTTCCCCCTCTACAATTTCTCTTTATATCACAAATCCAAATTCTGAATGGAACTGGACTAAAAACTGCTCAAAAGGACAAAGTGAAAACTAAAATCACAAATCATTGGTTTTAATTGTTCAAACTTGAATAAAATAAACTCTACACATCCAAATGACACCAACTTAGTGTTGTTGTCTTCCAAACTTCTTGTTTTACAACATTTCATGGTTCAATCACATTTTTGAAAACGTTTTGACAAGAAATTTAAAATCGCCATCTAGGATTTTACCGATAAATCGTTATATGGACTTTCCTTCCAATTCTTTGCGTACCACCCATACAAATACATGTATTAACTATATCAAACTATGAATATACCTATATATCATAGTTTTATACTTCTAGAGCATCAAAATAACTTTTGATAGGTTAAAAATACTTTTTGACCGATTAAAACATATACAGATTATAAAAAATGCACTAAGGAAGGTTTAGAACACTTTTGAAACTTTTGGACATGGATGCTCTTCTTCCTCTTGATATGATCTTGCTAATGACTCCTCCTTGACTATTCTCTAGCACTTTTTCTTGGTGAAAATCTCCAACTCTCAAAGTAGGTCTTCTTTTTCTCTAAAGCTTCTCTTTCTATAATATTTGATCTACTAATAAATGAGCCAACTCTAGCTTTCTCTTACTACTCTTCTATTTATACACTACCAAAATTGATACTTACAATTATTATAAGTCTACAATATCATCAATACTTGCAAAGTATCAAATCAAGTTTAATTGTTAAATGAATGACCTTTGCTTGGATTGATTTATGGAAGTTGAGTGAAGCAACTAGGTGGAGTAAATTTGAAGCAATCATTCTCCAACACTTAACTCATGTATGATTAAAGCGCTTACTCTTGTAACCTATGTTGACCTAACTATCAACCATGGTCCAAGCTCATCAATTGATCATATACACATCTGTTAGAGTTGATGCCCTAGAGGCTAATTATTTGATGTAATTGCTTAACATTTTTGATATTATATTTGATTGAATAAATAGATTATTTTATTATGATTTCATTTACTGCGTTATATAAATGTTAGTATAATAAAAATCCTTAGAATAGTGATACGAATTATATAGCTTCAAGTATGTGACTTGAACATGAGATTATATAATTACAATTAGTATCATTGCTCTTAAATGTCCCTAGTCGAGTATCATTGTTAATAGGACAACAATGATGTATTGAGATTAGTATGTGGATTGACTGATGGCCAAATCTCATTGGTCATAAATATATGAGATATTTGAGTCAATGCATAGGTACATGTTAGAGAACAATGTACTGGACTGACCCACCATGAGAATTCTACGTGGAGCATTATGCAAAGTGTCATAAGAAATTCTCATAGTGACAATGATGTAATGATCCTCCGACCTGAGATCACTATATTATTACACGAGAATTTATGTACTTTGATATCATCAAATGTCACCTTTAATAGGGTGGACAATAAAGGTGATTATTGGGTACATCATGAATCGTGTGAGGAATATGAGTGATCTAGATGGAATTTAACCCTCCTATATATTAGGGGTGATATCTATAGGCCTCTTGATTGAGTAGGACTATGAAATGCATGGCCATGCTCAAATAGTGATTTGTTTCATATAGTCTACTCATTGATCAAGAAAACTCAGATTAAATTATGAAGAGTGTGACACTTTCTATGCCTCAAGTTTAATCTAGGATGTCAAGGTTAAAAGGATTAAATTGCATTGAAACATTGGTCACGAAAAGGTTGCATCGAATCACCGATCTTATTATTATTTGGTTAACAATGATGCATTACTAGATGCCGCTCACTGTTTATAATTTTATAATATGATTTTAAAATTATTGCCAACATAATAATAACCTATAGGGTCACACACTTAGAACGTATTTAAAAAGGAATTAATTTAAATTGTAAGTATTTAAATATGTCAATATGATTGATAGTATTTAAAATTACGAATTTAAATTAATAGGATAATTTATATATATGTATATTAATTAAGTTAGACTTAATTAAGATTTAATATATATAAATTCGGATTTTATTTTTCTAATTAAATTAGGTTTTGGTTAATTCCTATTAACTACTATATATATGATATATCAGTAGTCTTAATCACGTAAGGAACAAAAACCAAAAACCCTAGCCACTTTCAGAAAGAGGCTAGAGAGAAAAATAATTGGGAAATCCTGATCTTGGTGGCTAGTACCGTAGTTCCTTTTGCTGCAGATCGTGGGACGATTAGCGGAGCGTTCGTGTAGATACCGTAGAGACGCAGTTGCTGGATTGCGTTGAAGATTCGAAGCCGTTCCAGAATTTCATCGTCTCCTGTCCATCTCGGATAATCCGTAAAATAATCTAAATCTCTGAATTAATCTATTTTCGCTTGGATTCTGTCTTAGGGTTTCGTAAAAATTTTTTTAAATTCCGCTGCTTTCACTATGTCGAAACCCTAATAACATCTTCCAACAATTAACCACAATGTGGTTAACTTACTAACACATCAAGTGACTAGGGTTGGTGATAGACAAGCTTTTTTACTACTCATGGTTAATTCATTTAACCAACATTGATTAACTCTCTACCAATTCATATACTTACAACATATATATCTCTACATATTTACCAATAACCTTTTATTTAAAATCACATTATAGCTTGAATTGACCAATTTAAATTGAATACAAGCAACATGCATCTTTACTCAATCTCCAAGTGGGACCCTATATTTGGTCAACACTCCACTATTTTTCTTTATATATATATATATATATATATTACTTACAATTTTAACTAACCATTAACCAATATATGGTTAATTATCTACAACATGCAACCCATGGTCACCTATCAATTCTATCTTGGTAAATTATATACATACATAATTGTATCTATAATATTCTTCCTACAACTAACCCATGCATAGTTAAATCTTTAATTGATTTACTACCTAGGGTTACTTAATTAACTCATCCATAGTTAATTCTTATCATCACATTCATTCACCTAGCAATTAACCAATGTTTGGTTAATACTCTCTCTTGTCTACCAACTAGGGTTATTCAATTAACCATACATTAGTTAATTCTCTACACTCAACCAAATTTTCCAACACTTTGACCATCAATTGACTTTTTAAATGTTTGAGCTCGTTATTTTAAATTGTTACATTAACTCCATTGGGCTTCCATAGTTAATTACTCACCTTCATGCAAGTATTCTCATATTGGGCTAACATCTATAATCCTTTTGGGCTAGTCCACTAGTAGTAATTAAATTACTTGGACTCTTCATGAGGCTAGATCCATAAATTTATTTGGACCTCTATATAAATTACCAACAAGACTTTCAACCATTCAAATATTGGGCTTGCTTTAATCCATTAATGGACTCTATACAACAACTTAATAATTAAATTAATTACTTAATTAATTACTTCACATTATTGCCATCCAAGACAATCATCCTAAATTTTTCACAACTTTAACTCGTACTAATATAATTAACCTAATTAATTATATTTCATGACTTCATATTTAAACTAATTAATTTATTAGTTTAATTGAGTATTAACTTACCCATCCTCTTATTTGGCTAACAAGTACGCCTTAGGTATATATATATATATATATATATATATATATATATATATATATATATATATATATATATATATGGGGAATGATCCATAGCAAGCGTTTGTTATGGATACTATTCCAGCAAACACATCTTCAACCGTTGAAATAATAATGTTAAAGGATGAGATGATTTTCACCCGTTATCTAAGATAACGGGTATGACAAAAAAAATAAAAAATCATAGTCCACCCGACATTTTAGTTAGCGGGTGGAGTGAATTTTTTTTTTTTTTTTTAAAACTAAGTTTAACAAAAAAAAAAAAAAAATTGAAATCCTCCACCCAGCATCTTAGCTAGCTGGTGGAGTGAAAAAATTTTGTTTGTTTATTTTTATTTTAAACTAAGTTTAACAAAAAAAAAAAAACCTTAAAATCCTCTACCCGGCATCTTAGCTAGCGGGTGGAGTGAATTTTTTTTTTTTTTTTAAAACTAAGTTCAACAAAAAAAAAATTGCAAAACCTCCACCCAGCATATAAGCTAACGGGTGGAGTTATTATTATTTTTTGTTTTTTTGTTTTTTGTTTTTTTTAAAACTAAGTTTAACAAAAAAAAAAATTACAAAACGTCCACCCGACATCTAAGCTAATGGGTGGAGTGAATTTTTTTTTTGTTTTGTTTTTATTTTATTTTTAAACTAAGTTTAACAAAAAAAAACAAAAACAAAAAACAAAATATTTTTTCACTCCACCCGTTAGCTTAGCTGTGGGGTGGAGGTTTTGCAATTCTTTTTTTTATTTTATTAAACTTAGTTTAAAAAAAAAAACAAAATTTTTTTTCACTCCACCCGTTAACTTAGATGCCGGGTGGAGGTTTTGAATTTTTATTATTTTTTGTTAAACTTAATTTTAAAAAAATATTTTTTCACTCCACCCGTTAGCTTAGATGCCGGGTGGAGGTTTTGCAATTTTTTTTTTTTTTTTTGGTTGTTGTTAAACTTAGTTTAAAAAAAAAAAAAAAAATTCACTCCACCCGTTAGCTTAGATGCCAGGTTGAGATTTTGCAAAAATTTTTTTTGTTAAACTTATTTTTAAAAATTAAAAAAAAAACATATTTTTTTTTTCACTCCACCCGTTAGCTTAGATGTCGGGTGGAGGATTTGCAATTTTTTTTTTTGTTGAACTTAGTTTAAAAAAAAAAAAAATCACTCCACTCGCTAGCTAAGATGTCGAGTGGAGGGTTTTAATATATATATTTTTTGTTAAACTTAGTTTAAAAAAAAAAAAACAAATAAACAAAAAAATTTCACTCCATCCACTAGCTAAGATGCCGGGTGGAGGATTTCAAATTATTATTATTATTATTTTGTTAAACTTAGTTTAAAAAAAAAAAATTCACTCCACCCGCTAACTAAGATACCGGGTGGACTATGATTTTTTTTTTTTTTTGTCCTACCCGTTATCTTAGATAATGGGTGGAAATCCATCTCATCCTTTAACATTATTATTTTAACGGTTGAAGATGCGTTTGCTGGAATAGTATCCATAGTAAACGCTTGCGATGGATCATTCCCATATATATATATATCCACCTTCACTTTTCAAATGAATTTATTTTCTTAATAAATTCTTTACACTCATCATTAAAATATTCCCACATTTAATTTCTAACAAATAAATTATGTTAAAAAAAATGTTCACCCATTTTTTACACATCTCACTTCGACAACTCTAGGTTTTAAACCATAACCTTTAATTAATTATTTCAAATCTTATTTATAATTGTTGTAAATATCTGGGATATTATATTAAATAACAAGTAAGTATAATTAATTAACTAATTATTATTTAATTAACATTAAATAATAATTAAAGATAATTAAAGTTAATAAACTAATTATTTATTATTTAATTAAGATTAAATAATAAGTAAGGATAATTAATTCATTGATTATTATTTAATTAACATTAAATAATAATTAAAGATAATTAAATTTAATAAACTAATTATTTATTATTTAATTAAGATTAAATTATAAGTAAGGGTAATTAATTAATTAATTAATATTAAATAATAATTAAAGAAAATTAAAGTTAATAAACTAATTATTTATTATTTAATTAAGATTAAATAATTAGTAAGGATAATTAATTAATTAATTAATTAACATTAAATAATAATTAAAGGAAATTAAAGCTAATAAACTAGATTATTAGTTAATTAATATTAAATAATAATTAAGATTAATAATTTAATTATTTATTATTTAATTGACTTTAAATAATAAATAAACATAATTAGACATTATCTATTGTTAAATAATGACTAAAGGTAATTAATTAATTAATTAATTACACTTTAACTAATATTAAATAGTAATTAAATGAAGATAGAGTTAATAAATAAAAAAAATTAAACAATTATAATAAATTGTTTAAGGGTTTAGTAATAAGTGTTTAACACTTAAGAAAAATAATAGTGATTAATTAAATCATTAACATAAGATCAATTAAGTGTCTTATACGATTAATGATAGTATATAAAATTATATATGTTATGTGATTGATTATTTGCTAGATAAATAGAATAAGTAAGTGTTTAAAGTGCACGATTATATGCAGTACTAATTGATAGGCCAGCATTATTAAAGTTAGGTCTTCAAGAGTAGTTTAAATTAAGCAAATTAGCCATAAGTCGATAGACAGGGAAGTTCTTTAACCTTACTCAAATTTATATTGAACAAGTTCCCTAACCTTACTCAAATTTTATATTGAGCAAGTTCTTAAACTTTAATTGATATGTATCTTGTAAGTTATTTTAAACTTAGAATTATTTTATTGTTCAAGCTGGATTAATTATTGGTAATTATTCCATATCGTATTAATTATTGTTATTTGCACGAATGTGCATTTGCAAGTCATATTCTTAATAAGAACTGTTTAAAGGAATAGGTCTATAAATGCCAATTGTTCGGCTATACATTGATTTAAAGTTGAGAAGTAGTCTAAGCCAATTGTTCGGCTAGACATTGAATTGAAATTGAGAAGTAGGTCTATGCCAATTGTTTCGGCTAGACCATGTATGTGTCAATCTATTGACTTGAATACTATTGAAGCTAGTCTAAACCATATTGTTGTGGTTTAAATATTGCAAGTTATTCCACATTAACATTGACATTCGCACATGGTGCATGTTGAATTCAAGTTCCATTATTGAACTGTGAAACATTTAAAGTTCTTTCATTTATGAACTGTTTATGAAGAAGTCTAAGCCACTTCTTCGCCCAGACACATTTAAAGTTATTTTGAAATCTATCCAAACCATAGTGGTACGGATTCTTAGATTGAGAAGAACAACCCATACTGGGGAAGAACCTAAATATCTGGTAAATGATACAAATAGGCTAAATGTTATGCATACACATGTTGGACACAAGGAGGAAAAGTAACTTAAGAGGGTCAATCAAGTGACTGATTCCTCAAAGCAGAAGTTCACGGTCTTTTGACCATTCAGCATTTAAATAATCAATTCCCACTCATTAAATTGTGCGTTGATTATATCAAATTCCTATTATCGAATCTTTCAATCATTATTCTTATTCATGGCATATTTTGTATTCATTTTAAACTTGTCGAGCAAGCTAGTTGCTCACCCCTGCCATGTCATGAAAATATTGTAGCTAAACCTGAAGGGTCGATTATTGATAAAGGCAAAGGAAAAGTGAAATCTTAGTTAAAGCTGGATAGCTATTGCATGTTATATATTTTGTTTAGAATTAATATGATGTAACACAAACACTATTATTCTTTTGTAGTTTGTGATGTATATTCGGTAAAGGTTGTAGACATTGGGATTAGAAAGCCATTGTAATAGACAACATATGTTTATGTATTTTCTGCATCGGTATTAAATGTTGTTTAGCAGTGATTATTTTTATTATTGCCTGAGCACCAAATTCGAGGTAGTGGTATCTGAATTTGGGGGTGTCACATGAATACTTTGGTTGGTCCTTAATTGAGTTGACTTGTGAAATTGTTAATTTAATTGGTTGATCAATGTAAAGGTGATAGAATTAATCTGTTGAAAAAAGTGTAAAAGAATCAAAAATTTTGAGCAAAAGTAAGTAATTAAGCTATTTGAAGTAAACCATTTTGAATTAGGAAAAACTAGTTTATGGAGTTTCCTTTTAGAGAATTTCTGCAGCTCCTCAAAATTTTAGAGAAATCTCTAAATGGAAATTGTAGGCCCTACTGTTCAGAAAGATTCTTAGATATTTTGTCATGTATGTCTCAAGTACTATCTAGTTTGGGACGTGACATTTGAGTCGACCCTAGTAATACACTGATACAAGTTTGTAAAAAGAAGGATCGAAAGCCTTTTTTGATTTTTTGGTGGTATATTTTTGCAGTGGTAGAATTTAAAATTGTATTAAAATAATAAAAAACTTCAAACAAATTTTCAATTTAATTGATTGAGCACATCTTTTACAAGTTCGGGATCACATTTCATTCGAATAGGAAGCCAACCTTCTCTTTCCAATTTATTTTTCCGATAATGGAATCTTGTAATTTTTGGAACGTTGAGCTTTTATGGTCTCAATCGTGCATTATTGCAAGCTCAAAAATATATGATTGGACTTTATAGTCAAGACTCAAGAGTGTTTCAAATGATCTATTAACAATGCCAATTAATTCCACTATAGTTTTTGAAGGCTTTTGATACTGCAATGATTGAATAGCACGAAAAAACCCAAGACCCAAAATCTTCATATCTGAAGAATTCGAGGGACGACACATCAGACGAATATCAAAGTCATCTTTTGATGCAGCTTCACGAAATTTTTCGTCGTTGGACCTAATATGTGTTCTTGCATTGCCTTGTTAAATGGGTTTTCTGGAATGTTCACTCGGCCACTTAGGCCACTTAACTCGAATGGCTGGAAGTAGTTTTTCAATCAAGAACGATTTTACCATGTTTTTCCTAACTGAGTTAATTGTCTCTCTACTGTTCTAGCAATCCGATTTACGTTACTCCTTTTAGCTGGCTCCCTAATGATGAAAGGAATAACATAGTCCGACTACTCTTAAGTTCAGGCATTGCTCGAACTTGATTCATATTCATATTGCCTTTTTAGCATTTGTGGAAAAAATCTGATCATTTTAGGTAGTTTTCCTTATAGGGAGTTTGTTTGCAGCCGTTGTCCCCATTTCTACTAGAGGGGAAGATTTGTTAGTCAAGCCTGCCATTTGAAGCCTGCATGCACTAGAAGTAGATTTATTAGTCAACATAGTCTGACAACACTTCTATTTCCCATGCACTTCTATTTAGGTTTTATACATGTACTGGGTGGTGGAGGTGCTTCCTATAATTGTTGTGTGCATATGGTGCTGCAGAGTGGAGTAGTGCTAGCTGGAATGAACCCTCAGAAAGCCACACATAAATAGTGGGCAAAACTATTAAATATCTATCGTTTTTGAGCTTGTAAACTTCATATAATTACTTTAATCCTTTTGAAATTATGGGTCCACAGTCACAACTTTTAAAGAAGTACAATAGATTTATTTGTCTCATTACCTTTGGACATGACACGTGTGGCTTTAGATCCTGTAAACGACTGTAAAGCAAACTTTTTGTCAATTGAACTTTTTGTCAGTTTGTTAGGTTTTGTGTGTTTTTTCTTCCCTTCACAATTTCGTCCTGTCTTTTATTGTATGGTATATAAGTAAACATGCTCATCAACCTGAACACAGGCAGCATACATAATAACTTATTATGTTGATTATTATTAAGATAATTAATTAAATATAGAGTAAATATCGAATTATATAGTTGTAGTTATTAAATTATTCAATATTTATTCATATAATAAAATTTTGAATTATTGTAGATTACTTCGATCAACTATTAAGCTAAACTTTGAATAGAGCGTAGATTTGTTAAGTTATGATTATGAGAATATAATTATTTTAGTTTTATTAAAGTTTGTAATGGATTTAATTATATATAAGTGTTTATCCTGATAAAATACAAAAAAATTATGAAACTCAAGTTTTAATGAATTTTATTTTATTTACAACAATTAATTAGTAATGACTCCACTATACTTTTCATCTAATTTTAAAGCTAATATATTTCAGAAAAATTAATTCATGTATATTTTTAATACAATTGTATGATAAAATTTCAATTTTAATGATTTTAATTTAGTTAGGAAATTAATTTAATAATTAAATTTATGACTAATATTAATATAATTAAATCTCATGATATGTTAAAAAATATTTTCAATTTTTTTCAATTTTCATAAAATTATAATAATAAAATCATTCTATACAAAATTTGCTAAGCTCTAGTATCTTACATAGATTTTTGATAAGAAAAAATAAATTGTAATAAGTTTGGAAGAACCAAAAAGAAAATTCTTGTAGAAGATATATATATATATATATATAAAGAAAAAGAGAAAAAAAAAACACGTTCATTTTTATGAACAGGTTGAGGTTCTTTTTAAATATGTTTCAAATTTAGAAAATATTTAATTTTTATACATTTGGATAGTACTTAGATTAATTTGGATAGGAAAGAAAATGGTTGAACCAAAAATTTGTTAAGCCAGGCTTTTAATTATATAGTTTGACTCTTTTTTTTTCCTTTCATATTCTCCTTTTTTTTCTTCTTTGTATTTTTATTATTTTCTACCATAATGAACAAACAAGGGTAGTTTTGGCATTCACAAATAAATGGGAAGCACAAACCCTAGAAAAAAAGGGATATATAATGGAGAAATACAATAAACTAAGCCCACAATTTTAAATGGCAGCCGCTGCTCAAGTTCTGGATCCGGGAGAAGAAGGAGACAAGAATGCCTTTGAGCCTGGCAACTTCTTTATCAATGGAGAATTAATCCGATCGCATTAGTTTATTACCAAAAGGTCATGCACCGCGGCAGCTACCGCCGTCTCTGCACCGCCTGCCTCCTCAAAACCCACTCGAGTTTCTTTTTCGGTTTTGATGAATAAAGCAGCAGAGATGGCGAGGATTGCTGCCGAGAAGAGAGCTAAAGAAGCCGCCAGAGGAGAGCTAAGGAGGCGTTGGGTCACTATTATGACCTGACCTACAAGAATGATAAATCAATTGACAGCCAAAAATTCATTTTTCAGTTTTTGGCAGCAGGAGAGAAGGATGGCAATGGGCTGCAGCATAACTAATTCGCTTGTTGGTACCTTTTCATTTAGTTTTTGGATGGCTTGAAATTCATGAGTGTATGTACAATATATTGTTTGTTTAAAGTCAGAATTTTCAGCAGTTGTATTGAACTACAGTAACTGATTTTGTAGGTTGTGAGTGGTAGCTCCATTTGAACTTTATGAGTTCAAATTTAAGCTATAAATCATCATTCATTTCAGGCTATGTTTGATTTATTTATTGTATAATAATTTGTAAAATTTCTTTAGATCAAAATTACACAAATTATTGACCAACTCAAATCGCATTAATTTTTTACCAAAAGGTATATTACCCAATCCTCAGTTTTCTTTATTTCTTAGTTTTCTTCACAATTGGTGCCCTCTCCCACAATTCTTGATCTATGGTCGGCCTCGGGCCGCCAACAGGATAGCGCTCGTCCATTAATCTCTTATAAGTGTCATGTCATCAAGCTAGAAATTAAATAGTTAAATTTAAATATTGAAGCTTAAGAATGACGTTAAAAATTATAAACAACATATGTGACAACTCGGATTTTTATGAGACCGGTAAATAGGATCATAAATGATAGAAATGTTGGAGAATAAAAAATGATTGAATTTTGAGAAATAAAGTCTTACGACTAGGATGAAATGCTATAATATAAAGCATTAAAAAGTTACGATTATTCGATTTCAGGGTTAAGATATAAAAACCGAATTTGGAGAATAGGAATGTGTTGAGACGACTGAACATTTGAACCTAATTCGTGTGTTAGGGATTAAATGTGAAGTAGGTGTTATGAGATTTAAAACCTAGAGTTGATTGAAGGAATAAACTTTGACGTATATATATAGCAAAGTGTTTATATGGCATACAAATGCAGAATCCACTATTCACAAATATAAAATAATACGGAGTAAAATACCTAAGAGCAATTGGAGATGATTAGAGGTCAAAATATTAACCTAAACTAAGTGTTATGTGATTAATAATATGTGTTAATGCTTAATTTAAGAAAAAAAATTCTCGAAAAATAAACGAAGAAAAATACTATTCACGCGAAAAGCGCCTTTTTGTTTTTCAAAATTCCACATTCCCAGATAATGTTTATATGAGGTGGCGGTACGTTTTATCAAATAAAAATTTTACTTGAAAATTAGCGAAAATTACTATTCACGAATACGGAGGAGAAGACGTACGATTTATTAAATAAAAAGAAAATGGGTTAGAAACTTTCCATAAATAGAAAGTTTGGGGAAATATGGATAATGACCAAATTGGCCTTGAGGAAATTTAATATTTACTTTAAAGAATAATTAAGAGGAAAGTGCTCGGGAGGTTCCCTTTTGTGCCGTAAGGACCATTTTGCCTTAGAGAAGTAAGTTAATGCCATTGGTGTCCAAAAAGAAGTTGTTAGGAAATTTCCTAGTTTATGAGTAATTACTATGTTGCCCTTGGTTGGTAACGATTAATGACTAGGATGCCCTTTGAGTAAATTTCAAGGAAACTTCCTAATTGTTGCTTGGTGACTAGATCGCCCTTAAAGAAATAAATGAACGACTTTGAGGTCCTAAAGGAAATTGCCAGGAAAGTTCCTAGGAATAACCTAATGACTATTTTTCCCTAAAAGAATTTGTTGATGACCAATGAGTACTAGTAGAAAATTTCTAGGAAATTTCTTAAAGATGTCTTAAAGACTATTTTGTCCTTAGCTTGCAATGACTAATGACTATTGTGCCCATAAGGAAAATTCCTAGGAAGCTTCCTTTGGTAGTTAAGAAATCATGATTTGTTACAAACCTAACTATGCTTAAGTTAATTATCTACATTTTACCAAGTGAGAGAGAAAGAGTTGGTCATTTCCTTTGGTTCCATCTCTTTCCAATGATAAAAACTCTAGAGAGAATGCTTGAAAGCTCACTTGTCATAGAGGGAGAGAGAGAAATTTTGTGAGAGAGGGAGAGAGAGAGAGAAGTTTTGGGTGGCTTAAATGAAGGAGAGAAAGCTTGGCAAAATCTTAGCAAGAGGAAACTCCATATAAGGTTTAAAAGTTTTCTCAAGCCCTAACCTAGAACTTCTAGATTTAATTCATATTGTTAGATCTAGGTTTGTTTTGGGAGTATGTTGTGAAATGGTGGATCATGGTGGATCTAGAGGAACAAGGAAGGTTTGATGGTGAATTTGTAATTAGATCCTATTTTATGAATAATGAGTAAAGAAATCATAGATTGATTATTATTTTGATGAAACCCTAGATTTAAACTCCGTGTTTTCAAAGGAAATAACCTTGTATGGTTAATATATTTTTAAAAAGATCTATATGTTTTGATCATAGATTTATAAGTTTGAGGATGATGTTTTTATGGATTAATCACATTTCATATATGAAAAACTAAGAAGTTTAAATATTGGGTTTTACCTGAAACCCCAGTTTTCAAAATGTTATTTTCAACAAAATGAGGTATTATGTTTTGATCATGTCATGGATCTATGAGTCGAAGGAATAAAAACTACGTGAATGATGATTTTTCAAAACTATATATATATAAGTGTTGTATAAGGTTAGTTATAAAACTAATTTTAATGAATGAAGGGAAGGGTATCATGAATCATATTGATGAATGATCCTTATAAAGAAAATGTGTTATTTAGCAAAACTAAAGTGTTATGTCTATTTTCAACCCCTGTTGGATTAAACCACTAATTTGGTTATGAAATGATCGTTGAAAAAAAATAAATGAGTAAAGCTTTTGGTTTGAAAGTTTTGAAAGTAACATGCTATGATTATGTATTAAGATGTTATAGAGTCATAAAACATGATGATCTAGCACAATAATGCTTGTGGCATCAAGTTTGAAACAATCGAATCAAGAATTTATGAAACTTGTTTTCATTCTGTCCTTGTGAGCGATTTTAAGAGATGTGCAAGAAAATGATCCTTGGAAAATTATTATGTAGAAGTTCAAGTCAAAAAGGAAAGAAGAGATCAAGTTATTTCAAATTAGATTAGGGCATAAATTATTTTTCTTATAAATAGAAGTTTTGTTTTAGAGGGAGGTGTGTAGTTTTTTTTTTTTATTTTAATTTTTCTCCTTACATCCGGCTGGAAAGGAGAGTTAGTTATTTTTTATGGCAATTAAGAGCTTTTGTTTCATTCCCTGTCTACACTTTTTATTTTATGGATTGAATAAAAAATTTCTCTTTGGTTATATTTATTATGTCATGCAATCCGTAGCTTGTTTATTTTATATAATTCCATATTCATTCTCTTACTTGCTTGTCTAGTTAATTATTTTCCTTTAATTTTATGCCTTTATTAGAAGTACTAATCAGTTCATTCTTTTTTATTTTAAATTCCGTGTCTAGTTAATTTTTAATACGTAGGATGATGATGAAACTAAGTATTGCATATTAATATTTTATTTTCGTTCCGATATTAATGCCTAATTGTTTGTTCCTTCGTTTTTACTTTCTTGTGCAAAATTCATTTTGGTTCAATATTAATTGCGAGGTTTTGATAGGTTATTGTTAATAAATGAGTTTTTCATAATTCATGCTTGCTCGAAGAAGTTTTGATGAGTTATAGTTAATCCTTAAATTTTCATAATCTATGCTTGTCCATGTTAATTATATGAATCATCATTATTTTTAAAGGGAAGGAAAAAGTAAATTAGAAATTAGTTAAGAAAATAAGAATTTAATTATTATGTTAATGTTAGTGGATTTGGATTCCTAGGAGGTAGTTTTTCTCATTATTAGTTTTCGTTATTATTTTTAATTTGCATTATTTAGTTAATTAATAATTCTTGATTTTTATTTCTAATTTGTCTAGAATATAAATTAAGGATACATTAAAATTTATCTAGTCTCTGTGGTTCGACATGTACTTGCCCATTCTTCAATTTGACGTTGTGCACTTGCAATTACTAATTTTTATTACATCAGTAAGTATAGTCATAACTCTGTGTATAACTATAATTTTATTATTACGTGAGTATGAGTATAATTTTAAAAGAAAACAATTTTTTTTTATGAAAATTATTTTACCTAATATTAATTGTTACAATTATTAATATATATAGATATAATACATTGACCAACCATATATTACTTATTATAATAACTATAATGCCCCCCCCCCCTAAAAAAAATCCTTGTGCTCATACTATTATTGTAATGCCCCCAAAATTCCCACACTCGCTACGGCAGACTTTGTGCGTTAAACTCTAAACATCTATCGACTTAACCAATAATCGCATAATCATATTGGTTGAATTAGTCTTATTTTAGACTATACATTAAAAATTTTCCTTAACTTTGTCCTTGGATCTTATCTTGATCTCGGTCTCATTATTTATACAAGTATCAACTTGTAGTTCATCCGTATAAATGGATAACACCATATATAACGGTCCAATTTTAACCTTAAGATTTAAATATTCTATAACTTTACATATTCCAAGATTCACGGCATTAAATCATTAGGACGGCTCTTGGGAACAGAGAATCTCGTGGTGAATGTTTGTATCTTCACCCATGATAAATGTTTGCATCTTTATCCATGACAAATGGTTGTATCTTTGTCCGGTGCAAAATTATCTTTCCGTATAGAACATTACCCAACTAGTTAAAACCCTCACTCGAAACACATTTAGTTATAGTGATATCTCTTCATATCAATAATCTTACTTATCTAACATTCAGAATAGTAATAACAAGTTATACCTAGGTCTGAGGAACCTAACGATGATTTTTAACCAATTATCATCGATTAGTCCTGTCTCGGATATATAGCACTCACAAGTCATTTACTAATCCCCATCCAGATAAATAGATCATTATCAATAATATGTTAAGTTTTAATAGTTCTAAGTTATATCAAAATAAAGACATAACAACATTATGAAGATAATAATTTGTATCATTCATTTAATATTCGGTTACATGTTTGTTTGTTCATATTACAACAGTCATTAAGACTTAATACAAATACAATCAATTAAAACATTAAACCTAGTCTATGCTTCTTCTTACGCTCATGATCTTCTTAATGTTCATCTTTAATTTGCAAATAAGGTTTTATTCGCAAGAATGAGCACGACGGCTCAGCAAGTCTAACATATAGCATATACACAGTTTATGTTTTCATAATTACATTAACATGTTTTTAACATATCATAAATATTAATTCAATATCGCACATAATTTTCATATTAATAATTCATATCACATTGTCATATAAAGCTTACAATTTATTTTTATAACTTCTAAACATATCATAAAATAGTTAAAAGACTTGTCTGTACGGTGTACGATTTAATTCACGATGATTGGAACTTGACTTGTACTCCAAATTAATATGTTTAACATATTAATAACAATCGTTAGTAGACATAAGAATATGTATTTAATCTAATTAATAATGTACGTTTGAGATTTAACGTTAATTCGTAATTTTAATCGTTTGACTTAATAATTAACTAAGTTAATTATTCACGCTCGTCGCTTAAATCACTTCATTATATAATTAATTATGTTAATTAATTATATTCGTAGCTTAATCCTTCATTAAATATAGTTTAATATGTTAATTAAATTAATTCATAACTCAATCCGTTGCTAAAAGCTAATTTAGAAGCTACCTCGGCGAATTTTTAATTAAATCCATCGCTAAAGATAGTTTAAATTAGATTTAATTTAGTTTAATTTAATTATGTCATTTATATTTATTGTCACGGATCAAATCCGTCGCTAAAAGCTATTTTTAAATTGAATTTATACTTAATTTAAAAATCTGTCACTAGTCCGTCGCTATAGGTGTTCTTCATTCAAACCCAGAAACTGGTCATGGTCTTGAAGGGGGTTTGCACCTCAAATTACTTCCAGATCATAATCTTCTTTATCATGTTAATGGATTATATGTGTAGTAATTATATAATACTACAACTAGATACCAAATTAGGACATTAATAACATCACAATTGGATCTTATTTGATGGTCAAATGGCCTTGTCAGACTGTTCTTCAGAAATCTGGGATACCCAGAAATCAGTCGGTCATGGTCGAGATGGCACATTTGTCTTGAAAAATCTCTTAGATCATGTACTTTTTGGACATAAAATTTATCTCTAGGTGTACTATATATGGCATAATACAATGAAATACCAAATTTTGACATTAAAAATGGAAGATAAAATTCGGTCAAACATCCGTGTCAGGCTGCTCTTGATTTTCTGGGCTGCCCAGAATTCGTGGTTGACCATCCACTTTTCAGCTAGCATATCTCCTAACATAGTGATCCTATGGGTGTGTGGTTTGTTTCTGTATATACCATACATGGCAAGGTACAACTAAAAACTTTAAAACACATAAAAGACCAAAAATCTTAGATTAAATCATATAACAAGGAGCCTTTTCATACTATTCTTGATTGCCTAGAACAGAAAGCTAAATCTTATCATTTTATGCATATAAATGTTATATAAACACAATTTAACTGCCCAGATCACTTATTAACATTATATCAGTCATTAATAAACAACAAAGCATAATTTTTATTGAAAGATTAAAGATCAACCAGCACAAATAAATTTTGTACCTCTTGAGCAATCTTTGCATTTTTGCCCTTTGATTCTGATCTAGGCTTGCTATGAATGATACTTGGAGCAACTTAAGACTAATATTGGGTGTATAACTCGTAGGTTTCAACCTTGGGAGAGCTTGCTATTTATAGGAGAGTTAGGTTAGGGTTTTATGGTTATTATTCAAAACTTCCAAGCTAAGCTTTGATCATTGCAATCCCAGCTGTTATGGAAGACCCATGTACTTCATTAATGGTCCATTAATGTTAGTTATCATTATGTTTGGTGAATCATCATCTTCCAAAATGATGGAAAAGATTTGGCCTACTATTTTGCTTAAAGAAAGAGAAATTCAATTTGATTTCTCTTGCTTGATGTGGCTAAGATTTGGAGGGCAATTTGGTCATTAATTAAACTTAATTGACGCTTAGATTAATCATTCATAATGCTAGCAACTTGATTGGCTGATAACTAATTAATTAACTAAGTAATTTAATTGGTTTAAATCTTTATTTTGATTTAAAATTACTAATTAAATAGTTGACTTTTTCGTATTTATACCGTATAATTTTCGTATTATTTTGGCATAATTTTTGTATTCTATTCGTATAATGTTTTGTATTATATGACCATTTATGTATAGTAACCTTTTCTAGGTTTTAGGGTTTAACCCTTAGGTTTTAATTCCTAGATTAGGTTTGAACCTAGATTAGGGTTTAATCTTTTCTAGGTTTTAACCTAACAGTTTAGGTTTTCCAAGCCTTAGCTTAGGTTTTTACCCTTTAAATTTAGGGTTTAGATTTTAATAATTGTAACATACTACAATTACTATTTATCATTAACTAAATAATTCTTTTTATTTAAAGTCAACATATTCATTTACTAATAACAATTTAGTATATTAATTTTCCTCTTTCTTATTTAATTTATACCCGTTTGGCATAATATATTAAGCTATTATATAAATATATTACATTCATATGTAATATATTGTAAAAATAAAGAGTTTAATTAACTCCCTCATTTTTATTAATAAAAATTGTAATATTCCGAACTTCCGAGTTAGCTGTAGTTCGAAATTATATGCATAAATAAATATTGAATTACATATAATATATGTTATGGAATTTTCATGTGTGTTTATTTTTGTGTTTCGTTTCAAGAATCAGACTTAAACAATTATTAGAAAAATAAAAGTAAAAATTTGTGAAAACCTAAACCCTAATTTTAGAAACCCTAAGGGTTGAATCCTAAGGTTCAAACCCTAAACCCTAGAAAGTACTATTCATAAATACGCGTATAAATACAAAAATTATATGGATAAAATACGAAAATTATACGGATAAACTATGAAAATAATACAAAAATTATACGATATAAATACGAAAAAGTCAACTGTGAATAGTAAAAGTCAACTATACTACATGTATACTTGATTAAGATTAAGGTTAATTAAAATTAAGATTAACCTAATATGTTTAATTGGTGAATTAAGAAACTAATCAACCAATCAAGTTGCTAGCTTTAGTGGAGAATTAACCAATGTTGAGTTAGTTGTTAACTCTAGTTAGTAGTTATAGTTAAAGCCTAAGCTAAGCCAAAGTCAAGCCAAACTTGGAGCCAAAGTCGGAGCCAAACTTGGAGCCAATGTTAAAGCCAAACCAAACATTGGAGCCAAAGCTTGGTTGTCTTAATGACCATAATACCCTAACTTTGCATGACCTATAAATATAGCAAGCATTGTGCACTTGTTTCATCATTCATTTTCAAAGCACAAAATCTAGTATCAAAACTATACATATATTGAGTGAGAGTTCTTGTGAGTTACTACCTTGGAAATTGCAAATAACTAGTTAAAGCTTGCAAATTCAAAAGGTACAATCTCTAAAAGTTATAATGTTCTATTTTTCTTTCGTCTTTAATTTTCAAAAAGCTCAAGAACGCGAGTCGTAGCCATGTACGATTGTCGTTCTCCGTGTTCTTCACGTGTTCTTGAGCCTTTCTTCATTTTATAGTAGTTATAATGTTCAATTTTCTTTTATTGACAAGCTCAAGAACATAAGTCGTAGCCATGTACGATTTTTCGTTCTCCGTGTTCCTTATGACTTGAGCAAGTCGTTGTTATGTCAATTTCATTTCATAGTGTATAACTAAAGCTCAATGAACGCGGGTCGTAGCCATGTACGATTTTTCGTTCTCCGTGTTCTTCATGTGTTCTTGAGCAATAGTTATAAACTGTTAAAATCAAGTAAACAAGTCGTTATAATGACCAAATTATTTCATATATAAATGTTATAATCACTTATACAAGCAGTTATAATGCTCAAATTATTTCAAGTATGAAATTCAAACGCTCAAGAACATAAGTCGTTACCATGTACGATTTTTCCGTTCTTCATGTTCTTCGTGTGTTCTTGAGCAAAAGTCATAAATCTCTATATATGAAGGTTTATGATTTTTTTATTTTATGTTATAAAGTGTTATTGATTGTTAGAACATGTTATCTTAGCAAATTAAAGCTTAAGGTATCATGTTTTATCAATTCAGTCAAAGAAGTATTGAAACAGTTTCTGGCAGTCCCCTTATTGTCAAAAACTGTGTAAATCAATAAGGAATTTCAAACTTTGGTCTAAACATAAATTGTAGAGACGGAAGTTACGAACGCGTGAAATTTTGAACGACTCAAAAATGTTTTAAAACGAAGAAGTTATGGCCGTATAACTGAGCCGGGGTCTGACAGCCAATGTTGCTGTCCACTTTTTATAAAGTCACTTAAAAATGAGTTTTTGAGTTTGAGAATTTTCCAACTAAAACCACCTATGGAAATAGTCTAAACAAGTTATAAAAACATTTATTAAGAAGTAAAATTCGTTAAACTAACATTCGAGTGCGCGTAAACAATTATGTAGGCATTTAACGCTTTACTAGGAAAACCCTAAATTGCTTCAAGGCAAGTTTTCTATCCTTAACCTTTGTTTACTTGTTTTCTATATGATTTATACATTTTGTACAAACAACGTGTTATAAATATTTGATATGAGAGTTATTACTTCTTGTTTCGACATAACTTGCAAAATGAAATGCTTATTCGTGATATATTTCGAATCATGCTTTATTTTATCCAACCAAGTTGTCTTGGGGCGATCCTGACATGTAAAGTAAACTGAAATGAACGAATATGTACCATTGTTCATGATTAGTCCAATGTAATGTATGTTATGCATAACATAGGATGTCGTTAGGTTGATCCACTTTCTATAACCACTGTAAATGGTTCTAAGTCGAAAGACCAAGAATAGTTCTAGGTCTAACCATCACTCAGTTTTACTATGTTAAAACATTTGTAATATCAATTGTTGTGTCATAAATCCTTAAAATTCATATCGGTGTGAGTTCACTTATATGCTATGTGTTAGACTTGCTGAGCTTCTGTATGCTCACCCTTGCAAATAAACCTAAATTGCAGACAAATCCAAGAGCTCCGGCTCTAAGAAGAAGAAAGGAAAGAAGAAATGCCTAGATTAGTTACATGCTTTATTAAATTGCTTGTCTTTTTGTTTTAAAGTCTTGATGACTTATGTAATATGAACAAGCATACCGTGTAACCAACTCTATATTAATATATATCAAGTTTCATCACATGTTCTTGTTACGTCTTTACTTTGATTAAACTTAGAATTATTAAAACTTAACATAGTATTGATAATGATCTATTTATGTGGATGAGGATCGGTAAATAACTTGTGAGTGTTGTACATCCGAGATAGGACTAAGCGATGTTGACTGGTCAAATCCATCGATAAGGTTCCTCGGACCCAGGTATAACTCGTTATTACTATCCTGAATGTTAGATAAATAGGATTATTGATATGAAGAGATATCACTATAACCAAATATGTTTCGAGTGAGAGTTTTAACTAGTTGGGTAATGTTCTGTACGGAAAGAGAATTTTGCACCAAACAAAGATACAACCATTTGTCACGGATAAAGATGCAAACATTTATCACCGATGAAGATACAAACATTCACCGCGAGATTCTCTGTTCCCAAGAGTCGTCCTAATGATTTAATGCCGTGGATATTGGAACATGTGAAGTTATAGAATATCCAAATCTTAAGGATAAAATGTCATGATTGAGTATTAAGTCTCTTGTATCAATTACAAGGACTTGATATAAAATAATGAAAGATCTTTGGGAATTAAGATGTGAACTTTGTTTATGAATAAAGGAAATCATCCATAAACCTAATGATTTAGCATTTATAGTGAGCACCAAGTCGTCTATAGTAAGTATAGTGATTTGGGGGCGTCACAAAAATACATACCTTAATTCACTATTTTATTTAAGTAAATTAATTATCTTATTTATGAAATTTTATTCATAATTAATCCATTGTCATTCATGGCTTATTATTCAAATTATATTATTTTATAATATAATTTTAATTTTAAGCTCAATTAATTAATATTAATAAACTCTCTTTGTTTCCACAATTCATTTCATAATAAATTCAATTCTTCTAACTATTAAATTTTATTTTCAAATGTATATATTTTTAATATATATTTTCACATTTAAAAATATATGTACATATTTAATCATCCACATAAATCACATACTTAAATCTTTATTATTCACATAACACATAAATTAGGTTAATGATTTTTAACCTCTTAGCCGTGTACGATCGTAGTTTCGAGTCGTATTAGGTCTTTGAGATAGCTCAAGGTATGCTTGAGCAATCGTTCTATAGGTTTTAAATTGACTACCTTTATCAGATATTGTCAGATCTTATTAAAAATATTTGGGATATTACAATTGTGGTAGGTTTGTGACTCATATTTTTTGGTAAGTTTGTGACCCATAGTCGTATGGAAAGTTCCTGATTTATTCTTTAACTCATATTACTATGACGAGTTCCTGAACTCATATTATTATGGTAAGTTCCTGAACTCATAATGTATGGTAAGTTCTACGAACGAAACGTTCTTTCTAAATTTGCTTGTTCTTAATATTCCAAAATTTATTTGAATTGCACAGTTTGCCAATTTTTTCGGCTATTCTACTATGAGAATGATCCCAACAAAGGATGAACAACCCTATAACATTAGGGGAATGGAGAATTAGCAGTCTATATAACTGTGGGACATTATGGAGAGTCAACAATTTATATAGATGTGGGACATTTATGTTTTCAGTCTGTATGACTACTAAACATTTATGGGCCATATAGTGCCTACTTAATGTAAAGAGTTCATGGTCTTAACGACCCTTGGCAATAAATCTAAAATTTCTTATTAATTATGTGGTAATGCACATTCCTAGAGTTTCAACTATTGGAAATTTATTTGACGAGCTATTCATTGATCGAAATATATTTATTCATTGATAAGCTTATTTTGACAAGTCAGTGTATACTACAGTGAGGTAACACGTTAAAGGTCATGCAGTGCTGCTATGCTAATCATCTGCAGTGTAATTTAAAAGAATTCTTGGTCCTTTATGACCATCCAAGTAACGAAAATTGATAAATCTTTCCATTCAAAAATATTGAGACATTGATTCATATTTATTCTTTGAAATATTTTAATTTAGTTTCATATATACTTACTGAGTATATTTGGTGCTCATTCTTGCAAAATTTAACATATTACAGGTAGACAAAATTGATAGGACCAAAAGTATCAAATTAATTTAAGGATATAAGCAAAAGACATAAGTTGCGATCCAGGGGACGAGGTATGTGATACGACGTTGTAATAGACTAATTAATCGTTAAAAATATTGATAGATAGTATGAAAGTAGTACTGGGATAGGGGAACGTTACAACTATAGCACATTGGATGGTCCTGAACTGAGTTGACTCATTAAATTATTGATCTAATTTGTTGATATTTTAACTTTTATTATATTTGTATTGTATTATCTCATAATATATGAGAATTTACTCCCTCTCTTTGTAGGCAACCCATCCATAAATATATATAAGAATTTATAGGCAATTAGAAAACCTGAAATGCATTATACATTCATTTAAAATCCTCTTTTAATTATTCTTCCGCCGTTTTTTTTTCTCTTGATGAGTCAATGTGTTTTATTAAATATTAAAAACAAATATGAATATCATTGTTGGGCAAAGTTACATAATGACTAAAATAAGATTTTAAAGTGACTTTACATAGAATTTTTTACTACACTTTCTGTTTTAAAATTACAAATACAATTTATTTTTTTAGTTTGGTCCAAAATTGAAGATATATTTCTATTTCAAAACAATAAAGTCACACAACAGTTTTAATTTATAATTACTTTTTTCACTATCATTTGTTACACGCACTACCATTACTTAACTAAGATTAGGAGTATATTTAATAATAATATAAATTATGAATAAAATAAAATTTATTATTTTTTTATATAGAATTACTCTTTCTGTTATTTATGTAGGTCCTGTCATTTAAATTATTAATATATATTTTTATTTTTATATTATTCAAACCTTGGAGTAGTAGTGCAGTCCATGCACAGTTGTATGTACACATAAAATTATTATTTTTTAATAAAATATTATATCCATATTAACAGTTGTCTGTCTATATACTTTTTTTATTTTTTATTAATATATTCTACAACTATTAACAAGCAGGGGTATTATAGGCATTTGAAAAAAAAATGAAGCAGAAACCCTATAAAAAATAGTTATATAAGAGAGATATACAATGAAAAACTTTCTTTGAATATTTTTTATACTTTGGCATTATAAAAGAAATTTTGCATATAGAAGCGCCATAAAATTTGGTAATTGAATGACACTTTTATCTTTTCAACATATCACCGAATGTCAAAATCAATTTTTAAGTTCATTTTTTTCAATTGAATCCTTAAATTAGTTAAATTAGTCAAATTTCAAATTTCAGGTAATTAATTATGTTCCATTTCCAAATTTTGCTTAAATCCGCCAAAATTTTGACTCGGCCCATTTTGATAAGGAAAACCTCGTCTTTGCAACCATTCAACGTATATTATTAAAATACAAAACAAACATAAAAAATTAAACATATATATATATATGTAGGTACACAGCTGTGTACCTACATTTTTATCATATTAATATTCAAACAAACTAAATACACAAACACACACACACACACATATATATATATATATGTGTGTGTGTGTGTGTGTGTGTGTGTGTGTAAAAACAGATCTAGCAGAGAAGATTAGATCTAGCTAATGAGGAAGGAAGGGGAAGCCATGAACATGTTGTGCGACAAGTGTCCAGCGAGGGAATGTAGGTGGATTTTGATTTGCAGCAGGGTGGAATTAATATGGTTTAAAAAAAATGGGGATACAACTCCTCCTCTTGCCCAGAAAGAAAAAAAAGAAGAAACCAGCCCGGAACCCCAAGCATCTTACCAGTTTTATCCAAAGATCTACCATATATATAAATCTTTTTCTCTCTCTTTTTCTATATGTGTATGTGTAGATATATCTAAACTTGTATATGTCTTTTAGCTTGTGATGTATATACTCCACTAATTATAACCCTAATTTTAAAGTTCAAAGGGGATGAATCCATATAATCAACATGGGTATATTGTATTTATTAATAAAAGAAGTCGTTTTCTTTTGTGTCAATTAGTGGGGTGCTATGTAGTTTCATGAATTTTCCAATGTTTTCTTTTTTGTTTGTTTGTTTTTTGGTGATGACATATCCAGGCAAAGAGGAGATACCAGTATCTCCCAGGACGTTAATGGCTACAAACCAATTCCTGCGTGAGGTATGTAACAAAGGATTTCAAAGAGAGAAAAATTTGCAACTCCAAAATCTGCGGTTACCCAATCGATTCCTATGTTTAAATTTTTATTTTTTTTGTTTTGTATGTTAAGAATATATGTTGAATATTTGTAAAGATAAATTTGCCCTTAACAAAATGGGCCGAGTCAAACTTTGGACGTATTTAAGTGAAATTTAGAAAAAGAAAGATAATTGATGCCAAATTGACCACTTTAAGGACCTAATTGACGAAAAATGAATTTTACAGATGAATTTGATACTCGGTGGCAATTTGGCTTTAAATTACTTGGAGATGGTGCATCCAAAGCAAACCTGGAGGAACATAAATGGTTTCAACTGAGTAAACTATGAGGATTATATTTATTGAGATAATTTTTGATACAGAAAAGTATGTGGGAAAAGTAAGTGAGATACAAAGGTCATCTAATCCTTTTCTTTTCCAGCTTACATTTATTGTTAAATTTGATGTGTTTGCCAGTGGAAGCCCTAAAAGGAGTGTTGATGCTTTATAAACAAATCTTAAAATTAAAAGGAGGTCGAAGCTATATAAACAAATCTTATTTACTTGAAGAGATGATTTGTATCTTTCTATTTATTTATTAGTTTGAAGACAAATAAGGTTTCCGTCAAATTATAGAATTTTTTATGCAGCAGAATTGTGTTACAAGGTTTCCATCAAACATGAAATTTCTTATGCTGCAGAATTGTTTTACACCGACTATTTTAATTAAACTGATATTCCTGGGAAATAAATAAAATACGAAAAGAGTGACGATTAAAAATATAAAAGTTACTGCAATAGTGGAGAAAATCACAGCCAACAACCCAAAATATTAACAAGCTATAAAACCTTGAAGGATTAAAAGTCAGATAATTAGATACCAATGGTGGTTGGGTTGTTTCTCCTTGTAGTATAGCGACGATCCTTTTTGTGTCTCGTTTTAATTTCCCATCCACACTTCTCTCCGATAAAGCATGATATGTAGCTCACCATTGGACAAGTTATTTTTTTCTAGCTCTAATTTCTCGGTGTGAGACATTTCGTTGAACTTCTTCTTCACCTGGCAATAAGAAAAACACACACGTAATTCAAGCTGAAAAAATAGAAGGATAACACACGGTAATTGCTAGTTGCCATAGATTAGAGACATATATAACTTGTACTCCACAAATTAATTTAGTTGAAGTGACTAGGAAGAAGCAGTTATAGGAAGATTGAATATCTAATTGGTTTAGTTAGACTACAAAAAAAAAAAAAAATTAAATTTAAACAAAGCTTACCATGTTTGTTGTTCAAAAAGTAATAGAACATGCAATTATTCTTGACAAATTACATAAGTATGGGCCTTGCAAAAACACTACAACGGACTTGTTCTCACAAATGAGGATATTTATAACGGACTTGCTTGTCGCAGAGTCTGTCGCATTAGACCGTCACAAATGTGATCGCAAGTCATTGTAAAAGTCATTTGAGATGTACTATTTGCGATGGAATGCTCCATCCTTGACGTGCTTATGAGAGATGGACAGCCCGTTACAAATGTTTGGGTCAAAAGAATAAAAATGACGACGGATGTGTCCGTCGCAAATGATGGAAAGTTCGTCACAAATATTACCTATATTATTAAAAAAAAAAAAAAATTTAGTTACTTAAATCTATTTATTAATTGATTAACAAGTATATAATTCAATATAAACCAAACAAAGTAGTTACAAAGGCATTTCAACATTACTATACCAAAACAAATAAAGTACATGTCCAACATTAATTAGCTTTAAATAGTTAAATATTGCAATAGTCACTCAAATAGTTAAAATCATATATACAAAATTAAATTAAAACATGATAAATTGTAATTATTTGCTAAAATCATGTTGGTTCACTTGCAGCTACCGAATTTTGTTGTAATAACCCGAATATTTAACAATATTTCTTTTAATGAAAATATTGAGGAGATTAATAAAGGTTGTAAAAATTTTAAAAATCTAGTTCTGTGAGAAGGGTGAAAATAGATGGATAAATTTTTATTTTATTTTTTTCTATGTGTTAGTAAGAACTTGGGAGGTTCAAGTGTTGTAGAACCCTGAAAATTTCTCTTGGAGCAGAGATGCCTTAGAGGGGCAAGTAAATCAGTCATTAACGCAGGATGCGATTAGTGACTCGATAGATAAGAGAATTATAATAAAGATAATTCACTAGGGTAAAACAAGGTAGTATGATACCTATAAAATTCGATGAATTATTTGATGGATAAGATAAGTTAGGTATTGTTGTGGTAATTCGATTTAAGCCAACCTAGTTGAAATGAACCCAAAAATTTAATAATGTTATAAATAAAATTTAGAATTTTAAATTTTAAATTAGTGAATTAATGAAGGGTGATTATTGCAAACCCTAGGAAAGGGTATTATGAATATTTAAATATTCAAGGATTTATTTTAAGGTTGTTCATTCAATGGAGTTATTAAACTGATGAACAAACCTAGGAAATTAATACCGAGCGAGTGGTATGTTGAGAAACCCTAATTAGAATTCAATGAGGCTTAATTAGGGCAAGTCTAATTGGGTTATGTAAATTCATTAATATAATTATTAATTAATAATAACTATGTGAAATATTAATAATATTAATTAATAGTCCAACTAGTACTTAAATACTAGTAGGCTAGCTCATATATTTTTTTTAAACAAGTCCACTTAATTAGCTAAGTATGGATTTGTATGTTGGTTGTGTTAATTTAATTAGGTAAGCCCAATGATTTATTTAAATTGGGAGACTAATAAATTAATGTTTGAGCCCAATGTTAGTAAATTAATTTGGTGATATAGTAACCCAACCAAATGTTGGATAAATTGATCATGTTTGACCCAATACAAATTAATTCCAAGCCCAAAACTCTAGCTCACCTTCTAGAAGACTTTAATTGGTAAAGTTGGCAATACAAATAAATGGAAATTGGAGGGAAAAGAGGAGCATGGCCGGTTGTCCTTGGAGGGATGGCTTGGATGACTTTTTGGTTGCTTCATTTTCAAAATAAAGGACTAGCAATCCCTTAATTTATAAACCAAATCTTGACTTTGTGAATTGCTAGCCAAAATGCTTAGATATAAATTGTGTATCTATAGATTTTAAAGCTCTATAAATACCAATGCTTGGCAACCTTGTTTGGGGTTTCAAGAATATCCCAAGAGCTCTTCTATATTGAGTGGTTAGTGAGTTAGAGTGAGATGAAGTGAGTTCTAAGTGAGTTGAGTGAAATAGTGAATAAACAAATGAGTTAACTCAACCGAGTCGAACCAAGTCAAGCCAACTCAACCCATTTTTAACCAAGAGAAGAGCTTGGAGGTTCATCTACTATTTTGGAAGGAATAGAAAGCAAGCACACAAAACAAAAAGTTAGAAAACCCTAAAAACCCTAGTTATGCTTGTTATGTGATTAAAATAAGAAATAAATGATAAAAATACCATCTTTATGCTCTTTAAGTCTAGATCCATGCTAGATATGTTAGATAAGTGTTTCATGGATTTTTGGTATGGATCCATAAACATTTATGTGGAAAAACTTAGCAAAAGTTGTAAAATGATGTTTACCGGAAAACTAAAATCGAGTAGCCTCATTCCCGGAATTACTGTTCATGATCCGTAAGTCAAAATCATAATCCGTCAATTTTGTATGCTAGATCTTGAAGTGATGTAAATTCTCCAACTTGAATGACTAAACCCCGATTTAAAACGAGTGAGATATGATTTTTCTACTCAAACACTCCACTGTCGGAAGTAACTAAGTCGGAATCATAATCCGTCAATGTGATATTTATTATTTAATTGATAATTAAATAGTAAATAAAGGAAGTAACTAAGTAGTTATTATTTAATTGATATTAAATAGTAATTAAATTATGAGAAAGTGTTTAAACTAATTATTTATTATTTAGTTAAGAGTAAATGATGAATAAAGATAATTAATTAATTATTATTTAATTAACATTAAATAATAATTAAAGAGGGTTAATTGCTTACTATTTAATATATTAACTAGAAATCAAAGGATGTTATAGTTAATAGTATAATTGTTTATTATTTAATTAAGATTAAATAATGAGTAAGAATAATTAATTAATTAATTATTATTTAATTCATATTAAATAATAATTAAATGGTAATTAAGTGGAATAAATTATTACTTAATCGGAAGAAGGTAATTAAGTAATTAAAATATATTGATAATATTAATGATTAACTATTAAATGATAATAGTTAAGAATTAAATCATTATTCAATAATTAATAATGATATGTAATTAATTTAAAATATTATTAAAGGATTAATAATATTGTTTAGCATTTAATTAACTATTAAATAATTACTAATGATACGTGAGGATTTCAAATATTATTAAATGGTTAATAATATTGATGAACAAATAAATTATTATTAAAATAATTAATAATAATGAGAAGTCAATTAAAATATTATTAAAGGGTAATAATATTAGCAAGCAATTAAATTATTATTAAAAGATTAATAATAATGATTAATGTAAATTATTATTAAAAATGAATTAATAATAGTAATGATTATTTAAAGAGTTATTTAACAATTAAATAACATTATAAGTTATTACTAATTAATAGTAAGAGTTTAAAATATTATCCAAGGCATGTAATATTATGATAAATCATCGAGTTAAATGATGTGATTAAGTTAAACCAAATATATGGTCCATTAGTAACTAATTAGTTGTTCGACCTAAACAGAATTAAGGTCCAGACATTAATGCAGTGAAATTAATAAATGTCATAACTGCATAGTTTGTACAAAAGATTTACGGTGTTGAATATGAAACACTGAGTCAAGTCAACGAGAGACTAAAATATGAAATTAACTCTATTGATTTAAAATGGGACGATAAGAAGAAATAAATATCTTTAAAGATTTAGTATTGAGTCAAACTGTGACTGATATTGTGCACCGTTGATCTCACATACTGTATAGGTGATGCAAGAAACGTGAAAGATTAGCGTAAGCTAGTTATACAAGTCCAGGCAAGTTTTTCAGAATGTGTTGCATTATGTGCCTGAATTAGAATACTATAAAATTATTATGTGAGCATATGTTATTATGTGCAATAATGTGATAATGTGCTTTTGCGATACAAGTTGAAATAAACTGTTGATATGCAGTAGATGATTAAGTTGATTATTCTATATATATTGAACTGTATGAAATTTTAAATAACATGCGTGAATAGCGTGAATCATAGAGTAAATACAAAGCATGATATGCATAAGATATGTAGTCATTGCAAATCATGAGATGTATGAGGCATGATGAAATATGTTTATATGTTATGTGAAACTGTTAGACTTGTTGAGCCGTCGTGCTCATCCTTGCTTAAAATAAAACATTACAGAAAAGCTTGAAGAAGCTGATTACTCTGGTAGAAGTGAAGATGAAGATTGACTAACAAGTCATCAAGATCGAAGTGTAGGTGCTTTTATAGTAAAACCCTGCTATATAATAAATTATCTCTGTGGGTATTACTTGTGAAGATTTTTATGTCTTAAATGTGCTATAGATTAGCAAACCGAAATGTTAAAAGAACATATATAGATTATTTTAAATCATTTTTAAATGTTGTCCTTTATGTATAAGGGTGCCATGTTAGTATGCTAAATCATTATTCATATGATTATAAAGTGTAATAAAAATGTTTAAATATTTCGATTCTGGAATAGAATGATATTGAAAATTTTACCCATTTAAGGTTTAATACCCGGTGTATAATAATAATTGTTTTTGCTTGTGGTTTATAAGTCAAATATAATTAGTTTAAACTCAGGATTGAGGTTACTTTTAACGGACCATATCCGGGGTTATTGGAGCCAGATTTTGGGGCCGTTACACTTGCAAAGCAGAGTGAATGCTATTGCGTGCATTCTGTAAGAATACATTGTACGTATTTGTTGATGTTTCCACAAGAAATACTCATGCTGTTTCACCAACAGCTACCGAATTTAGCAAAGTAGAGTGAATGCTATTGTATTCGGTACAACAGAACCACTTCCCATCTGGAAAATCCTATAGAAAATACCGTACATGAAACATTAATCATAAATAACTCCATATATACAAAGTGAATATTAGAAATGATGAAGTGTAATAACATGTCTTGCACACCTTTAAGCCGTTCATTTTCTATTCATTTAAACAGCCGACATGATATTCCTTCTCGCACTATAAACAACATGAACGCAATTTTGTATAATCAAGAAGTAGTTGAAACTTGTGAAATTATGAAATTGCTAAGCACCTGATAGAAAATTTACATCTCTTGGAAAATTGCTAAGCACCTGCCAGCAAATTTATATCTCTTGGAAAAAATTCAAATCTACATCTCTAATTATTGCCATGGTGAAATTTTGCTTCCTTTTTTTTTCCTGTTAAGAATTCATGTTAAGAATTATGGCAAACTAGCGTTTAAACAACTGTACTTGTTGATTTTTGTGTGTTAAGCAATTGAACTTTTAATTTATATAATTGGACCATCATACTAATTAAAAAAATTAATTAGGTCATTCCGTCAAATTATTTGGAAGGAAATTATCATTTTTCCTATGTGGCAGGTAAATTTTTTTTAATAACAATTACGTGGAAAATAGATAAAATAAAAAACTTCAAAAAATTAACAACAATTACTATCTTCCTCATCCTCTTCCACTTCTTCTTTTTCTCCCTTCCCTTCCTCTGCCGCCATGAGCACCATTACCTCCGACTACCATCATCTTGTATCTGTTGCTGCTCATCTTGATGCACATTCTCACGTGCATTCTGTAGGGCAATTCCTCCTCCTCCTTCGGTTAAACTTTGATGACTATTATTCACAGACAACTCCAATCAATTCTTTGTAAATGGCCAAGTTTTCGCACCTTCTTTTGAACATTCTAAAAATATTTCGTTGCTTGAAATACAATTCCCAACAATTTCCTTCACATTACAGCGAGGATCTTCGTTGTCCATATCAAGATCTTTGGTTTATTCGGCTTTCCCCCAAATTTTCAAGATCTTTGATATCTTCGGCTTTTCCTAAATTTTCAACAATTTTTTCTAGCTTTTGATCTAATTTTATTGGGTTTCGTCTAATTTTATATGGGTTACATTCAAGAATTGTTCTTATTATGCTGCTACTGATCATCAAAATTGGTTTTCTATTAATAATTTTGGAGATTTTGTGAGATAATTTGTTAAGGTGTTTCATATATATATATATATATATATATATATATATATATATATATATATATATATATACAGTCCTCTTCTCCAGCGAACCTTAAAAAACGAACCAAAGACGAACCGTCGTCTTTGGTATCTATGGCGACGATTCGACTCGTCGCCATAGCCATGCACTCTATGACGACGGGTCGAACCGTCGCCATAGATATCAAAGACGACGGTTCGTCTTTAGTTCGCTTTTTAAAGTTCGTTTTTGAAAATTTTTCTATATATATATATATATATATATATATATATATATATATATATATATATATATATATATATATCTTTCTCTGTGTGTGTGGTGGACAAGAACTCTTTAACTATTGGATTGCAATGAAATGACAAAATAGAGGGGTAAAAGAAAAGTGGAAATCTTTCTGTGTCGATTTGTTTTTGCACAAAAATACTCTGATCTATTACAGAAATTTACAGTCTCTCTCTTTCTCTCTCACTAATCAATCAATTCCTATGATCTATGAAATGGGAAATTGAGAATTATCTGTTAATTGACCTTTTACCATCTCTAATTATCATATCATTGCCTCTCCACCTCTTCGTTGATCACCGGCGGTGCACAAGGCGACGGAATTGCTAATTTTCTCTTACATGCACTACCTCCTCCTTCACCCAGTTTATAACCTTAAGTATGAGGAGGATGCGAATGGTCATGATAAAGGTAAAGATTCATCTTCTTCTGATGAGCAGGTGACAGAAGTCAAACCAAAAAGATACAAGAGATGGGGAGGAGCTCGATGCATGTTTCTCAGACTTCTTTAGCAGCGGGCGGTGCAGATGGAATGAATTGCAGGTCGCGTGACTAGCAGGTGTGACCTTGTTTCCAGCTCAAACCATGTGGCATTTCCACGTCATTCTCTGTTTTTAATAAAATGCCACGTCTGATTAAAAGATAACATCTGTTAGCTAATTTTAACAGAATGATCTGATTAAATCTTTTTAATTAGTATGATGGTTCAATAACATAAATTAAAAGTTCAGTGACTTAACACACAAAAACCGACAAGTACAGTGGTGGTGTAAAAGCTAGTTTTGCCTATAATTTACTTATTCATAATTTGTAAATAAAGGAGGCTTATGACTGATGATCGTACAACTTCTATTTTTCATTAATTTCCTAGATTGTATTTTTGAATTTCTTTATAAACCTTGGAACCTGATTACTAGTTATTGTTATTGATGTATTACTCCTATAAATAGGGGGATTTAATGTTGGAGAAAGCAGACTTTGATATTTTGATAATTTTATTATATGTAATTGAGTATTGCTCCTTTCTGTCAAGAATCCTTTTCTTTTGTTCCAATTTTTCATTGATTCTTTTCTTCGGTTATTATCACACGCATCATTGTTTGACGTTCCTAAGTGAAGTTTTGTTTATCTCAAGAAAATCAGGATTTTTAATTTGCCAAAATTAGGTTCCCCAACATCCCGATATCGCTTAATTTAGAAGGAAAAAAAAATGACAAAATGAAACTTTTTTGTAGTACGAAAGGAGTAACATATATACTTATGCTCGACTTGTTCTCTTACCAAAGTTTTACTATACTATTTTTTTTCCTTTTACACAATTCACCAATCAAAATAAATAAATTTATGCACTTTTTGCCACCATATATATAACAGAAGCCAAAAACAAAATTTGGTTGTGTTAATGAACGATTAAGGCTTTAAAAGTACGTTATGAACCAAATTGTTTTTTGATTGGATTACAAAACAGAATTTTTGAATGATTGGATTTTAATTCAATTCAGCATTTCTATTTGAAAATATAAAAAGGAGACAAAAACTCACCTTTTGGTGAATTACCAATCCGATTGAATTATTTCACGTGTTGATGAACAAGTCATGATTCCCACCTTCGTCTTCCTCCTCATCTTCTTCTCCTCCTGCCGTCTCAATAACTTTAGCAGCGGCGTATATTAGAAACTGAGGGTTTAGGTACCTACATCTCTCCTTTATATAACACATTTTTTTCTAGGGTTTCAGCCCCTTTTTATTTCTAATACCAGAAATACCCCTATCATTTTTTCACACTCGGACTTGATCTCAGCCATCAATCACTTTTGGGATTCAATCTCAGTCGTCCAAAGTGGTATATATATATATATATATATATATATATATATATATATATATATATATATATATATATATATATATATATATATATTATTCTATTGTACCTTCATTACTAGCGTCTCTCTCTCTCACTTCTTATTCTCTCATCTCAAAACTCTCTCGTCTCTCATAGTTATGGCTTCTAATCTGCTTCATGAAGTGTTAAAAATTTACTTGTTTTTCACCGATTAATGGTCGGTTCTTCATATGATCTTTGCAAATCTAGGCATGTTTTATGTGACGTATGTGTTCTATAAATCCAATCTAAAATTTTTATCACATTTTGCTGTTTAGAACAATTTTCACTGATTAGAAGTTGTTTTCGTTATAAAACATTCACAAATTTAATTTATTATGTGTGAAGTATGCGAAAATTTTGTGTTGATACAAATTCTAGGTAAATCGGTGTTTCAAGATCAAATTTTAGAGCAAAAAGTCTCGGTATAAGATTTTCTCTTGCAAGTTTTTTTAATTAGTTTTACAAAACAAAATGTGTTAGTATGATAGATCTGATAAGTTTTATGATATATATCTACAAGCTTGTTTAGTATCTAAAATCTACTCTAGATCTATTTTTCAACTTGATAATTAGAATAATTTCTCACCAATTAACAGTGAAATCTTTTATAGATCTGTTTGTTTCAAAATAGCTCTCATGATTAAATGTTGTGAGTTGAACAAATAATGATTTTTCGCATCATTATGGGCTATTTTCTGAACCAGTTCTATTGAACTACTTGTTCATACCGATTCATAAGTACTGTCAACTTATTTTCATGATTATATGGTATCTCTTAGATCTGTGTTCTGTAGAAACTGCACTGAGCAGTTTTTAATAAATTCTCAACTATGAATCATTTTTCTAAAAGGACATGTTATTTAATCTTGTTTTACTCATGGTCTTCATAATATATTTGTGGTTTATGATACATGTAACGCTCCCAAATCTCAGTACTCGCTACTGCAGATTTGGTTCATCATGATATTTACCATTCAATATGCTCACCAAGTATGAAACTGAATTAAAATATTTCAAGGAATAAATATGAAGCAATATCTCAATATTTTTGCATTGAAAGATTTATCAATTTTTGTTACTTGGACAATCATAAAGGACCAAGAATTCTTTTGTATTGTACTGTAGGTGATCATCCTAGTAGTATTGCCATGACCAGTAACATGTTACTTCACTGTAGTACACAGTGACTTGTTAGAATAAGTTCAACAATGAATAAAGATGCTTTGAACCAATGATTAGCTCGTCCATTAACATTCAATTTACGGAACCTTTTGAATGTCCATTAGCACATGATTACTAAGAAATTTTAGAATTTCAACATCATCGTAGAATTTCTGCTGAAGGATCGTTAAAGACTATGAACTCTTTACTTTTCAAAACATTTCTTTGCTAGAGCGTAGCCTGGCAGTCATACAGACTGCAGAAGAATACATTAAAACCTCACCATATATGGCACTATATGACCTAGCTACAAAATGTCCCACAGTTATATAAACTGCTGAGTCTCCCCTGGAATACTTTGGTTGGTCCTTAATTGAGTTGACTTGTTAAATTGCTAATTTAATTTGTTGATCAATGTAAAGGTGATAGAATTAATTTGTTGACAAAGGTGCAAAAGAATCAAAAATTTTGAGCAAAAGTAAGTAATTAAGCTATTTTAAGTAAACCATTTTGAATTAGGAAAAACTAGTTTATGGAGCTTCTGTGATGGCCGATGGGAAAGAAGTTATATGGAGCTTCTTTTTAGAGAATTTCTGCAACTCCTCAAAATTTTAGAGAAATCTCTAAATGGAAATTGTAGGCCCTACTGTTCAGAAAGATTCTTAGATATTTTGTCATGTATGTCTCAAGTACTATCTAGTTTGGGACGTGACATTTGAGTCGACCCTAGTAATACACTGATACAAGTTTGTAACAAGAAGGATCGAAAGCCTTTTTTGATTTTTTGGTGGTATATTTTTGCAGTGGTAGAATTTAAAATTGTATTAAAATAATAAAAAACTTCAAACAAATTTTCAATTTAATTGATTGAGCACATCTTTTACAAGTTCGGGATCACATTTCATTCGAATAGGAAGCCAACCTTCTCTTTCCAATTTATTTTTCCGATAATGGAATCTTGTAATTTTTGGAACGTTGAGCTTTTATGGTCTCAATCATGCATTATTGCAAGATCAAAAATATATGATTTGACTTTATAGTCAAGAGTGTTTCAAATGATCTATTAACAATGCCAATTAATTCAACTATAGTTTTTGAAGGTTTTTGATACTGCAATGATTGAATAGCACGAAAAAATCCAAGACCCAAAATATTCATATCTGAAGAATTCCTGGGATGACACATCAGACGAATATCAAAGCCATCTTTTGATGCAGCTTCACGAAATTCTTTGTCGTTGGACTTAGTATGTGTTCTTGCATTGCATTGCATTGCGAAAAACCCATTTTCTTTTAAATGGGTTTTCTGGAATGTTCACTCGGCCACTTAACTCGAATGGCTGGAAGTATTTTTTCAATCAAGAACGATCTTACTATGTTTTTCCTGAGTTAATTGTCTCTCTACTGTTCTAGCAATCCGATTTACGTTACTCCTTTTAGCTGGCTCCCTAGTGATGAAAGGAATAACATAGTCTGACTACTCTTAAGTTCAGGCATTGCTCGAACTTGATTCATATTGCCTTTTTAGCATTTGTGGAGAAAATCTGATCATTTTAGGTAGTTTTCCCTATAGGGAGTTTATTTGCAGCCGTTGCCCCCATTTATACTAGAGGGGAAGATTTGTTGGTCAAGCCTGCCATTTGAAGCCTGCATGCACTAGAGTAGTAGATTTATTAATTCATGTATATTTTTAATACAATTATATGATAAAATTTCAATTTTAATGATTTTAATTTAGTTAGGAAATTAATTTAATTGTTAAATTTATGACTAACATTAGTATAATTAAATCTCATGATATGTTAAAAAATATTTTCAATATTTTACAATTTTCATAAAATTATAATAACAAAATCATTCTATATAAAATTTGCTAAGCTCTAGTATCTTACATCGATTTTTTGATAAAAAAAAAAAAATTGTAATAAGTTTGGAAGAACCAAAAAGAAAATTCTTTTAAAAGTTTCTTTTCCTATTAAAGATATATATAAATAAAAAATAAAAAAACACACATTCATTTTTATGAACAGGTTGAGTTTCTTTTTAAATATGTTTCAAATTTAGAAAATATTTAATTTTTATAAATTTGGATAGTACTTAGATTAATTTGGATAGGAAAGAAAATGGTTGAACCAAAAATTTGTGAAGCCAGGCTTTTAATTATATAGTTTGGCTCTTTTTTTTTCTTTCATATTCTCCTTTTTTTTTTCTTCTTTGTATTTTAATTATTTTCTACCATAATTAACAAACAAGGGTAGTTTTGGCATTTACAAATAAAAGGGAAGCACAAACCCTAGAAAAAAAGGGATATATAATGAAGCTAAGCCCACATTCTTAAATGGCAGCCGCTGCTCAAGTTATACGGGAGAAGAAGGAGACAAGAACGCCTATGAGCCTGGCAACTTCTTTATCAATGAAGAATTAATCCGATCGCATTAGTTTATTACCAAAAGGTCATGCACCGCGTCAGCTACCGCCGTCTCTGCACCGCCTGCCTCCTCAAAACCCACCCGGGTTTCTTTTTCGATTTTGTTGAATAAAGCAGCGGAGATGGCGAGGATTGCTGCCGAGAAGAGAGTTACAGAAGCCGCCGGAGGAGAGCTAAGGAGGCGTTGGGTCACTATTATGACCTGACCTACAAGAATGATAAATCAATTGACTCAGCTAAAAAATCATTTTTCAATTTTTGGCAGCAGGAGAGAAGGATGGCAATGGGCTGCAGCATAACTAATTCGCTTGTTGGTACCTTTTCATTTAGTTTTTGGATGGCTTGAAATTCATGAGTGTATGTACAATATATTGTTTGTTTAAAGTCAGAATTTTCAGCAGTTGTATTGAACTACAGTAACTGATTTTGTAGGCTGTGAGTGGTAGCTCCATTTGAACTTTATGAGTTTAGATTTAAGCTATAAATCATCATTCATTTCAGGCTATGTTTGATTTATTTTTTGTATAATAATTTGTAAAATTTCTTTAGACCAAAATTACACAAATTATTGACCGACTCCAATCGCATTAATTTTTTACCAAATGGTATATTACCCAATCCTCAGTTTTCTTTATTTCTTTCACCTTGTCATTGGCCTTTGACATAGTTTTCTTCACAATTGGCGCCCTCTCCCACAATTCTTGATCTATCGTCGGCCTCAGGCCGCCAACAGGATAGCGCTCGTCCATTAATCTCTTATAAGTGTCATGTCATCAAGTTAAAAATTAAATAGTTAAATTTAAATATTGAAGCTTAAGAATGACGTTAAAAATTATAAACAACATATGTGACAACTCGGATTTTTATGAGACCAGTAAATAGGATCATAAATGATAGAAATGTTGGAGAATAAAAAATGATCGAATTTTGAGAAATAAAGTCTTACGACTAGGATGAAATGCTATAATATAAAGCATTAAAAAGTTACGATTATTCGATTTTAGGGTTAAGATATAAAAACCGAATTTGGAGAATAGGAATGTGTTGAGACGACTAAACATTTGAACCTAATTCGTGTGTTAGGGATTAAATATGAAGTAGGTGTTATGAGATTTAAAACCTAGAGTTGATTGAAGGAATATACTTTGACGTATATATATAGCAAAGTGTTTATACGACGTACACATGCAAAATCCACTATTCACAAATATAAATATAATACGGAGTAGAATACCTAAGAGCAATTTAAGATGATTAGAGGTCAAAATACTAACCTAAACTAAGTGTTATGTGATTATTAATGTGTTGATGCTTAATTTAAGGAAAAAAAATTCTCGTAAAATAAACGAAGAAAAATACTATTCACGCGAAAAACACTTTTTTGTTTTTCAAAATTCCACATTCCCAGATAATGTTTATATGAGGTGGCGATACGTTTTCTCAAATAAAAATTTTACTCGAAAATTAGCTGAAATTAGTATTCATGAATACGGAGGAGAAAACGTACGATTTATTAAATAAAAAGAAAATGGGTTAGAAACTTTCCATAAATGGAAAGTTTAGGGAAATATGGATGATGACCAAATGTGACAACCCGTGTATTTATGAGGTTATATATAAACCGTGTATGGGTGTGTTTTGTAATTGCGATTCCGAGGACGGAATCTTTATAAGGAGGGAAGAATGTGACAACCCGAAATTTTGAATATATTTTATAAGAATTTAATATATATATATAAAATTCTTATTATAAGACGAAACAGGTCAAATGAATAAAATATATATTTAATTTGGAATATGTGATATCTGTGGTGGATAAAATTTGTATATATTTAAATGTGAAATATATACAATTATTTTAAAAGGAAATTTAATAGTTTATTAAAACTATTAATTTATTTATTTGGAATTAGTTATGAAATTTTATTATGTTATGAAAAATATGTTTATGTGTATTATATATACACCTATATTTGAAAAATGGAAATTTATAGTTAAATAAACTATTGAATTCATTGATTTGGATTAACCAAGGAAATGAAATATGAGAGCCAAGAAAAATTAATTAAATCAATATTAACTAATTGGTATTGAGTTGAGATTATAATATAAATTAATATAATATGTAAGCCTTGAATGGCAATTGAGTCTTTATGAATTAAATTTCATAAATGTGTAATTAATTCACTTAAATAAAATAGTGAATTAATGAATATATATTATATTATGCCAAACAGAAATAAATTAAATATGAAATGAGGGAAGTAATTCATTACTCTTTATTAGTGGATGAATATGTTAACTTTAATTAATTGAATAAAGAAAGTTATTTTCTTTTATTTAGTTAATGTTGAGAATTATGTTACACTAATTAAAAATGTAACATAAATAAGGGTATAATATTTAATATAATATCAAATTGAGGTGAATTAAATATTATGAATGGTTCAATACATAAAATGTGTAATTGGAACCAAATGTGTAAATTAAATTCATGATTTGAATTGTGATTAATTGTTAATGTATTTAATATTATACTAAGTAGATGTGAATTGAAAATATGGAATAAGGGAACAATATTTATTAAATAAATATTGGATGATTAAAATGGGTAAATTAAAATAATATTTAATTTACGGTTAAAGATATTAAATTAGTATATTTAATATTTTAAATAGAATGGCATGAAACAATTTATGGAGAGAAAGAGATGATTTATTTATGAAATATTGATTGGATAAATTAAATGAGTGGTGTGAAATAATTAATTAAGTGAATATTAATTATTTTAAAATAGTGATTCGTTTTACAAAAAGGTGTTAAAGGAATGTTCAATTAATGGGTGGATTAAATTAATGAACCAATCTAAGTGGTGTAAATTAAATTATGTGGTTATTTAATTAACTTGATAAATAACGAGTTAAATTGGTGGTATAAATTAATTAATGTGATCATTAATTAATGAGAGTGTGTAAACATTAATAATGTTACATTTATTTCTATTTGAAAAGTCCTTAATAGTGGGATATTAATATTTTATATTTCCACTAGGAGATTAATAAATTGAAGTTATCAAATTGATTTATTTAAAATAAATCCAATCCTCGTGGACTTTAAATTTGGACATATAATTATTTAAATTGGATCTAAATTGATAGTCACGTGGAGTTATATTAAATGGGGTGTATAAAAAAATAAAAAAAAAATAAAAAAAAAATAATGCAAGTCAGTGTTCTTTTCTTTCTCGAGCCGTGGGAAGCGAATTATAGCTTATAGGAGTCTGCTGATTTTTTTGTGAACGGCAGAGAGAGAGAGAGAAGGGAAATCATGTTAAATAACCAACACATCATTCTTCTCAACTCTGTAAGTTCCTCTTCCCAAACCAAGAGAAATAGTGGAGGGGAAAATGAAATAGGGAGAGACCGGATGGTGGTAGCAGAACAAGCTGGAGATCATTCAAGCAGCCGTGAAGTATCAAAGCCTATGAGGTATTAAGAACGTAAACCGAAACCCTCCATTTTTTTTCCCTTTATCTCTGTGTTTTAATGGTTGGGTTATTCATATATTGGTTAATCTAGGATGTTAACTGTTAAGATTTTCTTGTTAAATCCATGCCGGTAAATGATCGGTGACTGGGTTGGGTATTGATTGATGAATGGCCCAGCAATCGGAGCTGTGAGTATAGGAGAAATCTAACAAGAAATCAAGAAAAAAAGGTTTCGCCGAAATTTTTTTATAAGTTGTTTAATTAACATCGATTTGTGGTTTAATTTCAAAACTAAAACCATATTTAGACTCCTAAGATGTAGTAGATCAGATCTGGGCAAGAAAAGTTAAGAAATCTCGCCAGAAAATTTTCGGATCGCCGAAGAAGATGACCGGAAAAGTCGTCGCCGGCGAACTTTTTCGGCAAAGCCCGTTTCTCTATGTTAGACGCAGAATCTGGAAAAAGTTCCTTCTATAAAGTTGTAGATAATTAAATTTCGTGTGGAATGGACATAAGATTCATAATTTTCGGATAAACGGGCTAATTATTATGATTTTTGGAAGTTTCAGCACTTTAAAAATTATAAATAAATTATAGAAAAATTATTTTGTTCTGGAAATTATTTTTCAGTAATGTTGTGATGTTATTTTAGAATTTCTGGAAACTTTTGGTGAATTTTTGAAGAGTTTAAATATTTATTGTATTTTAAGGCTATTTAAAGTTAATTTAAAAATAGTGAAAATTCTATGAATGTTAGAAAATTATGAAACTTGGTGAAAAATCTTATAATAATATGAGATAAATATTGATGGTATTTGGAGGATATAAAAGTATGTTGTATTATTATTTCTATTTTAAAGCTATTAAATAATAGTTTTTATAAATAGAAATAATTATAGAAAATTATCGGACAATACGAAAAATATGAAAATTGGCATTGTGACGACCCCGAATCCGGGTTCCTTGAACCTCGGATCCGGTTCAACACGAGTACAACATTTTCCTTATTGTTCATGAATCACAAAAATATTATAATTGCTAAATAATCATTTATTTACAATTTTTCAACATCTCTTTCTATTCCAGAATCGAAATCTTTATACATTCCTAGTATGTCTCAATATCATACATGATACGACATTCTATTACAATCAATTTGAGTATTTAATACTCATATAACATACCAACTAAGTCTTATGTTACACAATCATTTACATGTCCAATTCGGACTGATATCTACAATAGATATTTAGATCTTCAATGGAAGTAATATATTTTCCTGTTCCTTGTTCTTTATCGAGAACTTCAGGTAACTAGCCTTATCTGAAAATGTTGGTTTAGGCAAGAGTGAGCACGACGGCTCAGCAAGTTCAACAGCTACACATAACACATTACATGCTTCACATAAAATTTACAATTTATACTAACATCATGTTTTTCATGCATTTCAGTTTATGACATACTGCTCATGCATATCATGCCTCGCATTTAATCTATGCTTCATGTCTAACCTCTATCATGACATATAGTTCAATGCAGAACAATTGTCTTAAATTAACTACCGCATATCAACAGTTCAAATCAACTTATTGCACAAAGGCACAGTAAAACATCTTTGCACATAACCACGTATGAGCACATCTCAGTTTAATAACAAACTTATAATTCATGCACATAATACAACACGTTCTGAAAAACTTGCCTGGACTTGTATAACCAGCTTACGTTAATCTTTCACGTTCCTTGCACCACCTACACGGTATGTGAGATCAACGGTGCACAATATCAGTCAAAGTTTGACTCAATACTAAATCTTATTTTAAAGATATTTATTTCTTCTTATCATCCCCTTTATTTAATAAGGTTAATTTCATATTTTAGTCTCTCTTTAACTTGACTCAGTGTTTCATATTCCACACCATAAATCTTTTGTTCGAAACTATGCAATTCTGACATTTATTAATGTCACTGCATTAAAACTTGGACCCTATATTTATTTAGGTCGATCCACCAATTAATCACTAATGGACCATACCCTTGGTTTAACTTAATCACATCATTTATCTCGATACCTATCATAATATTACCTACCTTGGATAATATTTTAAATTTTACTATCAATTAGTAATAACTTATAATGTTATTTAATTGTTAAATAACACTTTAAATAATCATTACTATTATTAATTTATTTTTAATAATAGTTTACCTTAATCATTATTATTAATCTTTTAAGAATAATTTAATTGCTTGCTAATATTATTACCCTTTAATAATATTTTAATTGACTTCTCATTATTATCAATCATTTTAATGATAATTTAATTGTTCATCAATATTATCAATCATTTAATAATATTTGAAATCCTCACGTATCATTAGTAATTATTTAATAACGATTCAACCCTTAACTATTATTACCCAATAGTTAATTACTTGTTAAACAATATTATTAATTCTTTAATAATATTCTAAATCTTTATTTATCATTATTATTTATTTAATAATGATTAAACTCTTAACTATTATTATTTAATAGTTAATTAAATGCTAAATAATATTATTAATCCTTTAATAATATTTTAAATTAATTACATATCATTATTAATTATTGAATAATGATTTAATTCTTAACTATTATCATTTAATAGTTAGTCAATAATATTATCAATATATTTTAATTACTTAATAATCTTCTTTCGATTAAGTAATAATTTATTCCACTTAATTATCATTTAATTATTATTTAATATGAATTAAATAATAATTAATTAACTAATTATCCGAACTCATTATTTAATATTAATTAAATAATATTTAATTAATTAATTAACCTTACTTATTATTTAATATTAATTAAATAATAAATAATTATTTTATTAACCTTAATTATCCTTTAATTATTATTTAATATTAATTAAATAATAATTGATTACTTAATTAACCTTACTTATTATTTAATATTAATTAAATAATAAATAATTAGCTTTCTAACTTTAATATTCTTTAATTATTATTTAATATTAATTTAAATAATAATTAATTATTTATTTAACTTTACTTATTATTTAAGTGCAATTAAATAATAAATAACTAACTTATTCATCTTAACATCCTTTAATTATTATTTAATATTCATTAAATCATAATTAATTAATTACATAACTTCATATATTATTTAATATTTATTAAGTAATATTTAATTAGATTATTAGCCTATTTATACACTAATAAATAGCTAATATATAGTGAATCACTCCAAAAATTTTAAATTTTATTTTATAACACTTAACTAGCATGCCAATAGGTCAAATATTATTTTTCTGAAATTAAAAATAATTTTTCCATAATTATTAGCAATTTAGTAAGCTTTAATCCACCATTAATTCTAATAAATACCAAATTACAAAACAATTCGGATTTTAAATTTTGATAATTTTCTTTATAAAATTATAAGCATTTTCTCTTTTGGAACCAACCCAAGAACCGGCCTAAAAATGCCCGAACCGGCCCTACCTAGAAATCATGAAAAACCGAAAAAAACCGAACCGGCCGGTTTTTTAAAAAAAATAGGCAGATTACTTTTTGAATTTTTCAGACTTGGGGTCTCCGACGGGAACTTGAATAAAATGAAATCCACAAGTCTGATTGAGGCCTATTTGGTATCGATGGATTCGTAACTTCCCGAACTACATTTTTCTGTCATCAAACATTAAATTTGGATTTGTTTTGGTCACGGAAATTGGCTCCAAACCGGACTGTTGTGCACAGCCCTAAAACAATGGGGTGTTTTGGTAGAAAATCCATATCTTGCTCATTTTAAATCGGATTTTAGTCATTCAACTTGGAGAATCTTCATATTTCATGGATCTATCACCCAAAATTGACGGATCATAAATCCGACTTACGGATTGTGAACAGTAATTCCGTGAAGGGGCTGCTACGTATTAGATTAATTTGTTTTCGTCGGTAAAAATTTATTCAATGAGTTTGATGAAATTTTTCATCACAAACACATATAAAACCCATGTTAAACCCATCAAACTTTGAATATACATATATTACATAGCTAAAGACTTCTAGAACATCAAAATGTGTTTTGATCGGTTAAAAATACATTTTAACCGTTCAAATCATATCTAAACTATAAAAATGAACTAAAGAAGGTTTAGAACACTTTTTAACCTTTTATACATGGATGCTCTCCTTCCTCTTGACTTGATCTTGGATTGTGACTCTCTCTTGTCCATTCTCTAGCAAATTTGCTTGGTGGATCATCAATCTCATAAGAGTAACTCTCTATATCTCTCAAGAAACTCTCCCTTTTTCTCTCTAGAAAATGCTACAAATGACTAACAAACATAGCCAATGTGTGGAGCACTATATTTATAGCACACCCTTAATCATCATTAACTCTTACTAATCAACTAACATTGGTTAAATTAGAGACTAATTTAGGATTACTATTTGATTGATTGACTCTTGGATTGACATGTTGATTGACCTCCATCAAGTTTGCTTACAAGTTATCAATTGAGTAAAACAAAAGCAACCTTTCTCCAACACTTAACTAAAGTGTGGTTAAGACTATTGATCTTGTAACCTATGTTAACTTAACTATCAACCATGGTTCAAGCTCATCAATTAAACATACACACATCTTCCACCAAATAACCCAAGTAAGGTTAATTCTCTACAATTAAGTATACATATATATCCAATATATTTATATATTTACTAACACTTAACTCTAGCATTGGTTAAGGTTTTATTTTTATGTCCTATATAATTATATAAGCATCTATATATATATACACCAATATATGTATATATATTCACTTATACATGTACAATACCTGCATTTTTGATATTTAAAATGTCATCCATCAACTTGACTACAAGCAACATAAATGGTGAAGTGTAACATAAGCAACAATCACCAACATTTAACCCACATGTGGTTAACTCTCTACAACATCCAACCCATGGTTACATATAAATTATACCTTGGTGAATTATATACATACACAATTGTATCTATAATATTTTTCCTACAACTAACCCATGCATAGTTAAATCTTTAATTTATTTACTACCTAGGGTTATTCAACTAACTCATCCATAGTTAATTCTCATCATCAAATTCACCCACCTAGCATTTAACCAATGTTTGGTTAATGCTCTCTCTTATCTACCAACTAGGGTTGTTCAATTAACCCTACATTAGTTAATTCTCTACACTTAACAATACTTGAATTTATTCTCCCAACATATTGACCAATATTTGACTTTTAAATTTGGACTCAATATTTGGGCTACTAGTTTATTTTGCATTGGGCTCCCTTATTTAATTATTTGGGCTACCCAACACAACTCACACATCTTTATAACTTGGGCTAGGTAATTAATTTAATTTGACTTATATTAATTACCTCTTGGATTATAATCAACATAACATTTGGGCTTTATTATTTAATTACCCACTTCATATCCATATTCTCATATTGGGCTAACATCTATAATTATTTTGGGCTAGTCCACTAGTAATAATTAAATTACTTGGACTCTATATAACAACTTAATAATTAAGTTAATTACTTAATTAATTAACTTCATAATATTGTCATTCTAGACAATCATTTTAGTTTTTCTATAACTTTAACTCTTAACTAATATAATTAACCTAGTTAATTATATTTCATGACTTCCCTTCTTACTTCACATTTTAAACTAATTAAATTATTAGTTTAATTGAGTATTTAATCTACTCATCTTCTTATTGGGCTAAAAAACACACATTAGGTGTATATATATTAATATAACCACATTCACTTTTCAATTGAATTTATTTTCTTAATAAATTCTCTACATGCATTATTAAAATATTTCCACATTTAATTTCTAACAAATACATTATATTAAAAAAAATGTTCACCCATTTTTCACACATCTCACTTCTACAACTCTAGGTTTTAAACCATAACCTTTAATTTATATTTAAAATCTTATTTACAAATCTTGCAAATATCTGGGATATTACATTCACCCCTTCTTATAAGAATTTCGTCCCCGAAATTTCATCATACTCATTTCTACAAATTTTCATCTCTGAGAATATCTCTTTACTCATCAAATTATATGACCATCCTTTTTTAGGAAGTTCATACTTCTAAACTCATAATTCCAGAACAATGGAATATCTTACAAAAGAATAAATTGAAAATCAAAATATTCATTAAAACTTTCATAATATGCTGAGGGGTCATCAAGACTGTGAACATTCGAATGGAATTAACTGAATTCCGAATAAATAGTATTTATCCCTGTAAATACTTATAAACAGAGTGTTTATCAATCACAAAGACTGAAAACATTCCATAGGTGTACGCTAGGTGATCAGCCTATTGTACCATACGTCGTGCAGAACGTCTTAATTTTTAGGCGCCAGTCGGAGCTATATGCCGACAAAAATATATCTGCTTTAGCCGACAGAATATATTTGTTTTTGCACTTGTTCACCTCAGACTTACTACAAAATTCTGTTCCAAAATAATTTGGATTGGATAATAAAACTTGAGTCAATTCTGACCAAAAGTGTCCAGTTAAAATAAATGACAAAGACTCCCATCATTGAACTGTTCGTATATTACGATTCAAAAATTCATTTCAGATTAGTTAAAATAACTAAAATTCATTTATAGGACTTCATGATACCGCATCATCTTGACAGTACGTTGAGGATTCCGTCATTAATTCATGACTTCATGATACCGCACATCTTGACAGTACGTTGAGGATTCCGTCCTTTTCATCCCCACACCATGGCTTTAATGGCGTGTGATGATTTTATAAATACATTTTGATATTTTCAAATCAATTTGTCTAGCTGAAACAATTAGCATAGACTATTCTTTAAACGTTTTAAAATACTGGAAATCATTTTATGACTTTGTCATACTACATCATACCATAGTGGGCTTTAAACATCCAACACTAGGTTACTCTGCATTGATGACTCCATCGTTTATCATCTCTGCACTAAATGCATTAATGATTTCTAAAATACATTTGTCTTTTCAAAAGCACAAAAGTGCGAATTTAGCACGATTTTAAGAATTTCAAAGTCTAGCATAGCTAGAAGATTTGGAATGTCCTAAAACCTCAAAATACCTCAAATTTCTCCTCCGCATTCTTTTCCAGCTTAATAACTATATCTGGTAAAACTCTAGTCTTACTACTTAACTCTACCCATACTTATTGTTCATCAAACTTACCACACATTAGGAGTTCAGGTACTTGCCACAATCATATGGGTCGGAGAACTTATCCTAGTCAGACCAAAATCGTCCATTCGCTGAGGGGTTCCACCATACGATTATGAGTCACGAACTTACCATCAGTATGAGTTTTAAGAACACGTACTGATCTTAATATTCTCTACATATCCAATATATTATGATAAAAGAATCACCTTCTCAACATATATACATCGAATAGCATGACATCAGGTTCAAATCGATTATCACTATAGGAAGCTAAGTGGTTGTCAAACCAAACGCAATATCCTGCCCATACAAGAAATTGGTCAACTCGGCCACTAATCAATATAGAAAGTTAAGCGGTCGTTAAACCAAGAACAAATCCTCTGCCCATACAAAGAACTGTTAAACTCAACTACTATATTAATATAGGAAGCTAAGTGGTTCTAAAACCAAGCACAAATCCATACAAGGAATCGTACAACTCAGCCACTAATATGAGTTCTCAATTAAAAACCCACAAACCTTCTAATTTTCTTAACTGAATACGAATTCTCTCCATTCATATTTTAGCACATCTGTCTCATTACGAGTTCATTTCTCTAGATCATTTCATGACCTTATTAGCATTTTCTTTATGCTTCTCAAAATCTTATCATAAGATATTTTCTATCATTTTTTCAAATTAGGTACAACATGACCTTTTTCATCTCTCTTATATCTTCTTAAATCCATCTTTGGATAATCATCTATATATGAATTTTTAAATTCATCTTTTATTACTTAAACTCTTCCGGAGTTTATTCATTTATCATTTTACTTATCTTCTACAGAGTTATAGCCTAAGGTACTCTTACCTAAGGTTTTTAACCTATCAGCTCTGATACCAACTTGTGACGACCCCGAATCCGGGTTCCTTGAACCTCGGATCCGGTTCAACACGAGTACAACATTTTCCTTATTGTTCATGAATCACAACAATATTATAATTGCTAAATAATCATTTATTTACAATTTTTCAACATCTCTTTCTATTCCAGAATCGAAATCTTTATACATTCCTAGTATGTCTCAATATCATACATGATACGACATTCTATTACAATCAATTTGAGTATTTAATACTCATATAACATACCAACTAAGTCTTATGTTACACAATCATTTACATGTCCAATTCGGACTGATATCTACAATAGATATTTAGATCTTCAATGGAAGTAATATATTTTCCTGTTCCTTGTTCTTTATCGAGAACTTCAGGTAACTAGCCTTATCTGAAAATGTTGGTTTAGGCAAGAGTGAGCACGACGGCTCAGCAAGTTCAACAGCTACACATAACACATTACATGCTTCACATAAAATTTACAATTTATACTAACATCATGTTTTTCATGCATTTCAGTTTATGACATACTGCTCATGCATATCATGCCTCGCATTTAATCTATGCTTCATGTCTAACCTCTATCATGACATATAGTTCAATGCAGAACAATTGTCTTAAATTAACTACCGCATATCAACAGTTCAAATCAACTTATTGCACAAAGGCACAGTAAAACATCTTTGCACATAACCACGTATGAGCACATCTCAGTTTAATAACAAACTTATAATTCATGCACATAATACAACACGTTCTGAAAAACTTGCCTGGACTTGTATAACCAGCTTACGTTAATCTTTCACGTTCCTTGCACCACCTACACGGTATGTGAGATCAACGGTGCACAATATCAGTCAAAGTTTGACTCAATACTAAATCTTATTTTAAAGATATTTATTTCTTCTTATCATCCCCTTTATTTAATAAGGTTAATTTCATATTTTAGTCTCTCTTTAACTTGACTCAGTGTCAACTTGTGACGTCCCCGAATCCGGGTTCCTTGAACCTCGGATCCGGTTCAACACGAGTACAACATTTTCCTTATTGTTCATGAATCACAACAATATTATAATTGCTAAATAATCATTTATTTACAATTTTTCAACATCTCTTTCTATTCCAGAATCGAAATCTTTATACATTCCTAGTATGTCTCAATATCATACATGATACGACATTCTATTACAATCAATTTGAGTATTTAATACTCATATAACATACCAACTAAGTCTTATGTTACACAATCATTTACATGTCCAATTCGGACTGATATCTACAATAGATATTTAGATCTTCAATGGAAGTAATATATTTTCCTGTTCCTTGTTCTTTATCGAGAACTTCAGGTAACTAGCCTTATCTGAAAATGTTGGTTTAGGCAAGAGTGAGCACGACGGCTCAGCAAGTTCAACAGCTACACATAACACATTACATGCTTCACATAAAATTTACAATTTATACTAACATCATGTTTTTCATGCATTTCAGTTTATGACATACTGCTCATGCATATTATGCCTCGCATTTAATCTATGCTTCATGTCTAACCTCTATCATGACATATAGTTCAATGCAGAACAATTGTCTTAAATTAACTACCGCATATCAACAGTTCAAATCAACTTATTGCACAAAGGCACAGTAAAACATCTTTGCACATAACCACGTATGAGCACATCTCAGTTTAATAACAAACTTATAATTCATGCACATAATACAACACGTTCTGAAAAACTTGTCTGGACTTGTATAACCAGCTTACGTTAATCTTTCACGTTCCTTGCACCACCTACACGGTATGTGAGATCAACGGTGCACAATATCAGTCAAAGTTTGACTCAATACTAAATCTTATTTTAAAGATATTTATTTCTTCTTATCATCCCCTTTATTTAATAAGGTTAATTTCATATTTTAGTCTCTCTTTAACTTGACTCAGTGTCAACTTGTGACGACCCCGAATCCGGGTTCCTTGAACCTCGGATCCGGTTCAACACGAGTACAACATTTTCCTTATTGTTCATGAATCACAACAATATTATAATTGCTAAATAATCATTTATTTACAATTTTTCAACATCTCTTTCTATTCCAGAATCGAAATCTTTATACATTCATAGTATGTCTCAATATCATACATGATACGACATTCTATTACAATCAATTTGAGTATTTAATACTCATATAACATACCAACTAAGTCTTATGTTACACAATCATTTACATGTCCAATTCGGACTGATATCTACAATAGATATTTAGATCTTCAATGGAAGTAATATATTTTCCTGTTCCTTGTTCTTTATCGAGAACTTCAGGTAACTAGCCTTATCTGAAAATGTTGGTTTAGGCAAGAGTGAGCACGACGGCTCAGCAAGTTCAACAGCTACACATAACACATTACATGCTTCACATAAAATTTACAATTTATACTAACATCATGTTTTTCATGCATTTCAGTTTATGACATACTGCTCATGCATATCATGCCTCGCATTTAATCTATGCTTCATGTCTAACCTCTATCATGACATATAGTTCAATGCAGAACAATTGTCTTAAATTAACTACCGCATATCAACAGTTCAAATCAACTTATTGCACAAAGGCACAGTAAAACATCTTTGCACATAACCACGTATGAGCACATCTCAGTTTAATAACAAACTTATAATTCATGCACATAATACAACACGTTCTGAAAAACTTGCCTGGACTTGTATAACCAGCTTACGTTAATCTTTCACGTTCCTTGCACCACCTACACGGTATGTGAGATCAACGGTGCACAATATCAGTCAAAGTTTGACTCAATACTAAATCTTATTTTAAAGATATTTATTTCTTCTTATCATCCCCTTTATTTAATAAGGTTAATTTCATATTTTAGTCTCTCTTTAACTTGACTCAGTGTTTCATATTCCACACCATAAATCTTTTGTTCGAAACTATGCAATTCTGACATTTATTAATGTCACTGCATTAAAACTTGGACCCTATATTTATTTAGGTCGATCCACCAATTAATCACTAATGGACCATACCCTTGGTTTAACTTAATCACATCATTTATCTCGATACCTATCATAATATTACCTACCTTGGATAATATTTTAAATTTTACTATCAATTAGTAATAACTTATAATGTTATTTAATTGTTAAATAACACTTTAAATAATCATTACTATTATTAATTTATTTTTAATAATAGTTTACCTTAATCATTATTATTAATCTTTTAAGAATAATTTAATTGCTTGCTAATATTATTACCCTTTAATAATATTTTAATTGACTTCTCATTATTATCAATCATTTTAATGATAATTTAATTGTTCATCAATATTATCAATCATTTAATAATATTTGAAATCCTCACGTATCATTAGTAATTATTTAATAACGATTCAACCCTTAACTATTATTACCCAATAGTTAATTACTTGTTAAACAATATTATTAATTCTTTAATAATATTCTAAATCTTTATTTATCATTATTATTTATTTAATAATGATTAAACTCTTAACTATTATTATTTAATAGTTAATTAAATGCTAAATAATATTATTAATCCTTTAATAATATTTTAAATTAATTACATATCATTATTAATTATTGAATAATGATTTAATTCTTAACTATTATCATTTAATAGTTAGTCAATAATATTATCAATATATTTTAATTACTTAATAATCTTCTTTCGATTAAGTAATAATTTATTCCACTTAATTATCATTTAATTATTATTTAATATGAATTAAATAATAATTAATTAACTAATTATCCGAACTCATTATTTAATATTAATTAAATAATATTTAATTAATTAATTAACCTTACTTATTATTTAATATTAATTAAATAATAAATAATTATTTTATTAACCTTAATTATCCTTTAATTATTATTTAATATTAATTAAATAATAATTGATTACTTAATTAACCTTACTTATTATTTAATATTAATTAAATAATAAATAATTAGCTTTCTAACTTTAATATTCTTTAATTATTATTTAATATTAATTTAAATAATAATTAATTATTTATTTAACTTTACTTATTATTTAAGTGCAATTAAATAATAAATAACTAACTTATTCATCTTAACATCCTTTAATTATTATTTAATATTCATTAAATCATAATTAATTAATTACATAACTTCATATATTATTTAATATTTATTAAGTAATATTTAATTAGATTATTAGCCTATTTATACACTAATAAATAGCTAATATATAGTGAATCACTCCAAAAATTTTAAATTTTATTTTATAACACTTAACTAGCATGCCAATAGGTCAAATATTATTTTTCTGAAATTAAAAATAATTTTTCCATAATTATTAGCAATTTAGTAAGCTTTAATCCACCATTAATTCTAATAAATACCAAATTACAAAACAATTCGGATTTTAAATTTTGATAATTTTCTTTATAAAATTATAAGCATTTTCTCTTTTGGAACCAACCCAAGAACCGGCCTAAAAATGCCCGAACCGGCCCTACCTAGAAATCATGAAAAACCGAAAAAAACCGAACCGGCCGGTTTTTTAAAAAAAATAGGCAGATTACTTTTTGAATTTTTCAGACTTGGGGTCTCCGACGGGAACTTGAATAAAATGAAATCCACAAGTCTGATTGAGGCCTATTTGGTATCGATGGATTCGTAACTTCCCGAACTACATTTTTCTGTCATCAAACATTAAATTTGGATTTGTTTTGGTCACGGAAATGGGCTCCAAACCGGACTGTTGTGCACAGCCCTAAAACAATGGGGTGTTTTGGTAGAAAATCCATATCTTGCTCATTTTAAATCGGATTTTAGTCATTCAACTTGGAGAATCTTCATATTTCATGGATCTATCACCCAAAATTGACGGATCATAAATCCGACTTACGGATTGTGAACAGTAATTCCGTGAAGGGGCTGCTACGTATTAGATTAATTTGTTTTCGTCGGTAAAAATTTATTCAATGAGTTTGATGAAATTTTTCATCACAAACACATATAAAACCCATGTTAAACCCATCAAACTTTGAATATACATATATTACATAGCTAAAGACTTCTAGAACATCAAAATGTGTTTTGATCGGTTAAAAATACATTTTAACCGTTCAAATCATATCTAAACTATAAAAATGAACTAAAGAAGGTTTAGAACACTTTTTAACCTTTTATACATGGATGCTCTCCTTCCTCTTGACTTGATCTTGGATTGTGACTCTCTCTTGTCCATTCTCTAGCAAATTTGCTTGGTGGATCATCAATCTCATAAGAGTAACTCTCTATATCTCTCAAGAAACTCTCCCTTTTTCTCTCTAGAAAATGCTACAAATGACTAACAAACATAGCCAATGTGTGGAGCACTATATTTATAGCACACCCTTAATCATCATTAACTCTTACTAATCAACTAACATTGGTTAAATTAGAGACTAATTTAGGATTACTATTTGATTGATTGACTCTTGGATTGACATGTTGATTGACCTCCATCAAGTTTGCTTACAAGTTATCAATTGAGTAAAACAAAAGCAACCTTTCTCCAACACTTAACTAAAGTGTGGTTAAGACTATTGATCTTGTAACCTATGTTAACTTAACTATCAACCATGGTTCAAGCTCATCAATTAAACATACACACATCTTCCACCAAATAACCCAAGTAAGGTTAATTCTCTACAATTAAGTATACATATATATCCAATATATTTATATATTTACTAACACTTAACTCTAGCATTGGTTAAGGTTTTATTTTTATGTCCTATATAATTATATAAGCATCTATATATATATACACCAATATATGTATATATATTCACTTATACATGTACAATACCTGCATTTTTGATATTTAAAATGTCATCCATCAACTTGACTACAAGCAACATAAATGGTGAAGTGTAACATAAGCAACAATCACCAACATTTAACCCACATGTGGTTAACTCTCTACAACATCCAACCCATGGTTACATATAAATTATACCTTGGTGAATTATATACATACACAATTGTATCTATAATATTTTTCCTACAACTAACCCATGCATAGTTAAATCTTTAATTTATTTACTACCTAGGGTTATTCAACTAACTCATCCATAGTTAATTCTCATCATCAAATTCACCCACCTAGCATTTAACCAATGTTTGGTTAATGCTCTCTCTTATCTACCAACTAGGGTTGTTCAATTAACCCTACATTAGTTAATTCTCTACACTTAACAATACTTGAATTTATTCTCCCAACATATTGACCAATATTTGACTTTTAAATTTGGACTCAATATTTGGGCTACTAGTTTATTTTGCATTGGGCTCCCTTATTTAATTATTTGGGCTACCCAACACAACTCACACATCTTTATAACTTGGGCTAGGTAATTAATTTAATTTGACTTATATTAATTACCTCTTGGATTATAATCAACATAACATTTGGGCTTTATTATTTAATTACCCACTTCATATCCATATTCTCATATTGGGCTAACATCTATAATTATTTTGGGCTAGTCCACTAGTAATAATTAAATTACTTGGACTCTATATAACAACTTAATAATTAAGTTAATTACTTAATTAATTAACTTCATAATATTGTCATTCTAGACAATCATTTTAGTTTTTCTATAACTTTAACTCTTAACTAATATAATTAACCTAGTTAATTATATTTCATGACTTCCCTTCTTACTTCACATTTTAAACTAATTAAATTATTAGTTTAATTGAGTATTTAATCTACTCATCTTCTTATTGGGCTAAAAAACACACATTAGGTGTATATATATTAATATAACCACATTCACTTTTCAATTGAATTTATTTTCTTAATAAATTCTCTACATGCATTATTAAAATATTTCCACATTTAATTTCTAACAAATACATTATATTAAAAAAAATGTTCACCCATTTTTCACACATCTCACTTCTACAACTCTAGGTTTTAAACCATAACCTTTAATTTATATTTAAAATCTTATTTACAAATCTTGCAAATATCTGGGATATTACATTCACCCCTTCTTATAAGAATTTCGTCCCCGAAATTTCATCATACTCATTTCTACAAATTTTCATCTCTGAGAATATCTCTTTACTCATCAAATTATATGACCATCCTTTTTTAGGAAGTTCATACTTCTAAACTCATAATTCCAGAACAATGGAATATCTTACAAAAGAATAAATTGAAAATCAATATCTTACAAAAGAATAAATTGAAAATCAAAATATTCATTAAAACTTTCATAATATGCTGAGGGGTCATCAAGACTGTGAACATTCGAATGGAATTAACTGAATTCCGAATAAATAGTATTTATCCCTGTAAATACTTATAAACAGAGTGTTTATCAATCACAAAGACTGAAAACATTCCATAGGTGTACGCTAGGTGATCAGCCTATTGTACCATACGTCGTGCAGAACGTCTTAATTTTTAGGCGCCAGTCGGAGCTATATGCCGACAAAAATATATCTGCTTTAGCCGACAGAATATATTTGTTTTTGCACTTGTTCACCTCAGACTTACTACAAAATTCTGTTCCAAAATAATTTGGATTGGATAATAAAACTTGAGTCAATTCTGACCAAAAGTGTCCAGTTAAAATAAATGACAAAGACTCCCATCATTGAACTGTTCGTATATTACGATTCAAAAATTCATTTCAGATTAGTTAAAATAACTAAAATTCATTTATAGGACTTCATGATACCGCATCATCTTGACAGTACGTTGAGGATTCCGTCATTAATTCATGACTTCATGATACCGCACATCTTGACAGTACGTTGAGGATTCCGTCCTTTTCATCCCCACACCATGGCTTTAATGGCGTGTGATGATTTTATAAATACATTTTGATATTTTCAAATCAATTTGTCTAGCTGAAACAATTAGCATAGACTATTCTTTAAACGTTTTAAAATACTGGAAATCATTTTATGACTTTGTCATACTACATCATACCATAGTGGGCTTTAAACATCCAACACTAGGTTACTCTGCATTGATGACTCCATCGTTTATCATCTCTGCACTAAATGCATTAATGATTTCTAAAATACATTTGTCTTTTCAAAAGCACAAAAGTGCGAATTTAGCACGATTTTAAGAATTTCAAAGTCTAGCATAGCTAGAAGATTTGGAATGTCCTAAAACCTCAAAATACCTCAAATTTCTCCTCCGCATTCTTTTCCAGCTTAATAACTATATCTGGTAAAACTCTAGTCTTACTACTTAACTCTACCCATACTTATTGTTCATCAAACTTACCACACATTAGGAGTTCAGGTACTTGCCACAATCATATGGGTCGGAGAACTTATCCTAGTCAGACCAAAATCGTCCATTCGCTGAGGGGTTCCACCATACGATTATGAGTCACGAACTTACCATCAGTATGAGTTTTAAGAACACGTACTGATCTTAATATTCTCTACATATCCAATATATTATGATAAAAGAATCACCTTCTCAACATATATACATCGAATAGCATGACATCAGGTTCAAATCGATTATCACTATAGGAAGCTAAGTGGTTGTCAAACCAAACGCAATCTCCTGCCCATACAAGAAATTGGTCAACTCGGCCACTAATCAATATAGAAAGTTAAGCGGTCGTTAAACCAAGAACAAATCCTCTGCCCATACAAAGAACTGTTAAACTCAACTACTATATTAATATAGGAAGCTAAGTGGTTCTAAAACCAAGCACAAATCCATACAAGGAATCGTACAACTCAGCCACTAATATGAGTTCTCAATTAAAAACCCACAAACCTTCTAATTTTCTTAACTGAATACGAATTCTCTCCATTCATATTTTAGCACATCTGTCTCATTACGAGTTCATTTCTCTAGATCATTTCATGACCTTATTAGCATTTTCTTTATGCTTCTCAAAATCTTATCATAAGATATTTTCTATCATTTTTTCAAATTAGGTACAACATGACCTTTTTCATCTCTCTTATATCTTCTTAAATCCATCTTTGGATAATCATCTATATATGAATTTTTAAATTCATCTTTTATTACTTAAACTCTTCCGGAGTTTATTCATTTATCATTTTACTTATCTTCTACACAGTTATAGCCTAAGGTACTCTTACCTAAGGTTTTTAACCTATCAGCTCTGATACCAACTTGTGACGACCCCGAATCCGGGTTCCTTGAACCTCGGATCCGGTTCAACACGAGTACAACATTTTCCTTATTGTTCATGAATCACAACAATATTATAATTGCTAAATAATCATTTATTTACAATTTTTCAACATCTCTTTCTATTCCAGAATCGAAATCTTTATACATTCATAGTATGTCTCAATATCATACATGATACGACATTCTATTACAATCAATTTGAGTATTTAATACTCATATAACATACCAACTAAGTCTTATGTTACACAATCATTTACATGTCCAATTCGGACTGATATCTACAATAGATATTTAGATCTTCAATGGAAGTAATATATTTTCCTGTTCCTTGTTCTTTATCGAGAACTTCAGGTAACTAGCCTTATCTGAAAATGTTGGTTTAGGCAAGAGTGAGCACGACGGCTCAGCAAGTTCAACAGCTACACATAACACATTACATGCTTCACATAAAATTTACAATTTATACTAACATCATGTTTTTCATGCATTTCAGTTTATGACATACTGCTCATGCATATCATGCCTCGCATTTAATCTATGCTTCATGTCTAACCTCTATCATGACATATAGTTCAATGCAGAACAATTGTCTTAAATTAACTACCGCATATCAACAGTTCAAATCAACTTATTGCACAAAGGCACAGTAAAACATCTTTGCACATAACCACGTATGAGCACATCTCAGTTTAATAACAAACTTATAATTCATGCACATAATACAACACGTTCTGAAAAACTTGCCTGGACTTGTATAACCAGCTTACGTTAATCTTTCACGTTCCTTGCACCACCTACACGGTATGTGAGATCAACGGTGCACAATATCAGTCAAAGTTTGACTCAATACTAAATCTTATTTTAAAGATATTTATTTCTTCTTATCATCCCCTTTATTTAATAAGGTTAATTTCATATTTTAGTCTCTCTTTAACTTGACTCAGTGTCAACTTGTGACGTCCCCGAATCCGGGTTCCTTGAACCTCGGATCCGGTTCAACACGAGTACAACATTTTCCTTATTGTTCATGAATCACAACAATATTATAATTGCTAAATAATCATTTATTTACAATTTTTCAACATCTCTTTCTATTCCAGAATCGAAATCTTTATACATTCCTAGTATGTCTCAATATCATACATGATACGACATTCTATTACAATCAATTTGAGTATTTAATACTCATATAACATACCAACTAAGTCTTATGTTACACAATCATTTACATGTCCAATTCGGACTGATATCTACAATAGATATTTAGATCTTCAATGGAAGTAATATATTTTCCTGTTCCTTGTTCTTTATCGAGAACTTCAGGTAACTAGCCTTATCTGAAAATGTTGGTTTAGGCAAGAGTGAGCACGACGGCTCAGCAAGTTCAACAGCTACACATAACACATTACATGCTTCACATAAAATTTACAATTTATACTAACATCATGTTTTTCATGCATTTCAGTTTATGACATACTGCTCATGCATATTATGCCTCGCATTTAATCTATGCTTCATGTCTAACCTCTATCATGACATATAGTTCAATGCAGAACAATTGTCTTAAATTAACTACCGCATATCAACAGTTCAAATCAACTTATTGCACAAAGGCACAGTAAAACATCTTTGCACATAACCACGTATGAGCACATCTCAGTTTAATAACAAACTTATAATTCATGCACATAATACAACACGTTCTGAAAAACTTGTCTGGACTTGTATAACCAGCTTACGTTAATCTTTCACGTTCCTTGCACCACCTACACGGTATGTGAGATCAACGGTGCACAATATCAGTCAAAGTTTGACTCAATACTAAATCTTATTTTAAAGATATTTATTTCTTCTTATCATCCCCTTTATTTAATAAGGTTAATTTCATATTTTAGTCTCTCTTTAACTTGACTCAGTGTCAACTTGTGACGACCCCGAATCCGGGTTCCTTGAACCTCGGATCCGGTTCAACACGAGTACAACATTTTCCTTATTGTTCATGAATCACAACAATATTATAATTGCTAAATAATCATTTATTTACAATTTTTCAACATCTCTTTCTATTCCAGAATCGAAATCTTTATACATTCATAGTATGTCTCAATATCATACATGATACGACATTCTATTACAATCAATTTGAGTATTTAATACTCATATAACATACCAACTAAGTCTTATGTTACACAATCATTTACATGTCCAATTCGGACTGATATCTACAATAGATATTTAGATCTTCAATGGAAGTAATATATTTTCCTGTTCCTTGTTCTTTATCGAGAACTTCAGGTAACTAGCCTTATCTGAAAATGTTGGTTTAGGCAAGAGTGAGCACGACGGCTCAGCAAGTTCAACAGCTACACATAACACATTACATGCTTCACATAAAATTTACAATTTATACTAACATCATGTTTTTCATGCATTTCAGTTTATGACATACTGCTCATGCATATCATGCCTCGCATTTAATCTATGCTTCATGTCTAACCTCTATCATGACATATAGTTCAATGCAGAACAATTGTCTTAAATTAACTACCGCATATCAACAGTTCAAATCAACTTATTGCACAAAGGCACAGTAAAACATCTTTGCACATAACCACGTATGAGCACATCTCAGTTTAATAACAAACTTATAATTCATGCACATAATACAACACGTTCTGAAAAACTTGCCTGGACTTGTATAACCAGCTTACGTTAATCTTTCACGTTCCTTGCACCACCTACACGGTATGTGAGATCAACGGTGCACAATATCAGTCAAAGTTTGACTCAATACTAAATCTTATTTTAAAGATATTTATTTCTTCTTATCATCCCCTTTATTTAATAAGGTTAATTTCATATTTTAGTCTCTCTTTAACTTGACTCAGTGTTTCATATTCCACACCATAAATCTTTTGTTCGAAACTATGCAATTCTGACATTTATTAATGTCACTGCATTAAAACTTGGACCCTATATTTATTTAGGTCGATCCACCAATTAATCACTAATGGACCATACCCTTGGTTTAACTTAATCACATCATTTATCTCGATACCTATCATAATATTACCTACCTTGGATAATATTTTAAATTTTACTATCAATTAGTAATAACTTATAATGTTATTTAATTGTTAAATAACACTTTAAATAATCATTACTATTATTAATTTATTTTTAATAATAGTTTACCTTAATCATTATTATTAATCTTTTAAGAATAATTTAATTGCTTGCTAATATTATTACCCTTTAATAATATTTTAATTGACTTCTCATTATTATCAATCATTTTAATGATAATTTAATTGTTCATCAATATTATCAATCATTTAATAATATTTGAAATCCTCACGTATCATTAGTAATTATTTAATAACGATTCAACCCTTAACTATTATTACCCAATAGTTAATTACTTGTTAAACAATATTATTAATTCTTTAATAATATTCTAAATCTTTATTTATCATTATTATTTATTTAATAATGATTAAACTCTTAACTATTATTATTTAATAGTTAATTAAATGCTAAATAATATTATTAATCCTTTAATAATATTTTAAATTAATTACATATCATTATTAATTATTGAATAATGATTTAATTCTTAACTATTATCATTTAATAGTTAGTCAATAATATTATCAATATATTTTAATTACTTAATAATCTTCTTTCGATTAAGTAATAATTTATTCCACTTAATTATCATTTAATTATTATTTAATATGAATTAAATAATAATTAATTAACTAATTATCCGAACTCATTATTTAATATTAATTAAATAATATTTAATTAATTAATTAACCTTACTTATTATTTAATATTAATTAAATAATAAATAATTATTTTATTAACCTTAATTATCCTTTAATTATTATTTAATATTAATTAAATAATAATTGATTACTTAATTAACCTTACTTATTATTTAATATTAATTAAATAATAAATAATTAGCTTTCTAACTTTAATATTCTTTAATTATTATTTAATATTAATTTAAATAATAATTAATTATTTATTTAACTTTACTTATTATTTAAGTGCAATTAAATAATAAATAACTAACTTATTCATCTTAACATCCTTTAATTATTATTTAATATTCATTAAATCATAATTAATTAATTACATAACTTCATATATTATTTAATATTTATTAAGTAATATTTAATTAGATTATTAGCCTATTTATACACTAATAAATAGCTAATATATAGTGAATCACTCCAAAAATTTTAAATTTTATTTTATAACACTTAACTAGCATGCCAATAGGTCAAATATTATTTTTCTGAAATTAAAAATAATTTTTCCATAATTATTAGCAATTTAGTAAGCTTTAATCCACCATTAATTCTAATAAATACCAAATTACAAAACAATTCGGATTTTAAATTTTGATAATTTTCTTTATAAAATTATAAGCATTTTCTCTTTTGGAACCAACCCAAGAACCGGCCTAAAAATGCCCGAACCGGCCCTACCTAGAAATCATGAAAAACCGAAAAAAACCGAACCGGCCGGTTTTTTAAAAAAAATAGGCAGATTACTTTTTGAATTTTTCAGACTTGGGGTCTCCGACGGGAACTTGAATAAAATGAAATCCACAAGTCTGATTGAGGCCTATTTGTAACGATGGATTCGTAACTTCCCGAACTACATTTTTTTTGTCATCAAACATCAAATTTGGATTTGTTTTGGTCACGGAAATTGGCTCCAAACCGGACTGTTGTGCACAGCCCTAAAACAATGGGGTGTTTTGGTAGAAAATCCATATCTTGCTCATTTTAAATCGGATTTTAGTCATTCAACTTGGAGAATCTTCATATTTCATGGATCTATCACCCAAAATTGACGGATCATAAATCCGACTTACGGATTGTGAACAGTAATTCCGTGAAGGGGCTGCTACGTATTAGATTAATTTGTTTTCGTCGGTAAAAATTTATTCAATGAGTTTGATGAAATTTTTCATCACAAACACATATAAAACCCATGTTAAACCCATCAAACTTTGAATATACATATATTACATAGCTAAAGACTTCTAGAACATCAAAATGTGTTTTGATCGGTTAAAAATACATTTTAACCGTTCAAATCATATCTAAACTATAAAAATGAACTAAAGAAGGTTTAGAACACTTTTTAACCTTTTATACATGGATGCTCTCCTTCCTCTTGACTTGATCTTGGATTGTGACTCTCTCTTGTCCATTCTCTAGCAAATTTGCTTGGTGGATCATCAATCTCATAAGAGTAACTCTCTATATCTCTCAAGAAACTCTCCCTTTTTCTCTCTAGAAAATGCTACAAATGACTAACAAACATAGCCAATGTGTGGAGCACTATATTTATAGCACACCCTTAATCATCATTAACTCTTACTAATCAACTAACATTGGTTAAATTAGAGACTAATTTAGGATTACTATTTGATTGATTGACTCTTGGATTGACATGTTGATTGACCTCCATCAAGTTTGCTTACAAGTTATCAATTGAGTAAAACAAAAGCAACATTTCTCCAACACTTAACTAAAGTGTGGTTAAGACTATTGATCTTGTAACCTATGTTAACTTAACTATCAACCATGGTTCAAGCTCATCAATTAAACATACACACATCTTCCACCAAATAACCCAAGTAAGGTTAATTCTCTACAATTAAGTATACATATATATCCAATATATTTATATATTTACTAACACTTAACTCTAGCATTGGTTAAGGTTTTATTTTTATGTCCTATATAATTATATAAGCATCTATATATATATACACCAATATATGTATATATATTCACTTATACATGTACAATACCTGCATTTTTGATATTTAAAATGTCATCCATCAACTTGACTACAAGCAACATAAATGGTGAAGTGTAACATAAGCAACAATCACCAACATTTAACCCACATGTGGTTAACTCTCTACAACATCCAACCCATGGTTACATATAAATTATACCTTGGTGAATTATATACATACACAATTGTATCTATAATATTTTTCCTACAACTAACCCATGCATAGTTAAATCTTTAATTTATTTACTACCTAGGGTTATTCAACTAACTCATCCATAGTTAATTCTCATCATCAAATTCACCCACCTAGCATTTAACCAATGTTTGGTTAATGCTCTCTCTTATCTACCAACTAGGGTTGTTCAATTAACCCTACATTAGTTAATTCTCTACACTTAACAATACTTGAATTTATTCTCCCAACATATTGACCAATATTTGACTTTTAAATTTGAACTCAATATTTGGGCTACTAGTTTATTTTGCATTGGGCTCCCTTATTTAATTATTTGGGCTACCCAACACAACTCACACATCTTTATAACTTGGGCTAGGTAATTAATTTAATTTGACTTATATTAATTACCTCTTGGATTATAATCAACATAACATTTGGGCTTTATTATTTAATTACCCACTTCATATCCATATTCTCATATTGGGCTAACATCTATAATTATTTTGGGCTAGTCCACTAGTAATAATTAAATTACTTGGACTCTATATAACAACTTAATAATTAAGTTAATTACTTAATTAATTAACTTCATAATATTGTCATTCTAGACAATCATTTTAGTTTTTCTATAACTTTAACTCTTAACTAATATAATTAACCTAGTTAATTATATTTCATGACTTCCCTTCTTACTTCACATTTTAAACTAATTAAATTATTAGTTTAATTGAGTATTTAATCTACTCATCTTCTTATTGGGCTAAAAAACACACATTAGGTGTATATATATTAATATAACCACATTCACTTTTCAATTGAATTTATTTTCTTAATAAATTCTCTACATGCATTATTAAAATATTTCCACATTTAATTTCTAACAAATACATTATATTAAAAAAAATGTTCACCCATTTTTCACACATCTCACTTCTACAACTCTAGGTTTTAAACCATAACCTTTAATTTATATTTAAAATCTTATTTACAAATCTTGTAAATATCTGGGATATTACATTCACCCCTTCTTATAAGAATTTCGTCCCCGAAATTTCATCATACTCATTTCTACAAATTTTCATCTCTGAGAATATCTCTTTACTCATCAAATTATATGACCATCCTTTTTTAGGAAGTTCATACTTCTAAACTCATAATTCCAGAACAATGGAATATCTTACAAAAGAATAAATTGAAAATCAATATCTTACAAAAGAATAAATTGAAAATCAAAATATTCATTAAAACTTTCATAATATGCTGAGGGGTCATCAAGACTGTGAACATTCGAATGGAATTAACTGAATTCCGAATAAATAGTATTTATCCCTGTAAATACTTATAAACAGAGTGTTTATCAATCACAAAGACTGAAAACATTCCATAGGTGTACGCTAGGTGATCAGCCTATTGTACCATACGTCGTGCAGAACGTCTTAATTTTTAGGCGCCAGTCGGAGCTATATGCCGACAAAAATATATCTGCTTTAGCCGACAGAATATATTTGTTTTTGCACTTGTTCACCTCAGACTTACTACAAAATTCTGTTCCAAAATAATTTGGATTGGATAATAAAACTTGAGTCAATTCTGACCAAAAGTGTCCAGTTAAAATAAATGACAAAGACTCCCATCATTGAACTGTTCGTATATTACGATTCAAAAATTCATTTCAGATTAGTTAAAATAACTAAAATTCATTTATAGGACTTCATGATACCGCATCATCTTGACAGTACGTTGAGGATTCCGTCATTAATTCATGACTTCATGATACCGCACATCTTGACAGTACGTTGAGGATTCCGTCCTTTTCATCCCCACACCATGGCTTTAATGGCGTGTGATGATTTTATAAATACATTTTGATATTTTCAAATCAATTTGTCTAGCTGAAACAATTAGCATAGACTATTCTTTAAACGTTTTAAAATACTGGAAATCATTTTATGACTTTGTCATACTACATCATACCATAGTGGGCTTTAAACATCCAACACTAGGTTACTCTGCATTGATGACTCCATCGTTTATCATCTCTGCACTAAATGCATTAATGATTTCTAAAATACATTTGTCTTTTCAAAAGCACAAAAGTGCGAATTTAGCACGATTTTAAGAATTTCAAAGTCTAGCATAGCTAGAAGATTTGGAATGTCCTAAAACCTCAAAATACCTCAAATTTCTCCTCCGCATTCTTTTCCAGCTTAATAACTATATCTGGTAAAACTCTAGTCTTACTACTTAACTCTACCCATACTTATTGTTCATCAAACTTACCACACATTAGGAGTTCAGGTACTTGCCACAATCATATGGGTCGGAGAACTTATCCTAGTCAGACCAAAATCGTCCATTCGCTGAGGGGTTCCACCATACGATTATGAGTCACGAACTTACCATCAGTATGAGTTTTAAGAACACGTACTGATCTTAATATTCTCTACATATCCAATATATTATGATAAAAGAATCACCTTCTCAACATATATACATCGAATAGCATGACATCAGGTTCAAATCGATTATCACTATAGGAAGCTAAGTGGTTGTCAAACCAAACGCAATCTCCTGCCCATACAAGAAATTGGTCAACTCGGCCACTAATCAATATAGAAAGTTAAGCGGTCGTTAAACCAAGAACAAATCCTCTGCCCATACAAAGAACTGTTAAACTCAACTACTATATTAATATAGGAAGCTAAGTGGTTCTAAAACCAAGCACAAATCCATACAAGGAATCGTACAACTCAGCCACTAATATGAGTTCTCAATTAAAAACCCACAAACCTTCTAATTTTCTTAACTGAATACGAATTCTCTCCATTCATATTTTAGCACATCTGTCTCATTACGAGTTCATTTCTCTAGATCATTTCATGACCTTATTAGCATTTTCTTTATGCTTCTCAAAATCTTATCATAAGATATTTTCTATCATTTTTTCAAATTAGGTACAACATGACCTTTTTCATCTCTCTTATATCTTCTTAAATCCATCTTTGGATAATCATCTATATATGAATTTTTAAATTCATCTTTTATTACTTAAACTCTTCCGGAGTTTATTCATTTATCATTTTACTTATCTTCTACACAGTTATAGCCTAAGGTACTCTTACCTAAGGTTTTTAACCTATCAGCTCTGATACCAACTTGTGACGACCCCGAATCCGGGTTCCTTGAACCTCGGATCCGGTTCAACACGAGTACAACATTTTCCTTATTGTTCATGAATCACAACAATATTATAATTGCTAAATAATCATTTATTTACAATTTTTCAACATCTCTTTCTATTCCAGAATCGAAATCTTTATACATTCATAGTATGTCTCAATATCATACATGATACGACATTCTATTACAATCAATTTGAGTATTTAATACTCATATAACATACCAACTAAGTCTTATGTTACACAATCATTTACATGTCCAATTCGGACTGATATCTACAATAGATATTTAGATCTTCAATGGAAGTAATATATTTTCCTGTTCCTTGTTCTTTATCGAGAACTTCAGGTAACTAGCCTTATCTGAAAATGTTGGTTTAGGCAAGAGTGAGCACGACGGCTCAGCAAGTTCAACAGCTACACATAACACATTACATGCTTCACATAAAATTTACAATTTATACTAACATCATGTTTTTCATGCATTTCAGTTTATGACATACTGCTCATGCATATCATGCCTCGCATTTAATCTATGCTTCATGTCTAACCTCTATCATGACATATAGTTCAATGCAGAACAATTGTCTTAAATTAACTACCGCATATCAACAGTTCAAATCAACTTATTGCACAAAGGCACAGTAAAACATCTTTGCACATAACCACGTATGAGCACATCTCAGTTTAATAACAAACTTATAATTCATGCACATAATACAACACGTTCTGAAAAACTTGCCTGGACTTGTATAACCAGCTTACGTTAATCTTTCACGTTCCTTGCACCACCTACACGGTATGTGAGATCAACGGTGCACAATATCAGTCAAAGTTTGACTCAATACTAAATCTTATTTTAAAGATATTTATTTCTTCTTATCATCCCCTTTATTTAATAAGGTTAATTTCATATTTTAGTCTCTCTTTAACTTGACTCAGTGTCAACTTGTGACGTCCCCGAATCCGGGTTCCTTGAACCTCGGATCCGGTTCAACACGAGTACAACATTTTCCTTATTGTTCATGAATCACAACAATATTATAATTGCTAAATAATCATTTATTTACAATTTTTCAACATCTCTTTCTATTCCAGAATCGAAATCTTTATACATTCCTAGTATGTCTCAATATCATACATGATACGACATTCTATTACAATCAATTTGAGTATTTAATACTCATATAACATACCAACTAAGTCTTATGTTACACAATCATTTACATGTCCAATTCGGACTGATATCTACAATAGATATTTAGATCTTCAATGGAAGTAATATATTTTCCTGTTCCTTGTTCTTTATCGAGAACTTCAGGTAACTAGCCTTATCTGAAAATGTTGGTTTAGGCAAGAGTGAGCACGACGGCTCAGCAAGTTCAACAGCTACACATAACACATTACATGCTTCACATAAAATTTACAATTTATACTAACATCATGTTTTTCATGCATTTCAGTTTATGACATACTGCTCATGCATATCATGCCTCGCATTTAATCTATGCTTCATGTCTAACCTCTATCATGACATATAGTTCAATGCAGAACAATTGTCTTAAATTAACTACCGCATATCAACAGTTCAAATCAACTTATTGCACAAAGGCACAGTAAAACATCTTTGCACATAACCACGTATGAGCACATCTCAGTTTAATAACAAACTTATAATTCATGCACATAATACAACACGTTCTGAAAAACTTGCCTGGACTTGTATAACCAGCTTACGTTAATCTTTCACGTTCCTTGCACCACCTACACGGTATGTGAGATCAACGGTGCACAATATCAGTCAAAGTTTGACTCAATACTAAATCTTATTTTAAAGATATTTATTTCTTCTTATCATCCCCTTTATTTAATAAGGTTAATTTCATATTTTAGTCTCTCTTTAACTTGACTCAGTGTCAACTTGTGACGACCCCGAATCCGGGTTCCTTGAACCTCGGATCCGGTTCAACACGAGTACAACATTTTCCTTATTGTTCATGAATCACAACAATATTATAATTGCTAAATAATCATTTATTTACAATTTTTCAACATCTCTTTCTATTCCAGAATCGAAATCTTTATACATTCATAGTATGTCTCAATATCATACATGATACGACATTCTATTACAATCAATTTGAGTATTTAATACTCATATAACATACCAACTAAGTCTTATGTTACACAATCATTTACATGTCCAATTCAGACTGATATCTACAATAGATATTTAGATCTTCAATGGAAGTAATATATTTTCCTGTTCCTTGTTCTTTATCGAGAACTTCAGGTAACTAGCCTTATCTGAAAATGTTGGTTTAGGCAAGAGTGAGCACGACGGCTCAGCAAGTTCAACAGCTACACATAACACATTACATGCTTCACATAAAATTTACAATTTATACTAACATCATGTTTTTCATGCATTTCAGTTTATGACATACTGCTCATGCATATCATGCCTCGCATTTAATCTATGCTTCATGTCTAACCTCTATCATGACATATAGTTCAATGCAGAACAATTGTCTTAAATTAACTACCGCATATCAACAGTTCAAATCAACTTATTGCACAAAGGCACAGTAAAACATCTTTGCACATAACCACGTATGAGCACATCTCAGTTTAATAACAAACTTATAATTCATGCACATAATACAACACGTTCTGAAAAACTTGCCTGGACTTGTATAACCAGCTTACGTTAATCTTTCACGTTCCTTGCACCACCTACACGGTATGTGAGATCAACGGTGCACAATATCAGTCAAAGTTTGACTCAATACTAAATCTTATTTTAAAGATATTTATTTCTTCTTATCATCCCCTTTATTTAATAAGGTTAATTTCATATTTTAGTCTCTCTTTAACTTGACTCAGTGTTTCATATTCCACACCATAAATCTTTTGTTCGAAACTATGCAATTCTGACATTTATTAATGTCACTGCATTAAAACTTGGACCCTATATTTATTTAGGTCGATCCACCAATTAATCACTAATGGACCATACCCTTGGTTTAACTTAATCACATCATTTATCTCGATACCTATCATAATATTACCTACCTTGGATAATATTTTAAATTTTACTATCAATTAGTAATAACTTATAATGTTATTTAATTGTTAAATAACACTTTAAATAATCATTACTATTATTAATTTATTTTTAATAATAGTTTACCTTAATCATTATTATTAATCTTTTAAGAATAATTTAATTGCTTGCTAATATTATTACCCTTTAATAATATTTTAATTGACTTCTCATTATTATCAATCATTTTAATGATAATTTAATTGTTCATCAATATTATCAATCATTTAATAATATTTGAAATCCTCACGTATCATTAGTAATTATTTAATAACGATTCAACCCTTAACTATTATTACCCAATAGTTAATTACTTGTTAAACAATATTATTAATTCTTTAATAATATTCTAAATCTTTATTTATCATTATTATTTATTTAATAATGATTAAACTCTTAACTATTATTATTTAATAGTTAATTAAATGCTAAATAATATTATTAATCCTTTAATAATATTTTAAATTAATTACATATCATTATTAATTATTGAATAATGATTTAATTCTTAACTATTATCATTTAATAGTTAGTCAATAATATTATCAATATATTTTAATTACTTAATAATCTTCTTTCGATTAAGTAATAATTTATTCCACTTAATTATCATTTAATTATTATTTAATATGAATTAAATAATAATTAATTAACTAATTATCCGAACTCATTATTTAATATTAATTAAATAATATTTAATTAATTAATTAACCTTACTTATTATTTAATATTAATTAAATAATAAATAATTATTTTATTAACCTTAATTATCCTTTAATTATTATTTAATATTAATTAAATAATAATTGATTACTTAATTAACCTTACTTATTATTTAATATTAATTAAATAATAAATAATTAGCTTTCTAACTTTAATATTCTTTAATTATTATTTAATATTAATTTAAATAATAATTAATTATTTATTTAACTTTACTTATTATTTAAGTGCAATTAAATAATAAATAACTAACTTATTCATCTTAACATCCTTTAATTATTATTTAATATTCATTAAATCATAATTAATTAATTACATAACTTCATATATTATTTAATATTTATTAAGTAATATTTAATTAGATTATTAGCCTATTTATACACTAATAAATAGCTAATATATAGTGAATCACTCCAAAAATTTTAAATTTTATTTTATAACACTTAACTAGCATGCCAATAGGTCAAATATTATTTTTCTGAAATTAAAAATAATTTTTCCATAATTATTAGCAATTTAGTAAGCTTTAATCCACCATTAATTCTAATAAATACCAAATTACAAAACAATTCGGATTTTAAATTTTGATAATTTTCTTTATAAAATTATAAGCATTTTCTCTTTTGGAACCAACCCAAGAACCGGCCTAAAAATGCCCGAACCGGCCCTACCTAGAAATCATGAAAAACCGAAAAAAACCGAACCGGCCGGTTTTTTAAAAAAAATAGGCAGATTACTTTTTGAATTTTTCAGACTTGGGGTCTCCGACGGGAACTTGAATAAAATGAAATCCACAAGTCTGATTGAGGCCTATTTGGTATCGATGGATTCGTAACTTCCCGAACTACATTTTTCTGTCATCAAACATTAAATTTGGATTTGTTTTGGTCACGGAAATTGGCTCCAAACCGGACTGTTGTGCACAGCCCTAAAACAATGGGGTGTTTTGGTAGAAAATCCATATCTTGCTCATTTTAAATCGGATTTTAGTCATTCAACTTGGAGAATCTTCATATTTCATGGATCTATCACCCAAAATTGACGGATCATAAATCCGACTTACGGATTGTGAACAGTAATTCCGTGAAGGGGCTGCTACGTATTAGATTAATTTGTTTTCGTCGGTAAAAATTTATTCAATGAGTTTGATGAAATTTTTCATCACAAACACATATAAAACCCATGTTAAACCCATCAAACTTTGAATATACATATATTACATAGCTAAAGACTTCTAGAACATCAAAATGTGTTTTGATCGGTTAAAAATACATTTTAACCGTTCAAATCATATCTAAACTATAAAAATGAACTAAAGAAGGTTTAGAACACTTTTTAACCTTTTATACATGGATGCTCTCCTTCCTCTTGACTTGATCTTGGATTGTGACTCTCTCTTGTCCATTCTCTAGCAAATTTGCTTGGTGGATCATCAATCTCATAAGAGTAACTCTCTATATCTCTCAAGAAACTCTCCCTTTTTCTCTCTAGAAAATGCTACAAATGACTAACAAACATAGCCAATGTGTGGAGCACTATATTTATAGCACACCCTTAATCATCATTAACTCTTACTAATCAACTAACATTGGTTAAATTAGAGACTAATTTAGGATTACTATTTGATTGATTGACTCTTGGATTGACATGTTGATTGACCTCCATCAAGTTTGCTTACAAGTTATCAATTGAGTAAAACAAAAGCAACCTTTCTCCAACACTTAACTAAAGTGTGGTTAAGACTATTGATCTTGTAACCTATGTTAACTTAACTATCAACCATGGTTCAAGCTCATCAATTAAACATACACACATCTTCCACCAAATAACTCAAGTAAGGTTAATTCTCTACAATTAAGTATACATATATATCCAATATATTTATATATTTACTAACACTTAACTCTAGCATTGGTTAAGGTTTTATTTTTATGTCCTATATAATTATATAAGCATCTATATATATATACACCAATATATGTATATATATTCACTTATACATGTACAATACCTGCATTTTTGATATTTAAAATGTCATCCATCAACTTGACTACAAGCAACATAAATGGTGAAGTGTAACATAAGCAACAATCACCAACATTTAACCCACATGTGGTTAACTCTCTACAACATCCAACCCATGGTTACATATAAATTATACCTTGGTGAATTATATACATACACAATTGTATCTATAATATTTTTCCTACAACTAACCCATGCATAGTTAAATCTTTAATTTATTTACTACCTAGGGTTATTCAACTAACTCATCCATAGTTAATTCTCATCATCAAATTCACCCACCTAGCATTTAACCAATGTTTGGTTAATGCTCTCTCTTATCTACCAACTAGGGTTGTTCAATTAACCCTACATTAGTTAATTCTCTACACTTAACAATACTTGAATTTATTCTCCCAACATATTGACCAATATTTGACTTTTAAATTTGGACTCAATATTTGGGCTACTAGTTTATTTTGCATTGGGCTCCCTTATTTAATTATTTGGGCTACCCAACACAACTCACACATCTTTATAACTTGGGCTAGGTAATTAATTTAATTTGACTTATATTAATTACCTCTTGGATTATAATCAACATAACATTTGGGCTTTATTATTTAATTACCCACTTCATATCCATATTCTCATATTGGGCTAACATCTATAATTCTTTTGGGCTAGTCCACTAGTAGTAATTAAATTACTTGGACTCTATATAACAACTTAATAATTAAGTTAATTACTTAATTAATTAACTTCATAATATTGTCATTCTAGACAATCATTTTAGTTTTTCTATAACTTTAACTCTTAACTAATATAATTAACCTAGTTAATTATATTTCATGACTTCCCTTCTTACTTCACATTTTAAACTAATTAAATTATTAGTTTAATTGAGTATTTAATCTACTCATCTTCTTATTGGGCTAAAAAACACACATTAGGTGTATATATATTAATATAACCACATTCACTTTTCAATTGAATTTATTTTCTTAATAAATTCTCTACATGCATTATTAAAATATTTCCACATTTAATTTCTAACAAATACATTATATTAAAAAAAATGTTCACCCATTTTTCACACATCTCACTTCTACAACTCTAGGTTTTAAACCATAACCTTTAATTTATATTTAAAATCTTATTTACAAATCTTGCAAATATCTGGGATATTACAGGCATAACTTGAGTTCTTCAACTCCGATGATCACAAAATTTAAACTGGAACTTCGTGTTATCATTTGTGAGATTCTGTCCAAAGATGGTTATTTATTGATGTATAGAATGAAAGTTATAATATTTACTAGAACTTATTATTTTAAAAGTGAATGGGAATAACTCTTTGTGTGTAACTCAGAAAATTATAAAAATTTTACTGGAGCTAGATGTTCATAACAGGAGTTTACTGTGAAAATTTCGTAATTTTTGGACAGAGGATATCATTTTATGTTTGTTAGAGATAAAAGAAATAGTATTGAATAAACAATTAAATTAAATTGTTTATAAGTTTAATAAATGATTAAAATATTATTAAACGATTAATAATATTGGTAAGAGAGTAAAATGTTATTAAATACTGAATAATATTATAAGATGATGATTAGTGATTAAAATATTATCAAGGAAAGATAATATTACTAATAAGTTAATGAATTATCTAATGTTTGATTATGTAGCTAAATGTTAGATAATTTATTGTAAGAATAGTTGTATTATGAGTTAAGATATGATTTGCTGATGGAAAGATCAATTTTATAAATGATAGGCTTTTCATAAGAGATTAAATTAGATTGTGTAGCAGTAATCGACGGACAAGGCAAGTTTTCTAACTCAAACTCGAGTTATTATGTTCCAAGAATGCTAGTGGTTTAATTATTAAAAATTATTCCACATCTATGATTATTGTTATTCGCACTTAGTGCAAGTCTTATATGTTTATCAGGTATGAAAGGCTGATCACCTTCATTACCAAAGTATTTATTCATGGTCATTGTTGTCCACTCAGTATTATTGATTCAGTTATACATGTATTGCACTTCAATTCATACTATTTCACAATCATTATATATTGTTCACAATTCGAAAGCTTATTCTTTCTTTCAATTATGATATATCTTTATTGTATTTAAACTTGCTGAGCAAAGTAGTTGCTCACTCTTGCTATATCATGATAACATTTCAGTTAAGTCCAAGTGCATCAGGAAGGACAAAGCCAAGAGAAAAGTTTCAAGAGTAACTTAATATGCGTTAACTATTATGTTATCCTAGAAAATGATTATGTGAACCTTTTGGGTTATTAAGGTATGTATTAAGTTAAGGTTGTAGACCTTGGGAAATGTGGTAGAATCATTTGAATAAACATCGTATGTTTATATTTATTACGCGTTAATTATATAAGGATGATAAGATGGTATGTTGAGATCATTATACATATGATCTCAAGGTTGTAACAGGATTTTTAAAGGTTGCGATTACTGAGACAGGATTTTGATAAAGTTCTAAATAACTCTGTTAAAACAATTATTTTATGGTTGTAATTTATGTATGAGATAATAAAGGTTGTACTATTACTAGTTAAACTCAGGACTGAGTGTATTTTTGATGGACCAGGACCGGGGTTAAAGGAACCCGGGTTTTGGGGTCGTCACACCAAATTGGCCTTGAGGAAATTTAATATTTACTTTAATGCCTAATTAAGAGGAAAGTGCTCGGAAGGTTCACTTTTGTGCCTTAAGGACCATTTTGCCTTAGAGAAGTAAGTTAATGACATTGGTGTCCAAGAAGAAGTTGTTAGGAAATTTTCTAGTGAATGAGTAATAACCATGTTGCCCTTGGTTGGTAAGGATTAATGACTAGGATGCCCTTTGAGGAAATTTCAAGGAAACTTCCTAATTGTTGCTTGGTGACTAGATCGCCCTTAAAGAAATAAAGGAATGACTTTGAGGTCCTAAAGGAAATTGCTAGGAAAGCTCCTAGGAATAACTTAATGACTATTTGTTCTTAAAAGAATTTGTTAATGACCAATGAGTACTAGTAGAAAATTTCTAGGAAATTTTCTAAAGATGTCTTAAAGATTATTTTATCCTTAGCTTGCAATGACTAATGACTAATGTGCCCATTAGGAAAATTCCTAAGAAGCTTCCTTTAGTAGTTAAGAAACAATGATTTGTTACTAACCTAACTATGCTCGAGTTAATTATCTATAATTTACCAAGTGAGAGAGAAAGAGTTGGTCATTTCCTTTTGTTCCATCTCTTTCCAATGATAAAAACACTAGAGAGAATGCTTGAGAGCTCACTTGTCACACAGAGAGAGAGAGAGAGAGAGAGAGAGAGAGAATGAATTTTCATGAGAGAGAAAGAGAGAAGTTTCGGGTGGCTTAAATGGAGAAGAAAAGCAAGCTTGGCAAAATCTTAGCAAGAGGAAACCCCACATAAGGTTTAAAAGTTTTCTCAAGCCCTAACCTAGAACTCCTAGATTTAATTCATATTGTTAGATCTAGGTTTGTTTTGGAAGTATGTTGTGAAATGGTGGATCATGGTGGATGTAACACCCCCAAAATTCCCGCACTATTGCTACGGCGGACCTTGTGCATTAAACTCTATACATTTATCGATTTAATCAATGATCCCATAATCATATTGGTTGAATTAGTCTTATTTTAGACTATACATTAAAATTTTCTCTTAACTTTGTCCCTTGATCTTAACTTGATCTCAGTCTCATTATTTATACAAGTATCAACTTGTATTTCATCCATATAAATGGATAATACCATATATAACGGTCTAATTTTAACCTTAAGATTTAAATATTCTATAACTTTACATATTTCAAGATTCATGATATTAAATCATTAGGGCGGCTCTTGGGAACAGAGAATTTCGCGATGAATGTTTGTATCTTCATCCGTGATAAATGTTTGCATCTTTATCCGAAACATATAGTTGTATCTTTGTCCGGTGCAAAATTCTCTTTTCGTACAGAACATTACCCAACTAGTTAAAACCCTCACTCGAAACATATTTAGTTATAGTGATATCTCTTCATATCAATAATCCTACTTATCTGACATTCGGAATAGTAATAACGAGTTATACCTGGGTCCGAGGAACCTTAACGATGGATTTGACTAGTCAACATCGCTTAGTCCTGTCTCGGATGTACAACACAAGTTATTTACCGATCCTCATCCAGATAAATAGATCATTATCAATACTATGTTAAGTTTTAACAATTCTAAGTTTAATCAAAGTAAAGTCATAACAAGAACATGTGATAAAACTTGATATATATTAATATAAAGTTGGTTACACTGTTCGCTTGTTCATATTACATAGGTCATCAAGACTTTAAAACAAACAAAAAACAAGTAATTTAATAAAGCTTGTAAACTAATCTATGCATTTCTTCTTTCCTTTCTTCTTCTTAAAATCGAAGCTCTCGGGTTTGTCTGCAGTTTAGGTATATTTGCAAGGGTGAGCATACAAAAGCTCAGCAAGTCTAATACATAGCATATAAGTGAACTCACACTGATATGGATTTTAAGGATTCATGGTATAACAATTGATATTACAAATGTTTAACATAGTAAGACAGGGTGGTGGTTAGACCTAGAACTGTTCTTTGTCTTTCGACTTAGAACCATTTACAGTGGATATAGAAAAGGGATCAACCTAACGACATCTTATGTTATGCATAACATACACTACATTGAACTAATCATGAGCAGTGGTACATTTTCGTTCATCTCAATTTACTTCACATGTCAGGATCACCCCAAGACAACTTAGTTGGATAAAATAAAGTATGATTCGAAATATATCACGAATAAGCATTTCATTTTGTAAGTTATGCCGAAACAAGAAGCAATAACTCTCATATCAAAGATTTATAACACGTTGTTTGTACAAAATGTATAAATCATATAGAAAACAAGTAAACATAGGTTAAGGATAGAAAACTTGCTTTAAAGCAATATAGGATTTTCCTGATAAAGAGTTAAATGCTTACATAATTGTTTACGCGTACTCGAATGTTAGTTTATCAAATTTTACTTCTTAATAAATGTTTTTATAACTTGTTTAGACTATTTCCATAGGTGGTTTTAGTTGGAAAATTCTCAAACTCAAAAACTCATTTTTAAGTGACTTTATAAAAAGTGGACAACAACATTGACTGTCAGACCCTGACTCAGTTAAACGGCCATAACTTCTTTATTTTAAAACATTTTTGAATCGTTCAAAATTTTCACCCGTTCGTAACTTCCGTCTCTACAATTTATGTTCATACCAAAGTTCAAAATTCCTTACTAATTTACACAGATTTTGACAATAAGGGGACTGTTAGAAATTGTTTCAATATTTCTTTGACTGAATTGATAAAACATGATACCTTAAGCTTTAATTTGCTAAGATAACATGTTCTAACAATCAATAACACTTTATAACATAAAATAAAAAAATCATAAACTTTCTTATATAGAGATTTATGACTTTTGCTCAAGAACATACGAAGAACGAAGAACGAAGAACAGAAAAACCGTATATGGTAACAACTTATGTTCTTGAGCTTTTGGATTTCATACTTGAAATAATTTGAGCATTATAACTGCTTGTATAAGTGATTATAACATTTATATATAAAATAATTTGGTCATTATAACGGCTTGTTTACTTGATTTTAACAGTTTATAACTATTGCTCAATAACACATGAAGAACACGGAGAACGAAAAATCGTACATGGCTACGACTTGCGTTCATTGAGCTTTAGTTATATACTATGAAATGAAATTGACATAACAACGACTTGCTCGAGTCACAAGGAACACGAAGAACGAAAAATCGTACATAGTTATGATTTATGTTCTTGAGCTTGTCAATAAAAGAAAATTGAACATTATAACTACTATAAAATGAAGAAAATCTCAAGAACACGTGAAGAACACAGAGAACGACAATCGTACATGGCTATGACTCGCATTCTTGAGTTTTATCGACTATAAATTGAAAGAAAAATTAAACATAACAACGACTAAGGATCGTACCTTTTGTGATTGCAAGTTTTAACTATTTCTTTGCAATTTTCAATACTTGAATTATAACTAGGAATAATAGATATAGAGAGTGATTTTTGCTCTTGATTTTACTTTGGAAATGGATGAAATAACAAGTGAACTATGCTTGCTATTTATAGGAAAACCAAAGCTAGGGTAGTTTAGTCTTTGTTCCATTTCTTCCAAGCTAAGTAAAGGCAAGTGCACCTCCTTTTACCCTTGCTTTTGGCCAGCCAAACATGGCAATTAATGCCTTTTAATTTAGTCCATCTTTGCTTAAAATGATGTCATCATCTACCATTTCAATGGTAAAGATTAAGCCTACCAAAGGAATAGTACTAGGCCTTGTTTGGTTGGTGTCGACGCCGGGATTTTCGGTCGTTTCGTTTTTTAATAATAAAAAACCCTTTCCAATTTTAGCCTTTTGAATTAAATGTGATTTTGAAAAGGGTCGGCTTAATGTCGACGGGTTTTGAAAGATCGATTTCTTTATGAGCCAATTGACCAGAGCCGTCAGTTGGTATATTTGAAATGGATGTACCAACTCATCCGAATTTTGTTTTCGTAATCGCTGGCTCATATGTGACTCCGAGTTAATTGGTCCGCAAACCGAGATTCATAGAGTTCGGGGGCTTGTTTAAGCGAGGGGAAGGTGTTAGGCGCCCCCCGACTTCCGTGAAACACGGTTATCGCAATCTCGATGTTTTTCTATCCTTTTAAATCCTAAAATGTGTGTATGTGTGTGTGTGTGTGTGTGCGTGTGCCTAAATGAATGTTGTTGGAATACTTTATTTTGAAAGTGCTTCAGAAATCTCGTTAACCCTATGCACGAAGGATTTGATTTAATCGAAGAGTTCATTTTTATTGTTTTTGTTTCGATAATAAAACCGATGATATTTTGTAATACATATTTTTTCAAATCCTTCGCCAAATAGGAATAGAGCTCGTCCGACACTTACAATTTTATTTTAGCCTACGGATGATCTAATATCCTACATTGATTTATTTTATGCAAATCTTTATCATTTCATTCCAAAATCATTTTCTCGCATCAGAAGGAAAAACCAAGCATTAAAATGGCGTTGGAGTTATTCATGGGCATGTGAGCCATCCAAATAACCCCAAACGCCCACAATCGCACATTCCACTATCACGGGGCCTTAAACCCGATTTTCGATCCGACATCGCTTTAAGGCCCGAAAATTACATATTTACAATACAAATGCATCACCATCGCTACATATGTAAAAGCTAGAAAATAAACTAAAGGGATATCATCGGGAGGTTAGGAGGAGATTCCATCCGCAATAAATCCTCCCTAACCGTCCCTAATCCACAGATCTACAACATATGTTGACTACATTGGATCTAAACTCAAAATACACCAAATCAAACTATTTAAATAGCAATGCACCAAATATTTTCGGATCTACAGTAGATCCACCCAACAAATGCAATAAGAACGAAATAAAACTATATCTAAAAGATTACTAGATAAAACACAACGAAGCTACGAAACTCGAATTTTTTCACATTTTCAATCGATGCAATAGACGCTTTAACACATGAAAATCAACATAGGATACAAAGATTGTATAAAAAGGAAGAAATCTCACTTTTTTTCTCTCTTTTTCTCTCTTTTTTTTCTCTCCCCGTCGCCTTTCTCTCTCCCGTTTTTCTTTCTGTCCGCATGTGCCGAAAATGAAACTGGAAATGGCGATTTAGCAACTTCAGATCTTGGCCGCAGATGCAACTGCGGCCAGCCGCAGGTGCAGCTGCGGCTGTCTCCGGTGTTTTCCTCGATTTTCGCGTTTGATGTCAGTCTTTCGTTTTTTCGCTGGAAGGCTCGTATTTTGCAATCCGGAAATCCCTGGGAAACGTGCCATATTGTTCTGGGAGGCTAGTTCGGAGGGCTGCGACTTGATATAGAATTTGCTAATTGTGCTTGGCTTCTAGGGGGCGCTGCCCCCTTCCACCCCCGCCAGCTCACCGGTGAGCTGGGCAGCCGCTCACTCACCGGGGAGCGAGACCCCCAAACACCATAAGCGTAGTAGCCATTAGTCGTCTTTTGTGCTCAAATCAGGTTCTTCTGGATCAACTGTTTGCCTTGCCTCAAGTAACCTGATGCTCGTTGTTCGTTGTGGCGGCTTTGACCGTAAATCGTTGGGGTGGTTTCGTGTTGGGGTCCACCTTCCTTTTCGCATGCCGGGTCAAGTGACGACTTTGCCCTCCTGCCAGGGTTAGTAGAGAAGTGCAAAATTTGGGTGTCTACAGTTGGTTAATTAACCAATTATTTGAGGGGCATTGATGGTCTTTTACCAAGCCTAATTCAAGGTTAGTTTGGTCATTAAATAAACTAGCAACTTGTTTGGTAATTAGTTTCTTAATTCACCAATTAATTTTACTTAGTGTAGGCTTAATTTTAATTAAGTGTATTAGTTGCCATAGTTGACTATTACTATTTATAGTTGACTTTTTTGTATTTATACCGTATAATTTTTGTATTATTTTCTTATTATATCTGTATAATTTTTATATTTATACGCTTGTGAATAATACTTTCTAGGGTTTAGGGTTTAAACCTTAGGGTTTCTAAAATTAGGGTTTAGGTTTTCTCCAAACCCTAGTCTTACGTTTTTAAAAATTTTACTTTTATTTTTCTAGTAATTGTTTAAGTTGGATTCTTAAAACAAAACACAAAAATAAACACAAATGAAAATTCCTTAACACATATAAGATGTAATTCAATATTTATTTATGCATATAAATTTGGATTACAACTATCTCGGAAGTTCGAAATATTACACATAGCATGTTAGTTTTAAAACTTTCAAACCAAAAGCTTTACTCATTTTTTTTTTCAAAAATCATTTCATAACCAAATTAGTGGTTTAATCTAACTGGGGTTTTGAAAATAGACCTAGTTGCTAGAAAAATACCTTTGAACTCAACTAGATTTCTTTTGATTATACAAATCATACATTAACACTTTAGTTTTGCTAAATAACACATTTTCTTTATAAGGATCATTCATCAATATGATTCATGATACCCTTCATTTCATTCATTAAAATTACTTTTATAACTAACATTATACAACACTTATATATATATATATATATATATATATATATATATATATATATATATATATATATATATATATATATATATATATATAGTTTTGAAAACACATCATTCACGTAGTTTGTATTCCTTCGACTCATAGATCCATAATATGATCAAAACATAGTATCATAACATTTTGAAAATTAGAGTTTCAAGTAAAACCTAATCTTTAAACTTCTTAGTTTTTCATATATGAAATATGATTTATCCACAAATTAAAAACATTATCCTCAAACTTATAAATCTATGATCAAAACGTATAGATCTTTTTAAAAATATATTAACCATACAAGGTTATTTTCTTTGAAAACACAGAGTTTAAATCTAGGGTTTCATCAAAATAATAATCAATCTATGATTTCTTTACTCATTATTCATAAAATAGGATCTAATTACAAATTCACCGTCAAACCTTCCTTGTTCCTCTAGATCCACTGTAATATCCCAAATATTTTAAAAGTGATCTGACAAGATCTAATTAAAATTATCATTCAAAACCTAGAAAACGATTTCTCAAGCATACCTTGAGTTATCTTAAAGAATATATACGACTCAAAAATACGATCGTATACAACTTAGAGGTTAAAAATCTTTAACCTAATTTGTGTTATATGAATAATAAAACTTGAATTAAGCTTGTAAATGTGATATATGAATTATCTATGTGTAGGATTTTGTGTTTTTGTTTGAGTAGTTAACACTTATTAAAAATCAGAAGTCAATTTAGGGCAAAAACCTAAATTGGAAAAAAAAAATTAAACCTTAACCCTTGGGTCTAAACCCTAAAAAATAACCTAGACTCTTGAAAAAAACGTGTAGGTAAAATTGACATTCCGTTTCAAGATTCATCCTTCACATCCTATGAAAACACGAAATAGTCAACAACAATTTTTCTCAAAAAACGTGTAAAAATACTATTAACAAGGAAACACTTTTCATTCGTTTGAAGATATATTTCTATTTCAAAATAATAAAGTAACACAATAGTTTTTATTTATAATTACTTTTTCACTATCATTTATAACACCGCACTACCATTACTTAACTAAATATTAGGAGAATATTTAATAATAATATAAATTACGAATAAAATAAAATTTACTATTTTTTATATGGAATTACTCTTTCTGTTATTTATGTAGGTCCTGTCATTTAAATTATTAATAAATTTTTTTATTTTTTTATTCTTCAAACCTTGGAGTAGTAGTGCAGTCCGTGCACAATTGTATGTACACATAAAATTATTATTTTTTAATAAAATATTCTTTCGATATACATTTTTTTATTTTTATTAATATATTCTACAACTATTAACAGGCAGCGGTATTATAGGCATTTGAAATAAAAATGAAGCAGAAACCTTATAAAAAATAGTTATATTAAGAGAGATATACAATGAAAAACTTTCTTTGAATATTTTTTTACTTTGGCATTATAAAAGAAATTTTGCATATAGAAGCGCCATAAAATTTGGCAATTGAATGACACTTTTATCTTTTTAACTTATCACCGAGTGTCAAAATCATTTTTTAAGTTCATTTTTGTGATATCCTGAAAATTAAGGAGGTTTTTAATAAAATCTTAAATGATTTAAATAAAGGCTTGAATTGAAAACCTATAATTTGATACAAGGAAATGGTAGTAATGGTTGAATATTATATCCTAATCTATGTGTTAGAAAATTTAAAACCTTAGAATTTATTTAAGAGATATACATTGAGGTATGTTATGAGCTAGATATATATAAAATTAAAATGAAAACGAAAGACAACGTGACTTAATTTAAAAGATGATACGTGATCAATAAATGATGCGATGTGTTACCTGGTTAGCCCAATTAACTGAAGTTAATTAAGGAACGAAAGAGAAATTTACATGAATTGATTAATTTCATGAGTTTTTAGATGATTAAAAATTTAATAACTTAGTTGAGGGCTTTTAAAGGCTAAGTTAATGTGTTAATTAATTAAACACTAAGTTAATGAATATATTTTGGAATAATGTCCAATAATTAAATAAGTACCCAAATTATTAATTAGTAAGTTGGTTACGAATTATGGAACAATTAAATTATTTAACTAAGAATGGGGGAATTGCTAATTTTAAAGTGGGCCCAATCATTGAACTAATGTCATGGTTTTTCCATTTCAATTTCAGTCACTTTGTTGCCATACTGTGGACCAATTTTGGACAGCTTTGTTTCATTATTAAAGCCCAACCCAAGCAACATTAGTCTTTTCCAGTTCGTGATCGGCAACCCAAATTGGGAGTTTAATTAATCAATTTTTCAGCAGCCTTTGGTCCATCAATACTCTAAATTAATTAGCCCATGCTTAACAAAATTTTGGTAGTAAAATGGGCAGCCAACTTTGGCTTCTGGCAGCTAATTTTCGGCAGCCCAAATGGTGGGTGAATGTTGTTCTAGTTCAATTCATAGCAGCCCATAATGTGATACGAATAAAGCCAAATGTGACTCCTTTTTGGGACAACTTCGGGACATGAAGCTGGAGTAGACAAGGAGGCAAGTTCCCTGCGGGAATTGGGGGAAAAAGGTGACCTTGTGAGCTGCTCAAGGAGGGGCAGTCGGCAGCCCTTGTGGCTATGATGTGATCCCCTAGGTCTTGTGCTAGAGCTATTATAGGGGTAAGGTGTAAGAACTAGGACTAGGGGCCAATTGAGAGTTGTTGTAGACTGATTTCTTATATAGATATGGGTGTATGTACAGCTGAAGAAAGTAGGAAAAAAAAACTCTCTTTTATATATTTATATATACCTCTTTTCCTAGCTTCTACAAATTTTTGCATTCTTTTTCTACCAAGCACAAGCAAGTGGGTTTTTATATTGAGAGAAAGAGGAATCGTCCGAAAAGAAGAAGGAATGAGAATTTGCAGCAGTTTATGCTCCCGTTCAAACCAATTGGAGCCATTTAAATCATCCAAAAAGTTGTGTAAGGTATAAAAGCTTTCCACTCAAACTTTAAAAGTTAAATTCTTTTACCTTGATTATTCATGATTATTTGTGGGAGTTTACTGAGATTTATGAGGATCATGGTGAACCCATGTGTGGAAATGTAGAATAGGTTCCTATAGGTGAGTAAATGGTTATTTTCATGTAAACCATTTTCATGATTGATTAATCAATAATCGAAATTAAGGGTAAAACAAGTTAACCACTTAGTTTTCCTAGGAGGATGAATTTCCAAAACATAAATGTATTTAATTTGTTGAATTGCGAAAGAAAACCAATTTTTATTAAATTGATTTTAGAGTGTGCGTAATGAGGAGCTAATGGTTGAATCCATTTAGTTGATCAAAGAAATGGTCACTAATATTAATAATGTGTATTTCTAGTGTGTGCTTACCACATGTTTGAAAAAAAAAAATTGTCAAAAAAAGAGCGATTTTGTATGCATGTGTAGGTGTGGTTCTAAGGGCTGAATCTATGTATTTGACCAAAGAATGACCATGAATGTATTAAAATCAACAAGGTTACAAGCTTGAAATGATGAACTATTGAAAGAACGATGGTATAGGCATGCTATGTAAATATGAAAAATAAAAATAAATAAAACCCACCTTTCCTATCAGTATATCAATCTGGCATTATTTTGAACTAATTGTTGACTGAAAATGGTTGATAACACTCGGGCCATTTTGGTATAAGTATTTCAAGATGGTGGTTGGATGTTTGAATTCCAAGATTTCAACTAAAACGAACCTAATCATGAGCAGGGGCCAAGTATTCTGAACTTTTTGGGGAATATAAATGAAAATGTTGTTAAGCCCAAAATTTTGAATGGTGGAACCAATAACTAATGTATGAGTTATGTTTTAATCAATGTTTTGAGTAAGGCAAGGCTTATGAAGTCTTACAAGAAATAAAAAAAGGAAAAAAAAAAGCCTTGAATTGTGAAATGTAGCACAAATCTATAGTTAATATTAATATCTAAAACACACAAGTTGTACGGATAGAATATTAGCAAAGACCTGTAAAATATATGTTTGAGTGCTAAAATCTATATTTGGAAAGATTATTATTCTATAATTAATTCAAATGGATCCCAACAAAGAATTAGTATGATACTAAAGGTTCGAAGTGATTATTTGGTACAGAAATAAAGTATGGGACTAAAGTTCACCAATATAGGTGGTATGTTAACGCAAATTATTATGGAAGTCTACCAACATTATATGGGTTAAGAATTTATGAATTAACCAACTTGGAATTTGTGTAAAATGAAGTTGAGCCCAAAGTTAGGAAATTAGTTTAATAATCTAATTTGAAGGAAATGATTAAAAACTTGAATGTTATATACATATTTAATGAAGGAAATCAAGTTGTATACTTGTGTATATTATTCCAAGTTCCACCGGTGGAATGGGAGGGAATATTATTATTCCTAGCATGACAATTATAATACATGAATACTTGCATTTTGATAGAGTCCAAGCAAGCCACCCGAATTGAGGAGTGTGGGTTCCTTTGCATGCATGTAGACTAATTATGCAGGTAGACTAATCCTAGCAAATTGGAAACGAATTGTTTAATTATTTTAATGATTAGAATTGTTATGAATATATTAATGACTATATGTCATGCATCTTTATATTAAACTCCTAGCCATTCTCGGTGGAGTGTATAATTATTGTGTGTGTGTGTGGTTGTAGAATCCTAACAATTTGGAAATTATGTAAAGAAAAATTTAAGTTCAGGGGACTGGGTGTAATAAACTAAATCAATAAATGGTAAAGATATTCATAACTTAGTTTTATTTTCATAAAATAAGTTAAACAAACCTAATTGGGAATTTTGGAACTAATGTGGTTTGTCGGAATGTGTGTTATATACATGGTGAATTACTAGTGCTTCAAGCTAGTACATGGATAGATTAGAAGTGGAAACGGTTGATGGTTATAAAGTAAACTTTTGGAACCGATGTTAAACATAAAAGATATACAAACTTTGATTGACAACGTGTAGGTCATGCAAAGGACACGAAAGGTTAGCGTAATGGTAAAATTCAATTTACACCAAACAAAGTAGTTACAAAGGCATTCCAACATTAATTAGCTTTAAATAGTTAAATATTGCAATAGTCACGCAAATAGTTAAAATCATGCATACAAAATTAAATTCAAACATAATACATTGTAATTATTTGCTAAAATCATGTTGGTTCACTAGCAGCTACCGGATTTTGCAAAGCAGAGTGAATGCTGTTGCACGCATTCTGTAAGAATACATTGTACGGATTTGTTGATGTTACCACAAGAAATACTCATGCTATATCGCCAGCAGCTACCGAATTTAGCAAAGCAGAGTGAATGCTATTGTATTCGGTACAACAGAACCACTTCCCATCTGGAAAATCCTATTGAAAATACTGTACATGAAACATTAATCATAAATAACTCCATATATACAAAGTGAATATTAGAAATGATGAAGTGTAATGACATGTCTTGCACGCCTTTAAGACGTTCATTTTCTGTTCATTTAAACAGCCGACATGATATTCCTTCTCGCACTGTAAACAACATGAACGCAATTTTGTATAATCAATAAGTAGTTGAAACTTGTGAACACCTGTGAAATTATGAAATTGCTAAGCACCTGATAGCATATTTACATCTCTTGGCAAATTGCTAAGCACCTGACAGAAAATTTATATCTCTTGGGAAATCATTCAAATCTACATCTTTAATTATTGCCATGGTGAAATTTTGCTTCCTTTTTTTTTCTGTTAAGAATTCATGTTAAGAATTATGGCAAAAACTAGCTTTTACACAACTGTACTTGTCGGGTTTTATGTCATAAGCCATTGAACTTTTAATTTATGTAACTGGACCATCATACTAATTAAAAAAAATTAATTAGGTCACTATGTCAAATTTTTTGGACGGAAATTATCTTTTTTCCTATGTGGCAGGTAAAAAAAATTAATAACAATTATGTGGAAAATAGATAAAATAAAAAATAAACAACAATTACTATCTTCCTCGTCCTCTTCCACTTCTTTTTCTCCCTTCCCCTCCTCCGTCGCCATGAGCACCATTACCTCCAACTACCATCATCTTGTATCTGCTGCTGCTCATCTGATGCACATGCATTCTCTAGGCCAATTCCTCCTCCTCCTTCAGTTAAACTTTGATGAGTATTATTCACAGACAACTCCGATCAATTCTCTATAAATGGACTAGTTTCCGCACCTTCTTCTAAACATTCTAAAAATATTTTGATGCTTAAAATACAATTCCCAACAATTTCCTTCACATTACATTGAGGATCTTCGTCATCCATATCAAGATCTTTGGTTTCTTCGGCTTTCCCCCAAATTTTCAAGATCTTTGATATCTTCGGCTTTTCCTAAATTTTCAACAATTTTTTTCTGGCTTTTGATCTAATTTTATTGGGTTTCATCTAATTTTATATGGGTTACATTCAAGAATCGCTCTTATTATGTTGCTACTGATCATCAAAATTGGGTTTTCTATTAATATGTTTAGAGATTTTGTGAGATAATTTGTTAAGGTGTTTCAAAGAGATATATATATATATATATGCGCGCGCGCGTGTGCGTGTGCGGTGGACAATAACTCTGTGACTACTGGATTGCAATGAAATGACTGAATAAAGGGGTAAAAGGAAAGAGGAAATCTTTCTGTGTCGATTTGTTTTTGCACAAAATTAATCTGATCTATTACACAAATTTACCGTCTCTTTCTCTCTCTCTCACTAATCAATCAATTCCACTGATCCATGAAATGGGAAATTGAGAATTCTCTGTTAATTGACCTTTAACCATCTCTAATCATCATATCACTACCTCTCCGCCTCTTCGTTGATCACTGGCGGTGCACAAGGCGGCGGAATTGCCGATTTTCGCTTACATGCGAATGGTCATGATGAAGGTAAAGATTCATCTTCTTCTGATGAGCAGGTGACAGAAGTCAAACAAAAAAGATACAAGAGATGGGGAGGAGCTCAATGCATGTTTCTCAGACTTCTTTAGCAACGGGCGGTGCATATGGAGTGAATTGCAGGTCACGTGACTAGCAGGCGTGACCTTGTTTCCAGCTCAAACCATGTGGCATTTCCACGTCATTCTCTGTTTTTAATAAAATGCCACGTTTGATTAAAAAATAACACTTGTTAGCTAATTTTAACAGAATGACCTGATTAAATTTTTTTAATAAGTATGATGGTTCAATAACATAAATTAAAAGTTCAGTGATTTAACACACAAAAACCGACACGTACAGCGGTGGTGTAAAAGATAGTTTTGCCTATAATTAAGGCTTATTACTGATTTCATTGATTCTTTTCTTCCGTTATTATCACACGCATCATTGTTTGACATTCCTAAGTGATGTTTTGGCTATCTCAAGAAAATCAGGATTTTTAATTTGTCAAAATTGGGTTCCCAACATCCTGATATCGCTTAATTTAGAAAAAAAAATGACAAAATTAAACTTTTGTAGTACGAAAGGAGTAATTTTTACTATACTATTTTTTTTCCCTTTACACAATTCACCAATCAAAATAAATAAATTTATGCACCTTCTGCCACCATATATATAACAGAAGCCAAAAACAAAATCTGGTTGTGTTAATGAGCGATTAAGGCTTTAAAAGTACGTTATGAACCAAATTGTTTTTTGATTGGACTACAAAACAGAATTTTTGAATGATTGGATTTTAATTCAATTCAGCATTTCTATTTGAAAATATAAAAAGGAGACAGAAACTCACCTTTTGGTGAATTACCAATCCGATTGAATTATTTCACGTGTTGATGAACAAGTCATGATTCCCACCTTCGTCTTCCTCCTCATCTCCTTCTCCTCCTGTCGTCTCAATAACTTTAGCAGCGGCGTATATTAGAAACTGAGGGTTCAGGTACCTACATCTCTCCTTTATATAACACATTTTTTTCTAGGGTTTCAGCCCCTTTTTATTTCTAATACCAGGAATACCCCTATCATTTTTTCCCACTCGGACTTGATCTCAGCCATCAATCACTTTTGGGATTCAATCTCAGCCGTCCAAAGTGGTATATATATATATATATATATATATATATATATATATATATATATATATATATTATTGTATTGTACCTTCGTTACCAGCGTCTCTCTCTCACTTCTTATTCTCTCATCTCAAAACTCTCTCGTCTCTCATAGTTATGGCTTCAAATCTGCTTCATGATGTGTTAAAAATTTACTTGTTTTTCACCGATTAATGGTTGGTTCGACATATGATCTTTGCAAATCTAGGCATGTTTTATGTGACGTATGTGTTCTATAAATCCAATCTAAATTTTTTATCACATTTTGCTGTTTAGAACAATTTTCACTAATTAGATCTTGTTTTCGTTATAAAACATTCACAAATTTAATTTATTATGTGTGAAGTATGCGAAAATTTTGTGTTGATACAAATTCTAGGTAGATCGGTGTTTCAAAATCAAATTTTAGAGCAAAAAGTCTCGGTATAAGATTTTCTCTTGCAAGTTTTTTAATTAGTTTTACAAAACAAAATGTGTTGTATGATAGATCTGATAAGTTTTATGATATATATCTACAAGCTTGTTTAGTATCTAAAATCTACTCTAGATCTATGTTTCAACTTGATAATTAGAATAATTTCTCACCAATTAACAGTGAAATCTTTTATAGATCTGTTTGTTTCAAAATAGCTCTCATGATTAAATGTTGTGAGTTGAACAAATAATGATTTTTCGCATCATAATGGGCTATTTTCTGAACCAGTTCTATTGAACTACTTGTTCATACCGATTAATAAGTACTGTCAACTTATTTTCATGATTATATGGTATCTCTTAGATCTGTGTTCTGTAGAAACTGCACTGAGCAGTTTTTAATAAATTCTCAAATATGAACCATTTTTCTAAAAGGACCTTTTATTTAATCCTTCTTTACTCATAGTCTTCATAATATATTAGGGTTGTATATAAAGCTTTGAGATATATGTGTTAAATTCTTAATTAACTTCTCAATTTAATTTACCATTCAATTGTTTCTTGCAAATTTCTTTTGATCGAGTCACTGACTATTTGTGGTTTATGATACATGTAACGCTCCCAAATTTCAGTACTCGCTACCACAGATTTGGTTCATCATGATGTTTACCATTCAATATGCTCACCAAGTATGAAATTGAATTAAAATATTTCAAGGAATAAATATGAAGCAATATCTCAATATTTTTGCATTGAAAGATTTATCAATTTTTGTTACTTGGACGGTCATAAAAGACCAAGAACTCTTTTGGATTGTACTATTGGTGATCATCCTAGCAGAACCAATGATTAGCAAAACCGTAGTACAAAGTGACTTGTCAGAATAAGTTCAACAATGAATAAAGATGCTTTGAACCAATGATTAGCTCATCCATTAACATTCAATTTACAGAACTTTCTAAATGTGCATTAGCACATGATTACTAAGAAATTTTAGAATTTCAACATTATAGTAGAATTTCTGCTGAGGGATCGTTAAGACTGTGAACTCTTTACTTTTCAAAATATTTCTTTGCTAGGGCGTAGCCTGGCAATCATACAGACTCTTATAAACTAAAACCTCACCATATATGGCATTATATGACCTAGCACAAAATGTCCCACAGTTATATAAACTGCCGACTCTCCACTAGAATTGTAAGGACCAAGAATTTTGAATTATATTTTAAATAAAATTGAATTCTAATTAAATGAGTTATTGTGTGATTTAATTTAAACCTTTATCTGGTATTTTTATTGTTGATTATTCGGTTAATTTTAGAAAATGAAGTTCGATTAATGAATTTATTAAATTAATGGACTAACCTAAGATTATTTTGTGAGGAACCCTAATTAAATATTCAATTAATATTGAATATGGCAAGTCTAATTGGATTATATAATTAAATTAAATTTAATTATTAAATTGTTCCTTAATTATCTAAACAAGCCCAATCAATTAATTAAGTGATGGAATTGTGAAAATTGCTATGTGACTTAGTAATTATGTTTTGCTATCCCAATGTACTAATTAATTGGAAGTTGAGTGCATTAAATTACTAGCCCATTTTTAGTGAATTAATTTAGTGATCTAGTGGCCCAAATAAATTAATTGCTAGCCCAAACTTTGACCCATTAGTGAATTGGCTTCTAGAAGGTTAATTATTCAAATTGCATGATAAAAATAATTCCAAAATGGTACCAAAAAGGAGCATTGCTGGTGATGGAGTGTGGGAGAGCACCATGGACTTCAAATTTTATCAATTTTAATTGCTTGAGGTAGTTTGTGGATTACTCAATCTTATCGCTAGCAATTTTGGAAAAAACTTGATGTCCAATGTATACTTATAGGTTATATGTATATATTTCTACTACTATAAATAGAAGCTAGCTCATTTTGTGGAGAGTTTACAAAATATTGCAAGTATTATCTATATAGTGTACTAGTGAGTTTTAGTGAGTTAACTAGGTGAGATAAGGAAAAAAGAAGTGAGTTGTGTAGTGAGTTACCACCGAGTCAAGTGAGTCATGTCATTTTTCAAGGTGGGTGTTCTTGGATGTCATCACAACTTATAACCTACTTTGGAAAGTAAAGAAAACTAGCCATCAAAAGCAAAAGGTATAATATCTACCCTAAAATCCTAGTTTGAAGTTATTATGTTCTATATAAATTTTCTAAGGTAGAAAAGTTATTTACAAACTCTAAATGTTTAGATTCATGATGTTTTAGTAGATCAAGAGTTTCATGGGTTTATAATGTGTATTTATGTGTGTTTATTATGAATCGTTTAGCAAAAAGCTTGAAAACAACTTTACCGGAAAAACGAAAAACGTAACAGCCTGCTACCGGAGTTATTGTTCACAATTTGTGAGCTGGATTCATGATCCGTCAACTCCGGGTCATAGATCCGTAAGATACAAAGATTCTCCAAGTGGAACGATTAAAAACCGATTTAAAATGAGCAAGATATGAATTTTCTACCAAAATATCCCACTGATTTCAGGTCTGTGCATAACAGTCCTGTTTGAGGCCATTTTTAGTGACCAAAAAAAATCCAAATTTGTTTCTTAATGATGGAATCATGTAGTTTGGGAAGATACGATTCCATTAATACCTAATAGAGGTCAATCAGACGTATAGATTTCATTTTATTCAACTTTGTACAAAGGAGGCCAAATCTAAAAAAGATTTAAAACTCACTGCCTTTTTTTTTATAAAAAAAAATGGTCGGTCCGATTTTTTTTAACTTGTGGGGTCCAGTTCAAGTCTTTCTAGGCCGGTTCTTGTGATAGTTCCAGAAAAAGAAAATGTTTGCAATTTAATAAAGAATATTATAAAATTTAGTTTGGATAATTATGAAGTCATTAGGAATTTATTAAAATTAATGATTTATTAATACCTTACTAGATAATAAAAATAGTAGATAACTAATTATTATTTTACTACTAAATAATAATTAAACTAATTATTTATTATTTAATTAATATTAAATAATAGATAAGGATAATTAATTGATTAAATTATTATTTAAGTAACACTAAATAATAATTAAGGTGTAATTATGTTGCTAACTAATTATTTATTATTTAATTAAAATTAAATAATAAGTAACGATAATTAATTAATTGATTATTATTTAATTAACGTTAAATAATAATTAAAGATAATTAAAGTTAAAAAACTAATTATTCATTATTTAATTAAGATTAAATAATAAGTAAGGATAATTAACTAATTAATTATTATTTAATGTTAATTAAATAATAATTAAATAAAATTAAAGTTAATACACTAATTATTTATTATTTAATTAAGATTAAATAATAAGTAAGGATAGTTAATTAATTAATTAATTAATTAATTAATTAATTAACATTAAATAATAATTAAAGGAAATTAAAGCTAATAAACTAAATTATTTATGATTTAATTAAGATTTAATAATAAATAAGGATAATAAATAAATTAATTATTATTTAATTAATATTAAATAATAATTAAGATTAATACTTTAATTATTTATTATTTAATTAACTTTAAATAATAAATAAACATAATTAGTCATTATCTATTGTTAAATAATGACTAAAGGTAATTAATTAATTACTCTTTAACTAATATTAAATAGCAATTAAATGAAGATAGAGTTAATAATGTAATGGACTTTGTAGACAATAATGTATGATCATGTAATTTAATTAATTTAGCCCAATGCTTGATTTAAATACCAAGTCATGCTAGTAGCCCATTGATTTAATTAACTTAGCCCAAGTAAAATTAAATATAGTAGCCCAAACATTAGCCTAAATGGTACATTAAGTGAAAGTCAATGTAATATCCCAGATATTTAAATGAATTAGAAAAAAAATATTTAATATTTAATAAAGGTTGGAGTTGATAACCTAGTAGTGGTAGATAAATAGAGGTCCAAATTAAATTTAATGGACTAACTTAGATATGGTAATATCAAAATTTTTGATAAGTTAGCGAGTAAAGTAATAATTCAATAAGCTTGACTAATAGCAAGTCTAATTAGATTAAGAGAATTAGTTAGTGGAGTTATGTAGTTATGCGACGTGGTTGCGTGTAAATTAAATATGTATTTATATGAATATATATATGTGCATATTTAGTAACATAATTTAATGGTTAATTAAATTGTGGTAAATAAATGGATTAATATTAAATTAATCCGAATTGAATTAAAATGTTTATTGTGGAATTAATTTAGTTATTATATTACTTATATTCATTAATCAATATTTATGCAAATTATTGATAAATTATTTATGAGGAATAATTATGTAATTTATAAAATTATAAATTATATAAAGTAGTTAAATTAATTAAGGGAGAATAGTAATTATATATATTGTACAATATTTAATTTCATATATATATATATATATATATATATATATATATATATATATATATATATATATATATATATATAAAGGGATTAAATTAATTTAGTAATTTTAAATAGTAATTGAATATATTAAATGAATATATGCTATAATTAAATAAATCATTGTAAATGATTTATGGGAGTGAGAAATTTAATTATACAATTATTTGTGTAATATTAATTAAATAATTTAATAAATTATTTAAATAAAAAATTGAGTAGATATATTATTACTTTAATGTATTTTCGGGTAAATGGATTTATTTCCATAGTTGATGAGAAATGAATTATTTAATGTAAATGTATTAAATAATATAATTTATGGCCTAAATAATATATATTAAATTATATATCGTATTTATTTTAATTTCATAATTTATTGTGAAATTGTTTTTGAAGTAAGGTAATGTGTATAAATAATATATATATATATTATATATACTGTTATTAGCGAACAAACTCTAAAGTTTTAATATCAAAATAATTGATAAGTTTCCTATTAATTAAATATTTAATTAAATAGAATATAATGAGTTAATTAAATATAATAAATTAATTAATATGATTATTAATTAATGTAAATAATGTAAAATATTAATAATAATATTTATTAGTCCATTTAGAAATTTAACATTTATGTGCTAGAGTATTTAATTAATCAATCAATTCAATTACTATTTAATTATGGATTGAATAATTAATGTGTAACAAAATTAATAACCAATCTTTTGGGTTATATTAATTAGTCCAATGTTAAATTAAATGGATTTGACTAAATAATAGTTCAAGTCATTATATTGGAGTCCAATGGTTATTAAATGTAATATAAATAATAAACCAAATTGTAAATGTAAGTGTATAGCACATTTAATTATTTAAGCAAGCCAAGGTGACATTTGTTTTGGGACAAATGTATGCATCAGCCGTGTATGAGGTGATTGAGGGAGTAAAATGATTATTTTATTTTCCTTTTATTTTATATTAGGTTGCTTGTTTGGGTTTTTAGTACTTGGACACCATTCTTCTTTTCACCAACTTAGTCCTTAGCTACATTTCTTGCACAAGTCTCAAACTACCCTCATGATGGTATTTTTAATAGATATAGATTTTATATCTATCCAAATTGTAAGTATAATTTAGGAGCTTTTGTTAGTCATTTCTTCTTTTTCTATTTTTCAAGTTAGAGAGAGAGTCTAGAGAGAAGTGAGAGCAAATATACTTAAGAGAGGAAAAGTTCTTGGAGAGGAGAAGAAGAGGAAGTGTTGATGCCATCAAGCATCATCCTTTACTTTGGGAAGGAGAGAAAACAAGCCATTAGGTCCAAGAGGTAAGGGGAAAAAAACCTAGAAAACCCTAATCTTGTTTTTTCTTTCAAGTTCATGGTAGAAATATTAACATAATGATTGGTATAGTTAAAATCATGCTATGTATATTTATATAGGTTATCATGAGTTTAACTTATGTTTTATAAGCTTTAATGTTGGAAAAAATGTTCAAACTTTGAAAATCAAGTTTACCGAAAAACTAAATCTGAACAGCCCGTTCCTGGAATTACTTTTCACGATCGGAAACCTGGATTTTTGATTCGTCAATTTTTTTGGATAGATCTTGAAGTTGTGAAAATTCTCCAACTTGAATGACTAAAATCCGATTTAAGACGAGTGAGACATGATTTTTCTACTAAAACACTCCACTGTCGGAAGTTTTGCGTGAATAGTCCGGTTCCAGGCTGTTTTCAGAGGTCAAATCTTGTCCGAAAAATTAATCCGATAATGGAAAATTGTAGTTTGAGAAGATACGAACGCAACAATATAAAGTAGAGCTCCATCGGAGTTACAGAACTTAAGTTATTAAGGTTTTAGTAAAAGACCCCAAAAATAGGCAGAATCTGGAAAGCTAAAAAGGTCACTGCCGGTTTTTTTTACCGGTGAACCGGTCGTAGCATTCCGGCGACCGGTTCACCCATTTCCCGGCCGGTTCCGGCGATGGCCTAAACTAGAAAGTTGTTTGAATTTCGTGTACTATTTTCTGGAATTTAATGGTATTTTTATAATGGCAGTAGCTATTTTTCATAATTATTAAATGATAAAAGCTTACTAAATGTATGAAAAATAATAAAAAAGCATTTTTAAATTTTGAAAAAATATGAACAAATAACCAACTGATTATTTGAAGTGTTATAGGTATTGAGATAGTATTATTTCTAAAAATTGGTATTTTTCATATTATTTATGGTGAAAAGGTACACTAAATTGTGACTACCTAGCTAATAATACAAGAAAATTATAAAGAAATTGTTATTAAATCTTAAATATGTTCTTTATGTATTTAATAATAATATCAACATGTTTGGAGAAAATAAATTATTTATTTATTATTTAATTGATAATTAAATAGTAAATAAAGAAAGTAACTAGGTAATTATTATTTAATTTATATTAAATAGTAACTAAATCATGAGAAAGTGTTTAAACTAATTATTTATTATTTAGTTAAGAGTAAATAATAAATAAATGTGACAAATTAGAAATTATTATTTAATAAGAAAGTGTTTAAACTAATTATTTATTATTTAGTTAAGAGTAAATAATAAATAAATGTGACAAATTAGAAATTATTATTTAATTCTTATTAAATAATAATTAAAGAGAGATAAAAATTTATAAATTGATTATTATTTTTTAAATATTATTAAATAATAAATAAGGATAATTAAGTAATTAATTATTATTTAATTAGCATTAAATAATGATTAATGGAAATTAAGTTATTAGAGTAATAATTTATTATTTAATTTAAATAATAAATAAGGATAAATAAATTGATTATTATTTATGTGACGACCCCGAATCCGGGTCCCTCGAACCTCAGATCCGGTTCAACACGAGTACGACATTTTTCTTATTGTTCATGAATTACAACAATATTATAATTGATAAATAACCATTTATTTACAATTTTACAACATCTCTTTTTATTCCAGAATCGAAATCTTTATACATTCCTAGTATGTCTTAATATCATACATGATACGACATTCTATTACAATCAACTTGTGTATTTAACACTCATATAACATACCAACTAAAGTCTTACACTACACAATCATTTACCTGTCCAATTCGAACTAATATCTACAACAAATATTTAGATCTTCAGTGAAAGTAATATGCTTTCCTATTCCTTGATCTTTATCGAGAACTTCAAATGATTTGCACTATCTGAAAATGTTGGTTTAGGCAAGAGTGAGCACGACGGCTCAGCAAGTCTAACAGATAGCACATAATACACAATTCATGTTTATACATGCTTCTCATGCTTCATGCATTACATTATATGAATGCATCATGCTTCTCATGCTTTGTATTTATTCATGCAACATACTGATCATGCATTGAAATGAATACATGACATACAGTTCAACTTATTCAATTAATTCAGGCTTTCTATCGTATAGAATCAACAAATCTCATATGGTTTCACAAAAAACCATATTTAATTCAAATTCTCACATACTTCAAGTGCACACACAACAGTTATACACATAGCAACAATATCTGAAAAACTTGTCTGGTTCGCTTATACCAGTTATGCTTATTTGCATCTTTCGTTCAACCTACAATTTATATAGGAAATTGACATAATCATTAGATGCAATGACTATTACTTAGCCTTTATATAAGACTCTAACTTTAAATTATTAACTCTTAAGATGTCCGATAAACGAACCCTTAAGTTCCGGACAAAACTCTAGTCCAACCCCAGTTGGACATGTCGGGTATACATAACCAACTTACGCTTTCACTACACGTTCTTCGTACGACCCACTTTTATTAAGTTGTCTAAATTAGTCACAAGCGGACTATTTATTTTTGTTTAATTCAATTAAACTTTCTTCTTTTACATAACTTAATGATTTGGACATTTAATAATGTACCAAATACCCCAAGATATTATCTACCTTTGATAATATACAACTACATTCAAATATTATTAGTCATTTAATAATATTTTACTCACTTATTAACCATTTAATAATATTTTAATCACATATTAATATTATTAATCATTTAATAATATTTTAATCACATATTAATATTATTAACCATTTAATAATATTTTAATCCCGTATTAATATTATTAACCATTTAATAATATTTTAATCACTCATTAATATTAGTAACCATTTAATAATATTTTAATCTCTCATTAATATTATTAACCATTTAATAATATTTTACTACCTTATTAATATTATTAATCATTTAATAATATTTTATTCACTTGCTAATATTATTACTCACTTAATAATATTTTCATGATTTTCTAATATTATTATATTAATAATAATATTTAATTATAATATTAAACATTTGATAATATTTATCCTCTTTTAATTATTAAATCAATTATTTATCATTAAAAATACATTTATTGATTTAAAAATAATAAAATAATTTATTTTTTTCAAGCATGGGCGTATCTACGCCGGCCCAAGGCCTTTTTGGGGCGTATCTACGCCCATTGGCAGAATATGGGCGTATTCTGGGCGTCTAGACGCCGGGACTTGGCTGTCGGAACCTCTCTCAGTAGTTTGGCCATAACTTTGTCATACGGAAATATTTTGAGGTGATTTTTGAGTCTAAATTCATTAGAATGTCATGATCTACAATTTCTATTTAGATCAAAAATCCAAATTCCGAACGGAACTGGACTAAAAACTGCTCACAAGGACAAAATGAAAACTAAAATCACAAATCCTTAGTTTTAAAGGTTCAAACTTGAATAAAATAAACTCTACACCTCCAAATGATACCAACTTAGTGTTGTTGTCTTCCTAACTTCTTGTTTTAAAATATTTTATGATTCAATCAAATTTTTGAAAACGTTTTGACAAGAAATTTTAAGATCGAACCACTTAGGGTTTTACCGGTAACACAATATGGAATTTTCTTCCATTTATTTGCTTACCACACATACCAATACTTGTACTAAACATATTAAACCATGAATCTACCTATATATCATAGATTTAGACTTCTAGAGCATCAAAATAACTTTTGATCGGTTAAAAATACATTTTAACCATTCAAATCATATCTAAACTATAAAAATGAAATATAGTAGGGTTGAAGCACTTTTAAACCTTTGAGACTTGTGTGCTCTTCTTCTTCTCCTACCAAAGTATGTGATGATGCTTTGTGACATTCACCAAGCTCAACCTCTAGCTATTGCTCACACTTACAAGTGTTTCTCTTTAGAAAATGCTCTCTATTTTTCTCTCTAGAACTCTAGCAAATGAACTAACAAACCTTGCACAAGTGTGGAGTGTCTTATTTATAGCACTCTACTAATCATTCATTAACTCTCTTAATTCACCAATGTTGGTGAATTTAGAGCTTAATTTAGCTTACTATTGCTTGGATGGACATTGTGATTGACTAGGTGATTGACTAGGGTTGTTGGCCAACCTTGTCATAGTGTAGATTAGAAGCAACATAGCAACACAAGCCACCCCAAGTGGGACCCCTACAATTCTCAGCAAAAATGGGATTTAATCACCCATTTTTGATTTATTTTTAATGCTTTAATTATATATATATACTCCTATATATATACATGTATATATATATATCAATGTTGACCAATTTTGACTTCCTTTTGGGCTCCATCTTGGACTATAGAGTATAATAAGTTGGGCTCATTCAATTTACTTGTTTGGGCTCAAATTAATTATTACATTGGGCTAACATTAAATACCCTATGTTACATTTAATTAAAACAAGCATTGTACTTGTTTAATTATTACATGGATCAAGGTTTATTTAATTATATGAACTACTAGGTTAATTTATTTAACTTAGCTTAACACCTCATTTGGACTTATAATATAATCCAATAAGACTTGCATTAAATTATTCTACCACATTGGGTTACATAATTAACTCAGCTATAGTTACTTCTCAACACCACCTTTATTTACCTAGCAATTAACCAATGATTGGTTAATGCTCTCTCTTGTCTACCAACTAGTGTTATTCAATTAACCCTACACTAGTTAATTCTCTACACTCAACATTATCTCCCAACACTTTGACCAACATTGGACTTTTAAGTGTTTTGGGCTACATAGTTTACCTTGTATTGAGCTCTCTTATTTAATAACTTGGGCTACCCAACATAACTCACATATCATTTATAACTTGGGCTTGGTAATTAATTTAATTGGACTATCACAATACTTGCCAATATTATTTAATTGATCTTATATTAATTATCTCTTGAACTATTAATTAACATAACACTTGGGCTTAATATTTAATTACTCACCTTCATGCAATATTCTCATATTGGGCTAACACATATAACAACTTATTAATTAAGTTAATTACTTAATTAATTAACTTCTTAATATTGTCATTCTAGGCAATATTCTAACTTCTCTACTTATTAATTACAACTTTAATTCATGACTCCTATGATTAACTCAATTAATTATATTACATGACTTTCCTTCTTACTTCATATTTAAACTAATTAATTTATTAGCTTAATTGAGTATTAACTTACTCATCCTCTTATTTGGCTAACCATCACACTGTAGGTATATACGTATTAATATAATTACCTTCACTTCTCAATTGAATTTATTTCCTTAATAAATTCTCTACATGCATCATTAAAATATTCATACATTTAATTTCTAACAAATAAATTATGTTAAAAAAAATGTTCACCCATTTTCTACACGTCTTACTTCTCAAATTCTAGGTTTTAAACCTTAACCTTTAATAAAATCAATTAAGATATTATTTAAAATCTTGAAAATATCTGGGACATTACAATTTAACCTTAAATAATAATTAAAATTAACTAAATAATTAATTATTATTTAATTGACATTAAATAATAATTAAAGAGGATTAAAATTAGTAAACTATTATTTAATTTCTTTAAATTAAATAATAAGTGAGGTTAATTACTTAGTTAATTATTAGTTGATTAATATTAAATTAAAGAAGGTTAAAATTAAATCAATAATTATTTATTATTTAATTATTATTAAATAATAAGTAAGTACAATTAGTTATTATTTATTTTAAGTAATAACTAAAGATAATTAATTAATTCCTATTTAATCAAGATTAAATAGTAATTAAATAGAGATTGAGTTAATAAAATAATTTGAATTTAATTATGCTTTAATTAAACAATTATAATAAGTTGTTTAAGGGTTTAATAAGAATCTAACACTTCAGAAAAATATTTTCTAACTTATTAAATTATTAACCTAAATTGATTGAGGGTCTATAAGGTTAATAATATTGTTTTGACTGATGTAAATTATGTGTTAGTACTTATGTGTGGTAGATAAGTTCCTTAGTGAGCGTATAGTTGTACAAATACACCGTACTAATTATTAGACCAACTTTGTTAATGTTAGGTCTTTCAAAGCCAGTTAGTTAAAGCTAGACATTAATTGTAGCTGAGCAGACATGCAAGTTTTCTAAACCCTACTCAATTTATATTCGAGCAGGATATATTATTTTATTGATCAAGTTCCTAACTCAAACTCAAGTTATTATGTTTCAAGCATGCTAGTGGTTTAATTCTGTATAATTATTCCACCTCTTTAAATTGTTGATTCGCATATAGTGCATGTTGTATGTGTTCATCAGGTATAAAAGGCTGATCACCTTCATTACCATAAGGTTCAGTTAAATTTGTTCATGGTCATTATTGACACTCAACATTAATTGATTCAGTCATTCAATTATTGAAATTATGATTCGTACTCTTTCACAATTATTATATTGTTGAAAATCCAAAAGCTTATTCTTTCTTTCAATCATGATATATCGTTATTGTATTTAAACTTGCTGAGCAAAGTCGTTGCTCACTCTTGCTATATCATGATTACAAATTTCAGAATAATACAAATGTTCGAGGAGAGACGGAGACAGAAGCAAAAGACAAGATTATAGTGTTATGCATGATAACTAATTTGTTATATGACTTTTTATGAATCTAAAGGTATATATGTAGTTAAGGTTAGAAGCCTTGTGAAATGTTATAGAATAAACAATTTATGTTTATATTTTTCGCATTAGTTATAGAACATGTATGAAGATGATGTATCGTGATGTACCAAGTCTAAGGTACAAGGTACCTGGATTTGGGAGTGTCACAGTCAACAAGTGGTCAATGTTGCTACCAAATTCAAATTAAAAAAAAATAAAACAAAAATGGGAGGATAAAGATGAGGCGTTGGATGGATAAGAGATGGATCCCTTGGGTCCCATGTAATCTCTTATGTGGCACATTTGATTGGTTAGAAATTTCTAAAAATCTCCATGTAAGCTTAGATTGGATGAAGTTGGTGATAGATCTATACATACATAGTTGTATGTATAATTGTTGGAAGATGAGATCTAATTTACAATGACCATCTTTGACCAACATTAGAATACTTTATTTTTTTTTCAAGTTGTAAGCATTTTAAAGAGAGAAGCTATCAAGAACAAGCTACAAGAGAAGTTAGAGAGAGAATTTCTCTAGAGAAAATAGAGAGAGCTTTAGTGAGAGAAGGAAAGAAAAACCCTAGAAAAGCCATTAAAGCTCCAAGTCTTTGGTAGTTAGAGAGCATTAAAACCATCAAGGGTGAAGCTTTGAATGTCCAACAACTTCAACTTCTACTTTGGAAAGGAAAGGAAGCAAGCTAGCAAGAGTAAAAGGTATAAAACTACTCAAAAATCCTAGTTTGATGATCTTCTTTGTGTATTATGTGATTTTTATGGTAGAAAAGTATTTTTCAAACCCACTATGTCTAGATCTATGTTACAATGATAGATCTAAAGTTTAATGTGCTTAACTAGTATATTTGTTTGCATCTATGTTGGTAAGTTTGACAAAAAGCTTGAAAACAACTTTATCGAAAAAATATAAAACGTAACAGTCCGCTATCGGAGTTACTATTCATGATTCGTGAGTTGGATTCATGATCCGTCAACTCCGAGTGATAGGTCCATAAGATATAAAGATTCTCCAAGTGGAACGATTAAAAACCGATTTAAAATGACCAAGATATGAGTTTTCTACCAAAACACCCCACTGATTTCGGGTCTGTGCATAACAGTTTGGTTTGAGGCCATTTTCAATGAGGATAATTAAATTTAATAAACTAATTATTTATTATTTAATTAAGATTAAATAATAAGTAAGGACAATTAATTAATTAATTAATTAATATTAAATAATAATTAAAGGAAATTAAAGTTAATAAACTAATTATTTATTATTTAATTAAGATAAAATAATTAATAAGGATAATTAATTAATTAATTAATTAATTAATTAACATTAAATAATAATTAAAGGAAATTAAAGCTAATAAACTAGATTATTTATGATTTAATTAAGATTTAATAATAAAGAAGGGTAATAAATAAATTAATTATTATTTAATTAATATTAAATAATAATTAAGATTATAACTTTAATTATTTATTATTTAATTAACTTTAAATAATAAATAAACATAATTAGTCATTATCTATTGTTAAATAATGACTAAAGGTGATTAATTAATTAATTACTCTTTAACTAATATTAAATAGTAATTAAATGAAGATAGAGTTAATAAAATAAAAAGAATTTAATTAAATAATAAATTGTTTAAGGGTTTAATAAGTGTTTAACACTTAAGAAAAATAATATTAATTAATTAAATCATTAACATAAGATCAATTAAGTGTCTTATACAATTAATGATAGTATATAAAATTATATGTGTTATGTGATTGATTATTTGCTAGATAAATAGCATAAGTAAGTGTTTAAAGTGCACGATTATGTGTAGTACTAATTGATAGGCCAATATTATTAAAGTTAGGTATTCAAGATGACTTTAAATTAAGTGAATTAGTCATAAGTCGACAGATAGGAAAGTTCTTTAACCTTACTCAAATTTATATTGAGCAAGTTTCCTAACCTTACTAAAATTTTATATTGAGCAAGTTTCCTAACCTTACTCAAATTTTATATTGAGCAAGTTCCTAAACTTTAATTGATATCTATCTTGTAAGTTATTTTAAACCTAGAATTATTTTATTGTTCTAGCTGGATTAATTATTGGTAATTATTCCATATCGTATTAATTATTGTTATTTGCACGAATGTGCATTTGCAAGTCATATTCTTAATAAGAACTGTTTAAAGGAATAGGTCTATGCCAATTGTTCGGCTAGACATTGATTTAAAGTTGAGAAGTAGTCTAAGCCAATTGTTCGGCTAGACATTGAATTGAAATTGAGAAGTAGGTCTATGCCAATTGTTTCGGCTAGACCATGTATGTGTCAATCTATTGACTTGAATACTATTGAAGCTAGTCTAAACCATATTGTTGTGGTTTAAATATTGCAAGTTATTCCACATTGACATTGACATTGACATTCGCACATGGTGCATGTTGAATTCAAGTTCCATTATTGAACTGTGAAACATTTAAAGTTCTTTCATTTATGAACTGTTTATGAAGAAGTCTAAGCCACTTCTTCGCCCAGACACATTTAAAGTTATTTTGAAATCTATCCAAACCATAGTGGTACGGATTCTTAGATTGAGAAGAACAACCCATAATGGGGAAGAACCTAAGTATCTGATAAATGATACAAATAGACTAAATGTTATGCATACACATGTTGGACACAAGGAGGAAAATGTAACCTAAAAGGGTCAATCAAGTGACTGATTCCTCAAAGCAGAAGTTCACGGTCTTTTGACCATTCAGCATTTAAATAATTAATTCCCACTTATTAAATTGTGCGTTGATTATATCAAATTCATATTATCGAATCTTTTAATCATTATTCTTATTCATGGCATATTTTGTATTCATTTTAAACTTGTCGAGCAAGCCAGTTGCTCACCCTTGCCGTGTCATGAAAATATTGCAGCTAAACCTGAAGGGTCGATTAAATATATCGGTAAAGGAAAAGCGAAATCTTAGTTAAAGCTGGATAGCTATTGCATGTTATATATTTTGTTTAGAATTAATATGATGTAACACAAACACTGTTATTCTTTTGTAGTTTGTGATGTATATTCGGTAAAGGTTGTAGACATTGGGGTTAGAAAGTCATTGTAATAGACAATATATGTTTATGTATTTTCCGCATAGGTATAAAATGTTGTTTAGCAGTGATTATTTTTATTATTGCCTGAGCACCAAATTCGAGGTAGTGGTATCTAAATTTGGGGGTGTCACAGGAATACTTTGGTTGGTCCTTATTTGAGTTGACTTGTTAAATTGTTAATTTAATTGGTTGATCAATGTAAAGGTGATAGAATTAATCTGTTGAAAAAAGTGTAAAAGAATCAAAATTTTTGAGCAAAAGTAAGTAATTAAGCTATTTTAAAGTAAACCATTTTGAATTAGGAAAAACTAGTTTATGGAGCTTCTGTGATGGGAAAGAAGTTATATGGAGCTTCCTTTTAGAGAATTTCTGCAGCTCCTCAAAGTTTTAGAGAAATCTCTAAATGGAAATTGTAGGCCCCGCTGTTCAGAAAGATTCTTAGATATTTTGTCATGTATGGACGTGACATTTGAGTCGACCCTAATAATACAATGATACAAGTTTGTAACAAGTAGGATCGAAAGCCTTTTTTGATTTTTTGGTGGTATATTTTTGTAGTGGTAGAATTTAAAATTGTATTAAAATAATAAAAAACTTCAAACAAATTTTCAATTTAATTGATTGAGCACATCTTTTACGAGTTCGGGATCACATTTCATTCGAATAGGAAGCCAACCTTCTCTTTCCAATTTATTTTTCTGATAACGGAATCTTGTAATTTTTGGAACGTTGAGCTTTTATGGTCTCAATCATGCATTATTGCAAGCTCAAAAATATATGATTTGACTTTATAGTCAAGAGTGTTTCAAATGATCTATTAACAATGCCAATTAATTCAACTATAGTTTTTGAAGGCTTTTGATACTGCAATGACTGAATAGCACGAAAAAATCCAAGACCCAAAATATTCATATCTGAAGAATTCCAGGGACAACACATCAGACGAATATCAAAGTCATCTTTTGATGCAGCTTCACGAAATTCTTCGTCATTGGACCTAATATGTGTTCTTGCATTGCCTTATTAAATGGGTTTTCTGGAATGTTCACTCGGCCACTTAACTCGAATGGCTGGAAGTAGTTTTTCAATCAAGAACGATCTTACCATGCTTTTCCTAACTGAGTTAATTGTCTCTCTACTGTTCTAGTAATCCGATTTACGTTACTCCTTTTAGCTGGCTCCCTAGTGATGAAAGGAATAACATAGTCTGACTACTCTTAAGTTCAGGCATTGCTTGAACTTGACATATTCATATTGCCTTTTCAGCATTTGTGGAGAAAATCTGATCATTTTAGGTAGTTTTCCCTATAGGGAGTTTGTTTGCAGCCGTTGTCCCCATTTCTACTAGAGGGGGAGATTTGTTAGTCAAGCCTGCCATTTGAAGCCTGCATGCACTAGAAGTAGATTTATTAGTCAACATAGTCGGACAACACTTCTATTTCCCATGCACTTCTATTTAGGTTTTATATATGTATTGGGTGGTGGAGGTGCTTCCATAATTGTTTTGTGCATATGGTGCTGCAGAGTGGAGTAGAGCTAGCTGGAATGAACCCTCAGAAAGCCTCCCATAAATAGTGGCCAAAACTATTGAATTATCTATCGTTTTTGAGCTTGTAAACTTCATATAATTACTTTAATCCTTTTGAAATTATGGGTCCACAATCACTACTTTTAAAGAAGTACAATAGATTTATTTGTCTCATTACCTTTGGACATGACACGTGTCGCTTTAGATCCTGTAAACAACTGTAAAGCAAACTTTTTGTCAATTGAACTTTTTGTCAATTTTTTAGGTTTTGTGTGTTTTTCTTCCCTTCATAATTTCGTCCTGTCTTTTATTGTATGGTATATAAGTAAACATGCTCATCAACCTGAACACAGGCAGCATACATAATAACTTATTATGTTGATTATTATTGAGATAATTAATTAAATATAGAGTAAATATCGAATTATATAGTTGTAGTTATTAAATTATTCAATATTTATTCATATAATAAAATTTTGAATTATTGTAGATTACTTCGATCAACTATTAAGCTAAACTTTGAATAGTGCGTAGATTTGTTTAGTTATGATTATGAGAATATAATTATTTTAGTTTTATTTAATTTTGTAATGGATTTACGAATTAATTATTTATTAGTGTTTATCCTGATAAAAAAATTTGAAACTCTAATACAAAAAAATTATGAAACTCAAGTTTTAATGAATTTTAGTTTATTTAAGACAATTAATTAGTAATGACTCCACTATACTTTTCATCTAATTTTAAAGCTAATATATTTCAGAAAAATTAATTCATGTATATTTTTAATACAATTATATGATAAAATTTCAATTTTAATGATTTTAATTTAGTTAGGAAATTAATTTAATTGTTAAATTTATGACTAATATTAGTATAATTAAATCTCATGATATGTTAAAAAATATTTTCAATATTTTACAATTTTCATAAAATGGTAATAACAAAATCATTCTATATAAAATTTGCTAAGCTCTAGTATCTTACATCGATTTTTTGATAAAAAAAGAAATTGTAATAAGTTTGGAAGAACCAAAAAGAAAATTCTCTTAAAAGTTTCTTTTCCTATTAAAGATATATATAAATATAAAAATAAAAATAAAAACACACATTCATTTTTATGAACAGGTTGAGGTTATTTTTAAATATGTTTCAAATTTAGAAAATATTTAATTTTTATAAATTTGGATAGTACTTAGATTAATTTGGATAGGAGAGAAAATGGTTGAACCAAAAATTTGTGAAGCCAGGCTTTTAATTATTTAGTTTGACTCTTTTTTTTTCTTTCATATTCTCCTCTTTTTTTCTTCTTCTTTGTATTTTAATTATTTTCTACCATAATTAACAAACAAGGGTAGTTTTGGCATTTACAAATAAAAGGGAAGCACAAACCCTAGAAAAAAAGGGTTATATAATGAAGCTAAGCCCACGTTCTTAAATGGCAGCCGCTGCTCAAGTTCTGGATCCGGGAGAAGAAGGAGACAAGAACGCCTATGAGCCTGGCAACTTCTTTATCAATGAAGAATTAATCCGATCGCATTAGTTGATTACCAAAAGGTCATGCACCGCGGCAGCTACTGCCGTCTCTGCACCGCCTGCCTCCTCAAAACCCACCCGGGTTTCTTTTTCGGTTTTGATGAATAAAGCAGCGGAGATGGCGAGGATTGTTGCCGAGAATAGAGCTACAGAAGCCGCCGGAGGAGAGCTAAGGAGGCGTTGGGTCACTATTATGACCTGACCTACAAGAATGATAAATCAATTGACTCAGCTAAAAATTCATTTTTCAGTTTTTGGCAGCAGGAGAGAAGGACGGCAATAGGCTGCAGCATAACTAATTCGCTTGTTGGTACCTTTTCATTTAGTTTTTGGATGGCTTGAAATTCATAAGTGTATGTACAATATATTGTTTGTTTAAAGTCAGAATTTTCAGCAGTTGTATTGAACTACAGTAACTGATTTTGTAGGCTGTGAGTGGTAGCTCCATTTGAACTTTATGAGTTCAGATTTAAGCTATAAATCATCATTCATTTCAGGCTATGTTTGATTTATTTTTTGTATAATAATTTATAAAATTTCTTTAGACCAAAATTACACAAATTATTGACCGACTCCAATCGCATTAATTTTTTACCAAATGGTATATTACCCAATCCTCAGTTTGCTTTATTTCTTTCATCTTGTCCTTGGCCTTTGACATAGTTTTCTTCACAATTAGCGCCTTCTCCCACAATTCTTGATTTATCGTCGGCCTTGGGCCGCCAACAAGATAGCACTCGTCCATTAATCTCTTATAAGTGTCGTGTCATCAAGTTAAAAATTAAATAGTTAAATTTAAATATTGAAGCTTAAGAATGACGTTAAAAATTATAAACAACATATGTGACAACTCGGATTTTTATGAGACCGGTAAATAGGATCATAAATGATAGAAATGTTGGAGAATAAAAAATGATCGAATTTTGAGAAATAAAGTCTTACGACTAGGATGAAATGCTATAATATAAAGCATTAAAAAGTTACGATTATTCAATTTGAGGGTTAAGATATAAAAACCGAATTTGGAGAATAGGAATGTGTTGAGACGACTAAACATTTGAACCTAATTCGCGTGTTAGGGATTAAATATGAAGTAGGTGTTATGAGATTTAAAACCTAGAGTTGATTGAAGGAATATACTTTGACGTATATATATAGCAAAGTGTTTATACGACGTACACATGCAAAATTCACTATTCACAAATAATTAAATAATAATTAGTTAATTACTTATCTTTATTTACTATTTAATTATAAATTAAATAATAAATAATTAATTAATTTACTTTATCTTTCTTATATTATTATTAAATACTTAAATCACATATTTAATATTTAATAATAATTTATTAGTAATTTTATCTAATTACTAACTAATTAATAGCTAATTAGTGCACTATTTACACCTTAAATACAATTAAAAATAATTAATTTATTAATTAATCTTACTTATTATTTAATATTACTTAAATAATAAGTAATTAGCAGTTTTATGATTTTTCAGAAATTAAAAATATTAATTTATCATTTGTCCTTTAATTAGTAAGGTTTAATCATATTTTAATTATGGAAATTACCAAATGAAATGCTAAAAATACAAACATATTTTTATAAAATACTACAGGAAAAACCAAGAAACTTCCGTCAAGGAACCATCACCGGAACCGGTCTTAATTCCGGTGAACCGATCGCCGGAAAGTTCCTGCCGGTTCATGAATAAAAAAACCGGCAAAAACCTTGCCAATTCCAGATTTTTGTCAAGTTTTGGGGTCTTGGAGAAAAACGTTAATAACTTGAGTTCTATAACTCCGATGGAGCTCTACTAGGTATCGATGGAATCGTAACTTCCCGAACTACAATTTTATGGGCTCAAACATCATTTTTGGATAATTTTTTATTTCGGAAATTTGGCTTAAAGTGGACTGTTCATGCAAGAACTTGGACAGTGAGGTGTATTTGGTCAAAAATGCATAACTTGCTCATTTTAACACATTTTTGGGTGATTCCAAAGGGATTTTTTTCTTAACTTATCCATATATTCCAAGAAATTATTAAATCACAAAAATAATTTGTAGATTTTAAAATGTGCAATTTATTTGTACAACCTATGTTTTGTTCGTCGGTAAAAATATTTTCACGTATTTTGCTAGATTTTTCTACATAAATCCATACCACTATACATTTAAACCACATGGCATCCTATATAAACATGTCTAGCATGATTCTAAGCATAACGACCTCCAAGATAATATTTCTACCATAAAATTTAAAAGAAAACCAAGATTAGGGCTTTAAAGGAATTTTTATACCTTTTGCTTTTGATGGCTTGTTTTCTTTGCTTTCCAAAGTAGGTAATAAGTTGTGATGACATCCAAGAACACCCCCCTTGATGAAAATGACTTGACTCACTTGACTCGGTGGTGACTCACTACACAACTCACTTCCTTTTTCTTTAACTCACCTAGTTAACTTACTAAAACTCACTAGCACATTATATAGAGAATACTTGCAATATTTTGTAAACTCTCCACCAAATGAGCTAACTTCTATTTATAGTAGTATAAATCTATACATATAACATATATATGTATAGATTGGACTTCAACATTTTTACAAAATTTGCTAGCCAAGAAGGTTGAGTGTTCCACACACTAATGAAATCAACAAATTGAATAAAAATTTGGAATCCATAGTACTCCCTCCATACCACCAGCCATGCTCTCTAATTTGTCCCATTTTTGATTTATTTTTATAGTCAAATTGGTAAATAATGGATCTTCTAGAAGCTTTAGTAATTGGATCAAGGTATGTGTAACGACCCCAAAATCCCCGCGCTTTCCACGCGGCGGACCTTGTGCGTTAACTTCGTACCTCTATCGACTTAACCAATGATCCCATAATCATATTGGTTGAATTAGTCTTATTTTAGACTATATATTAACAATTTCTCTTAACATTGTCCCTGGATCTTAACTTTACAATTACTTTAGTCATTTAATATCATATTTATAAGTGCTATAAATATTCAGGATATTACATTCTCTCCTTCTTATCAGAATTTCGTCCTCGAAATTATAATATAATCATCTCCAATTTACTCTTCAATATGAATTTTCTAAATTCATCTTTTACTCACATTAAACCTCCAATACTTTGATTAGGTCTAAACAATGTTCACTTATCTCTACACATTTCCTTTCATAACTCTAGGTTTTAAACCTCTTTTCATACTCGACATTCAGTCTCATTCTTCCTTTATCTTGGATTCTTCTCACTTATACAGCGGTCAATCAAGACCTTTACCTTATTCAAAAACTATGAATACTATATAACCCATAATTTTTAAATCATCATCCGGACTGGAAAACCATATCTTGTGTAGCAATCAATTAAGATTGAGAACACTTCATACTTTGTGTAGCAATCAATTAAGATTGAGAACACCATACATTGTGTAACAATCAATTAAGATCGAGAACACACATACGTTGTACTTTAGGTGATCAGTCTGTCGTATCATATAAGACGCGGTTTATTGCGTCTATCGAATTCCTACGTCCGTTCTTTTTTTCATAACCAAAGGTGTCTAGCCGAAACAATTGGCATTGACTCATATTTAAACCATTCAAACTTTTTGAAAAGCAATTTTATGACTGTATACCGCACCTTGCAAAGTGCGTTGATGACTCATCATGTATCATCTTCACACCAGGTTAAATGGGGTGTTGATGAATAAATCATTTTTATTCTTCGCATTAAATCCGTCTAGCCAAAACAATTAGCATAGACATATGAATAACATAGCTAGTGAAGAACTAAAAAAATTTTCCAGTTCAACTAGTGAACCACTCTTTTCAAAGGCACACAAGTGCGAATATAACCATGAAGATCTAGCATAACTAGAAGATTTTTTTTTTTTGAAATACCCTCAATCCTCTATCTTTTCCATTATTCTCTAACCATAACACAAGTTTTTCAAATATATAGTAATATAGTAAACTGATTGGTTGTATTAAACCAAGTACAAACAAATATATTAGTTCCCCTTCTCATCAACACGGAATTGAAATGTCTCAGCGCACATTGGTACTGATCAATATCGCACTGAATAGACAAATCGTAGCCGCATCTCAGAAGTCAGTTCGACTAACATATCATAGCCCAAGTCCATAACAAGGTTCGTTCGCTCAGTAACTAACATACAAATATTTTTAAAACTATAGTTATGACGTAACAACTACTAACTAGTCAATATACATATGAGAAAAGAATCACCTTCTCAAAATATACACAAAGAAAAGTTGACACAAGATTTTAATTTACTTATCAATATAGCAAACTGAGTTATTCGTCCACCCAAGAACTAATGAATCAGTTCCCCGTCTCATCAACACTATCCTCAAATGATTTCATTCAGTGTGTAACCTGCTTTGAGAACACTGACCATGAATCATTCATTCCAACAATGTAGTTAGATCGGTTCTCTGAAGCATATTAAACTCTTTCCCATACAAGAGAGTCGTTCTACTCAGTTTTACCAATATGAGTTTTCAATTGAAATCTCTAATCGTTCTATAACTATTTTAGTCACTTTCTTTTCTTAATTCATTCCTTCATCATTTACATTCCTTATGAGTTTACTCATCTCATTTCTTAGGTATAATTACACAACATACCATACACACCATTTCATTTTTTTATGAAACGGTTTCACACAAAAACTAATAAGATTATTTTATCTTATTGTTTGCTTTGAGAACTCTTTATGAGTCTATTTAACTTCAGATATTCTCGTAAAGAGTTTATTTTATTCATTATATTTCTTTTCACATAATAATTTTTATGTATTAAGATTTAATAAGATTTATGCATATCTTTTAATTATATACGAACTCTTTCACAAGTCCATTTCTTCTTAGTCCATCAGATTATACTCCAAGGTACTTGTTACCTCGAAACTATAATCCACTGCTCTGATACCAACTGTAACCATCATTCAATAGCACCTTACAATGGTACCTATCAGTTTGCCACCGCATGCGGCGTCCCCTACGGAGAGTCTGGCTTCGGTGCCTCCCTTCTATGGGCGGTCACCAGCGAGAGGAGGTAACAAGTACCTTGGAGTATAATCTGATGGACTAAGAAGAAATGGACTTGTGAAAGAGTTCGTATATAATTAAAAGATATGCATAAATCTTATTAAATCTTAATACATAAAAATTATTATGTGAAAAGAAATATAATGAATAAAGATAAACTCTTTACGAGAATATCTGAAGTTAAATAGACTCATAAAGAGTTCTCAAAGCAAACAATAAGATAAAATAATCTTATTAGTTTTTGTGTGAAACCGTTTCATAAAAAAATGAAATGGTGTGTATGGTATGTTGTGTAATTATACCTAAGAAAGGAGATGAGTAAACTCATAAGGAATGTAAATGATGAAGGAATGAATTAAGAAAAGAAAGTGACTAAAATAGTTATAGAACGATTAGGGATTTCAATTGAAAACTCATATTGGTAAAACTGAGTAGAACGACTCTCTTGTATGGGAAAGAGTTTAATATGCTTCAGAGAACCGATCTAACTACATTGTTGGTATGAATGATTCATGGTCAGTGTTCTCAAAGCAGGTTACACACTGTATGAAATCATTTGAGGATAGTGTTGATGAGACGGGGAACTGATTCATTAGTTCTTGGGTGGACGAATAACTCAGTTTGCTATATTGATAAGTAAATTAAAATCTTGTGTCAACTTTTCTTTGTGTATATTTTGAGAAGGTGATTCTTTTCTCATATGTATATTGACTAGTTAGTAGTTGTTACGTCATAACTATAGTTTTAAAAATATTTGTATGTTAGTTACTGAGTGTGTAATATCCTGAATATTTATAGCACTTATAAATATGATATTAAATTACTAAAGTAATTGTAAAGTTAATTTCGAGGAGGAAATTCTGATAAGAAGGAGAGAATGTAATATCTTGAATATTTATAGCACTTATAAATATGATATTAAATGAGTAAAGTGAATTGTAAGTTAATTTCGAGGACGAAATTCTTGTAAGTTGGGTTGAACGTAATATCCCAAATATTTTAAAAATGATCTGTCAAGATATGATAAAGGTTGTTAATTTAGAAGCCTAAAAACGATTGCTCAACAATACATTGAACTATATTAAAGATTAAAAACGACTCGAAACTACGATTCGTTTACGATTAGAGGTTAAACTTTTAACCTAAACTATGTGTTATGTGATTAGTAAAGCTTGAATTGAGCTTTTAAATGTGCTATGTGAATTACTTATGTGTAGGAATTCGTGTTTCGGTTCAAGTAATTAACCTTAACACTTATTAAAATCGAAAAGTTATTTAAAGGTTAAAACCTACAAACCTAATTCTAGGGTTTGGAAAACCTAAACTAGGGTTTGGTTAAACTTAGAAAAGGTTAAAACCTAAACCCTAAACCTAGAAACCCTAAGGGTTCAAACCCTAAGGGTTATAACCTAACCCTAATCACTATTCACATATACGCGTATAATACGAAAATTATACGGATAGAATACGAAAATAATACGAGAATAATACGAAAATTATACGGTATAAATACGAAAAAGTCAACTGTGAATAGTAAAAGTCAAGTATACAAGTTAGTAGAGAATTAACTAATGTTGAGTTAGTTGTTAACTCTAGTTAGTAGATAAAGTTAAAACCTAAGCCAAGCCAAAGTCAAGCCAAAACTTGGAGCCAAAGAATAAACCAAACTTGAAGCCAAAGTTGGAGCCAAGCCAAACTTGGAGCCAAAGTATAAAAGCAAACTTGGAGCCAAAGTTGGAGCCAAGCCAAACTTGGAGCCAAAGTATAAGCCAAACTTGGAGCCAAAGTTAAAGTCAAGCCAAACTTGGAGCGAAAGCTTGATTGTCATTTTTACCATTTTACCCTAACTTGGAAAATCCTATAAATAGGAGTCTTCACTCTTCATAATCCTTACCAATTCACCAAGTAAATTAGAGCAACAAAGCTAGAGAGATATATTGATAGATTAATCTTGTTGATGAGTATTGAAGCCTTGCACAAATTGTTGTCAAAGCTTGCACTCCAAGAGGTAATCTCTAGTTGCTATTATGTAATTTTTCAATTCGTAGAGTATATGTGAATAGCTATAATGCTCGATTTATTTTATGTCTAGAGTAGTGGAATATAAATTATAAGTAGTTATACTGTCCATTTCATTTCAAGTATTTAGTTAAAAAGCTCAAAACACAAGCCGTTACGATGTTCGATTTTTCTTATCGTTCTTCGTGTTCTTCGTGTTCTTGAGCAAAAGTCATAATTTCTACATAAGTAGGTTTATGATTTGGTAATTTAGTGTTATGGGATGATGAAACATGACGGCCTTGCTAAATAATGCTTGCGGCATCAAGTTTTAGAAGTCGAAACGAAGAACGATGAAACTTTGTTCTTCGTGTTCTTCGATTCGTTCTTCGTGTTCTTGAGAAAAAGTCATAAAATCTTATATAAGTTGGGTTATGATTTTGTTATTTTTATGTTATGAAGTGATACGGAGTGTTAGAACATGTTATCTTAGAAAATTAATGCTTGAGGTATCATGTTTTACCAATCGGATCAAAGAAAGTTAAGTCTAATATAGTCGCAGAATATTTTTGCGAATTTCCGAACATTTAAAGTCTGAATCTGCCTTAGAAACCTAAATAAAAGTTGTAGCTCATGAAATTCTAAGCAATTTAGACTCAATAATCACTCAAAAATGTTTTCGTATGACGAAGTTATGGCTGTTACTATAAAAGAGGTCAGAAATATGAATCAGTTTTAGAGCAGTCACCTTTAGGCAGAAATCTGTATAAATCTGTCAGGAATTTCGTACTTTGGTCTAAATATTAATTGTAGAGACGGAATTTACGAACGCGTGGAATTTTGAACGACTAAAAAATGTTTTAAAACGAAGAAGTTATGGCCGTTTAACTGAGCCGGGGTCTGGCAGTCCAACAATCTGCCCAAATCCGAAATTTTGGCTTAAAAAATGAGTTTTTGAGTTAGCCAATTTTCCAAATAATTCCATCTATTGAAATAGTTTAAATAAGTTAATATAAGACTTGTGAAGTTATATAATACGATGAATCTAACCGCTTATGCACTAAATGACTGTGTAGGGTTTAACGCTCCGCCGGAAAACCCTAGTTTCAATTTGAGGCAAGTTCTAAACTTTTATGTGTTATTAGTATGTTCTAAGATTGTTCATGTTATTATGTGATAGTTTATATGTGAAAGTACATGAATGAAGATCTTATGTGATTAAATGATTAAGTGTTAGTTATTGATTAACTGTTAAATGTTAATTGATATTTGATGATGCATATGAGTATGTATAAAATATGTTTATTGTTAAAGCATAAATTAATATGATTATTAACTGAGATGTATGTTCAGTCAAAGCATGTTAAAATTTATATGAAAGCATAAACTGTGTATGTGATAATATGTTAGACTTGCTGAGCCGTCGTGCTCATTCTTGCGAATAAAACCTTATTTGCAGATTAAAGATGAACGTTAAGAAGATCTTGAACGTAAAGATGAAGCGTAGATTAGGTTTTCATGTTTATTACTTGTATTTGTATAAGTCATAATGACTGTTGTAATACGAACAAACAAACATGTAACCGAATATTGAATGAATGATATAAATTATTATCATCAGGATGTTGTTATGTCTTTAAATTTGATATAATGTAGAATTGTTAAATATTAAAACAATGTTGATAATGATCTATTTATCTGGATGAGGATCGGTAAATAACTTGTGAGTGCTGTACATCTGAGACAGAACTAAGCGATGTTGACTGGTCAAATCCATCGTTAAGGTTCCTCGGACCCAGGTATAACTCGTTATTACTATTCTGAATACCATATAAATAGGATTATTGATATGAAGAGATATCTTTGTATATTGATACTTGTAGTACGAATGAGACCGTTACAAGTGGACGTATATAGAATATTTAAATCCTAAGGTTAAAATTAAACTGTTATATATGGTTTTATCCATTTATACGGATGAAATACAAGTTGATACTTGTATACTTATGAGACTGAGATCAAGTTAAGATCCAGGGACAAAGTTAAGAGAAATTTTTAATGTATAGTCTAAAATAAGACTAATTCAACCAACATGATTATGGGATCATTGGTTAAGTCGATAGTTGTACGAAATTAACGCACAAGGTCCGCCGCGTGGAAAGCGCGGGGATTTTGGGGGCGTTACAGTTGGTATCAGGGCAGTGGATTATAGTTTTGAGGTAACAAGTACCTTGGAGTATAATCTGATGGATTAAAAAAAAAAAAAAAAGAAGAAATGGACTTGTGAAGAGTCCGTATATAATTAAAAGATACGCATAAATCTTATTAAATTTTAATACATAAAAATTATTATGTGAATGTAATATATTGAATAAAGATAAACTCTTTACGAGAATATCTGAAGATAAATGGACTCTCAATGAGTTCTCAAAGTAAGCAATAAGATAAAATAATCTTATTAGTTTTTGTGTGAAACTGTTTCATAAAAATGAAATGGTATGTTTGGTATTATGTGTAATTATACCTAAGATAAGAGATGAGTAAACTCATAGAGAGATGTTAATTAGAAATTCATTTGGAGATAGTAGAAATTCATTTGGAGATTGTAAGAATTAAGCTTATAATGAGTTGTAATGATACATGAATGAATTCAGGGAATTCATAAGATAGTTATAGAGAACGATTAGAGATTGCAATTGAAAACTCATATTAGTAAAACTGAGTAGAACGACTCTCTTGTATGGGAAAGAGTTTAATATGCTTCAGAGAACCGATCTAACTACACTGTTGGTATGAATGATTCATGGTCAGTGTTCTCAAAGCGGGTTACACACTGAATGATATCATTTGAGGATAGTGTTGATGAGACGGGGAATTGATTCATTAGTTCTTGGGTGGAGGAATAACTCAGTTTGCTATATTGATAAGTAAATTAAAATCTTGTGTCAACTCTTCTTTGTATATATTCTGAGAAGTTAATTCTTCACTCATATGTATATTGATTAGTTATTAGTTGTTACGTCAAAACTAATGGTTTTAAAAGATATTTGTATGTTAGTTACTGAGTGAACGAACCCTTGTATGGGCGGGGGCTATGATATGTCAGTCGAACCAACTATGAGATGCGGCTACGAAAATGTCATTTCGGTAAGAATATTGGAACAGACTGATATGAACTGAGACATTTTCAATCCCGTGTTAATAAGAAGGGGAACTGATATATTTGTTCTTGTGGTTTAAACAACCAACCAGTTTACTATATTACTATATATTTGCAAAACTTGTGTTTGGTTAGAGAATAATGGAAAGGATAGAGAATTAAGAGTATTCCAAAATCTTCTAGCTATGCTAGATCTTCATGGTTATATTCGCACTTGAGTGCCTTTGAAAAGAATTGTTCACTAGTTGAACTGAAAAATTTTGTTAACTACATCTATGCTAATTTTTCAAGCTAGATAGAGTTAAATTTAATGAATTTTATCATGAACACATGGTCAAATGTTGTGGTTATGATCGAAGATCATCAATGCACAGTTATAGGGATGTGGGTGTGATAAAAATCATAAAATTGATTTTCAAAAATGGAAATTTTTTGGCTATGTTATTCTTATGTCTATGCTAATTGTTTTGGCTAGGCGGATTTAATGTGAAGGATAAAAATGATTTATTTATCAGCACCCCATTTAACCTGGTGTGAAGATGATACATGATGAGTTATCAACGCACATTGCAAGGTGCGGTATACAGTCATAAAATTGCTTTTCAAAAGTTTGAATGGTTTAAATATGAGTCAATGCCAATTGTTTTGGCTAGACATTTCTGGTTATGATAAGTAAACGGACATATGATTCCGGTTGATGCAACATACCGCGTCTTTAAGAGATAATATGGTACGACAGACTGATCACCTAATGTACTGTCATGAGTGTTCTCAATCTTATTTGATTGCTACACAAGAATAGTGTTTGTCAATCCAAGTGATTGTTAAACTTGTGGGTCATCTAGCATCCATAGTATTTAAAAAAAGGTCAAGGTCTTGATTGACAACAGTATAAGTTCGAAGAATCCTAAATAAAGGAAGAGTGAGACTGAACGTCAAGTTTGATAAAAGGAAATGTGTAGAGATAAGTGAACATTGTTCAGACCTAATCAAAGTATTGGAAGTTTAATGTGAGTAAAAGATGAATTTAGAAAATTCATATTGAAGATTAAATTGGAGATGATTATAATTTCGAGGACGAAATTCTGATAAGAATGAGAGAATGTAATATCCTGAATATTTATAGCACTTATAAATATGATATTAAATTACTAAAGTAATTGTAAAGTTAATTTCGAGGAGGAAATTCTGATAAGAAGGAGAGAATGTAATATCTTGAATATTTATAGCACTTATAAATATGATATTAAATGAGTAAAGTGAATTGTAAGTTAATTTCGAGGACGAAATTCTTGTAAGTTGGGTTGAATGTAATATCCCAAATATTTTAAAAATGATCTGTCAAGATATGATAAAGGTTGTTAATTTAGAAGCCTAAAAACGATTGCTCAACAATACATTGAACTATATTAAAGATTAAAAACGACTCGAAACTACGATTCGTTTACGATTAGAGGTTAAACTTTTAACCTAAACTATGTGTTATGTGATTAGTAAAGCTTGAATTGAGCTTTTAAATGTGCTATGTGAATTACTTATGTGTAGGAATTCGTGTTTCGGTTCAAGTAATTAACCTTAACACTTATTAAAATCGAAAAGTTATTTAAAGGTTAAAACCTACAAACCTAATTCTAGGGTTTGGAAAACCTAAACTAGGGTTTGGTTAAACTTAGAAAAGGTTAAAACCTAAACCCTAAACCTAGAAACCCTAAGGGTTCAAACCCTAAGGGTTATAACCTAACCCTAATCACTATTCACATATACGCGTATAATACGAAAATTATACGGATAGAATACGAAAATAATACGAGAATAATACGAAAATTATACGGTATAAATACGAAAAAGTCAACTGTGAATAGTAAAAGTCAAGTATACAAGTTAGTAGAGAATTAACTAATGTTGAGTTAGTTGTTAACTCTAGTTAGTAGATAAAGTTAAAACCTAAGCCAAGCCAAAGTCAAGCCAAAACTTGGAGCCAAAGAATAAACCAAACTTGAAGCCAAAGTTGGAGCCAAGCCAAACTTGGAGCCAAAGTATAAAAGCAAACTTGGAGCCAAAGTTGGAGCCAAGCCAAACTTGGAGCCAAAGTATAAGCCAAACTTGGAGCCAAAGTTAAAGTCAAGCCAAACTTGGAGCGAAAGCTTGATTGTCATTTTTACCATTTTACCCTAACTTGGAAAATCCTATAAATAGGAGTCTTCACTCTTCATAATCCTTACCAATTCACCAAGTAAATTAGAGCAACAAAGCTAGAGAGATATATTGATAGATTAATCTTGTTGATGAGTATTGAAGCCTTGCACAAATTGTTGTCAAAGCTTGCACTCCAAGAGGTAATCTCTAGTTGCTATTATGTAATTTTTCAATTCGTAGAGTATATGTGAATAGCTATAATGCTCGATTTATTTTATGTCTAGAGTAGTGGAATATAAATTATAAGTAGTTATACTGTCCATTTCATTTCAAGTATTTAGTTAAAAAGCTCAAAACACAAGCCGTTACGATGTTCGATTTTTCTTATCGTTCTTCGTGTTCTTCGTGTTCTTGAGCAAAAGTCATAATTTCTACATAAGTAGGTTTATGATTTGGTAATTTAGTGTTATGGGATGATGAAACATGACGGCCTTGCTAAATAATGCTTGCGGCATCAAGTTTTAGAAGTCGAAACGAAGAACGATGAAACTTTGTTCTTCGTGTTCTTCGATTCGTTCTCCGTGTTCTTGAGAAAAAGTCATAAAATCTTATATAAGTTGGGTTATGATTTTGTTATTTTTATGTTATGAAGTGATACGGAGTGTTAGAACATGTTATCTTAGAAAATTAATGCTTGAGGTATCATGTTTTACCAATCGGATCAAAGAAAGTTAAGTCTAATATAGTCGCAGAATATTTTTGCGAATTTCCGAACATTTAAAGTCTGAATCTGCCTTAGAAACCTAAATAAAAGTTGTAGCTCATGAAATTCTAAGCAATTTAGACTCAATAATCACTCAAAAATGTTTTCGTATGACGAAGTTATGGCTGTTACTATAAAAGAGGTCAGAAATATGAATCAGTTTTAGAGCAGTCACCTTTAGGCAGAAATCTGTATAAATCTGTCAGGAATTTCGTACTTTGGTCTAAATATTAATTGTAGAGACGGAATTTACGAACGCGTGGAATTTTGAACGACTAAAAAATGTTTTAAAACGAAGAAGTTATGGCCGTTTAACTGAGCCGGGGTCTGGCAGTCCAACAATCTGCCCAAATCCGAAATTTTGGCTTAAAAAATGAGTTTTTGAGTTAGCCAATTTTCCAAATAATTCCATCTATTGAAATAGTTTAAATAAGTTAATATAAGACTTGTGAAGTTATATAATACGATGAATCTAACCGCTTATGCACTAAATGACTGTGTAGGGTTTAACGCTCCGCCGGAAAACCCTAGTTTCAATTTGAGGCAAGTTCTAAACTTTTATGTGTTATTAGTATGTTCTAAGATTGTTCATGTTATTATGTGATAGTTTATATGTGAAAGTACATGAATGAAGATCTTATGTGATTAAATGATTAAGTGTTAGTTATTGATTAACTGTTAAATGTTAATTGATATTTGATGATGCATATGAGTATGTATAAAATATGTTTATTGTTAAAGCATAAATTAATATGATTATTAACTGAGATGTATGTTCAGTCAAAGCATGTTAAAGTTTATATGAAAGCATAAACTGTGTATGTGATAATATGTTAGACTTGCTGAGCCGTCGTGCTCATTCTTGCGAATAAAACCTTATTTGCAGATTAAAGATGAACGTTAAGAAGATCTTGAACGTAAAGATGAAGCGTAGATTAGGTTTTCATGTTTATTACTTGTATTTGTATAAGTCATAATGACTGTTGTAATACGAACAAACAAACATGTAACCGAATATTGAATGAATGATATAAATTATTATCATCAGGATGTTGTTATGTCTTTAAATTTGATATAATGTAGAATTGTTAAATATTAAAACAATGTTGATAATGATCTATTTATCTGGATGAGGATCGGTAAATAACTTGTGAGTGCTGTACATCTGAGACAGAACTAAGCGATGTTGACTGGTCAAATCCATCGTTAAGGTTCCTCGGACCCAGGTATAACTCGTTATTACTATTCTGAATACCATATAAATAGGATTATTGATATGAAGAGATATCTTTGTATATTGATACTTGTAGTACGAATGAGACCGTTACAAGTGGACGTATATAGAATATTTAAATCCTAAGGTTAAAATTAAACTGTTATATATGGTTTTATCCATTTATACGGATGAAATACAAGTTGATACTTGTATACTTATGAGACTGAGATCAAGTTAAGATCCAGGGACAAAGTTAAGAGAAATTTTTAATGTATAGTCTAAAATAAGACTAATTCAACCAACATGATTATGGGATCATTGGTTAAGTCGATAGTTGTACGAAATTAACGCACAAGGTCCGCCGCGTGGAAAGCGCGGGGATTTTGGGGGCGTTACAGAGTGAACGAACCTTGTTATGGACTTGGGCTATGATATGTTAGTCGAACTGACTTCTGAGATGCGGCTACGATTTGTCTATTCAGTGCGATATTGATCAGTACCAATGTGCGCTGAGACATTTCAATTCCGTGTTGATGAGAAGGGGAACTAATATATTTGTTTGTACTTGGTTTAATACAACCAATCAGTTTACTATATTACTATATATTTGAAAATCTTGTGTTATGGTTAGAGAATAATGGAAAAGATAGAGGATTGAGGGTATTTCAAAAAAAAAAAAATCTTCTAGCTATGCTAGATCTTCATGGTTATATTCGCACTTGTGTGCCTTTGAAAAGAGTGGTTCACTAGTTGAACTGGAAAATTTTTTTAGTTCTTCACTAGCTATGTTATTCATATGTCTATGCTAATTGTTTTGGCTAGACGGATTTAATGCGAAGAATAAAAATGATTTATTCATCAACACCCCATTTAACCTGGTGTGAAGATGATACATGATGAGTCATCAACGCACTTTGCAAGGTGCGGTATACAGTCATAAAATTGCTTTTCAAAAAGTTTGAATGGTTTAAATATGAGTCAATGCCAATTGTTTCGGCTAGACACCTTTGGTTATGAAAAAAAGAACGGACGTAGGAATTCGATAGACGCAATAAACCGCGTCTTATATGGTACGACAGGCTGATCACCTAAAGTACAACGTATGTGTGTTCTCGATCTTAATTGATTGTTACACAATGTATGGTGTTCTCAATCTTAATTGATTGCTACACAAAGTATGAAGTGTTCTCAATCTTAATTGATTGCTACATAAGATATGGTTTTCCAGTCCGGATGATGATTTAAAAATTATGGGTTATATAGTATTCATAGTTTTTGAATAAGGTAAAGGTCTTGATTGACCGCTGTATAAGTGAGAAGAATCCAAGATAAAGGAAGAATGAGACTGAATGTCGAGTATGAAAAGAGGTTTAAAACCTAGAGTTATGAAAGGAAATGTGTAGAGATAAGTGAACATTGTTTAGACCTAATCAAAGTATTGGAGGTTTAATGTGAGTAAAAGATGAATTTAGAAAATTCATATTGAAGAGTAAATTGGAGATGATTATATTATAATTTCGAGGACGAAATTCTGATAAGAAGGAGAGAATGTAATATCCTGAATATTTATAGCACTTATAAATATGATATTAAATGACTAAAGTAATTGTAAAGTTAAGATCCCGGGACAATGTTAAGAGAAATTGTTAATGTATAGTCTAAAATAAGACTAATTCAACCAATATGATTATGGGATCATTGGTTAAGTCGATAGAGGTACGAAGTTAACGCACAAGGTCCGCCGCGTGGAAAGCGCGGGGATTTTGGGGTCGTTACAGTTGGTATCAGAGCTATATAAAAAGAACCCCGAGCCTCTCGCTGGTGACCGCCCATAGAAGGGAGGCACCGAAGCCAGACTCTCCGTAGGGGACGCCGCATGCGGTGGCAAACTGATAGGTACCATTGTAAGGTGCTATTGAATGATGGTTACAGTTGGTATCAGAGCAGTGGATTATAGTTTCGAGGTAACAAGTACCTTGGAGTATAATCTGATGGACTAAGAAGAAATGGACTTGTGAAAGAGTTCGTATATAATTAAAAGATATGCATAAATCTTATTAAATCTTAATACATAAAAATTATTATGTGAAAAGAAATATAATGAATAAAGATAAACTCTTTACGAGAATATCTGAAGTTAAATAGACTCATAAAGAGTTCTCAAAGCAAACAATAAGATAAAATAATCTTATTAGTTTTTGTGTGTAACCGTTTCATAAAAAAATGAAATGGTGTGTATGGTATGTTGTGTAATTATACCTAAGAAAGGAGATGAGTAAACTCATAAGGAATGTAAATGATGAAGGAATGAATTAAGAAAAGAAAGTGACTAAAATAGTTATAGAACGATTAGGGATTTCAATTGAAAACTCATATTGGTAAAACTGAGTAGAACGACTCTCTTGTATGGGAAAGAGTTTAATATGCTTCAGAGAACCGATCTAACTACATTGTTGGTATGAATGATTCATGGTCAGTGTTGTGACGACCCCAAATCCGGGTTCCTTTAACCTCGGATCCAGTTCAACACTAGTACTACTTTTCCTTATTGTTCATGAATTACAACAATATTATAATTGCTAAATAATCATTTATTTACAATTATATAACATCTCTTTCTATTCCAGAATCGCAATCTTTATACATTCCTAGTATGTCTTCATATCATACATGATACGACATTCTATTACAATCAATTTGAGATCATATGTATAATGACTCAATCACACCATCCTATTATCCTTATTCATAAAGGAAAACGTCTGAAAAATGATATTCAAATAATCTGTAAATGTTCTCTTAACAATTTAAGTTTGCTAATCTATAGCACAACAAAACATAAACTCTTCATATCTACTTACACAAGTGAATGAATTAGTCTACCGCAAGGTTTTACTACAAAAGCACCTATGCTTCAATCTTGATGACTCGTTAGTCAATCTTCATCTTTGCCTCTACCGGAGTAATCGGCTTCCTCAAGCTACTCTGTAATGTTTTGTTTTAAGCAAGGGTGAGCACGACGGCTCAGCAAGTCTAACAGTTTCACATAACACGTAAAAATAGTTCAATCATGCTTCATGCTTCATGCATCTTATGCTTTGCAGTACATACATTTCTCATGCATATCATGCCTCGCATTTAATCTATGCTTCATGCCTAGCCTCTATCATGACATATAGTTCAATGCAGAACAATTGTCTTAAATCAACTACCGCATATCAATAGTTCAAATCAACTTATTTCACAAAAGCACCTTAACACATCTTTGCACATAACCACGTATGAGCACATCACAGTTTAATAACAAACTTATAAATTATGCACATAATGCAACACGTTCTGAAAAACTTGCCTGGACTTGTATAACCAGCTTACGTTAATCTTTGACGTTCCTTGCACCACCTACACGGTATGTGAGATCAACGGTGCACAATATCAGTCAAAGTTTGACTCAATACTAAATCTTATTTTAAAGATATTTATTTCTTCTTATCATCCCCTTTATTTAATAAGGTTAATTTCATATTTTAGTCTCTCTTTGACTTGACTCAGTGTTTCATATTCAACACCATAAATCTTTTGTTCGAAACTATGCAATTCTGACATTTATTAATGTCACTGCATTAAAACTTGGACCCTATATTTATTTAGGTCGATCCACCAATTAATCACTAATGGACCATACCCTTGGTTTAACTTAATCACATCATTTATCTCGATACTTATCATAATATTACCCACCTTGGATAATATTTTAAAATTTACTATCAATTAGTAATAACTTATAATGTTATTTAATTGTTAAATAACACTTTAAATAATCATTACTATTATTAATTTATTTTTAATAATAGTTTACCTTAATTATTATTATTAATCTTTTAATAATAATTTAATTGTTTGCTAATATTATTACCCTTTAATAATATTTTAATTGACTTCTCATTATTATCAATCATTTTAATAATAATTTAATTGTTCATCAATATTATCAATCATTTAATAATATTTGAAATCCTCACGTATCATTAGTAATTATTTAATAACGATTCAACCCTTAACTATTATTACCCAATAGTTAATTACTTGTTAAACAATATTATTAATTCTTTAATAATATTCTAAATCTTTATTTATCATTATTATTTATTTAATAATGATTTAACTCTTAACTATTATTATTTAATAGTTAATTAAATGCTAAATAATATTATTAATCCTTTAATAATATTTTAAATTAATTACATATCATTATTAATTATTGAATAATGATTTAATTCTTAACTATTATCATTTAATAGTTAGTCAATAATATTATCAATATATTTTAATTACTTAATAATCTTCTTTCGATTAAGTAATAATTTATTCCACTTAATTACCATTTAATTATTATTTAATATGAATTAAATAATAATTAATTAACTAATTATCCGAACTCATTATTTAATATTAATTAAATATTAATTAATTAATTAATTAATTAACCTTACTTATTATTTAATATTAATTAAATAATAAATAATTAGTTTATTAACCTTAATTATCCTTTAATTATTATTTAATATTAATTAAATAATAATTAATTACTTAATTAACCTTACTTATTATTTAATATTAATTAAATAATAAATAATTAACTTTCTAACTTTAATATTCTTTAATTATTCTTTAATATTAATTTAAATAATAATTAATTATTTATTTAACTTTACTTATTATTTAAGTGCAATTAAATAATAAATAACTAACTTATTCATCTTAACATCCTTTAATTATTATTTAATATTCATTAAATCATAATTAATTAATTACATAACTTCATATATTATTTAATATTTATTAAATAATATTTAATTAGATTATTAGCCTATTTATACACTAATAAATAGCTAATATATAGTGAATCACTCCAATAATTTCAAATTTTATTTTATAACACTTAACTAGTATGCCAATAGGTCAAATATTATTTTTCTGAAATTAAAAATAATTTTCCCATAATTATTAGCCATTTAGTAAGCTTTAATCCACTATTAATTCTAATAAATACCAAATTACAAAATAATTCGGATTTTAAATTTTGATAATTTTCTTTATAAAATTATAAGCATTTTCTCTTTTGGAACCAATCCAAGAACCGGCCTAAAAATGCCCGAACCGACCCTACCTAGAAATCATGAAAAACCGAAAAAACCCGAACCGGCCGGTTTTTTTTAAAAAATAGGCAGATTACTTTTATGCTTTTTCAGACTTGGGGTCTTCGACGGGAACTTGAATAAAATGAAATCCACAAGTCCGATTGAGGCCTATTTGGTATCGATGGATTCGTAACTTCCCGAACTACATTTTTATGTCATCAAACATCAAATTTGGATTTGTTTTGGTCACGGAAATTGGCTCCAAACCGGACTGTTGTGCACAGCCCTAAAACAATGGAGTGTTTTGGTAGAAAATCCATATCTTGCTCATTTTAAATCGGATTTTAGTCATTCAACTTGGAGAATCTTCATATTTCATGGATCTATCACCCAAAATTGACGGATCATAAATCCGACTTACGGATCATGAACAGTAATTTCGTGAATGGGCTGCTACGTATTAGATTAATTTGTTTTCGTCGGTAAAAATTTATTCAATGAGTTTGATGAAATTTTTCATTATAAACACATATAAAAACCCATGTTAAACCCATGTAACCCTGGATATACCAATATAGCATGGATCTATCCATTTAGACTTTGAAAATTATATTTCTACCATAGAAATTACATAATACCCAAAGAACAATATCAAGCTAGAAGGTTTTATACCTTTTGTTGATTATCCTCTTTGTTAGAACTTTGAAAAGACTTGGATGATCAATTTTCTTACATAGATAACTTCCTCTTGAGGAGACCTCCATCTTTAAACCTTGCTCCAAGATCATCCAACCATCAATGCTCACAAGATCTAACTTTCTTTTTCTTTTTCTCTAGAGCTTTTCTCTATTTTCTTTCTCTCTAGCTTTTCTAGTAAAAAGACTAACAACCATATCACAAGTGTGGGAAGCACTCTATATATAGCCAAATGCTAATACTTTATTAACTCTCCTAATTCACCAACATAGTCAATTTAGAGCTTAATTGAGATTACTATAGCATGGATTGATTGACAACTTGATTGACATCCATCAAGGTTGCTTGTAAGCAACTTTTGGAGTGGAAAATAAGCAAAAATAAAGCCACACACAACATCCACATGTGGGCCCCCCCCAAAATTCGGGATTTATCAATTTACTACACCATTTTAGCTTTATTTTTATATTCTATATCATTATATAAGTATCCATATATATATATACACCAATGTATATATATTGACCACCACTTTGACTACCATTTGGGCTCCACATTGGACCCTAGGATTTAATATATTTGGCTCATTCAACTAATTGATTTGGGCTCAATTTATTTACTACATTGGGCTAATATTAAATACCCTATGTTACATTTAATTAAACAAGCATTGGGCTTGGTTAATTATTACATAAATCCATGTTCAAATTAAATTATATGGACTACTAGGTTAAATTAATTTGACCTAGTTTAATACCTCAATTGGACTTGTAATATAATCCAATTAGATTTGCTATAATTAATTCTACCACATTGGGTTACTTAATTAACCCATCCACGGTTAATTCTTAACCCCACATTTATTTATCTAACAATTAACCAATGATTGGTTAATGCTATCTCTCTTGTCAACCAACTAGGGTTATTCAATTAACTAGACACTAGTTAATTCTCTACACTCAATCAATACTTGAAATGCTTCTCCCAACCATTGACCATCATTTGACTTTTAATGGTTTGGGCTACATAACTTACTTTTTATTGGCTCTCTTATTTAATTACCCATTTCATGCAAATATCTCCATATTGGGCTTACATCTATAACAACTTATTAATTAAGTAAATTACTTAATTAATTAACTTCTTAATATTGTCCTTCTAGGCAATATTCCACTTCCCTACTTGTTACTCATAACCTTAATTCATAACTTATATAATTAATTCAATTAATTATATTACATGACTTTTCTTTTTAATCCCTACTAAAACTAATTAATTTATTAGTTTTATTAAGTATTTAATTTACTTCACACATTATCTTGTTTGACTAACAAACTCAACTATAGGTGTATATATATAAATATTAATATATTCACCTTCACTTCTCAATTGAATTTCTTTCTTAAATAAACTATCTACCTGCATCATTAAAATATTCTCACATTTAATTTCTAACAAATAATTTATGTTAAAAAAAAAATGTTTACCCATTTTCTACACATCTTCCTACTCACCTTCTAGGTTTAAACCTTAACCTTTAATAAAATCAATTAAGATATTATTTAAAATCTTGAAATTATCTGGGATATTACATTCACCCCTTCTTATAAGAATTTCGTCCCCGAAATTATCTCATACACAATTCTACCAATTTTCATCACTGAGAATATCTCTTTACTCATCAAATTCTATGACCACCCTTTTCTAGGAAGTTCATACTTCTAAACTCATAATTCCAGAACAATGGAATATCTTGCAGAAGAATAAATTGAAAATCAATATCTTACAGAAGAATAAATTGAAAATCAAAATATTCATTAAAACTTTCATAATATGCTGAGGGGTCATCAAGACTGTGAACATCCGAATGGAATTAACTGAATTCTGAATAAATAGTATTTATCTCTGTAAATACTTAGAAAAAGAGTGTTTACCAATCACAAGGACTGAAAACATTCCATAGGTGTACGCTAGGTGATCAGCCTATTGTACCATACGTCGTGCAGAACGTCTTAGTTGTTAGGCGCCAGTCGGAGCTATATGCCGACAAAAATATATCTGCTTTAGCCGACAGAATATATTTGTTTTTGCACTTGTTCACCTCAGACTTACTACAAAATTCCGTTCCAAAATAATTTGGATTGGATAATAAACTTGAGTCAATTCTGACCAAAAGTGTCCAGTCAAAATAAATGACAAAGACTCCCATCATTGAACTGTTCGTATATTACGATTCAAAAATCATTTCAGATTAGTTAAAATAACTAAAATTCATTTATAGGATTTCATGATACCGCATCATCTTGACAGTACGTTGAGGATTCCGTCATTAATTCATGACTTCATGATACCGCACATCTTGACAGTACGTTGAGGATTCTGTCCTTTTCATCCCCACGCCATGGCTTTAATGGCATGTGATGATTTTATAAATACATTTTGATATTTTCAAATCAATTTGTCTAGCTGAATCAATTAGCATAGACTCTTCTTTAAACGTTTTAAAATACCGAAAATCATTTTATGACTTTGTCATACTACATCATACCATAGTGGGCTTTAAACATCCAACACTAGGTTACTCTGCATTGATGACTCCATCGTTTATCATCTCTGCACTAAATGCATTAATGATTTCTAAAATACATTTGTCTTTTCAAAAGCACAAAAGTGCGAATTTAGCACAATTTTAAGAATTTCAAAGTCTAGCATAGCTAGAAGATTTGGAATGTCCTAAAACCTCAAAATACCTCAAATTTCTCCTCCGCATTTTTTCCAGCTTAATAACTGTATCTGGTAAAGCTCTAGTCTTACTACTTAACTCTACCCATACTTATTGTTCATCAAACTTACCACACATTAGGAGTTCAGGTACTTGCCACAATCATATGGGTTGGAGAACTTATCCTAGTCAGACCAAAATCGTCCATTCGCTGAGGGGTTCCACCATACGATTATGAGTCACGAACTTACCATCAGTATGAGTTTTAAGAACACGTACTTATCTTAATATTCTCTACATATCCAATATATTATGAGAAAAGAATCACCTTCTCACCATATATACATCGAATAGCATGACATCAGGTTCAAATCGATTATCACTATAGGAAGCTAAGTGGTTGTCAAACCAAACGCAATCTCCTGCCCATACAAGAAATTGGTCAACTCGGCCACTAATCAATATAGAAAGTTAAGCGGTCGTTAAACCAAAAACAAATCCTCTGCCCATACAAAGAACTGTTAAACTCAACTACTATATTAATATAGGAAGCTAAGTGGTTCTAAAACCAAGCACAAATCCATACAAGGAATCGTACAACTCAGCCACTAATATGAGTTCTCAATTAAAAACCCACAAACCTTCTAATTTTCTTAACTGAATACGAATTCTCTCCATTCATATTTTAGAACATCTGCCTCATTACGAGTTCATTTCTCTAGATCATTTCATGACCTTATTAGCATTTTCTTTATACTTCTCAAAATCTTATCATAAGATATTTTTCTATCATTTCTTCAAATTAGGTACAACATGACCTTTTTCATCTCTCTTATATCTTCTTAAATCCATTTTTGGATAATCTTCTATATATGAATTTTTCAAATTCATATTTTATTACTTAAACTCTTCCGGAGTTTATTCATTTATCATTTTACTTATCTTCTACTACGGTTATAGCCTAAGGTACTCTTACCTAAGGTTTATAACCTATCAGCTCTGATACCAACTTGTGACGACCTCAAATCCGGGTTCCTTTAACCTCGAATCCAGTTCAACACTAGTACTACTTTTCCTTATTGTTCATGAATTACAACAATATTATAATTGCTAAATAATCATTTATTTACAATTATATAACATCTCTTTCTATTCCAGAATCGCAATCTTTATACATTCCTAGTATGTCTTCATATCATACATGATACGACATTCTATTACAATCAATTTGAGATCATATGTATAATGACTCAATCACACCATCCTATTATCCTTATTCATAAAGGAAAACGTCTGAAAAATGATATTCAAATAATCTGTAAATGTTCTCTTAACAATTTAAGTTTGCTAATCTATAGCACAACAAAACATAAACTCTTCATATCTACTTACACAAGTGAATGAATTAGTCTACCGCAAGGTTTTACTACAAAAGCACCTATGCTTCAATCTTGATGACTCGTTAGTCAATCTTCATCTTTGCCTCTACCGGAGTAATCGGCTTCCTCAAGCTACTCTGTAATGTTTTGTTTTAAGCAAGGGTGAGCACGACGGCTCAGCAAGTCTAACAGTTTCACATAACACGTAAAAATAGTTCAATCATGCTTCATGCTTCATGCATCTTATGCTTTGCAGTACATACATTTCTCATGCATATCATGCCTCGCATTTAATCTATGCTTCATGCCTAGCCTCTATCATGACATATAGTTCAATGCAGAACAATTGTCTTAAATCAACTACCGCATATCAATAGTTCAAATCAATTTATTTCACAAAAGCACCTTAACACATCTTTGCACATAACCACGTATGAGCACATCACAGTTTAATAACAAACTTATAAATTATGCACATAATGCAACACGTTCTGAAAAACTTGCCTGGACTTGTATAACCAGCTTACGTTAATCTTTGACGTTCCTTGCACCACCTACACGGTATGTGAGATCAACGGTGCACAATATCAGTCAAAGTTTGACTCAATACTAAATCTTATTTTAAAGATATTTATTTCTTCTTATCATCCCCTTTATTTAATAAGGTTAATTTCATATTTTAGTCTCTCTTTGACTTGACTCAGTGTTTCATATTCAACACCATAAATCTTTTGTTCGAAACTATGCAATTCTGACATTTATTAATGTCACTGCATTAAAACTTGGACCCTATATTTATTTAGGTCGATCCACCAATTAATCACTAATGGACCATACCCTTGGTTTAACTTAATCACATCATTTATCTCGATACTTATCATAATATTACCCACCTTGGATAATATTTTAAAATTTACTATCAATTAGTAATAACTTATAATGTTATTTAATTGTTAAATAACACTTTAAATAATCATTACTATTATTAATTTATTTTTAATAATAGTTTACCTTAATTATTATTATTAATCTTTTAATAATAATTTAATTGTTTGCTAATATTATTACCCTTTAATAATATTTTAATTGACTTCTCATTATTATCAATCATTTTAATAATAATTTAATTGTTCATCAATATTATCAATCATTTAATAATATTTGAAATCCTCACGTATCATTAGTAATTATTTAATAACGATTCAACCCTTAACTATTATTACCCAATAGTTAATTACTTGTTAAACAATATTATTAATTCTTTAATAATATTCTAAATCTTTATTTATCATTATTATTTATTTAATAATGATTTAACTCTTAACTATTATTATTTAATAGTTAATTAAATGCTAAATAATATTATTAATCCTTTAATAATATTTTAAATTAATTACATATCATTATTAATTATTGAATAATGATTTAATTCTTAACTATTATCATTTAATAGTTAGTCAATAATATTATCAATATATTTTAATTACTTAATAATCTTCTTTCGATTAAGTAATAATTTATTCCACTTAATTACCATTTAATTATTATTTAATATGAATTAAATAATAATTAATTAACTAATTATCCGAACTCATTATTTAATATTAATTAAATATTAATTAATTAATTAATTAATTAACCTTACTTATTATTTAATATTAATTAAATAATAAATAATTAGTTTATTAACCTTAATTATCCTTTAATTATTATTTAATATTAATTAAATAATAATTAATTACTTAATTAACCTTACTTATTATTTAATATTAATTAAATAATAAATAATTAACTTTCTAACTTTAATATTCTTTAATTATTCTTTAATATTAATTTAAATAATAATTAATTATTTATTTAACTTTACTTATTATTTAAGTGCAATTAAATAATAAATAACTAACTTATTCATCTTAACATCCTTTAATTATTATTTAATATTCATTAAATCATAATTAATTAATTACATAACTTCATATATTATTTAATATTTATTAAATAATATTTAATTAGATTATTAGCCTATTTATACACTAATAAATAGCTAATATATAGTGAATCACTCCAATAATTTCAAATTTTATTTTATAACACTTAACTAGTATGCCAATAGGTCAAATATTATTTTTCTGAAATTAAAAATAATTTTCCCATAATTATTAGCCATTTAGTAAGCTTTAATCCACTATTAATTCTAATAAATACCAAATTACAAAATAATTCGGATTTTAAATTTTGATAATTTTCTTTATAAAATTATAAGCATTTTCTCTTTTGGAACCAATCCAAGAACCGGCCTAAAAATGCCCGAACCGACCCTACCTAGAAATCATGAAAAACCGAAAAAACCCGAACCGGCCGGTTTTTTTTAAAAAATAGGCAGATTACTTTTATGCTTTTTCAGACTTGGGGTCTTCGACGGGAACTTGAATAAAATGAAATCCACAAGTCCGATTGAGGCCTATTTGGTATCGATGGATTCGTAACTTCCCGAACTACATTTTTATGTCATCAAACATCAAATTTGGATTTGTTTTGGTCACGGAAATTGGCTCCAAACCGGACTGTTGTGCACAGCCCTAAAACAATGGAGTGTTTTGGTAGAAAATCCATATCTTGCTCATTTTAAATCGGATTTTAGTCATTCAACTTGGAGAATCTTCATATTTCATGGATCTATCACCCAAAATTGACGGATCATAAATCCGACTTACGGATCATGAACAGTAATTTCGTGAATGGGCTGCTACGTATTAGATTAATTTGTTTTCGTCGGTAAAAATTTATTCAATGAGTTTGATGAAATTTTTCATCATAAACACATATAAAAACCCATGTTAAACCCATGTAACCCTAGATATACCAATATAGCATGGATCTATCCATTTAGACTTTGAAAATTATATTTCTACCATAGAAATTACATAATACCCAAAGAACAATATCAAGCTAGAAGGTTTTATACCTTTTGTTGATTATCCTCTTTGTTAGAACTTTGAAAAGACTTGGATGATCAATTTTCTTACATAGATAACTTCCTCTTGAGGAGACCTCCATCTTTAAACCTTGCTCCAAGATCATCCAACCATCAATGCTCACAAGATCTAACTTTCTTTTTCTTTTTCTCTAGAGCTTTTCTCTATTTTCTTTCTCTCTAGCTTTTCTAGTAAAAAGACTAACAACCATATCACAAGTGTGGGAAGCACTCTATATATAGCCAAATGCTAATACTTTATTAACTCTCCTAATTCACCAACATAGTCAATTTAGAGCTTAATTGAGATTACTATAGCATGGATTGATTGACAACTTGATTGACATCCATCAAGGTTGCTTGTAAGCAACTTTTGGAGTGGAAAATAAGCAAAAATAAAGCCACACACAACATCCACATGTGGGCCCCCCCAAAATTCGGGATTTATCAATTTACTACACCATTTTAGCTTTATTTTTATATTCTATATCATTATATAAGTATCCATATATATATATACACCAATGTATATATATTGACCACCACTTTGACTACCATTTGGGCTCCACATTGGACCCTAGGATTTAATATATTTGGCTCATTCAACTAATTGATTTGGGCTCAATTTATTTACTACATTGGGCTAATATTAAATACCCTATGTTACATTTAATTAAACAAGCATTGGGCTTGGTTAATTATTACATAAATCCATGTTCAAATTAAATTATATGGACTACTAGGTTAAATTAATTTGACCTAGTTTAATACCTCAATTGGACTTGTAATATAATCCAATTAGATTTGCTATAATTAATTCTACCACATTGGGTTACTTAATTAACCCATCCACGGTTAATTCTTAACCCCACATTTATTTATCTAACAATTAACCAATGATTGGTTAATGCTATCTCTCTTGTCAACCAACTAGGGTTATTCAATTAACTAGACACTAGTTAATTCTCTACACTCAATCAATACTTGAAATGCTTCTCCCAACCATTGACCATCATTTAACTTTTAATGGTTTGGGCTACATAACTTACTTTTTATTGGCTCTCTTATTTAATTACCCATTTCATGCAAATATCTCCATATTGGGCTTACATCTATAACAACTTATTAATTAAGTAAATTACTTAATTAATTAACTTCTTAATATTGTCCTTCTAGGCAATATTCCACTTCCCTACTTGTTACTCATAACCTTAATTCATAACTTATATAATTAATTCAATTAATTATATTACATGACTTTTCTTTTTAATCCCTACTAAAACTAATTAATTTATTAGTTTTATTAAGTATTTAATTTACTTCACACATTATCTTGTTTGACTAACAAACTCAACTATATGTGTATATATATAAATATTAATATATTCACCTTCACTTCTCAATTGAATTTCTTTCTTAAATAAACTATCTACCTGCATCATTAAAATATTCTCACATTTAATTTCTAACAAATAATTTATGTTAAAAAAAAATGTTTACCCATTTTCTACACATCTTCCTACTCACCTTCTAGGTTTAAACCTTAACCTTTAATAAAATCAATTAAGATATTATTTAAAATCTTGAAATTATCTGGGATATTACATTCACCCCTTCTTATAAGAATTTCGTCCCCGAAATTATCTCATACACAATTCTACCAATTTTCATCACTGAGAATATCTCTTTACTCATCAAATTCTATGACCACCCTTTTCTAGGAAGTTCATACTTCTAAACTCATAATTCCAGAACAATGGAATATCTTGCAGAAGAATAAATTGAAAATCAATATCTTACAGAAGAATAAATTGAAAATCAAAATATTCATTAAAACTTTCATAATATGCTGAGGGGTCATCAAGACTGTGAACATCCGAATGGAATTAACTGAATTCTGAATAAATAGTATTTATCTCTGTAAATACTTAGAAAAAGAGTGTTTACCAATCACAAGGACTGAAAACATTCCATAGGTGTACGCTAGGTGATCAGCCTATTGTACCATACGTCGTGCAGAACGTCTTAGTTGTTAGGCGCCAGTCGGAGCTATATGCCGACAAAAATATATCTGCTTTAGCCGACAGAATATATTTGTTTTTGCACTTGTTCACCTCAGACTTACTACAAAATTCCGTTCCAAAATAATTTGGATTGGATAATAAACTTGAGTCAATTCTGACCAAAAGTGTCCAGTCAAAATAAATGACAAAGACTCCCATCATTGAACTGTTCGTATATTACGATTCAAAAATCATTTCAGATTAGTTAAAATAACTAAAATTCATTTATAGGATTTCATGATACCGCATCATCTTGACAGTACGTTGAGGATTCCGTCATTAATTCATGACTTCATGATACCGCACATCTTGACAGTACGTTGAGGATTCTGTCCTTTTCATCCCCACGCCATGGCTTTAATGGCATGTGATGATTTTATAAATACATTTTGATATTTTCAAATCAATTTGTCTAGCTGAATCAATTAGCATAGACTCTTCTTTAAACGTTTTAAAATACCGAAAATCATTTTATGACTTTGTCATACTACATCATACCATAGTGGGCTTTAAACATCCAACACTAGGTTACTCTGCATTGATGACTCCATCGTTTATCATCTCTGCACTAAATGCATTAATGATTTCTAAAATACATTTGTCTTTTCAAAAGCACAAAAGTGCGAATTTAGCACAATTTTAAGAATTTCAAAGTCTAGCATAGCTAGAAGATTTGGAATGTCCTAAAACCTCAAAATACCTCAAATTTCTCCTCCGCATTTTTTCCAGCTTAATAACTGTATCTGGTAAAGCTCTAGTCTTACTACTTAACTCTACCCATACTTATTGTTCATCAAACTTACCACACATTAGGAGTTCAGGTACTTGCCACAATCATATGGGTTGGAGAACTTATCCTAGTCAGACCAAAATCGTCCATTCGCTGAGGGGTTCCACCATACGATTATGAGTCACGAACTTACCATCAGTATGAGTTTTAAGAACACGTACTTATCTTAATATTCTCTACATATCCAATATATTATGAGAAAAGAATCACCTTCTCACCATATATACATCGAATAGCATGACATCAGGTTCAAATCGATTATCACTATAGGAAGCTAAGTGGTTGTCAAACCAAACGCAATCTCCTGCCCATACAAGAAATTGGTCAACTCGGCCACTAATCAATATAGAAAGTTAAGCGGTCGTTAAACCAAAAACAAATCCTCTGCCCATACAAAGAACTGTTAAACTCAACTACTATATTAATATAGGAAGCTAAGTGGTTCTAAAACCAAGCACAAATCCATACAAGGAATCGTACAACTCAGCCACTAATATGAGTTCTCAATTAAAAACCCACAAACCTTCTAATTTTCTTAACTGAATACGAATTCTCTCCATTCATATTTTAGAACATCTGCCTCATTACGAGTTCATTTCTCTAGATCATTTCATGACCTTATTAGCATTTTCTTTATACTTCTCAAAATCTTATCATAAGATATTTTTCTATCATTTCTTCAAATTAGGTACAACATGACCTTTTTCATCTCTCTTATATCTTCTTAAATCCATTTTTGGATAATCTTCTATATATGAATTTTTCAAATTCATATTTTATTACTTAAACTCTTCCGGAGTTTATTCATTTATCATTTTACTTATCTTCTACTACGGTTATAGCCTAAGGTACTCTTACCTAAGGTTTATAACCTATCAGCTCTGATACCAACTTGTGACGACCTCAAATCCGGGTTCCTTTAACCTCGAATCCAGTTCAACACTAGTACTACTTTTCCTTATTGTTCATGAATTACAACAATATTATAATTGCTAAATAATCATTTATTTACAATTATATAACATCTCTTTCTATTCCAGAATCGCAATCTTTATACATTCCTAGTATGTCTTCATATCATACATGATACGACATTCTATTACAATCAATTTGAGATCATATGTATAATGACTCAATCACACCATCCTATTATCCTTATTCATAAAGGAAAACGTCTGAAAAATGATATTCAAATAATCTGTAAATGTTCTCTTAACAATTTAAGTTTGCTAATCTATAGCACAACAAAACATAAACTCTTCATATCTACTTACACAAGTGAATGAATTAGTCTACCGCAAGGTTTTACTACAAAAGCACCTATGCTTCAATCTTGATGACTCGTTAGTCAATCTTCATCTTTGCCTCTACCGGAGTAATCGGCTTCCTCAAGCTACTCTGTAATGTTTTGTTTTAAGCAAGGGTGAGCACGACGGCTCAGCAAGTCTAACAGTTTCACATAACACGTAAAAATAGTTCAATCATGCTTCATGCTTCATGCATCTTATGCTTTGCAGTACATACATTTCTCATGCATCTCATGCCTCGCATTTAATCTATGCTTCATGCCTAGCCTCTATCATGACATATAGTTCAATGCAGAACAATTGTCTTAAATCAACTACCGCATATCAATAGTTCAAATCAACTTATTTCACAAAAGCACCTTAACACATCTTTGCACATAACCACGTATGAGCACATCACAGTTTAATAACAAACTTATAAATTATGCACATAATGCAACACGTTCTGAAAAACTTGCCTGGACTTGTATAACCAGCTTACGTTAATCTTTGACGTTCCTTGCACCACCTACACGGTATGTGAGATCAACGGTGCACAATATCAGTCAAAGTTTGACTCAATACTAAATCTTATTTTAAAGATATTTATTTCTTCTTATCATCCCCTTTATTTAATAAGGTTAATTTCATATTTTAGTCTCTCTTTGACTTGACTCAGTGTTTCATATTCAACACCATAAATCTTTTGTTCGAAACTATGCAATTCTGACATTTATTAATGTCACTGCATTAAAACTTGGACCCTATATTTATTTAGGTCGATCCACCAATTAATCACTAATGGACCATACCCTTGGTTTAACTTAATCACATCATTTATCTCGATACTTATCATAATATTACCCACCTTGGATAATATTTTAAAATTTACTATCAATTAGTAATAACTTATAATGTTATTTAATTGTTAAATAACACTTTAAATAATCATTACTATTATTAATTTATTTTTAATAATAGTTTACCTTAATTATTATTATTAATCTTTTAATAATAATTTAATTGTTTGCTAATATTATTACCCTTTAATAATATTTTAATTGACTTCTCATTATTATCAATCATTTTAATAATAATTTAATTGTTCATCAATATTATCAATCATTTAATAATATTTGAAATCCTCACGTATCATTAGTAATTATTTAATAACGATTCAACCCTTAACTATTATTACCCAATAGTTAATTACTTGTTAAACAATATTATTAATTCTTTAATAATATTCTAAATCTTTATTTATCATTATTATTTATTTAATAATGATTTAACTCTTAACTATTATTATTTAATAGTTAATTAAATGCTAAATAATATTATTAATCCTTTAATAATATTTTAAATTAATTACATATCATTATTAATTATTGAATAATGATTTAATTCTTAACTATTATCATTTAATAGTTAGTCAATAATATTATCAATATATTTTAATTACTTAATAATCTTCTTTCGATTAAGTAATAATTTATTCCACTTAATTACCATTTAATTATTATTTAATATGAATTAAATAATAATTAATTAACTAATTATCCGAACTCATTATTTAATATTAATTAAATATTAATTAATTAATTAATTAATTAACCTTACTTATTATTTAATATTAATTAAATAATAAATAATTAGTTTATTAACCTTAATTATCCTTTAATTATTATTTAATATTAATTAAATAATAATTAATTACTTAATTAACCTTACTTATTATTTAATATTAATTAAATAATAAATAATTAACTTTCTAACTTTAATATTCTTTAATTATTCTTTAATATTAATTTAAATAATAATTAATTATTTATTTAACTTTACTTATTATTTAAGTGCAATTAAATAATAAATAACTAACTTATTCATCTTAACATCCTTTAATTATTATTTAATATTCATTAAATCATAATTAATTAATTACATAACTTCATATATTATTTAATATTTATTAAATAATATTTAATTAGATTATTAGCCTATTTATACACTAATAAATAGCTAATATATAGTGAATCACTCCAATAATTTCAAATTTTATTTTATAACACTTAACTAGTATGCCAATAGGTCAAATATTATTTTTCTGAAATTAAAAATAATTTTCCCATAATTATTAGCCATTTAGTAAGCTTTAATCCACTATTAATTCTAATAAATACCAAATTACAAAATAATTCGGATTTTAAATTTTGATAATTTTCTTTATAAAATTATAAGCATTTTCTCTTTTGGAACCAATCCAAGAACCGGCCTAAAAATGCCCGAACCGACCCTACCTAGAAATCATGAAAAACCGAAAAAACCCGAACCGGCCGGTTTTTTTTAAAAAATAGGCAGATTACTTTTATGCTTTTTCAGACTTGGGGTCTTCGACGGGAACTTGAATAAAATGAAATCCACAAGTCCGATTGAGGCCTATTTGGTATCGATGGATTCGTAACTTCCCGAACTACATTTTTATGTCATCAAACATCAAATTTGGATTTGTTTTGGTCACGGAAATTGGCTCCAAACCGGACTGTTGTGCACAGCCCTAAAACAATGGAGTGTTTTGGTAGAAAATCCATATCTTGCTCATTTTAAATCGGATTTTAGTCATTCAACTTGGAGAATCTTCATATTTCATGGATCTATCACCCAAAATTGACGGATCATAAATCCGACTTACGGATCATGAACAGTAATTTCGTGAATGGGCTGCTACGTATTAGATTAATTTGTTTTCGTCGGTAAAAATTTATTCAATGAGTTTGATGAAATTTTTCATCATAAACACATATAAAAACCCATGTTAAACCCATGTAACCCTAGATATACCAATATAGCATGGATCTATCCATTTAGACTTTGAAAATTATATTTCTACCATAGAAATTACATAATACCCAAAGAACAATATCAAGCTAGAAGATTTTATACCTTTTGTTGATTATCCCCTTTGTTAGAACTTTGAAAAGACTTGGATGATCAATTTTCTTACATAGATAACTTCCTCTTGAGGAGACCTCCATCTTTAAACCTTGCTCCAAGATCATCCAACCATCAATGCTCACAAGATCTAACTTTCTTTTTCTTTTTCTCTAGAGCTTTTCTCTATTTTCTTTCTCTCTAGCTTTTCTAGTAAAAAGACTAACAACCATATCACAAGTGTGGGAAGCACTCTATATATAGCCAAATGCTAATACTTTATTAACTCTCCTAATCCACCAACATAGTTAATTTAGAGCTTAATTGAGATTACTATAGCATGGATTGATTGACAACTTGATTGACATCCATCAAGGTTGCTTGTAAGCAACTTTTGGAGTGGAAAATAAGCAAAAATAAAGCCACACACAACATCCACATGTGGGCCCCCCCCAAAATTCGGGATTTATCAATTTACTACACCATTTTAGCTTTATTTTTATATTCTATATCATTATATAAGTATCCATATATATATACACCAATGTATATATATTGACCACCACTTTGACTACCATTTGGGCTCCACATTGGACCCTAGGATTTAATATATTTGGCTCATTCAACTAATTGATTTGGGCTCAATTTATTTACTACATTGGGCTAATATTAAATACCCTATGTTACATTTAATTAAACAAGCATTGGGCTTGGTTAATTATTACATAAATCCATGTTCAAATTAAATTATATGGACTACTAGGTTAAATTAATTTGACCTAGTTTAATACCTCAATTGGACTTATAATATAATCCAATTAGATTTGCTATAATTAATTCTACCACATTGGGTTACTTAATTAACCCATCCACGGTTAATTCTTAACCCCACATTTATTTATCTAACAATTAACCAATGATTGGTTAATGCTATCTCTCTTGTCAACCAACTAGGGTTATTTAATTAACTAGACACTAGTTAATTCTCTACACTCAATCAATACTTGAAATGCTTCTCCCAACCATTGACCATCATTTGACTTTTAATGGTTTGGGCTACATAACTTACTTTTTATTGGCTCTCTTATTTAATTACCCATTTCATGCAAATATCTCCATATTGGGCTTACATCTATAACAACTTATTAATTAAGTAAATTACTTAATTAATTAACTTCTTAATATTGTCCTTCTAGGCAATATTCCACTTCCCTACTTGTTACTCATAACCTTAATTCATAACTTATATAATTAATTCAATTAATTATATTACATGACTTTTCTTTTTAATCCCTACTAAAACTAATTAATTTATTAGTTTTATTAAGTATTTAATTTACTTCACACATTATCTTGTTTGACTAACAAACTCAACTATAGGTGTATATATATAAATATTAATATATTCACCTTCACTTCTCAATTGAATTTCTTTCTTAAATAAACTATCTACCTGCATCATTAAAATATTCTCACATTTAATTTCTAACAAATAATTTATGTTAAAAAAAAAATGTTTACCCATTTTCTACACATCTTCCTTCTCACCTTCTAGGTTTAAACCTTAACCTTTAATAAAATCAATTAAGATATTATTTAAAATCTTGAAATTATCTGGGATATTACAAGTGTTCTCAAAGCAGGTTACACACTGAATGAAATCATTTGAGGATAGTGTTGATGAGACGGGGAACTGATTTATTAGTTCTTGGGTGGAGGAATAACTCAGTTTGCTATATTGATAAGTAAATTAAAATCTTGTGTCAACTCTTCTTTGTGTATATTTTGAGAAGGTGATTCTTTTCTCATATGTATATTGACTAGTTAGTAGTTGTTACGTCACAACTATAGTTTTAAAAATATTTGTATGTTAGTTACTGAGCGAACGAACCTTGTTATGGACTTGGGCTATGATATGTTAGTCGAACTGACTTCTGAGATGCGGCTACGATTTGTCTATTCAGTGTGATATTGATCAGTACCAATGTGCGCTGAGACATTTCAATTCCGTGTTGATGAGAAGGGGAACTAATATATTTGTTTGTACTTGGTTTAATACAACCAATCAGTTTACTATATTACTATATATTTGAAAAACTTGTGTTATGGTTAGAGAATAATGGAAAAGATAGAGGATTGAGGGTATTTCAAAAAAAAAAAAAATCTTATAGCTATGCTAGATCTTCATGGTTATATTCGCACTTGTGTGCCTTTGAAAAGAGTGGTTCACTAGTTGAACTGGAAAATTTTTTTAGTTCTTCACTAGCTATGTTATTCATATGTCTATGCTAATTGTTTTGGCTAGACGGATTTAATGCGAAGAATAAAAATGATTTATTCATCAACACCCCATTTAACCTGGTGTGAAGATGATACATGATGAGTCATCAACGCACTTTGCAAGGTGCGGTATACAGTCATAAAATTGCTTTTCAAAAAGTTTGAATGGTTTAAATATGAGTCAATGCCAATTGTTTCGGCTAGACACCTTTGGTTATGAAAAAAAGAACGGACGTAGGAATTCGATAGACGCAATAAACCGCGTCTTATATGGTACGACAGGCTGATCACCTAAAGTACAACGTATGTGTGTTCTCGATCTTAATTGATTGTTACACAATGTATGGTGTTCTCAATCTTAATTGATTGCTACACAAAGTATGAAGTGTTCTCAATCTTAATTGATTGCTACACAAGATATGGTTTTCCAGTCCGGATGATGATTTAAAAATTATGGGTTATATAGTATTCATAGTGTAATATTCCAAACTTCCGAGATATTTGTAATCCGAATTTATAGGCATAAATAAATATTATATTACATCTAATATGTGTTATGGAATTTTCATGTGTGTTTATTTTTGTGTTTCGTTTCAAGAATCCAACTTAAACAATTATTAGAAAAATAAAAGTAAAATTTTTGAAAACCTAAAACTAGGGTTTGGAGAAAACCTAAACCCTAATTTTAGAAACCCTAAGGGTTGAACCCTAAGGTTCAAACCCTAAACCCTAGAAAGTACTATTCACAAATACGCGTATAAATACGAAAATTATACGGATAGAATACGAAAATAATACGATAATAATACGAAAATAATACGGTATAAATACGAAAAAGTCAACTGTGAATAGTAAAAGTCAAGTATACTACATGTATACTTGATTAAGATTAAGGTTAATTAAAATTAAGATTAACCTAATAAGTTTAGTTGGTGAATTAAGAAACTAATCAACCAATCAAGTGGCTAGCTTTAGTAGAGAATTAACCAATGTTGAGTTAGTTGTTAACTCTAGTTAGTAGTTAAAGTTAAAGCCTAAGTCAAGCCAAAGTTAAGCCAAACTTGGAGCCAAAGTCAAGCCAAACTTGGAGCCAAAGTTGGGTTGTCTTAATGACCAAAATACCCTAGCTTTGCATGGCCTATAAATAGCAAGCATTGTGCACTTGTTTCATCATCCATTTTCAAGACAAAATCAAGAGCAAAAATCACTCTCTATATCTATTATTCATAGTTATATTTCAAGTATTGGAAATTGCAAAGAAATAGTTAAAGCTTGCAATCACAAAAGGTACGATCCTTAGTCGTTGTTATGTTTAATTTTTCTTTCAATTTATAGTCGATAAAACTCAAGAACGCGAGTCGTAGCCATGTACGACTGTCGTTCTCCGTGTTCTTCACGTGTTCTTGAGATTTTCTTTATTTTATAGTTGTTATAATGTTCAATTTTCTTTTATTGACAAGCTCAAGAACATAAGTCGTAGCCATGTACGATTTTTCGTTCTCCGTGTTCCTTATGACTTGAGCAAGTCGTTGTTATGTCGAATTTCAATTCATAGTTTAAAGCTCAATGAACATACGTAGTGGTCATGTATGGTTTATCCGTTCTCCGCGTTTTCGTATGTTCTTGAGCATTTTTATAAATTGTTTTAATCAATTATGCAAGCCGTTATAATGACCAAATTTTGTCAATTATAAAGTGTCATAATCACTTATGTAAGCAGTTATAATGCTCAAATTATTTCAAGTAAGGAAACCAAAAGCTCAAGAACATAGTCGTTACCATGTACGGGTTTTCCACTCTTCGTGTTCTTCGTGTGTTTTTGAGCAAAAGTCATAAATCTCTATATATGAAGGTTTATGATTTTCTTATTTTATGTTATAAAGTGTTATTGATTGTTAGAACATGTTATCTTAGCAAATTAAAGCTTAAGGTATCATGTTTTATCAATTCAGTCAAAGACGTTTTGAAACAGTTTCTGGCAGTCCCCTTTTTGTCAAAAACTGTGTAAATCAGTAAGGAATTTCGAACTTTGGTCTAAACATAAATTGTAGAGACGGAAGTTACGAACGCGTGAAATTTTGAACGACTCAAAAATGTTTTAAAACGAAAAAGTTATGGCCGTTTAACTGAGCCGGGGTCTGACAGCCAATGTTGCTGTCCACTTTTTATAAAGTCACTTAAAAATGAGTTTTTGAGTTTGAGAATTTTCCAATTAAAACCACCTATGGAAATAGTCTAAACAAGTTATAAAAACATTTATTAAGAAGTAAAATTCGATAAACTAATATTCGAGTATGCGTAAACAATTATGTAGGCATCTAACGCTTTACCGGGAAAACCCTAAATTGCTTCAAGGCAAGTTTTCTATCCTTAACCTTTGTTTACTTTCTCTTGATGTGATTTATACATTTTGTAGAAGCAACGTGTTATAAATCTTTGATATGTGAGTTATTGCTTCTTGTTTCGGCATAACTTGAAAAATGAAATGCTTATTCGCGATATATTTCGAATCATGCTTTATTTTATCAAACCAAGTTGTCTTGGGGCGATCCTGACATGTGAAGTAAACTGAGATGAACGAATATGTACCACTGTTCATGATTAGTCCAGTGTAGTGTATGTTATGCATAACATAGGATGTCGTTAGGTTGATCCCCTTTCTATATCCACTGTAAATGGTTCTAAGTCGAAAGACAAAGAACAGTTCTAGGTCTAACCACCACTCAGTCTTACTATGTTAAACATTTGTAATATCAATTGTTGTACCATGAATCTTTAAAATCCATATCAGTGTGAGTTCACTTATATGCTATGTGTTAGACTTGCTGAGCTTTTGTATGCTCACCCTTGCAAATAAACCTAAATTGCAGACATACCCGAAAGTTCCGGTTCTAAGAAGAAGAAAGGAAAGAAGAAATGCATAGATTAGTTTACATGCTTTATTAAATTGCTTATCTTTTTGTTTTAAAGTCTTGATGACTTATGTAATATGAACAAGCAAACCGTGTAACCAACTCTATATTAATATATATCAAGTTTCATCACATATTCTTGTTATGTCTTTACTTTGATTAAACTTAGAATTGTTAAAACTTAACATAGTATTGATAATGATCTATTTATCTGGATGAGGATCGGTAAATAACTTGTGAGTGCTGTACATCCGAGACAGGACTAAGCGATGTTGACTGGTCAAATCCATCGTTAAGGTTCCTCGGACCCAGGTATAACTCGTTATTACTATTCTGAATGTCAGATAAATAGGATTATTGATATGAAGAGATATCACTATAACCAAATATGTTTCGAGTGAGGGTTTTAACTAGTTGGGTAATGTTCTGTACGGAAAGAGAATTTTGCACCGGACAAAGATACAACCATTTGTCACGGATAAAGATGCAAACATTTATCACGGGTGAAGATACAAACATTCACCGCGAGATTCTCTGTTCCCAAGAGCCGTCCTAATGATTTAATGCCGTGGATATTGGAACATGTAAAGTTATAGAATATCTAAATCTTAAGGATAAAATGTCATGATTGGGTATTAAGTCTCTTGTATCGATTACAAGGGCTCGATATAAAATAATGAAAGATCTTTGGGAATTAAGATGAGAACTTTGTTTATGAATAAAGGAAATCATCCATAAACCTAATGATTTAGCATTTATAGTGAGCGCCAAGTTAGCTATAGTAAGTATAGTGATTTGGGGGCGTCACAGGTTGGTATCAGAGCTGTAGATTATAGCTCTAAGGTAACGAGTATCTTAGGATATAATCTGATGGAAGTAGGACTAAATGGACTTGTGAAAAGTCTATAGATAATTAAAAGACAAATAAAACTTAAACATAAAATGTTATAAGACAATACGTAAATTAAAATATATATATATATATATATATATATATATATATATATATATATATAAATAAAATGTTACTTGAAAGAAATATACTAATTAAAACTAAATTCTTGTGTTGGATGGCTGCTATTCCAAGTTGGGAAGAGATAATGCAAGCGAACGCACATCCTGTGGTCCTCGAAAGTGATCCTGAGGAGGATCCAATTGAAGATCCAGTAATAGATCATGCGGGTGATCACCCCGTGATCAACTTTGTGGACATGTCTGATGATGATGATTTTGATGAAATTCAACATGACATGGATATTTTAGACGCCGAGGATGGCGATCCAGAATCTGAGTTGGATGAAATCATTGAAGAAATGAATGAAGAAGAAGCGGAGCAAGGGGCATTGTTGGACGCAGCTACTGAAAGAATTGAAACTCTTGAAATGATGTGGTTGGAGGAAGTTGAGAGAAACCATGCACAAGAGATTCAGTTAGCCATCAAAGAAGCCGAAAAGCTCCAGCTGCAGGAAGCACTTGCCCATGAAAGGAATGAACGTCGCTATTCCTATTGGGAACTTCACAATGAGGTGGAAGATTTCCCCATAGCAAGGAATGAATCGGGCTACGAGATCAATCGATCTGTAGTTTCGAGTATGCTAAATAGGGCTTTTAAGAAAGTCAATTAAAAAAAATAAAAATAAAAAAATTGTAATATTTAAGTTATGCTTTATGTGTGTAATATTAACATTCCCATTTTTATAAGGGATGTTAATAATAGTAAAGTGAAATTATTCACTCGGTTAATAATAGTTGTAATGTGTGGAAGTTTATAAATACAAATTTTGTTATCAAATATGATGTGTAAAATATTCTTTATGCTTGCATATTTATACTTGTCTTTCTTTTATTTTAGAGAAATGGCACCACCAAACACAAGAGCAAGAGTGACAGCACATGCTAGTAATAGTAGTAGTGAAAGTGTTGAGCAAACACCTAGTGATAATCAGACCGCCGAAAATCCTATGCAACAATTTGTTAATATGTTAATGAGTGCCATAGTAAATCAAACAAATCCACCCCGAACACACACAACTACGTTTAAAGACTTTAAGAACGTAGGACCTCCCGAATTCCAGGGAACCACTGAACCAATCGATGCCCAAAATTGGGTTACCGAAATTGAAAAGGCTTTTGATATAGCTGAGGTTGGGGAAAACCAAAAGACAAAATTTGCTGCCTATCTATTAAAAGGCGAAGCGAACTTTTGGTGGGAATCCAACAAATCAAGGGCGGGAGAAGGTGTAATCACTTGGGAAAAGTTTAAGAAATTATTTTTCGAGAACTTTTTTCCAAGTAGCATGAAAAATCGGATGGAAGTCCGATTTTTAAATGTAACACAAGGGGACATGACAGTGCCCCAATATGCCACCAAGTTTAATGAACTCGCACGTTTCGCTACTCATCAAGTGGCGACAGAGGAACGTAAAGCGAGGAGGTTTGAAGAAGGGTTAAAACCCTGGATTTATGGCAAAGTTGCCGTATTACAGCTAGAGAATTTCTCTCAGCTTCTAGAGAAAGCCATCATTGCCGAAGGCGGCACTGATGCCTTTAATAAATATAAAAAGGAAAAAGAAAATAAAAAGAATCATGAGGGGGGGTCTAGTAAAGGAAGTAATGGTGGGGGGAATAACAAAAGAAAATTTAATGGTGGGGGAAATACACAAAAAGAGGGAGATAACAAAAAGAAAATAGAACCCTGTAAGACATGTGGCAAAGGCCATATAGGAGTATGTCTTAAAGGGAAAAATATTTGTTACAACTGTAAACAAGAGGGGCATTTAGCCACCACCTGCCCAAACCCAAAGAAGGACACCTGCTTCAACTGTGGAGCAACGGGACATCAAGCCAAGATGTGCCCTAAGAAAGGAGGAGAAGCGGGAGGGAGCAAGGCGAGTAACGTCGCCCCGACAACTACACCAGGAGGCCCGGGCCATCCAACGGCAAGGACTTTCAACATGTCAGTGAGAGATGCGGTAGCATCTCAAGATGTAGTGTCAGGTATCATTCCGATCAACTCCATAAATGCTTATGTGCTATTTGATTCGGGTGCTTCTTGCTCATTTGTTTCACATGAATTCGCTAAGAAATTTAACATGCCTAGTGAGAATTTAGACTTTCCCTTGAACATAGAAATTGCTAATAGAGAGATAATACCTGTTAATCACATCTTTAAGAAATGTTGCATAGCGATTAAGGGTCACGATTTAAAGGTGGATCTTATTCCCATTCAATTAGGGGAATTCGATGTAATTATAGGTATGGATTGGTTAAATAATCACAAAGCGGTGATTGATTGCCAAAAGAAGTGCGTCAACCTTCTGACCACGTCGAAGTCAAAGGTCGTTTTTAACGGGAATCAATTTCCAAGAAAATCTCGTTGTTTGTCAGCAATGCAAGCAAATGGATTACTTAAGAAGGGGTGTCAAGGCTATTTGGCCTATATCGTAGATACTCAACGAAAAGAGTTAGATATAGATCAAATACCAGTTGTAAGGGAATTCACGGACGTATTTCCCAATGACTTACCCGGTCTCCCACCTGATAGAGAGATCGAGTTTGTCATCGACTTAGCACCGGGAACTGCACCAGTTTCAAAGGCTCCGTACAGGATGGCACCTGTGGAGATGAAAGAGTTGATGGTTCAGCTACAAGAATTATTGGAAAAGAAGTACATTCAACCTAGTGTTTCTCCATGGGGAGCACCTGTGTTGTTTGTCAAAAAGAAGGATGGAACTTTAAGATTATGTGTCGACTATCGTGAATTGAATAAGTTGACCATAAAGAATAAGTATCCATTACCTAGGATAGACGACTTGTTTGATCAATTGAAGGGAGCTGAACACTTTTCTAAGATTGATCTACGGTCGGGGTACCATCAACTAAAGGTTAGAAAGGAAGATGTGCCGAAGACAGCATTTCGAACACGTTATGGACATTACGAATTTCTAGTGATGTCCTTTGGATTAACGAATGCACCGGCAGCATTCATGGACTTGATGAATAGGGTTTTTAGGTCTTGTTTCGATAAGTATGTTGTAGTGTTCATCGATGATATTCTTATATACTCGAAAACACTAGAAGAACATGTTGTACATTTAAGAAATGTACTAGAAATCTTACGGAGGGAACAACTCTATGCCAAATTTTCAAAATGTGAGTTCTGGCTAGAAAAGGTTCAGTTTTTGGGTCACGTGATTGACAAGAACGGAATAGCGGTGGATCCATCAAAGATAGAAGCAGTTATGAACTGGGAACAACCGAAGACCCCAACCGAAGTGAGAAGTTTCTTAGGTTTAGCGGGGTACTATAGACGTTTCATTAAAGATTTTTCAAAAATAGCAACCCCACTAACCAACTTAACAAGGAAGACGATGAAGTATGTATGGACGGATAAGTGTGAAGAAAGCTTCCAAGAGCTAAAGAAGAGACTAAGCAAGGCGCCGGTATTATCATTACCTGATAATAATGGAGGTCTTGTAGTCTATAGTGATGCCTCACATAAAGGATTAGGTTGCGTGTTGATGCAACATGGGAAGGTCATTGCTTATGCTTCGCGGCAATTGAAAGATTATGAGATAAGGTATCCTACTCACGATCTAGAATTAGCGGAGGTAGTATTTGCTTTAAAGATATGGAGGCATTACTTGTATGGGGAGAAGTGTGAAATTTATACTGATCACAAGAGTTTAAAGTATATTTTTACACAACGAGAGTTGAATATGAGGCAAAGACGATGGTTGGAATTGATTAAGGATTATGATTGTGAAATCCTATATCATCCAGGAAAAGCCAACGTAGTTGCAGATGCACTAAGCAGGAAGAATCAAGAGAAACTAAATATGTTAACAACTCAGGATGAGTTGCTCAAGGAATTTGCTAGACTCGACATTGAAGTGAGGGTTCCTTCCATCTCAACGAGAAAATTATTTGTAATGGAGGATCACTCAACTTTATTGGGAAAAATCAAGGAAATACAAGAAAAGGATGAAGAGTATGAGGAAATGAAAAATAAGATAACAAAGAATGTGAACAAAAGGTTCAAATTGGACAATGATGGAATCATAAGGTTTGAATCAAGGATATGGGTACCTTCGGTACAAGAGTTGAAGGAAGAAATTATGTCAGAAGCACATAGTACTAAGTTTTCAGTCCATCCAGGTAGCACCAAAATGTACAAAGACATAAGTCAACATTTCTGGTGGCCAAACATGAAGAGGGAGGTGGCTGAATTCGTTAGTAGGTGTTTGACATGCCAACGGGTAAAAGCAGAGCATCAAAGACCAAGCGGGTTGTTACAACCGTTGGAAATTCCAGAGTGGAAATGGGAGCATATTACAATGGATTTTGTAGTAGGACTTCCAACCACACAAAAGGGTCATGATGCAATTTGGGTGACAGTGGATCGACTAACCAAGTCTGCTCACTTTCTACCAATTAAAGTTAAGTTCACCCTAGATAGATTAGCTAAATTATATATTAAGGAGGTTATATCTAGGCATGGGGTTCCAGTTTCAATCAAGTCCGATCGAGACCCAAGGTTCACATCGAACTTTTGGAAAAGTCTTCAAGAACATCTAGGGACACAGTTGAGATTAAGTACGGCTTACCACCCACAAACAGATGGTCAAAGTGAAAGGACTATCCAAACTTCGGAGGATATGTTGAGAGCTTGTATGATGGATTTTGAAGGAAGCTGGGAAGATCACTTACCTCTGGTAGAATTCGCTTACAACAATAGTTATCACGCTAGTATAGGAATGCCACCATATGAAGCTCTATATGGAAGGAAGTGTAGAACACCGATGTGTTGGGACGAAGTCGGTGAACGAAAGATGCTAGGGCCAGAATTGGTTCAACAAACAGCGGAGGTAGTTCGAACAATTCAACTGAGGTTACGAGCTGCTCAAGAAAGACAGAAGAGATATGCCGATCTACATCGACAAAAGAGAGACTTTGAAGTCGGTAGTCATGTTTTCTTGAAGGTATCTCCCTGTAAAGGGAAGATTCGTTTTGGAAAGAAAGGAAAATTGAGTCCAAGGTTTATAGGACCATTCGAGATATTACGAAGAATAGGTGAGGTAGCTTATGAAGTAGCCTTACCTCCAGAACTGGAACATATACATAATGTATTTCATGTTTCAGTATTGCGTCCCTATAAACCCGACTACAAACACGTAATTAATTACGAACCAATCCAGATTGAGAAGGATCTCAGCTATGAAGAGATTCCTATTCAAATCGTTGATAGGAAGGAACAAGTCTTGCGAAACAAGGTCATACCTTTAGTCAAGGTCATATGGAGAAATCAATCCATGGAAGAAGCAACGTGGGAATTAGAGGATAAAATGAAGATAGAATACCCACATTTGTTTTCTTAATTGTATAAGTTAATTTCGGGGACGAAATTCTTTTAAGGAGGGGTGAATGTAATATTCCGAACTCCCGAGATAGTTGTAATCCGAATTAATAGGCATAAATAAATATTATATTACATTTAATATGTGTTATGGAATTTTCATGTGTGTTTATTTTTGTGTTTCGTTTCAAGAATCCAACTTAAACAATTATTAGAAAAATAAAAGTAAAATTTTTGAAAACCTAAAACTAGGGTTTGGAGAAAACCTAAACCCTAATTTTAGAAACCCTAAGGGTTGAACCCTAAGGTTCAAACCCTAAACCCTAGAAAGTACTATTCACAAATACGCGTATAAATACGAAAATTATACGGATAGAATACGAAAATAATACGATAATAATACGAAAATTATACGGAATAAAAACGAAAAAGTCAACTGTGAATAGTAAAAGTCAAGTATACTACATGTATACTTGATTAAGATTAAGGTTAATTAAAATTAAGATTAACCTAATAAGTTTAGTTGGTGAATTAAGAAACTAATCAACCAATCAAGTGGCTAGCTTTAGTAGAGAATTAACCAATGTTGAGTTAGTTGTTAACTCTAGTTAGTAGTTAAAGTTAAAGCCTAAGTAGAGCCAAAGTCAAGCCAAACTTGGAGCCAAAGTCAAGCCAAAGTTGGAGCCAAAGTTGGAGCCAAAGTTAAAGCCAAGCCAAACTTGGAGCCAAAGTTTGGTTGTCTTAATGACCAAAATACCCTAGCTTTGCATGGCCTATAAATAGCAAGCATTGTGCACTTGTTTCATCATCCATTTTCAAGACAAAATCAAGAGCAAAAATCACTCTCTATATCTATTATTCATAGTTATATTTCAAGTATTGGAAATTGCAAAGAAATAGTTAAAGCTTGCAATCACAAAAGGTACGATCCTTAGTCGTTGTTATGTTTAATTTTTCTTTCAATTTATAGTCGATAAAACTCAAGAGCGCGAGTCGTAGCCATGTACGACTGTCGTTCTCCGTGTTCTTCACGTGTTCTTGAGATTTTCTTCATTTTATAGTTGTTATAATGTTCAATTTTCTTTTATTGACAAGCTCAAGAACATAAGTCGTAGCCATGTACGATTTTTCGTTCTCCGTGTTCCTTATGACTTGAGCAAGTCGTTGTTATGTCGAATTTCAATTCATAGTTTAAAGCTCAATGAACATACGTAGTGGTCATGTACGGTTTATCCGTTCTCCGCGTTTTCGTATGTTCTTGAGCATTTTTATAAATTGTTTTAATCAATTATGCAAGCCGTTATAATGACCAAATTTTGTCAATTATAAAGTGTCATAATCACTTATGTAAGCAGTTATAATGCTCAAATTATTTCAAGTAAGGAAACCAAAAGCTCAAGAACATAGTCGTTACCATGTACGGTTTTTCCGCTCTTCGTGTTCTTCGTGTGTTCTTGAGCAAAAGTCATAAATCTCTATATATGAAGGTTTATGATTTTCTTATTTTATGTTATAAAGTGTTATTGATTGTTAGAACATGTTATCTTAGCAAATTAAAGCTTAAGGTATCATGTTTTATCAATTCAGTCAAAGACGTTTTGAAACAGTTTCTGGCAGTCCCCTTTTTGTCAAAAACTGTGTAAATCAGTAAGGAATTTCGAACTTTGGTCTAAACATAAATTGTAGAGAAGGAAGTTACGAACGCGTGAAATTTTGAACGACTCAAAAATGTTTTAAAACGAAAAAGTTATGGCCGTTTAACTGAGCCGGGGTCTGACAGCCAATGTTGCTGTCCACTTTTTATAAAGTCACTTAAAAATGAGTTTTTGAGTTTGAGAATTTTCCAATTAAAACCACCTATGGAAATAGTCTAAACAAGTTATAAAAACATTTATTAAGAAGTAAAATTCGATAAACTAATATTCGAGTATGCGTAAACAATTATGTAGGCATCTAACGCTTTACCGGGAAAACCCTAAATTGCTTCAAGGCAAGTTTTCTATCCTTAACCTTTGTTTACTTTCTCTTGATGTGATTTATACATTTTGTAGAAGCAACGTGTTATAAATCTTTGATATGTGAGTTATTGCTTCTTGTTTCGGCATAACTTGAAAAATGAAATGCTTATTCGCGATATATTTCGAATCATGCTTTATTTTATCAAACCAAGTTGTCTTGGGGCGATCCTGACATGTGAAGTAAACTGAGATGAACGAATATGTACCACTGTTCATGATTAGTCCAGTGTAGTGTATGTTATGCATAACATAGGATGTCGTTAGGTTGATCCCCTTTCTATATCCACTGTAAATGGTTCTAAGTCGAAAGACAAAGAACAGTTCTAGGTCTAACCACCACTCAGTCTTACTATGTTAAACATTTGTAATATCAATTGTTATACCATGAATCTTTAAAATCCATATCAGTGTGAGTTCACTTATATGCTATGTGTTAGACTTGCTGAGCTTTTGTATGCTCACCCTTGCAAATAAACCTAAATTGCAGACATACCCGAAAGTTCCGGTTCTAAGAAGAAGAAAGGAAAGAAGAAATGCATAGATTAGTTTACATGCTTTATTAAATTGCTTGTCTTTTTGTTTTAAAGTCTTGATGACTTATGTAATATGAACAAGCAAACCGTGTAACCAACTCTATATTAATATATATCAAGTTTCATCACATATTCTTGTTATGTCTTTACTTTGATTAAACTTAGAATTGTTAAAACTTAACATAGTATTGATAATGATCTATTTATCTGGATGAAGATCGGTAAATAACTTGTGAGTGCTGTACATCCGAGACAGGACTAAGCGATGTTGACTGGTCAAATCCATCGTTAAGGTTCCTCGGACCCAGGTATAACTCGTTATTACTATTCTGAATGTCAGATAAATAGGATTATTGATATGAAGAGATATCACTATAACCAAATATGTTTCGAGTGAGGGTTTTAACTAGTTGGGTAATGTTCTGTACGGAAAGAGAATTTTGCACCGGACAAAGATACAACCATTTGTCACGGATAAAGATGCAAATATTTATCACGGGTGAAGATACAAACATTCACCGCGAGATTCTCTGTTCCCAAGAGCCGTCCTAATGATTTAATGCCGTGGATATTGGAACATGTAAAGTTATAGAATATCTAAATCTTAAGGATAAAATGTCATGATTGGGTATTAAGTCTCTTGTATCGATTACAAGGGCTCGATATAAAATAATGAAAGATCTTTGGGAATTAAGATGAGAACTTTGTTTATGAATAAAGGAAATCATCCATAAACCTAATGATTTAGCATTTATAGTGAGCGCCAAGTTAGCTATAGTAAGTATAGTGATTTGGGGGCGTCACACATAGTTTTTGAATAAGGTAAAGGTCTTGATTGACCGCTGTATAAGTGAGAAGAATCCAAGATAAAGGAAGAATGAGACTGAATGTCGAGTATGAAAAGTGGTTTAAAACCTAGAGTTATGAAAGGAAATGTGTAGAGATAAGTGAACATTGTTTAGACCTAATCAAAGTATTGGAGGTTTAATGTGAGTAAAAGATGAATTTAGAAAATTCATATTGAAGAGTAAATTGGAGATGATTATATTATAATTTCGAGGACGAAATTCTGATAAGAAGGAGAGAATGTAATATCCTGAATATTTATAGCACTTATAAATATGATATTAAATGACTAAAGTAATTGTAAAGTTAAGATCCAGGGACAATGTTAAGAGAAATTGTTAATGTATAGTCTAAAATAAGACTAATTCAACCAATATGATTATGAGATCATTGGTTAAGTCGATAGAGGTACGAAGTTAACGCACAAGGTCCGCCGCGTGGAAAGCGCGGGGATTTTGGGGTCGTTACAGTATGGGCTTGCAATTTATTTCATTTGGGCCATATATGATCATAATAATCCAACAACATTGGGCTACCAAAATAACTCACCCACTTCTTAATAAATTGGGCTAGCTTAATTAAATATCAACCCACAAAACATATCACACAAATCCCTCACTTAATTAATTGTTTGGGATTGTTTAAATAACTATAGGAACATTTAAATAATCAATTTAAATTTAATTTATATAAGCAATTTAGACTTGTCATATTCAATATTAATTGAATATTTAATTATGGTTCCTCACAAAATAATCTTAGGCTAGTCCGTTAATTTAATAAATCCATTAATCGGACTTCCTTTACTAAAATTAACCGAATAGTCAACAATCAAATTACCACATAAAGGTTTAAATTAAATCACACAATAACTCATTTAATTAGAATTTAGTTTTCCAATTTTATTTATAATGTAATTCAAAATTCTTGGTTCTTACATCTAGTGAATGAGTAATAACCATGTTGCCCTTGGTTGGTAAGGATTAATGACTAGGATGCCCTTTGAGGAAATTTCAAGAAAACTTACCAATTGTTGCTTGGTGACTAGATCGCCCTTAAAGAAATAAAGGAATGACTTTGAGGTCCTAAAGGAAATTGCTAGGAAAGCTCCTAGGAATAACTTAATGACTATTTGTCCCTAAAAGAATTTGTTAATGACCAATGAGTACTAGTAGAAAATTTCTAGGAAATTTTCTAAAGATGTCTTAAAGACTATTTTATCCTTAGCTTACAATGACTAATGACTAATGTGCCCATGAGGAAAATTCCTAGGAAGCTTTCTTTAGTAGTTAAGAAACCATGATTTGTTACTAACCTAACTATGCTCGAGTTAATTATCTATAATTTACCAAGTGAGAGAGAAAGAGTTGGTAATTTCCTTTTGTTCCATCTCTTTCCAATGATAAAAACACTAGAGAGTGGTCATTTCCTTTTGTTCCATCTCTTTCCAATGATAAAAACACTAGAGAGAATGCTTGAGAGCTCACTTTTCACAGAGAGAGAGAGACAATTTTCGTGAGAGAGAGAGAGAGAGAGAGAGAGAATTTTCGTGAGAGAGAGAGAGAGAGAAGTTTCGGGTGGCTTAAATGAAGAAGAAGAGCAAGCTTGGCAAAATCTTAGCAAGAGGAAACCCCATATAAGGTTTAAAAGTTTTCTCAAGCCCTAACCTAGAACTCCTAGATTTAATTCATATTGTTAGATCGAGGTTTGTATTGGGAGTATGTTGTGAAATGGTGGATCATGGTGGATGTAACACCCCCAAAATTCCTGCACTATTGCTACGGCGGACCTTGTGCATTAAACTCTATACATTTATCGACTTAACCAATGATCTCATAATCATATTGGTTGAATTAGTCTTATTTTAGACTATACATTAAAAATTTCTCTTAACTTCGTCCCTTGATCTTGGTCTCATTATTTATACAAGTATGAACTTGTATTTCATCCATATAAATGGATAATACCATATATAACGGTCTAATTTTAACCTTAAGATTTAAATATTCTATAACTTTACATATTTCAAGATTCACAATATTAAATCATTAGGATGACTCTTAGGAACAGAGAATTTCGTGATGAATGTTTGTATCTTCATCCATGATAAATGTTTGCATCTTTATCCGAAACAAATAGTTGTATCTTTGTCCGGTGCAAAATTCTCTTTCCGCACAGAACATTACCCAACTAGTTAAAACCCTCACTCGAAACATATTTAGTTATAGTGATATCTCTTCATATCAATAATCCTACTTATCTGACATTCAGAATAATAATAACGAGTTTTACCTGGGTCCGAGGAACCTTAACGATGGATTTGACCAGTCAACATCGCTTAGTCCTGTCTTGGATGTACAACACAAGTTATTTACCGATCCTCATCCAAATAAATAGATCATTATCACTACTATGTTAAGTTTTAACAATTCTAAGTTTAATCAAAATAAAGACGTAACAAGAACATGTGATGAAACTTGATATATATTAATATAGAGTTGGTTACACGGTCCATTTGTTCATATTACATAGGTCATCAAGACTTTAAAACAAAAAAAAAACAAGTAATTTAATAAAGCCTGTAAACTAATCTATGCATTTCTTCTTTCCTTTCTTCTTCTTAAAATCGAAGCTCTCGGGTTTGTCTGCAGTTTAGGTTTATTTGCAAGGGTGAGCATACAAAAGCTCAGCAAGTCTAACACATAGCATATAAGTGAACTCACACTGATATGGATTTTAAGGATTCATGGTACAACAATTGATATTACAAATGTTTAACATAGTAAGACTGGGTGGTGGTTAGACCTAGAACTATTCTTTGTCTTTCGACTTAGAACCATTTACAGTGGATATAGAAAGGGGATCAACCTAACGACATCTTATGTTATGCATAACATACACTACATTGGACTAATCATGAACAGTGGTACATTTTCGTTCATCTCAATTTACTTCACATGTCAAGATCGCCCCAAGAAAACTTAGTTGGATAAAATAAAGCATGATTCGAAATATATCACGAGTAAACATTTCATTTTGTAAGTTATGCCGAAACAAGAAGCAATAACTCTCATATCAAAGATTTATAACACGTTGATTGTTCAAAATGTATAAATCGTATAGAAAACAAGTAAACAAAGGTTAAGGATAGAAAACTTGCTTTGAAACAATTTAGGGTTTTCCCGGTAAGGCGTTAAATGCCTACATAATTGTTTACGCGTACTCGAATGTTAGTTTATCGAAATTTACTTCTTAATAAATGTTTTTATAACTAGTTTAGACTATTTCCATAGGTGGTTTTAGTTGGAAAATTCTCAAACTCAAAAACTCATTTTTAAGTGACTTTATAAAAAGTGGACAACAACATTGACTGTCAGACCATGGCTCAGTTAAACGGCCATAACTTCTTTGTTTTAAAACATTTTTGAGTCGTTCAAAAATTCACGCGTTCGTAACTTCCGTCTCTACAATTTATGTTCATACCAAAGTTCAAAATTCTTTACTAATTTACACAGATTTTGACAATAAGGGAACTGCTAGAAACTATTTCAATATTTCTTTGCTGAATTGATAAAACATGATACCTTAAGCTTTAATTTGCTAAGATAACATGTTCTAACAATTAATAACACTTTATAACATAAAATAAGAAAATCATAAACTTTCTTATATAAAGATTTATGACTTTTGCTCAAGAACACATGAAGAACTCGAAGAACGAAAAAACTGTATATGGTAACAACTTATGTTCTTGAGCTTTTGGATTTCATACTTGAAATAATTTGAGCATTATAACTGCTTGTATAAGTGATTATAACATTTATATATAAAATAATTTGGTCATTATAACGGCTTGTTTACTTGATTTTAACAGTTTATAACTATTGCTCAATAACACATGAAGAACACGGAGAACGAAAAATCGTACATGGCTACGACTTGTGTTCATTGAGCTTTAGTTATATACTATGAAATGAAATTGACATAACAACGACTTGCTCAAGTTATAAGGAACATGAAGAACGAAAAATTGTTTATGGTTACGACTTATGTTCTTGAGCTTGTCAATAAAAGAAAATTGAACATTATAACTACTATAAAATGAAGAAACTCTCAAGAACACGTGAAGAACATGGAGAACGACAATCGTACATGGCTACGACTCGCGTTCTTGAGTTTTATCGACTATAAATTGAAAGAAAAATTAAACATAACAACGACTAAGGATCGTACCTTTTGTGATTGCAAGTTTTAACTATTTCTTTGCAATTACCAATACTTGAATTATAACTAGGAATAATAGATATAGAGAGTGATTTTTGCTCTTGATTTTACTTTGGAAATGGATGAAATAACAAGTGAACTATGCTTGCTATTTATAGGAAAGCCAAAGCTAGGGTAGTTTAGTCTTTGTTCCATTTCCTCCAAGCTAAGTGAAGGCAAGTGCACCTCCCTTTCCCCTTTCTTTTGGCCGGCCAAACATGGCAATTAATGCCTTTTAATTTAGTCCATCTTTGCTTAAAATGATGTCATCATCTACGATTTCAATGGTCAAGATTAAGCCTGCCAAAGGAATAGTACTAGGCCTTGTTTGGTTGGTTAATTAACCAATTATTTGAGGGGCATTGACGGTCTTTTACCAAGCTTAGTTCAAGGTTAGTTTGGTCATTAAATAAACTAGCAACTTGTTTGGTAATTAGTTTCTTAATTCACCAATTAATTTTACTTAGTTTAGGCTTAATTTTAATTAAGTGTATTAGTTGTCATAGTTGACTATTACTATTCATAGTTGACTTTTTCATATTTATACCGTATAATTTTCGTATAATTTTTGTATTTATACGCTTGTGAATAATACTTTCTAGGGTTTAGGATTTGAACCTTAGGGTTTCTAAAATTAGGGTTTAGGTTTTCTCCAAACCCTAGTCTTAGGTTTTTAAAAATTTTACTTTTATTTTTCTAATAATTGTTTAAGTTGGATTCTTAAAACAAAACACAAAAATAAACACACATGAAAATTCCTTAACACATATAAGGTGTAATTCAATATTTATTTAAGCATATAAATTTGGATTACAACTATCTCAGAAGTTCGAAATATTACACATAGCACGTTAGTTTCAAAACTTTCAAACCAAAAGCTTTACTCATTGTTTTTTTTCAAAAATCATTTCATAACCAAATTAGTGGTTTAATCTAACTGGGGTTTTGAAAATAGACATAGTTGCTAGAAAAATACTTTTGAGCTCAACTAGACTCCTTTTGATTATACAAATTGTAGACACCCAAATTTTGCACTTTTGGACTAACCCTGGCAGGAGGGTAAAATCGTCATTTGACCCGACACGCGGAAAAGAAGGTGGACCCCAACACCATGCCACCCCAGCGATTTACGGTCAAAGCCGCCACAACGGACAACGAACATCCGGTCACTTGAGGCAAGGCAAACAGTTGATCCAGAAAAACCTGAGCCGACCACAAAAGACGACTGATGGCCACTCCGCTTACGATGTTCGGGGGTCTCGCTCCCCGGTGAGCGAGCGGCTGCCCAGCTCGCCGGTGAGCTCGCCCAGCTGAGCCGACCCCAATCAGATGAGAGTCAAGAGCTATCAATGCATACGATCAAATGACAAGAGGATCACCTTGATATCAACCCATAGTCTAGGCATAAGAGGAAGTCCCTGCACCCCAAATTCAAAGACATGACGATCTGTGAGCAGGATGAGGAGCCCGGGATAAGTCGATTGGGCATTCAAAAACGACAGATACAATTCCCCAATAGAAAAACGATCAGGGGCATGCGATTCAACGGACCAACCTTGAAGTCCAGAAAACTGTCCCCCCAAATAAGGAATGACACAACTGAGTGGTTAAAAAGAACGACACGTGAAAAATTGTATCATTTGACTAAACAGGGGTCATTTCCTTCCAAGCATATCTATTGATCCATGCATAACATCTGCGCATCCATGTATATATCAAAATAAACTATACATGAAAGAAAAATCACAGGTACGAGACTGTCGGCGTCGCGAATGCCAGTGCCATTGATCGGAAAGACATGACAGCGGGAAACTTCTACGATCCGATGCACCCAGAATCTATAGAACATAAAGGAATTGCAAAACGACTGTCTGAAGCACCTTCAGCTAATCAACAAGGATGATAGGTCAAAGGCAACGGCTGTCAAGAGAGATTTACAAGGACGAACCCCAAGAATGACAAGTCAAACCAAAAGAAGTGGCTGGAAAAAGCGATTTACGAGGACGAATCCCAGGGAGGCCCCACAAACTATTCAGGTACGCTTTCCTTTTAAATTTCCTCTAGAATTATTGCATTTTTATGATGTACAATACGATGCGAGTCCATTTAGGATAGTACATAGTGATTCCGGAGATGAGACCCGGCAATTACAAAAATGACCCGTCAGTGAAAACCCCTGACCGTCCAAACAGGACTCGTCAGAAACAATACCTGACCGTCCAAATGACCCGTCAGTGAAAACCCCTGACCGTCCAAAATGACCCGTCAGTGAAAACCCCTGACCGTCCAAACATGACTCGTCAGAAACAATACCTGACGTCCAAATGACCCGTCAGTGAAAATCCCTGACCGTCCAAAATGACCCGTCAGAAACAATACCTGACCGTCCAAAATGACCCGTCAGTGAAAACCCCTGACCGTCCAAACATGACCCGTCAGTGTAAACCCCTGACCGTCCAAAAATGACCCGTCAGAAACAATACCTGACCGTCCAAACATGACCCGTCAGTGAAAATCCCTGACCGTCCAAACATGACCCGTCAGTGAAAACCCCTGACCGTCCAAACATGACCCGTCAGTGAAAACCCCTGACCGTCCAAACATGACTCGTCAGAAACAATACCTGACCGTCCAAACATGACCCGTCAGTCAAAAGAACTGACCGTCTAAAATGACCCGTCAGTGAAAACCCCTGACCGTCCAAACATGACCCGTCAGAAACAATACCTGACCGTCCAAAATGACCCGTCAGTCAAAAGAACTGACCGTCCAAACATGACCTGTCAGTCAAAAGAACTGACCGTCCAAACATGACCCGTCAGTCAGAAGAACTGACCGTCCAACATGACCCGTCAGTCAAAAGAACTGACCGTCCAAACATGACCCGTCAGTCAAAAGTCCTGACCGTCCAAAGCGACCCGTTGGCAAAAGATCCGACGATGACGATACAACCCGTTGGCAAAAGATCCGACGATGACAATGCGATGACCGTTGGGGAAAGATCCAACAATGACTCAAACAATGCGATGCAATGTTGCGACGCGAGTCAATTTGAGGCGATAACCGGCGATTGTAATGTTGCATCCTTAATATATGTATGTTGCACAAATGGGTATATGTTGCATCATTAAACACCTGTTGCCATCATCATGCATTGAGTGTCTACTTCTTTATCACGTTCATTTCACTTACCATTCCATAAACATGATAAAGAGGGGCAGCTGTAGACACCCAAATTTTGCACTTTTGGACTAACCCTGGCGGAGGGTAAAATCGTCATTTGACCCGACACGCGGAAAAGAAGGTGGACCCCAACACCGTGCCACCCCAGCGATTTACGGTCAAAGCCGCCACAACGGACAACGAACATCCGGTCACTTGAGGCAAGGCAAACAGTTGATCCAGAAAAATAGATTTTAGAGAGAGAGAGAGCGCGAGGAAGAGAGAAGGGAGCTCGGGTTTGCAAAAATAGAGTGAGAAAATACTTGTTAGTACTCAAATAGTTTGGTATTCTCGTGTTAATTGCTCGATAGTGAAATATATAACGATTTTTGAAGCATTGCAAGGTGAAAAGGAGCTTTTATTGAAGTTTTATCTTACTTTTTCTCGTGATTTCTTGATGTTGTAGATCTATTAGATTTGATCCGTTTATCTTGCTCTAGTAGTTTAATCGGTAGATATTTGTGTATTCGTGCATTTGTTGGGTGGATCTACTGTTAGATCCGAAAATATTTGGTGCATTGCTATTTGAGTAGTTTGATTCGGTGTATTTTGAAGTTAGATCCAATGTAGTCAATATATTGTAGATCTATGGATTAGGGTCGGTTAGAGAGGATTTATTGCGGATGAAATCTCCTCCTAATCTCCCGATGATATCCGTTTAGTTGTTTCATAGCTTTTACGTATGTAGCGATTGCGATGCGCTTTTATTGTAAATATGTAAAATTTTGGGCCTTAAAGCGATGTCGGATCGAAAATCGGGTTTAAGGCCCCGTGATAGTGAAATGTGCGATTGTGGGCGTTTGGGGTTATTTAGATGGCTCACATGCCCGTGAATAGCCTCAACGCTATTTTAAATGCTTGATTTTCCTTTTAACGCGAGAAAATGATTTTGAAATAAATGATAAAGCTTTTCATAAAATCAAGCAAATTAGGGTATTAGATACACGAGGTTTAAAAAGTAAAGGGTTTTGGCGAACTTAGATCTTTATTTGATAAAAAGGCTTTAGTTGGTTTTAAAACGTCACAAAAAAATGATTTCGTAAAATAAATAAATATTTTCATTAAACTTTGTGCATAGGGTTAAAGAGTTCTAGAAGTTGCCCTCGTTTTATTTATATTAACTGTTAGAAGGCAATGTATAGTCTCGATTCCTATTTGACAAAAGTTTAAAACTATTGTTTTCTAAAAAGACATCTAAATAAAAAATCCTCAACGCTTTCGAAATTAAAATCAATCTTTCTTATAAAAAGCGAAGCCTCGTCATTTGGGTCAAAGAACGTCCAAAACACTTTCCAGATAACACTTTTGCCATATAAAAATAAAAGCGAACTTTTATGCAAAACGCACCACAAACATTCATCTAGGCACGCACGCACACACACGCAAACCACACATTTTAGGATTTAAAAAGGATAGGAAAATATCAAGATTGCGGTAACCGTGTTTCACGGAAGTCGGGGGGTGCCTAACACCTTCCCCTCGCTTAAGCAAGCCCCCGAACTCTATGAATCTCGGTTTGCGGACCAATTAATCGGAGTCACATATGAGCCAGCGATTACGAAAATAAATTCGGATGAGTTGGTACATCCATTTCAAATATACCAACTGGCGACTCTGGTCAATTGGCTCATAAAATATCGATCTCTCAAAACCCATCGACATTAAGCCGACCCTTTTCTAAACCACATTTAATTCAAAAGGCTAAAATTGGAAAAGGGCATTTTAATTATTAAAAAACGAAACGACGAAAATCCCGGCGTCGACACAAATCATACATTAACACTTTAGTTTTGCTAAATAACACATCTTCTTTATAAGGATCATTCATCAATATGATTCATGATACCCTTCCTTTCATTCATTAAAATTAGTTTTATAACTAACCTTATACAACACTTAAATATATATATATATATATATATATATATATAGTTTTGAAAACACATCATTCACGTAGTTTGTATTCCTTCGACTCATAGATCCATAATATGATCAAAACATAGTATCTCATTTTGTTGAAAATAACATTTTGAAAATTAGGGTTTCAAGTAAAACCCAATCTTTAAACTTCTTAGTTTTTCATATATGAAATATGATTTATCCACAAAAACATCATCCTCAAACTTATAAATCTATGATCAAAACGTATAGATCTTTTTAAAAATATATTAACCATACAAGGTTATTTTCTTTGAAAACACAGAGTTTAAAGCTAGGGTTTCATCAAAATAATAATCAATCTATGATTTCTTTACTCATTATTCATAAAATAGGATCTAATTACAATTTCACTGTCAAACCTTCCTTGTTCCTCTAGATCCACTGTAATATCCCAAATATTTCAAAAGTGATCTGACAAGATCTAATTAAAATTATCTATTCAAAACCTAGAAAACGATTTCTCAAGCATACCTTGAGCTATCTTAAAGAATATATACGACTCAAAAATACAATCGTATACAACTGAGAGGTTAAAAATCTTTAACCTAATTTGTGTTATGTGAATAGTAAAACTTGAATTAAGCTTGTAAATGTGATATGTGAATTATCTATGTGTAGGATTTTGTGTTTTGGTTTGAGTAGTTAACCTTAACACTTATTAAAAATCACAAGTCAATTTAGGGCAAAAATCTAAATTGGAAAAAAAAAAATTAAATCTTAAACCCTAACCCTTGGGTCTAAACCCTAAAAAATAACCTAGGCTCTTGAAGAAAACGTGTAGGTAAAATTGACATTCCATTTCAAGATTCATCCTTCACACCCTATGAAAACACGAAATAGTCAACAACAGTTTTTCTCAAAAAACGTGTAAAAATACTATTTACAAGGAAACGCTTTTCATTCGTTTGAAGATATATTTCTATTTCAAAACAATAAAGTAACACAATAGTTTTAATTTATAATTACTTTTTCATTATCATTTATAACACCGCACTACCATTACTTAACTAAATATTAGGAGTATATTTAATAAAAATATAAATTACGAATAAAATAAAATTTACTATTTTTATATAGAATTACTCTTTCTGTTATTTATGTAGGTCCTGTCATTTAAATTATTAATAATTTTTTTTTTTTTTTTATTCTTCAAACCTTGGAGTAGTAATGCAATCCGTGCACAATTGTATGTACACAAAAAATTATTATTTTTTAATAAAATATTCTATCGATATTAACAATTGTCTTTATATATATATATATTTTATTTTTTATTAATATATTCTACAACTATTAACAGGCAGGGGCATTATAGGCATTTGAAATAAAAATGAAGCAGAAACCTTATAAAAAATAGTTATATAAGAGAGATATACAATGAAAAACTTTCTTTGAATATTTTTTATACTTTGGCATTATAAAAGAAATTTTGCGTATAGAAGCGCCATAAAATTTGGCAATTGAATGACACTTTTATCTTTTTAACTTATCACCGAGGGTCAAAACCATTTTTTAAGTTCATTTTTGTGATATCCTGACAATTAAGGAGGTTTTTAATAAAATCTTAAATGATTTAAATAAAGGCTTGAATTGAAAACCTAGAATTTGATACAAGGAAATGGTAGTAATGGTTGAATATTATATCCTAATCTATGTGTTAGAAAATTTAAAACCTTAGAATTTATTTAAGAGATATACATTGAGGTATGTTATGAGCTAGATATATATTAAATTAAAATGAAAATGAAAGACAACGCGACTTAATTTAAAAGATGATATGTGATCAATAAATGATGCAATGTGTTACCTAGTTAGCCCAATTAACTAAAGTTAATTAGGAACGAAAGAGAAATTTACATGAATTGATTAATTTCATGAGTTTTTGGATGATTAAAAATTTAATAACTTAGTTGAGGGCCTTTAAAGGCTAAGTTAATGTGTTAATTAATTAAACACTAAGTTAATGAATATATTTTGGAATAATGCCCAATAATTAAATAAGTACCCAAATTATTAATTAGTAAGTAGGTTACGAATTATGGAACAATTAAATTAGTTAACTAAGAATGGGGGAATTGCTAATTTTAAAGTGGACCCAATCATTTACCTAATGTCATGGTTTTTCCATTTCAATTTCAGTCACTTTGTTGCCATACTGGTGGACCAATTTTGGACAGCTTCGTTTCATTATTAAAGCCCAACCCAAGCAACATTAGTCTTTTCCAGTTCGTGATCGGCAACCCAAATTGGGAGTTTAATTAATCAATTTTTCAGCAGCCTTTGGTCCATCAATACTCTAAATTAATTAGCCCATGCTTAACAAAATTTTGGTAGTAAAATGGGCAGCCAACTTTGGCTTCTGGCAGCTAATTTTCGGCAGCCCAAATGGTGGGTGAATGTTGTTCTAGTTCAATTCATAGCAGCCCATAATGTGATACGAATAAAGCCAAATGTGACTCCTTTTTGGGACAACTTCGGGACATGAAGCTGGAGGAGACAAGGAGGCAAGTTCCCTGCAGGAATTGGGGGAAAAAGGTGACCTTGTGAGCTGCTGAAGGAGGGGCAGTCGGCAGCCCTTGTGGCTATGATGTGATCCCCTAGGTCTTGTGCTAGAGCTATTATAGGGGTAAGGTGTAAGAACTAGGACTAGGGGCCAATTGAGAGTTGTTGTAGACTGATTTCTTATATAGATATGGGTGTATGTACAGCTGAAGAAAGTAGGAAAAAAAACTCTCTTTTATATATTTATATATACCTCTTTTCCTAGCTTCTACAAATTTTTGCATTCTTTTTCTACCAAGCACAAGCAAGTGGGTTTTTATATTGAGAGAAAGAGGAATCGTCCGAAAAGAAGAAGGAATGAGAATTTGCAGCAGTTTATGCTCCCGTTCAAACCAATTGGAGCCATTTAAATCATCCAAAAAGTTGTGTAAGGTATAAAAGCTTTCCACTCAAACTTTAAAAGTTAAATTCTTTTACCTTGATTATTCATGATTATTTGTGGGAGTTTACTGAGATTTATGAGGATCATGGTGAACCCATGTGTGGAAATGTAGAATAGGTTCCTATAGGTGAGTAAATGGTTATTTTCATGTAAACCATTTTCATGATTGATTAATCAATAATCGAAATTAAGGGTAAAACAAGTTAAACACTTAGTTTTCCTAGGAGGATGAATTTTCAAAACATAAATGTATTTAATTTGTTGAATTGCGAAAGAAAACCAATTTTTATTAAATTGATTTTAGAGTGTGCGTAATGAGGAGCTAATGGTTGAATCCATTTAGTTGATCAAAGAAATGGTCACTAATATTAATAATATGTGTATTTCTAGTGTGTGCTTACCACATGTTTGAAAAAAAAAAATTGTCAAAAAAAGAGCGATTTTGTATGTATGTGTAGGTGTGGTTCTAAGGGCTGCATCTATGTATTTGACCAAAGAATGACCATGACTGTTATTAAAATCAACAAGGTTACTAGCTTGAAATGATGAACTATTGAAAGAACGATGGTATAGGCATGCTATGTAAATATGAAAAATAAAAATAAATAAAACCCACCTTTCCTATCAGTATATCAATCTGGCATTATTTTGAACTAATTGTTGACTGAAAATGGTTGATAACACTCGGGCCATTTTGGTATAAGTATTTCAAGATGGTGGTTGGATGTTTGAATTCCAAGATTTCAACTAAAACGAACCTAATCATGAGCAGGGGCTATGTATTCTGAACTTTTTGGGGAATATAAATGAAAATGTTGTTAAGCCTAAAATTTTGAATGGTGGAACCAATAACTAATGTATGAGTTATGTTTTAATTAATGTTTTGAGTAAGGCAAGGCTTATGAAGTCTTACAAGAAATAAAAAAATAAAAAAAAAAGGAAAAAAAAGGCCTTGAATTGTGAAATGTAGCACAAATCTATAGTTAATATTAATATCTAAAACACACAAGTTGTACGGATAGAATATTAGCAAAGACCTGTAAAATATATGTTTGAGTGCTAAAATCTATATTTGGAAAGATTATTATTCTATAATTAATTCAAATGGATCCCAACAAATAATTAGTATGATACTAAAGGTTCGAAGTGATTATTTGGTACAGAAATAAAGTATGGGACTAAAGTTCACCAATATAGGTGGTGTGTTAACGCAAATTATTATGGAAGTCTACCAACATTATATGGGTTAAGAATTTATGAATTAACCAACTTGGAATTTGTGTAAAATGAAGTTGAGCCCAAAGTTAGGAAATTAGTTTAATAATCTAATTTGAAGGAAATGATTAAAAACTTTGAATGTTATATACATATTTAATGAAGGAAATCAAGTTGTATACTTGTGTATATTATTCCAAGTTCCACCGGTGGAATGGGAGGGAATATTATTATTCCTAGCATGACAATTATAATACATGAATACTTGCATTTTGATAGAGTCCAAGCAAGCCACCCAAATTGAGGAGTGTGGGTTCCTTTGCATGCATGTAGACTAATTATGCAGGTAGACTAATCCTAGCAAATTGGAAACGAATTGTTATGAATATATTAATGACTATATGTCATGCATCTTTATATTAAACTCCTAGCCATTCTCGGTGGAGTGTATATTTATTGTGTGTGTGTGTGTGGTTGTAGAATCCTAACAATTTGGAAATGATGTAAAGAAAATTTAAGTTAAGGGGACTTGGTGTAATAAACTAAATCAATAAATGGTAAAGATATTCATAACTTAGTTTTATTTTCATAAAATAAGCTAAACAAACCTAATTGGGAATTTTGGAACTAATGTGGTTTGTTGGAATGTGTGTGTTATATACACGGTACGGTGAATTACTAGTGCTTCAAGCTAGTACATGGATAGATTAGAAGTGGAAACGGTTGATGGTTATAAAGTAAACTTTTGGAACCGATGTTGTTAAACATAAAAGATATACAAAGGACGACGATTTAAATTCGAATCTTAATATAAGACCAAGTTAAAGTCAAACTTTGATTGACAATGTGTAGGTCATGCGAAGGACACGAAAGGTTAGCGTAATGGTAAAATTCAATATAAACCAAACAAAGTAGTTACAAAGGCATTCCAACATTAATTAGCTTTAAATAGTTAAATATTGCAATAGTCACGCAAATAGTTAAAATCGTGCACACAAAATTAAATTCAAACATAATACATTGTAATTATTTGCTAAAATCATGTTGGTTCACTAGCAGCTACCGGATTTTGCAAAGCAGAGTGAATGCTATTGCGCGCATTCTGTAAGAATACATTGTACGGATTTGTTGATGTTACCACAAGAAATACTCATGCTATATCACCAGCAGCTACCGAATTTAGCAAAGCAGAGTGAATGCTATTGTATTCGGTACAACAGAACCACTTCCCATCTGGAAAATCCTATAGAAAATACTGTACATGAAACATTAATCATAAATAACTCCATATATACAAAGTGAATATTAGAAATGATGAAGTGTAATGACATGTCTTGCACACCTTTAAGCCGTTCATTTTCTGTTCATTTAAACAGCCGACATGATATTCCTTCTCGCACTGTAAACAACATGAACGCAATTTTGTATAATCAATAAGTAGTTGAAACTTGTGAACACTTGTGAAATTATGAAATTGCTAAGCACCTGATAGCATATTTACATCTCTTGGCAAATTGCTAAGCACCTGACAGAAAATTTATATCTCTTGGGAAAACATTCAAATCTACATCTCTAATTATTGCCATGGTGAAATTTTGCTACCTTTTTTTGCTGTTAAGAATTCATGTTAAGAATTATGGCAAAAACTAGCTTTTACACAACTGTACTTGTCGGGTTTTATGTCATAAGCCATTGAACTGTTAATTTATGTAACTGGACCATCATACTAATTAAAAAAATTAATTAGGTCAATATGTTAAATTATTTGGACGGAAATTATCTTTTTTCCTATGTGGCAGGTAAAAAAAATTAATAACAATTACGTGGAAAATAGATAAAATAAAAAATTAACAACAATTACTATCTTCCTCGTCCTCTTCCACTTCTTTTTCTCCCTTCCCCTCCTCCATCGCCATGAGCACCATTACCTCCGACTACCATCATCTTGTATCTGCTGCTGCTCATCTGATGCACATGCATTCTCTAGGCCAATTCCTCCTCCTCCTTCAGTTAAACTTTGATGAGTATTATTCACAGACAACTCCGATCAATTCTCTATAAATGGACTAGTTTCCGCACCTTCTTCTAAACATTCTAAAAATATTTTGATGCTTAAAATACAATTCCCAACAATTTCCTTCACATTACATTGAGGATCTTCGTCATCCATATCAAGATCTTTGGTTTCTTCGGCTTTCCCCCAAATTTTCAAGATCTTTGATATCTTCGGCTTTTCCTAAATTTTCAACAATTTTTTTCTGGCTTTTGATCTAATTTTATTGGGTTTCATCTAATTTTATATGGGTTACATTCAAGAATCGCTCTTATTATGTTGCTACTGATCATCAAAATTGGGTTTTCTATTAATATGTTTAGAGATTTTGTGAGATAATTTGTTAAGGTGTTTCAAAGAGATATATATATATATATATATATATATATATATATATATATATATATATGCGCACGCGCGTGTGCGTGTGCGGTGGACAATAACTCTGTGACTACTGGATTGCAATGAAATGACTGAATAAAGGGGTAAAAGGAAAGAGGAAATCTTTCTGTGTCGATTTGTTTTTGCACAAAATTAATCTGATCTATTACACAAATTTACCGTCTCTTTCTCTCTCTCTCACTAATCAATCAATTCCACTGATCCATGAAATGGGAAATTGAGAATTCTCTGTTAATTGACCTTTAACCATCTCTAATCATCATATCACTACCTCTCCGCCTCTTCGTTGATCACTGGCGGTGCACAAGGCGGCGGAATTGCCGATTTTCGCTTACATGCGAATGGTCATGATGAAGGTAAAGATTCATCTTCTTCTGATGAGCAGGTGACAGAAGTCAAACAAAAAAGATACAAGAGATGGGGAGGAGCTCAATGCATGTTTCTCAGACTTCTTTAGCAACGGGCGATGCATATGGAGTGAATTGCAGGTCACGTGACTAGCAGGCGTGACCTTGTTTCCAGCTCAAACCATGTGGCATTTCCACGTCATTCTCTGTTTTTAATAAAATGCCACGTTTGATTCAAAAATAACACTTGTTAGCTAATTTTAACAGAATGACCTGATTAAATTTTTTTAATAAGTATGATGGTTCAATAACATAAATTAAAAGTTCAGTGATTTAACACACAAAAACCGACAAGTACAGCGGTGGTGTAAAAGATAGTTTTGCCTATAATTAAGGCTTATTACTGATTTCATTGATTCTTTTCTTCCGTTATTATCACACGCATCATTGTTTGACATTCCTAAGTGATGTTTTGGCTATCTCAAGAAAATCAGGATTTTTAATTTGTCAAAATTGGGTTCCCAACATCCTGATATCGCTTAATTTAGAAAAAAAAATGACAAAATTAAACTTTTGTAGTACGAAAGGAGTAATTTTTACTATACTATTTTTTTTCCCTTTACACAATTCACCAATCAAAATAAATAAATTTATGCACCTTCTGCCACCATATATATAACAGAAGCCAAAAACAAAATCTGGTTGTGTTAATGAGCGATTAAGGCTTTAAAAGTACGTTATGAACCAAATTGTTTTTTGATTGGACTACAAAACAGAATTTTTGAATGATTGGATTTTAATTCAATTCAGCATTTCTATTTGAAAATATAAAAAGGAGACAGAAACTCACCTTTTGGTGAATTACCAATCCGATTGAATTATTTCACGTGTTGATGAACAAGTCATGATTCCCACCTTCGTCTTCCTCCTCATCTCCTTCTCCTCCTGTCGTCTCAATAACTTTAGCAGCGGCGTATATTAGAAACTGAGGGTTTAGGTACCTACATCTCTCCTTTATATAACACATTTTTTTCTAGGGTTTCAGCCCCTTTTTATTTCTAATACCAGAAATACCCCTATCATTTTTTCCCACTCGGACTTGATCTCAGCCATCAATCACTTTTGGGATTCAATCTCAGCCGTCCAAAGTGGTATATATATATATATATATATATATATATATATATATATATATATATATATATATTATTCTATTGTACCTTCGTTACCAGCGTCTCTCTCTCACTTCTTATTCTCTCATCTCAAAACTCTCTCGTCTCTCATAGTTATGGCTTCAAATCTGCTTCATGATGTGTTAAAAATTTACTTGTTTTTCACCGATTAATGGTTGGTTCGACATATGATCTTTGCAAATCTAGGCATGTTTTATGTGACGTATGTGTTCTATAAATCCAATCTAAAATTTTTATCACATTTTGCTGTTTAGAACAATTTTCACTAATTAGATCTTGTTTTCGTTATAAAACATTCACAAATTTAATTTATTATGTGTGAAGTATGCGAAAATTTTGTGTTGATACAAATTCTAGGTAGATCGGTGTTTCAAAATCAAATTTTAGAGCAAAAAGTCTCGGTATAAGATTTTCTCTTGCAAGTTTTTTAATTAGTTTTACAAAACAAAATGTGTTGTATGATAGATCTGATAAGTTTTATGATATATATCTACAAGCTTGTTTAGTATCTAAAATCTACTCTAGATCTATGTTTCAACTTGATAATTAGAATAATTTCTCACCAATTAACAGTGAAATCTTTTATAGATCTGTTTGTTTCAAAATAGCTCTCATGATTAAATGTTGTGAGTTGAACAAATAATGATTTTTTGCATCATAATGGGCTATTTTCTGAAGCAGTTCTATTGAACTACTTGTTCATACCGATTAATAAGTACTGTCAACTTATTTTCATGATTATATGGTATCTCTTAGATCTGTGTTCTGTAGAAACTGCACTGAGCAGTTTTTAATAAATTCTCAAATATGACCCATTTTTCTAAAAGGACCTGTTATTTAATCCTGCTTTACTCATAGTCTTCATAATATATTAGGGTTGTATATAAAGCTTTGAGATATATGTGTTAAATTCTTAATTAACTTCTCAATTTAATTTACCATTCAATTGTTTCTTGCAAATTTCTTTTGATCGAGTCACTGACTATTTGTGGTTTATGATACATGTAACGCTCCCAAATTTCAGTACTCGCTACTACAGATTTGGTTCATCATGATATTTACCATTCAATATGCTCACCAAGTATGAAATTGAATTAAAATATTTCAAGGAATAAATATGAAGCAATATCTCAATATTTTTGCATTGAAAGATTTATCAATTTTTGTTACTTGGACTGTCATAAAAGACCAAGAACTCTTTTGGATTGTACTATTGGTGATCATCCTAGCAGTACTGCCATGACCAGTAACATGTTACTTCACCGTAGTACAAAGTGACTTGTCAGAATAAGTTCAACAATGAATAAAGATGCTTTGAACCAATGATTAGCTCATCCATTAACATTCAATTTACAGAACTTTCTAAATGTGCATTAGCACATGATTACTAAGAAATTTTAGAATTTCAACATCATAGTCGAATTTCTGCTAAGGGATCGTTAAGACTGTGAACTCTTTACTTTTCAAATTATTTCTTTGCTAGAGCGTAGCCTGGCAATCATACAGACTCTTATAAACTAAAACCTCACCATATATGGCATTATATGACCTAGCACAAAATGTCCCACAGTTATATAAACTGCCGACTCTCCACTGGAATTGTAAGGACCAAGAATTTTGAATTATATTTTAAATAAAATTGAAAAATTGAATTCTAATTAAATGAGTTATTGTGTGATTTAATTTAAACATTTATCTGGTATTTTTATTGTTGATTATTCGGTTAATTTTAGAAAATGAAGTTCGATTAATGAATTTATTAAACTAACAGACTAACCTAAGATTATTTTGTGAGGAACCCTAATTAAATATTCAATTAATATTGAATATGGCAAGTCTAATTGGATTATATAATTAAATTTAATTTGATTATTAAATTATTACTTAATTATCTAAACAAGCCCAATCAATTAATTAAGTGATAGACTTGTGATAATTGCTATATGACTTAGTAATTACGTTTTGCTATCCCAATGTACTAATTAATTGGAAGTTGAGTGCATTAAATTACTAGCCCATTGTTAGTGAATTAATTTAGTGATCTAGTGGCCCAAATAAATTAATTGCTAGCCCAAACTTTGACCCATTAGTGAATTGGCTTCTAGAAGGTTAATTATTCAAATTGCATGATAAAAATAATTCCAAAATGGTACCAAAAAGGAGCATGGCTGGTGATGGAGTGTGGGAGAGCACCATGGACTTCAAAATTTAGCAATTTTAATTGCTTGAGGTAGTTTGTGGATTACTCAATCTTATTGCTAGCAAGTTTGGAAAAAACTTGATGTCCAATGTATACTTATATAGGTTATATGTATATATTTCTACTACTATAAATAGAAGCTAGCTCATTTGGGGGAGAGTTTAGAAAATATTGCAGGTATTCTCTATATAATGTCCTAGTGAGTTAACTAGGTGAGTTAAGAAAAAAAGAAGTGAGTTGTGTAGTGAGTCACCATCGAATCAAGTGAGTCATGTCATTTTTCAAGGTGGGTGTTCTTGGATGTCATCACAACTTATAACCTACTTTGGAAAGCAAAGAAAACTAGCCATTAAAACCAAAAGGTATAATATCTACCCTAAAACCCTAGTTTGAAGTTATTATGTTCTATATAAATTTTCTATGGTAGAAAAGTTATTTACAAACTCTAAATGTTTAGATTCATGATGTTTTAGTAGATCAAGAGTTCCATGGGTTTATAATGTGTATTTACGTGTGTTTATTATGAATCATTTAGCAAAAAGCTTGAAAACAACTTTACTGGAAAAACATAAAACATAACAGCCCGCTACCGGTGTTACTGTTCACAATCCGTGAGTCGGATTCATGATCCATCAACTCCGGGTGATAGGTCCATAAGATATAAATATTCTCCAAGTGGAACGACTAAAAACCGATTTAAAATGAGCAAGATATGAGTTTTCTACCAAAACACCCCACTGATTTCGGGTATGTGCATAACAGTCCTGTTTGAGGCCATTTTCAGTGGCCAAAAAAATTCCAAATTGTCTTTTTAATGATGGAATCATGTAGTTTGGGAAGATACGATTCCATCAATACCTAATAGAGCTTAATCGGACATGTAGATTTCATTTTATTCAAGTTCTTGTGAGAGACCCAAAACTTGGAAGAAAAAAAAAACAATCTACCTATTTTTTTTAAAAAAACTGACCGGTTCGATTTTTTCTGATTTTTCTAATTCCTTGGGTGAGGCTGGTTCTGGGTTTTGTTACAAAATAGAAAATGTTTGTAATTTAATAAAGAATATTATAAAAAATTTAAATGTAAAAGTTTATGTCATTTGGCATTTATTAGAACTAGTAGTTGATTAAACCTTACTAAATTAATAATAATAATAATAATAATAATAATAATAATAATAATAATAATAATAATAATAATAATAATAGGAAAATTATTATTAATTTCTAATAAATGATAATTGAACTCTTTACATATTATTTAATTAATATAAAATAACATGTAAAGAAAATTGGGTAATTAATTATCATGTAGCTAATAATTAGTATACATTAAAGATAATAAATTATTTATTTATTATTTAATTAATATTAAATAATAACTGCAGTTAATCAATTAATTTATTATTATTTAATTAATATTAAATAATAATTGAAGGATATTAAAGTTAATAAACTAATTATTTATTATTTAATTAATATTAAATAATAATTAAAGAGTATTAAAGTTAATAAACTAATTTCTTATTATTTAATTAAGATTAAATAATAAGTAAAGATAAAATAATTAATTAATTATTTAATTAACATAAATAATAATTAAAGAGGGTTAAAATTAATAAACTAATTATTCTTTTTATTTAATTAAAATTAAATAATAAGTAAGGATAATTAATTACTTAATTAATTAATTAATTACCATTAAATAATAATTAAAGAAGATTAAAGTTAATAAACTAATTGTTTATCACATCATTAATGATTAATTATAAATAAGAAGGAATAATAGCATATGAATAATTAATTATTGAGTAAAGATAACTAAGGATAGTTATCATTTATAATGATTAATAATAAATGAGGTAATGAAACAATTGTAATAAATTGTTTAAAGGTTTAAATAATTTTATAGGTGATGTTGTAAGTTTACTAAATCAATATTACTTAAAGAGAAGTAATATTTGACTGTTAAATCATTTACCTAAATACAATTAATTGTATTAACAATGTTAAATGATATAAAAAATTATTCACAATGTGCTACGTGATAGTCATAGGTGATTTAATGCTATATAATTAATAAACTTAAGTGTTTAAAGTGAACGATTATATGCTTTACTAATTGATAGGCCAACGTTATAAATGTTAGGTCTTCAAAAGGAGTTTAAATTAAGCGAATTAGCCATAAATCGACAAACAAACAAGTTTTTTTTAACCTTACTCAAATTTGTATTGAGCAAGTTTCTTAACTCAAACTCGAGTTTTATTTTTAGATTATGTTCTAAGTGGTTTAATTAATTCTTGTAAAGTTACTCCACATCCATATGATCATTGTCATTCGCACATAGTGCAAGTTGAATTCAAGTTCTATTATCGAACTGTAAATCATTTAAGGTTCTTTTATACATAAACTGTTTAAGAACTAGTCTATGTCAATTGTTTCGACTAGACCATTCAGTATACCTTATTGTAAAAGCTATCCAAACCTATTGTTAGGGCGGATTTTTGTACTTAGATAAACAACCCATAATGGGGAAGAACCTAAGTATCATATAAACGATACATACAGAATAAATGTTATGCATATACATATGGTACGCGAGGCTGATCCCCTCAAGTACAGTCTAAAAATGTAACCTAAGAGGGTTAATCAAGTGACTGATTCCTCAAAGCAGACGTTCATGGTCTTTTTACCACTCAGCATTTAAATAATCAATTTTTACTCATTAAATTGTGCGTTAATTATATCAACTTCATATTATTGAATCTTTCAGTCATTATTCTTATTCATGGCATATTTTGTATTCATTTTTAACTTGCAAAGCAAACTAGTTACTCACCCTTGCTATATCATGAAATTATTGTAGCTAAGCCTGAGGGGTCGGGTATAGATAAAGGCAAAGGAAAAGCGAGATCTTAATTATGTAGATAGATGCTAGTCTATTCATATTTTATTTAAGACTTATAAGAATGTAATGGAAACACTAATACCCTTTTGTAGTTAGTGATGTATGTTTTGTAAAGGTTGTAGACCTTGGGACTAGAAAGCCATTGTAATAGACAACATATGTGTAATAACCGCATATATTATTAGCCATTGTAAATTAAATTAGGAATTTATTTCTAATAGAATGAACCCTAGTATATTTAATTGAATTATTAAGTGACTGAATTAATTGTTTGAAATTTTTATTTAGTTAAGGGGAGTCCAATTATTTAAGATATTAAAATATTGGACTAAACCTAAGAGTTTGATATCAAGAAATTGATGGGTTGAGTTAGGTAAATATTCAAGTAAACCTTGAATATGACAAGTCTAATTGAATTAAATATTTTAGTTAATTAATGGTCAATGCTTGTGCCAAGTTGCTATAATTGTAAAGCAAAAACATTGCTTAATTATGGAATGGACATGACCGTATTTCTAGGAGAAGACATGACTTATGTGCATTCCTTTTTGGTTGGCAAGATTTTATTGGTGGATGCCAAAAGGAATTCAAAGTAAATTAATTGGGAAGATAAGCATGTAATGAAATATTTGTTGATGTAATAATTAAATGATGATATGGATTAAGAAAGAGAGAGGGTCATGTGACTTAATTATGTGTAGAGATGTGACTGGATGAAGCTTAAATTGTCTAACTTAATGGCTAAGGAAAGGGGAGATATTTTGTAAAGTATTAAGTGGAATATTAAATGTGAGACCACTTTATTATTTAAGCTAGCCACTATGGGAATTAATTTGCAAGTGTGCTAGTAAATTTAGGATGGCCCAATGTTTATTTAAATTGAGCCTAATTGGATATTAATTAGTGGACTAACACTTGGTGAAAATTAATTAAAGTGGAAGTCAAATTAGTGGTCAACATTTTCTACTAATTTGATAATTAAAATAAATAAAAAATATTGGATATATAGGAAGAAGAAGTGGACGGCTACATGAGGTAGAAATGGCCATGTAATTTTTTATTTCCGAGTATGCTATTGGTGGAAATGAAATAAGCCTTCAAATTGGTTAATTAAAAGATAAAGATCCAAAAAGTGAGCTTGGAAGATTTAATTGAAATTAACTTATGTTTCAAGTCCAAGCCTTATCTCTTCATGAAACTCACTAATTAGGCTATCGTCTTCATTTCATCTCCCATGCCATAAGCTTGCTAGAAAGAGAGGAAGCTTTAGTTTAGAGAGAGAAAGTGAGAGAAAGTTGAGAGAAAGCTAGTATTCTTATGAGAAAAACTAACAAAATCACCAAGAGGCTTCAAGGAGGGTGTCGGCTACTTCAAGGAGGTGGAGATTGGTGGATATCATCTTCTTTTATCAACTAGTTTGGAAGGAAATGAGAAGAGCTCAAAAGATCTTAAAGGTTGAAAAGTATTTTTTTGAAACCCTAACTTTTATGTACTTTGGATTTCCACCGTTTTAAATCTATAACTTCTTTTTACGATCCTTCAAAGAGAGGTGCTAGATGTATAAGTTATCTATTAAACCCAAGTGGTAGCACTCAAAAATGATGAATTTACAAGTCGTAGTGATTGATTTTGCCAAAACAGTCCCGTTTTTCTAACAAAAATAAAAAACTGTCTTGGGACAGTTTCTGCCAGGGGCAGTTTCGTAATTTTTACGACCTTCAAAAATTCTGGAAAACTTTGGGATGATAATATGATGAGTTTTATAGCAAAAATGGTGATTTTTGGATGTATAGAATGAGAGATATGGATTTTACGGGAAAAGACTATTTTAAAAGTAAACCTGTATAACTCTTTGTGGTTAACTCCAAAAATTGTGAACATTTTACTGGGAGTAAATATACATATCAGGAGTATACCCTGTATGTTTCAGAAGTTTTGGACAAAAACACGGTTTATGATAAATGTCGTAATATTCGGTAGTTTTGGCCATTTAAAAAAATACTAAATGAATTTTACAAATTACGAGAAAAATATATGTTCAATATGGAGCTATATTCTGTCAAATACCAGAAAAGAAGAATTTTTGAACTAATTTGGTATTTTTCATGGAAATGGACTAGTTATGAGTAAATGAATTAAATATGTGATGTGATATTGAAAATTTAAAAAATAGGATTTATGGCTTGGAAATCCTATATACGGTATACGCAGATTTTTGATGAGGGATTTAGTCATTGTTGACAAAATCTTATGGGTATGGCATTTTAGAATGATAAAAATGCATTAATTAGTAAAGTGTAAACAATTAAAATAAATTGTTTATAAGTTTAAGAAATGATTAAGATATTATTAAAAAGATTAATAATATTAGATTATGATATTATTGAATGCTTGATATCATTTAGATTAAAGTGTTATTAAATTATTGATTTAAAATATTATTTAGTGATTAATAATATTAGTAAGTGAATTTAATGTTATTAAATAATTAATAATATTAAATGGAGTTTAAAAGAGGAATTACGTTATTATTTGGACTTTCAGTAGGCCATATTTAATGTGTAGTATGGTGATTATTTTGGAAGATCGTGATCTAGATGATAATATGAACACTTTGCGATCTCTGAATTAGGGATCCACGTGTATGAAGAGAAATAATTGAGTTAAATCATTAGATTAAATCCTGATATGGATAATCAATAATGGACTTACAAATGAAGGTTAAGAGAGAGAAAATAAAGTAGAGTCTTAATAAAAGTTTAAACGTTGAGTCAAGCTTTGACTAATATGTGTTGTCGATCTCGCATACTGTGTAGGTTGTACAAGGAATGTGAAGCGATAACGTAAGCTGGTTTGTAGTCCAGGCAAGTTTTTCAGATATTGTTGCTATATGTATAACTGTTGTGTGTGCACTTGAAGCATGTGAGAATTTGAATTAAATATGCTTTTGTGAAATCATATGATGTGTGTTGATTCTATATGATAGAAAGCCTGAGTTAATTAAATAAGTTGAACTGTATGCCATGTATTCATTCTAATGCATGATCAGTATGTTGCATAAATAAATGCAAAGCATGAGAAGTATGATGCATTCATATAATATAATGCATGAAGTATGAGAAGCATGTATAAACATGAACTGTGTGTTATGTGCTATCTATTAGACTTGCTGAGCCGTTGTAATATTCCGAACTTCCGAGATAGTTGTAATCCGAATTTATAGGCATAAATAAATATTATATTACATCTAATATGTGTTATGGAATTTTCATGTGTGTTTATTTTTGTGTTTCGTTTCAAGAATCAAACTTAAACAATTATTAGAAAAATAAAAGTAAAATTTTTGAAAACCTAAAACTAGGGTTTGGAGAAAACCTAAACCCTAATTTTAGAAACCCTAAGGGTTGAACCCTAAGGTTCAAACCCTAAACCCTAGAAAGTACTATTCACAAATACGCGTATAAATACGAAAATTATACGGATAGAATACGAAAATAATACGATAATAATACGAAAATTATACGGTATAAATACGAAAAAGTCAACTGTGAATAGTAAAAGTCAAGTATACTACATGTATACTTGATTAAGATTAAGGTTAATTAAAATTAAGATTAACCTAATAAGTTTAGTTGGTGAATTAAGAAACTAATCAACCAATCAAGTGGCTAGCTTTAGTAGAGAATTAACCAATGTTGAGTTAGTTGTTAACTCTAGTTAGTAGTTAAAGTTAAAGCCTAAGTCAAGCCAAAGTCAAGCCAAACTTGGAGCCAAAGTTAAGCCAAACTTGGAGCCAAAGTTGGAGCCAAACTTGGAGCCAAAGTTAAAGCCAAGCCAAACTTGGAGCCAAAGTTTGGTTGTCTTAATGACCAAAATACCCTAGCTTTGCATGGCCTATAAATAGCAAGCATTGTGCACTTGTTTCATCATCCATTTTCAAGACAAAATCAAGAGCAAAAATCACTCTCTATATCTATTATTCATAGTTATATTTCAAGTATTGGAAATTGCAAAGAAATAGTTAAAGCTTGCAATCACAAAAGGTACGATCCTTAGTCGTTGTTATGTTTAATTTTTCTTTCAATTTATAGTCGATAAAACTCAAGAACGCGAGTCGTAGCCATGTACGATTGTCGTTCTCCGTGTTCTTCACGTGTTCTTGAGATTTTCTTCATTTTATAGTTGTTATAATGTTCAATTTTCTTTTATTGACAAGCTCAAGAACATAAGTCGTAGCCATGTACGATTTTTCGTTCTCCGTGTTCCTTATGACTTGAGCAAGTCGTTGTTATGTCGAATTTCAATTCATAGTTTAAAGCTCAATGAACATACGTAGTGGTCATGTACGGTTTATCCGTTCTCCGCGTTTTCGTATGTTCTTGAGCATTTTTATAAATTGTTTTAATCAATTATGCAAGCCGTTATAATGACCAAATTTTGTCAATTATAAAGTGTCATAATCACTTATGTAAGCAGTTATAATGCTCAAATTATTTCAAGTAAGAAAACCAAAAGCTCAAGAACATAGTCGTTACCATGTACGGTTTTTTCGTTCTTCGTGTTCTTCGTGTGTTCTTGAGCAAAAGTCATAAATCTCTATATATGAAGGTTTATGATTTTCTTATTTTATGTTATAAAGTGTTATTGATTGTTAGAACATGTTATCTTAGCAAATTAAAGCTTAAGGTATCATGTTTTATCAATTCAGTCAAAGACGTTTTGAAACAGTTTCTGGCAGTCCCCTTTTTGTCAAACACTGTGTAAATCAGTAAGGAATTTCGAACTTTGGTCTAAACATAAATTGTAGAGACGGAAGTTACGAACGCGTGGAATTTTGAACGACTCAAAAATGTTTTAAAACGAAAAAGTTATGGCCGTTTAACTGAGCCGGGGTCTGACAGCCAATGTTGCTGTCCACTTTTTATAAAGTCACTTAAAAATGAGTTTTTGAGTTTGAGAATTTTCCAATTAAAACCACCTATGGAAATAGTCTAAACAAGTTATAAAAACATTTATTAAGAAGTAAAATTCGATAAACTAATATTCGAGTATGCGTAAACAAATTATGTAGGCATTTAACGCTTTACCGGGAAAACCCTAAATTGCTTCAAGGCAAGTTTTCTATCCTTAACCTTTGTTTACTTTCTCTTGATGTGATTTATACATTTTTTTGAAGCAACGTGTTATAAATCTTTGATATGTGAGTTATTGCTTCTTGTTTCGGCATAACTTGAAAAATGAAATGCTTATTCGCGATATATTTCGAATCATGCTTTATTTTATCAAACCAAGTTGTCTTGGGGCGATCCTGTCATGTGAAGTAAACTGAGATGAACGAATATGTACCACTGTTCATGATTAGTCCAGTGTAGTGTATGTTATGCATAACATAGGATGTCGTTAGGTTGATCCCCTTTCTATATCCACTGTAAATGGTTCTAAGTCGAAAGACAAAGAACAGTTCTAGGTCTAACCACCACTCAGTCTTACTATGTTAAACATTTGTAATATCAATTGTTGTACCATAAATCTTTAAAATCCATATCAGTGTGAGTTCACTTATATGCTATGTGTTAGACTTGCTGAGCTTTTGTATGCTCACCCTTGCAAATAAACCTAAATTGCAGACATACCCGAAAGTTCCGGTTCTAAGAAGAAGAAAGGAAAGAAGAAATGCATAGATTAGTTTACATGCTTTATTAAATTGCTTGTCTTTTTGTTTTAAAGTCTTGATGACTTATGTAATATGAACAAGCAAACCGTGTAACCAACTCTATATTAATATATACCAAGTTTCATCACATATTCTTGTTATGTCTTTACTTTGATTAAACTTAGAATTGTTAAAACTTAACATAGTATTGATAATGATCTATTTATCTGGATGAGGATCGGTAAATAACTTGTGAGTGCTGTACATCCGAGACAGGACTAAGCGATGTTGACTGGTCAAATCCATCGTTAAGGTTCCTCGGACCCAGGTATAACTCGTTATTACTATTCTGAATGTCAGATAAATAGGATTATTGATATGAAGAGATATCACTATAACCAAATATGTTTCGAGTGAAGGTTTTAACTAGTTGGGTAATGTTCTGTACGGAAAGAGAATTTTGCACCGGACAAAGATACAACCATTTGTCACGGATAAAGATGCAAACATTTATCACGGGTGAAGATACAAACATTCACCGCGAGATTCTCTGTTCCCAAGAGCCGTCCTAATGATTTAATGCCGTGGATATTGGAATATGTAAAGTTATAGAATATCTAAATCTTAAGGATAAAATGTCATAATTGGGTATTAAGTCTCTTGTATCGATTACAAGGGCTTGATATAAAATAATGAAAGATCTTTGGGAATTAAGATGAGAACTTTGTTTATGAATAAAGGAAATCATCCATAAACCTAATGATTTAGCATTTATAGTGAGCGCCAAGTTAGCTATAGTAAGTATAGTGATTTGGGGGCGTCACAGGTTGGTATCAAAGCTGTAGATTATAGCTCTAAGGTAACGAGTATCTTAGGATATAATCTGATGGAAGTAGGACTAAATGGACTTGTGAAAAGTCTATAGATAATTAAAAGACAAATAAAACTTAAACATAAAATGTTATAAGACAATACGTAAATATATATATATATATATATATATATATATATATATATATATATATATATATATATAAAATGTTACTTGAAAGAAATATACTAATTAAAACTAAATTCTTGTGTAGGATGGCTGCTATTCCAAGTTGGGAAGAGATAATGCAAGCGAACGCACATCCTGTGGTCCTCGAAAGTGATCCTGAGGAGGATCCAATTGAAGATCCAGTAATAGATCATGCGGGTGATCACCCCGTGATCAACTTTGTGGACATGTCTGATGATGATGATTTTGATGAAATTCAACACGACATGGATATTTTAGACGCCGAGGATGGCGATCCAGAATCTGAGTTGGATGAAATCATTGAAGAAATGAATGAAGAAGAAGCGGAACAAGGGGCATTGTTGGACGCAGCTACTGAAAGAATTGAAACTCTTGAAATGATGTGGTTGGAGGAAGTTGAGAGAAACCATGCACAAGAGATTCAGTTAGCCATCAAAGAAGCCGAAATGCTCCAGCTGCAGGAAGCACTTGCCCATGAAAGGAATGAACGTCGCTATTCCTATTGGGAACTTCACAATGAGGTGGAAGATTTCCCCATAGCAAGGAATGAATCGGGCTACGAGATCAATCGATCTGTAGTTTCGAGTATGCTAAATAGGGCTTTTAAGAAAGTCAATTAAAAAAAAAAAAAAAAATATTGTAATATTTAAGTTATGCTTTATGTGTGTAATATTAGCATTCCCATTTTTATAAGGGATGTTAATAATAGTAAAGTGAAATTATTCACTCGGTTAATAATAGTTGTAATGTGTGGAAGTTTATAAATACAAATTTTGTTATCAAATATGATGTGTAAAATTTTCTTTATGCTTGCATATTTATACTTGTCTTTCTTTTATTTTAGAGAAATGGCACCACCAAACACAAGAGCAAGAGTGACAGCACATGCTAGTAATAGTAGTAGTGAAAGTGTTGAGCAAACACCTAGTGATAATCAGACCGCCGAAAATCCTATGCAACAATTTGTTAATATGTTAATGAGTGCCATAGTAAATCAAACAAATCCACCCCGAACACACACAACTACGTTTAAAGACTTTAAGAACGTAGGACCTCCCGAATTCCAGGGAACCACTGAACCAATCGATGCCCAAAATTGGGTTACCGAAATTGAAAAGGCTTTTGATATAGCTGAGGTTGGGGAAAACCAAAAGACAAAATTTGCTGCCTATCTGTTAAAAGGCGAAGCGAACTTTTGGTGGGAATCCAATAAATCAAGGGCGGGAGAAGGTGTAATCACTTGGGAAAAGTTTAAGAAATTATTTTTCGAGAACTTTTTTCCAAGTAGCATGAAAAATCGGATGGAAGTCCGGTTTTTAAATTTAACACAAGGGGACATGACAGTGCCCCAATATGCCACCAAGTTTAATGAACTCGCACGTTTCGCTACTCATCAAGTGGCGACAGAGGAACGTAAAGCGAGGAGGTTCGAAGAAGGGTTAAAACCCTGGATTTATGGCAAAGTTGCCGTATTACAGCTAGAGAATTTCTCTCAGCTTCTAGAGAAAGCCATCATTGCCGAAGGCGGCACTGATGCCTTTAATAAATATAAAAAGGAAAAAGAAAATAAAAAGAATCATGAGGGGGGGTCTAGTAAAGGAAGTAATGGTGGGGGGAATAACAAAAGAAAATTTAATGGTGGGGGAAATACACAGAAAGAGGGAGATAACAAAAAGAAAATAGAACCCTGTAAGACATGTGGCAAAGGCCATATAGGAGTATGTCTTAAAGGGAAAAATATTTGTTACAACTGTAAACAAGAGGGGCATTTAGCCACCACCTGCCCAAACCCAAAGAAGGACACCTGCTTCAACTGTGGAGCAACGGGACATCAAGCCAAGATGTGCCCTAAGAAAGGAGGAGAAGCGGGAGGGAGCAAGGCGAGTAACGTCGCCCCGACAACTACACCTGGAGGCCCGGGCCGTCCAACGGCAAGGACTTTCAACATGTCAGTGAGAGATGCGGTAGCATCTCAAGATGTAGTGTCAGGTATCATTCCGATCAACTCCATAAATGCTTATGTGCTATTTGATTCGGGTGCTTCTTGCTCATTTGTTTCACATGAATTCGCTAAGAAATTTAACATGCCTAGTGAGAATTTAGACTTTCCCTTGAACATAGAAATTGCTAATAGAGAGATAATACCTGTTAATCACATCTTTAAGAAATGTTGCATAGCGATTAAGGGTCACGATTTAAAGGTGGATCTTATTCCCATTCAATTAGGGGAATTTGATGTAATTATAGGTATGGATTGGTTAACTAATCACAAAGCGGTGATTGATTGCCAAAAGAAGTGCGTCAACCTTCTGACCACGTCGAAGTCAAAGGTCGTTTTTAACGGGAATCAATTTCCAAGAAAATCTCGTTGTTTGTCAGCAATGCAAGCAAATGGATTACTTAAGAAGGGGTGTCAAGGCTATTTGGCCTATATCGTAGATACTCAACGAAAAGAGTTAGATATAGATCAAATACCAGTTGTAAGGGAATTCACGGACGTATTTCCCAATGACTTACCCGGTCTCCCACCTGATAGAGAGATCGAGTTTGTCATCGACTTAGCACCGGGAACTGCACCAGTTTCAAAGGCTCCGTACAGGATGGCACCTGTGGAGATGAAAGAGTTGATGGTTCAGCTACAAGAATTATTGGAAAAGAAGTACATTCAACCTAGTGTTTCTCCATGGGGAGCACCTGTGTTGTTTGTCAAAAAGAAGGATGGAACTTTAAGATTATGTGTCGACTATCGTGAATTGAATAAGTTGACCATAAAGAATAAGTATCCATTACCTAGGATAGACGACTTGTTTGATCAATTGAAGGGAGCTGAACACTTTTCTAAGATTGATCTACGGTCGGGGTACCATCAACTAAAGGTTAGAAAGGAAGATGTGCCGAAGACAGCATTTCGAACACGTTATGGACATTACGAATTTCTAGTGATGTCCTTTGGATTAACGAATGCACCGGCAGCATTCATGGACTTGATGAATAGGGTTTTTAGGTCTTGTTTAGATAAGTATGTTGTAGTGTTCATCGATGATATTCTTATATACTCGAAAACACTAGAAGAACATGCTGTACATTTAAGAAATGTACTAGAAACCTTACGGAGGGAACAACTCTATGCCAAATTTTCAAAATGTGAGTTCTGGCTAGAAAAGGTTCAGTTTTTGGGTCACGTGATTGACAAGAACGGAATAGCGGTGGATCCATCAAAGATAGAAGCAGTTATGAACTGGGAACAACCGAAGACCCCAACCGAAGTGAGAAGTTTCTTAGGTTTAGCGGGGTACTATAGACGTTTCATTAAAGATTTTTCAAAAATAGCAACCCCACTAACCAACTTAACAAGGAAGACGGTGAAGTATGTATGGACGGATAAGTGTGAAGAAAGCTTCCAAGAGCTAAAGAAGAGACTAAGCAAGGCGCCGGTATTATCATTACCTGATAATAGTGGAGGTCTTGTAGTCTATAGTGATGCCTCACATAAAGGATTAGGTTGCGTGTTGATGCAACATGGGAAGGTCATTGCTTATGCTTCGCGGCAATTGAAAGATTATGAGATAAGGTATCCTACTCACGATCTAGAATTAGCGGCGGTAGTATTTGCTTTAAAGATATGGAGGCATTACTTGTATGGGGAGAAGTGTGAAATTTATACTGATCACAAGAGTTTAAAGTATATTTTTACACAACGAGAGTTGAATATGAGGCAAAGACGATGGTTGGAATTGATTAAGGATTATGATTGTGAAATCCTATATCATCCAGGAAAAGCCAACGTAGTTGCAGATGCACTAAGCAGGAAGAATCAAGAGAAACTAAATATGTTAACAACTCAGGATGAGTTGCTCAAGGAATTTGCTAGACTCGACATTGAAGTGAGGGTTCCTTCCATCTCAACGAGAAAATTATTTGTAATGGAGGATCACTCAACTTTATTGGGAAAAATCAAGGAAATACAAGAAAAGGATGAAGAGTATGAGGAAATGAAAAATAAGATAACAAAGAATGTGAACAAAAGGTTCAAATTGGACAATGATGGAATCATAAGGTTTGAATCAAGGATATGGGTACCTTCGGTACAAGAGTTGAAGGAAGAAATTATGTCAGAAGCACATAGTACTAAGTTTTCAGTCCATCCAGGTAGCACCAAAATGTACAAAGACATAAGTCAACATTTCTGGTGGCCAAACATGAAGAGGGAGGTGGCTGAATTCGTTAGTAGGTGTTTGACATGCCAACGGGTAAAAGCAGAGCATCAAAGACCAAGCGGGTTGTTACAACCGTTGGAAATTCCAGAGTGGAAATGGGAGCATATTACAATGGATTTTGTAGTAGGACTTCCAACCACACAAAAGGGTCATGATGCAATTTGGGTGATAGTGGATCGACTAACCAAGTCTGCTCACTTTCTACCAATTAAAGTTAAGTTCACCCTAGATAGATTAGCCAAATTATATATTAAGGAGGTTATATCTAGGCATGGGGTTCCAGTTTCAATCGTGTCCGATCGAGACCCAAGGTTCACATCGAACTTTTGGAAAAGTCTTCAAGAACATCTAGGGACACAGTTGAGATTAAGTACGGCTTACCACCCACAAACAGATGGTCAAAGTGAAAGGACTATCCAAACTTTGGAGGATATGTTGAGAGCTTGTATGATGGATTTTGAAGGAAGCTGGGAAGATCACTTACCTCTGGTAGAATTCGCTTACAACAATAGTTATCACGCTAGTATAGGAATGCCACCATATGAAGCTCTATATGGAAGGAAGTGTAGAACACCGATGTGTTGGGACGAAGTCGGTGAACGAAAGATGTTAGGGCCAGAATTGGTTCAACAAACAGCGGAGGTAGTTCGAACAATTCAACTGAGGTTACGAGCTGCTCAAGAAAGACAGAAGAAATATGCCGATCTACATCGACAAAAGAGAGACTTTGAAGTCGGTAGTCATGTTTTCTTGAAGGTATCTCCCTGGAAAGGGAAGATTCGTTTTGGAAAGAAAGGAAAATTGAGTCCAAGGTTTATAGGACCATTCGAGATATTACGAAGAATAGGTGAGGTAGCTTATGAAGTAGCCTTACCTCCAGAACTGGAACATATACATAATGTATTTCATGTTTCAGTATTGCGTCCCTATAAACCCGACTACAAACACGTAATTAATTACGAACCAATCCAGATTGAGAAGGATCTCAGCTATGAAGAGATTCCTATTCAAATCGTTGATAGGAAGGAACAAGTCTTGCGAAACAAGGTCATACCTTCAGTCAAGGTCATATGGAGAAATCAATCCATGGAAGAAGCAACGTGGGAATTAGAGGATAAAATGAAGATAGAATACCCACATTTGTTTTCTTAATTGTATAAGTTAATTTCGGGGACGAAATTCTTTTAAGGAGGGGTGAATGTAATATTCCGAACTTCCGAGATAGTTGTAATCCGAATTTATAGGCATAAATAAATATTATATTACATCTAATATGTGTTATGGAATTTTCATGTGTGTTTATTTTTGTGTTTCGTTTCAAGAATCAAACTTAAACAATTATTAGAAAAATAAAAGTAAAATTTTTGAAAACCTAAAACTAGGGTTTGGAGAAAACCTAAACCCTAATTTTAGAAACCCTAAGGGTTGAACCCTAAGGTTCAAACCCTAAACCCTAGAAAGTACTATTCACAAATACGCGTATAAATACGAAAATTATACGGATAGAATACGAAAATAATACGATAATAATACGAAAATTATACGGTATAAATACGAAAAAGTCAACTGTGAATAGTAAAAGTCAAGTATACTACATGTATACTTGATTAAGATTAAGGTTAATTAAAATTAAGATTAACCTAATAAGTTTAGTTGGTGAATTAAGAAACTAATCAACCAATCAAGTGGCTAGCTTTAGTAGAGAATTAACCAATGTTGAGTTAGTTGTTAACTCTAGTTAGTAGTTAAAGTTAAAGCCTAAGTCAAGCCAAAGTCAAGCCAAACTTGGAGCCAAAGTTAAGCCAAACTTGGAGCCAAAGTTGGAGCCAAACTTGGAGCCAAAGTTAAAGCCAAGCCAAACTTGGAGCCAAAGTTTGGTTGTCTTAATGACCAAAATACCCTAGCTTTGCATGGCCTATAAATAGCAAGCATTGTGCACTTGTTTCATCATCCATTTTCAAGACAAAATCAAGAGCAAAAATCACTCTCTATATCTATTATTCATAGTTATATTTCAAGTATTGGAAATTGCAAAGAAATAGTTAAAGCTTGCAATCACAAAAGGTACGATCCTTAGTCGTTGTTATGTTTAATTTTTCTTTCAATTTATAGTCGATAAAACTCAAGAACGCGAGTCGTAGCCATGTACGATTGTCGTTCTCCGTGTTCTTCACGTGTTCTTGAGATTTTCTTCATTTTATAGTTGTTATAATGTTCAATTTTCTTTTATTGACAAGCTCAAGAACATAAGTCGTAGCCATGTACGATTTTTCGTTCTCCGTGTTCCTTATGACTTGAGCAAGTCGTTGTTATGTCGAATTTCAATTCATAGTTTAAAGCTCAATGAACATACGTAGTGGTCATGTACGGTTTATCCGTTCTCCGCGTTTTCGTATGTTCTTGAGCATTTTTATAAATTGTTTTAATCAATTATGCAAGCCGTTATAATGACCAAATTTTGTCAATTATAAAGTGTCATAATCACTTATGTAAGCAGTTATAATGCTCAAATTATTTCAAGTAAGAAAACCAAAAGCTCAAGAACATAGTCGTTACCATGTACGGTTTTTTTCGTTCTTCGTGTTCTTCGTGTGTTCTTGAGCAAAAGTCATAAATCTCTATATATGAAGGTTTATGATTTTCTTATTTTATGTTATAAAGTGTTATTGATTGTTAGAACATGTTATCTTAGCAAATTAAAGCTTAAGGTATCATGTTTTATCAATTCAGTCAAAGACGTTTTGAAACAGTTTCTGGCAGTCCCCTTTTTGTCAAAAACTGTGTAAATCAGTAAGGAATTTCGAACTTTGGTCTAAACATAAATTGTAGAGACGGAAGTTACGAACGCGTGGAATTTTGAACGACTCAAAAATGTTTTAAAACGAAAAAGTTATGGCCGTTTAACTGAGCCGGGGTCTGACAGCCAATGTTGCTGTCCACTTTTTATAAAGTCACTTAAAAATGAGTTTTTGAGTTTGAGAATTTTCCAATTAAAACCACCTATGGAAATAGTCTAAACAAGTTATAAAAACATTTATTAAGAAGTAAAATTCGATAAACTAATATTCGAGTATGCGTAAACAAATTATGTAGGCATTTAACGCTTTACCGGGAAAACCCTAAATTGCTTCAAGGCAAGTTTTCTATCCTTAACCTTTGTTTACTTTCTCTTGATGTGATTTATACATTTTTTTGAAGCAACGTGTTATAAATCTTTGATATGTGAGTTATTGCTTCTTGTTTCGGCATAACTTGAAAAATGAAATGCTTATTCGCGATATATTTCGAATCATGCTTTATTTTATCAAACCAAGTTGTCTTGGGGCGATCCTGTCATGTGAAGTAAACTGAGATGAACGAATATGTACCACTGTTCATGATTAGTCCAGTGTAGTGTATGTTATGCATAACATAGGATGTCGTTAGGTTGATCCCCTTTCTATATCCACTGTAAATGGTTCTAAGTCGAAAGACAAAGAACAGTTCTAGGTCTAACCACCACTCAGTCTTACTATGTTAAACATTTGTAATATCAATTGTTGTACCATAAATCTTTAAAATCCATATCAGTGTGAGTTCACTTATATGCTATGTGTTAGACTTGCTGAGCTTTTGTATGCTCACCCTTGCAAATAAACCTAAATTGCAGACATACCCGAAAGTTCCGGTTCTAAGAAGAAGAAAGGAAAGAAGAAATGCATAGATTAGTTTACATGCTTTATTAAATTGCTTGTCTTTTTGTTTTAAAGTCTTGATGACTTATGTAATATGAACAAGCAAACCGTGTAACCAACTCTATATTAATATATACCAAGTTTCATCACATATTCTTGTTATGTCTTTACTTTGATTAAACTTAGAATTGTTAAAACTTAACATAGTATTGATAATGATCTATTTATCTGGATGAGGATCGGTAAATAACTTGTGAGTGCTGTACATCCGAGACAGGACTAAGCGATGTTGACTGGTCAAATCCATCGTTAAGGTTCCTCGGACCCAGGTATAACTCGTTATTACTATTCTGAATGTCAGATAAATAGGATTATTGATATGAAGAGATATCACTATAACCAAATATGTTTCGAGTGAGGGTTTTAACTAGTTGGGTAATGTTCTGTACGGAAAGAGAATTTTGCACCGGACAAAGATACAACCATTTGTCACGGATAAAGATGCAAACATTTATCACGGGTGAAGATACAAACATTCACCGCGAGATTCTCTGTTCCCAAGAGCCGTCCTAATGATTTAATGCCGTGGATATTGGAATATGTAAAGTTATAGAATATCTAAATCTTAAGGATAAAATGTCATAATTGGGTATTAAGTCTCTTGTATCGATTACAAGGGCTTGATATAAAATAATGAAAGATCTTTGGGAATTAAGATGAGAACTTTGTTTATGAATAAAGGAAATCATCCATAAACCTAATGATTTAGCATTTATAGTGAGCGCCAAGTTAGCTATAGTAAGTATAGTGATTTGGGGGCGTCACAGCCGTCGTGCTCACTCTTGCTTAAACAACATTTTTCAGTTGAAGCTCGAGAAATTTAGACGATGTCAATAAAGACAAAGATTGAGACGAGAATGTCAGACATGTGCGAATGGTATTAGACATGGTAATGAAATCTTTGCGTAGCGAGAGTTAGATGCTTTTGCGATAAACTTGTTAAGGTAGTTTGTCTGTATAAATCAAAGTTAGAAAACTTGAATAGTTAGTATAACTTGCGTTTTGGAGCAGATGAGTGATATATTATCATACCCAGTTGTACAAAGGAAGATTTGTATTAATATACAAAAATTTAAATAGGGTATTTAGTGAGTTTATTGTACTCATATTTTTGTAACAGACTAGATCATATTATATTCGGTCTGAGATGTCATTAAGTAAAGATTTCGATTCTGAGACAGGATCATGATATAGTCTTGAATAAACTCTGTTTTAAATAACTACTGTATAGTTGTAGATTGTGAATGAGATTGTAATAGTTTTAAAATAAACTAGTTTCATCAATGATATTATTGAGGTATACTGTGGATTAAAGTACAAGGTTGTACGTTTAATGAGCGGGATCCGGCGTGGACGGCACGCGGATTTTCGGGTTGTTACAATATGTTTATTTATTTTCTTCATTAGTATTAAATGTTGTTTAGCAGTGATTGTTTATATTATTATGTGAGCACTAAATTCGAGGCGGTGGTACCTGAATTTGGGGGTGTCACACAAATACTCGACAGGAAGGAGCAAACGTTAAGAAATAAGGTCATACATTATATAAAAGTTCTTTGGAGAAATCATACAGTTGAAAAAGCTACGTGAGAGCTCGAAGAAAAGATAAGAGTGAATTATCCGCATCTTTTTGAGTGACCTTATGTTGTAATTCCGAGGACGAAATTCTTATAAGAGGGGGAGAATGTAAGGACCAAGAATTTTGAATTACCTTATAAATAAAATTGAAAAATTAAATTCTAATTAAATGAGTTATTGTGTGATTTAATTTAAGCCTTTATGTGGCAATTTGATTGTTGATTATTCGGTTAATTTTAGTAAAGGAAGTATGATTAATGAATTTATTAAATTAACGGACCAACCCTAAGATTATTTTGTGAGGAAACCTAATTACATATTCAATTAATATTGAATATGGCAAGTCTAATTGGATTATGTAAATTAAATTAAATTTGATTGTTAAATTGTTCCTTAATTATCTAAACAAGCCCAATCAATTAATTAAGTGATGGACTTGTGAAAATTGCTATGTGACTTAGTAATTATGTTTTGCTAGCCCAATGTACTAATTAATTGGAAATTGAGTGCATTAAATTACTAGCCCATTGTTAGTGAATTAATCTAGTGATCTAGTGGCCCAAATAAATTAATTGCTAGCCCAAACTTTGACCCATTAGTGAATTGGCTTCTAGAAGGTTAATTATTTAAATTGCATGATAAAAATAATTCTAAAATGATACCAAAAAGGGGCATGGCTGGTGGTGGAGTGTGGGAGAGCTCCATGGACTTCAAATTTTATCAATTTTAATTGGTTGAGATAGTGTGTGGATTACTCAATCTTATTGTTAGCAATTTTGGAAAAACTTGATGTCCAATGTATACTTATATAGGTTATATGTATATATTTCTACTACTATAAATAGAAGTTAGTTCATTTGGTGGAAAGTTTAGAAAAAATTGCAGGTATTCTCTATATAGTGTGCTAGTGAGTTAACTAGGTGAGTTAAGGAAAAAAGAAGTAAGGTTGTGTAGTGAATCACCACCGAGTCAAGTGAATCATGTCATTTTTCAAGGTGGGTGTTCTTGGATGTCATCACAACTTATAACCTACTTTGAAAAGCAAAGAAAACAAGCCATCAAAACAAAAGATATAATATCTACCCTTAAACATTAGTTAGTTATTATGTTCTATATAAATTTTCTATGATAGAAAAGTTATTTACAAACTCTAAATGTTTAGATTCACAATGTTTTAGTAGATCAAGAGTTCCATGGGGTTTATAATGTGTATTTATGTGTGTTTATTATGAATCGTTTAGCAAAAAGCTTGAAAACAACTTTACCGAAAAAACGAAAAACATAACTGCCCGCTACCAAAGTTACTGTTCACGATCCATGAGTCGAATTCATGATCCGTCAACTCCAGGTGATAGATCCATAAGATATGAAGATTTTCCAAGCGGAACAACTAAAAATCAATTTAAAATGAGCAAGATATGAATTTTCTACCAAAATATCCCACTGATTTCGGGTCTGTGCATAACAGTTTGGTTTGAGGCCCTTTTCAGTGACCAAAACAAATCCAAATTTGTTTTCGATTTTTTATTAAAAAAAAACGACCGATCCGATTTTTTTTTAACTTGTGGGGTCCGGTTCGGATCTTTCTAGGCCGGTTGTCATGATAGTTCCAAAAAAATAAAATGTTTGTAATTTAAAAAAGAATATTATAAAATTTAGTTTAGATAAGTATGAAGTCATTAAGCATTTATTAAAATTAATGATTCATTAATACGTTACTAAATAATAAAAATAGTAGATAACTAATTATTATTTTGCTACTAAATAATAATTAAACTAATTATTTATTATTTAATTAATATTAAATAATAGGTAAGGATAATTAGTTGATTAAATTATTATTTAAGTAACATTAAATAATAATTAAGGTGTAATTAAGTTGTTAACTAATTATTTAAGTTAAATAACAAGTAAGTATAATTAATTAACTAATTATTATTTAATTAACATTAAATAATAACTAAAGTTAATAAACTAATTATTTATTATTTAATTAAGATTAAATAATAAGTAAGGATAATTAATTAATTGATTATTATTTAATTAACATTAAATAATAATTAAATATAATTAAAGTTAATAAACTAATTATTTATTATTTAATTAAGATTAAATAATAAGTAAGGATAATTAATTAATTAATTAATTAATTAACATTAAATAATAATTAAAGGAAATTAAAGCTAATAAACTAAATTATTTATGATTTAATTAAGATTTAATAATAAATAAGGATAATAAATAAATTAATTATTATTTAATTATTATTAAACAATAATTAAGATTAATACTTTAATTATTTATTATTTAATTAACTTTAAATAATAAATAAACATAATTAGTCATTATCTATTATATTGTTATATAATAAGTAAAGGTAATTAATTAATTAATTACCCTTTAACTAATATTAAATAGTAATTAAATGAAGATAGAGTTAATAAAATAAAAAGAATTTAATTAAACAATTATAATAAATTGTTTAAGGATTTAATAAGTGTTTAACACTTAAGAAAAATAATATTGATTAATTAAATCATTAACATAAGATCAATTAAGTGTCTTATATGATTAATGATAGTATATAAAATTATATGTGTTATGTGATTTATTATTTGCTAGATAAATAGCATAAGTAAGTGTTTAAAGTGCACGATTATATGCAGTACTAATTGATAGGCCAACTTTATTAAAGTTAGGTCTTTAAGAGAAGTTTAAATTAAGCGAATTAGACGTAAGTCGATAGACAGGGAAGTTCTTTAACCTTACTCAAATTTATATTGAGCAAGTTCCCTAACCTTACTCAGATTTTATATTGAGCAAGTGTAATATTCCGAACTTCCGAGATAGTTGTAATCCGAATTTATATGCATAAATAAATATTGTATTACATCTAATATGTGTTATGAAATTTTTATGTGTGTTTATTTTTGTGTTTCGTTTCAAGAATCCAACTTAAACAATTATTAGAAAAATAAAAGTAAAATTTTTAAAAACCTAGAACTAGGATTTGGAGAAAACCTAAACCCTAATTTTAGAAACCCTAAGGAACCCTAAGATTCAAACCCTAAACCCTAGAAAGTACTATTCATAAATACGTGTATAAATACGAAAATTATACGGATAGAATACGAAAATAATACGATAATAATACAAAAATTATACGGTATAAATACGAAGAAGTCAACTGTGAATAGTAAAAGTAACTATACTACATGATTAAGATTAAGGTTGATTAAAATTAAGATTAACCTAATAAGTTTAATTGGTGAATTAAGAAACTAATCAACCAATCAAGTTGCTAGCTTTAGTAGAGAATTAACCAATGTTGAGTTAGTTATTAACTCTAGTTAGTAGTTAAAGTTAAAGCCTAAGCCAAGCCAAAGTCAAGCCAAACTTGGAGCCAAAGTCAAACCAAAGTTGGAGCCAAACTTGGAACCAAAGTTAAAGCCAAGCCAAACTTGGAGCCAAAGCTTGGTTGTCTTAATGACCATAATACCCTAGCTTTGCATGGCCTATAAATAGCAAGCATTGTGCACTTGTTTCATCATTCATTTTCAAAGCACAAAATCTAGTATGAAAACTATACATATATTGAGAGAGTTTTGTGAGTTACTACCTTGAAAATTGCAAAGAAATAGTTAAAGCTTGCAAATTCAAAATGTACAATCTCTAAAAGTTATTATGTTCGATTTTTCTTTCGTCTTTAATTTTCAAAAGCTCAAGAACACGAGTCGTAGCCATGTACGATTGTCGTTCTCCATGTTCTTCACGTGTTCCTGAGATTTTCTTCATTTTATAGTAGTTATTATGTTTAATTTTTTTTATTGACATGCTCAAGAACATAAGTCGTAGCCATGTACGATTTTTCATTCTCTGTGTTCCTTATGACTTGAGCAAGTCGTTGTTATGTCAATTTCATTTCACAGTATATAACTAAAGCTCAATGAACGCAAGTCGTAGCCATGTACGATTTTTCGTTCTCTGTGTTCTTCATGCGTTCTTGAGCAATAGTTATAAACTGTTAAAATCAAGTAAACAAGCCATTATAATGACTAAATTATTGCATATATAAATGTTATAATCACTTATACAAGCATTTATAATGCTCAAATTATTTCAAATATGAAATCCAAAAGTTCAAGGACATAAGTTGTTACCATGTACGATTTTTCCGTTCTTTGTGTTCTTCGTGTGTTCTTGAGCAAAAGTCATAAATCTCTATATAAGAAGGTTTATGATTTTATTATTTTATGTTATAAAGTGTTATTGATTGTTAGAATATGTTATCTTAGCAAATTAAAGCTTAAGGTATCATATTTTATCAATTCAGTCAATGAAATATTGAAACAGTTTCTGGCAGTCCCCTTACCGTCAAAATCTGTGTAAATCAGTAAGGAATTTCGAACCTTGGTCTGAACATAAATTGTAGAGACGGAAGTTATGAACGCGTGAAATTTTGAATGACTCAAAAATGTTTTAAAACGAAGAAGTTCTGGCCGTTTAACTGAGCCAGGGTCTAACAGCCAATGTTGTTGTCCATTTTTTATAAAGTCACTTAAAAATGAGTTTTTGAGTTTGAGAATTTTCCAACTAAAACCACCTATGGAAATAGTCTAAACAAGTTATAAAAACATTTATTAAGAAGTAAAATTCGATAAACTAACATTCGAGTGCGTGTAAACAATTATGTAGGCATTTCACGCTTTACCGGGAAAACCCTAAATTGCTTCAAGGTAAGTTTTCTATCCTTAACCCTTGTTTACTTGTTTTCTATATGATTTATACCTTTTGTACAAACGTGTTATAGATCTTTGATATGAGAGTTATTGTTTCTTGTTTCGGCATAACTTGCAAAATGAAATGCTTATTCGTGATTTATTTCGAATCATGCTTTATTTTATCCAACCAAGTTGTCTTGGGGTGATCCTGACATGTGAAGTAAACTGAGATGAATGAATATGTACCACTGTTCATGATTAGTCCAGTGTAATGTATGTTATGCATAACATAGGATGTCGTTAGGTTGATCCCCTTTCTATATCCACTGTAAATGGTTCTAAGTCGAATGACCAAGAACAGTTCTAGGTCTAACCACCACTAAATTTTACTATGTTAAATCATTTGTAATATCAATTGTTGTGTCATGAATCCTTAAAATCCATATCGGTGTGAGTTCACTTATATGCTATGTGTTAGACTTGTTGAGCTTTTGTATGCTCACCCTTACAAATAAACCTAAATTGCAGACAAACCCGAGAGCTCTGGCTCTAAGAAGAAGAAAGGAAAGAAGAAATGCATAGACTAGTTTACATGCTTTATTAAATTGCTTGTCTTTTTGTTTTAAAGTCTTGATGACTTATGTAATATGAACATGAAAACCGTGTAACCGACTCTATATTAATATATATCAAGTTTCATCACATATTCTTATTACGTCTTTACTTTGGTTTAACTTAGAATTATTAAAACTTAACATAGTTTTGATAATGATCTATTTATCTGGATGAGAATCGGTAAATAACTTGTGAGTGTTGTATATCCGAGACAGGACTAAGCGATGTTGACTGGTTAAATCCATCGTTAAGGTTCCTCGGACCCAGGTATAACTCGTTATTACTATTCTGAATGTCAGATAAATAGGATTATTGATATGAAGAGATGTCGCTATAACCAAATATGTTTTGAGTGAGGGTTTTAACTAGTTGGGTAATGTTCTGTACGGAAAGAGAATTTTGCATCGGACAAAGATACAACCATTTGTCACGGATAAAGATGCAAACATTTATCACGGGTGAAGATACAAACATTCACCGCGATATTCTTTGTTTTCAAGAGCCGTCCTAATGATTTAATGTCGTGGATATTGGAACATGTGAAGTTATAGAATATCTAAATCTTAAGGATAAAATGTCATGATTGAGTATTAAGTCTCTTGTATCGATTACAAGGACTTGATATAAAATAATGAAAGATCTTTAGGAATTAAGATGTGAACTTTGTTTATGAATAAAGGAAATCATTTATAAACCTAATGATTTAGCATTTATAGTGAGCACCAAGTCATCTATAGTAAGTATAGTGATTTGGGGGCGTCACATCAAGTTCCTAAACTTTAATTGATATGTATCTTGTAAGTTATTTTAAACCTAGAATTATTTTATTGTTCAAGTTGGATTAATTATTGTTAATTATTCCATATCATATTAATTATTGTTATTTGCACAAATGTGCATTTGCAAGTCATATTCTTAATAAGAACTGTTTAAAGGAATAGGTTTATGCCAATTGTTCGGCTAGACATTGATTTAAAGTTGAGAAGTAGTCTAAGCCAATTGTTCGGCTAGACATTGAATTGAAATTGAGAAGTAGGTCTATGCCAATTGTTTTGGCTAGACAATGTATGTGTCAATCTATTGATTTGAATACTATTGAAGCTAGTCTAAACCATATTGTTGTGGTTTAATTATTGCAAGTTATTCCACATTAACATTAACATTGACATTCGCACATAGTGCATGTTGAATTCAAGTTCCATTATTGAACTGTGAAACATTTAAAGTTCTTTCATTTATGAACTGTTTAAGAAGAAGTCTAAGCCATTTCTTCGCCCAGACACGTTTAAAGTTATTTTGAAATCTATCCAAATCATAGTGGTACGAATTCTTAGATTGAGAAGCACAACACATAATGGGGAAGAACCTAAGTATCTGATAAATGATACAAATAAACTAAATGTTATGCATACACATGTTGGACACAAGGAGGAAAATGTAACATAAGAGGGTCAATCAAGTGACTGATTCCTCAAAGCAGAAGTTCACGGTCTTTTGACCATTCAACATTTAAATAATCAATTCCCACTCATTAAATTGTGCGTTGATTATATCAAATTCCTATTATCGAATCTTTCAATCATTATTCTTATTCATGGCATATTTAGTATTCATTTTAAACTTGCCGAGCAAGCTAGTTGCTCACCCCTGCTATGTCATGAAAATATTGCAGCTAAACCTGAAGGGTCGATTAAAGATAAAGGCAAAAGAAAAGCGAAATCGTAGTTAAAGCTACATAGCTGTTGCATGTTATATATTTTATTTATAATTAATATGATGTAACACAAACACTGTTATTCTTTTGTAGTTTGTGATGTATATTTGGTAAAGGTTGTAGACCTTGGGATTAGAAAACCATTGTAATAGACAACATATGTTTATGTATTTTTGTAACGCCCCCAAAATCCCCGCGCTTTCCACGCGGCGGACCTTGTGCGTTAACTTCGTACCTCTATCGACTTAACCAATGATCCCATAATCATATTGGTTGAATTAGTCTTATTTTAGACTATACATTAAAAATTTCTCTTAACTTTGTCCCTGGATCTTAACTTAATCTCAGTCTCATAAGTATACAAGTATCAACTTGTATTTCATCCGTATAAATGGATAAAACCATATATAACAGTTTAATTTTAACCTTAGGATTTAAATATTCTATATACGTCCACTTGTAACGGTCTCATTCGTACTACAAGTATCAATATACAAAGATATCTCTTCATATCAATAATCCTATTTATATGGTATTCAGAATAGTAATAACGAGTTATACCTGGGTCCGAGGAACCTTAACGATGGATTTGACCAGTCAACATCGCTTAGTTCTGTCTCAGATGTATAGCACTCACAAGTTATTTACCGATCCTCATCCAGATAAATAGATCATTATCAACATTGTTTTAATATTTAACAATTCTACATTATATCAAATTTAAAGACATAACAACATTCTGATGATAATAATTTATATCATTCATTCAATATTCGGTTACATGTTTGTTTGTTCGTATTACAACAGTCATTATGACTTATACAAATACAAGTAATAAACATGAAAACCTAATCTACGCTTCATCTTTACGTTCAAGATCTTCTTAACGTTCATCTTTAATCTGCAAATAAGGTTTTATTCGCAAGAATGAGCACGACGGCTCAGCAAGTCTAACATATTATCACATACACAGTTTATGCTTTCATATAAACTTTAACATGCTTTGACTGAACATACATCTCAGTTAATAATCATATTAATTTATGCTTTAACAATAAACATATTTTATACATACTCATATGCATCATCAAATATCAATTAACATTTAACAGTTAATCAATAACTAACACTTAATCATTTAATCACATAAGATCTTCATTCATGTACTTTCACATATAAACTATCACATAATAACATGAACAATCTTAGAACATACTAATAACACATAAAAGTTTAGAACTTGCCTCAAATTGAAACTAGGGTTTTCCGGCGGAGCGTTAAACCCTACACAGTCATTTAGTGCATAAGCGGTTAGATTCATCGTATTATATAACTTCATAAGTCTTATATTAACTTATTTAAACTATTTCAATAGGTGGAATTATTTGGAAAATTGGCTAACTCAAAAACTCATTTTTAAGCCAAATTTTCGGATTTGGGCAGATTGTTGGACTGCCAGACCCCGGCTCAGTTAAACGGTCATAACTTCTTCGTTTTAAAACATTTTTTAGTCGTTCAAAATTCCACGCGTTCGTAACTTCCGTCTCTACAACTTTCATTCAGAAAAAAGTTCGAGATTCCTGACAGATTTGTACAGATTTCGGCCTAAAGGTGACTGCTCTAAAACTGATTCATATTTCTGACCTCTTTTATAGTAACAGCCATAACTTCGTCATACGAAAACATTTTTGAGTGATTCTTGAGTCTAAATTGCTTAGAATTTCATGAGCTAAAACTTTAATTTAGGTTTCTAAGGCAGATTAAGACTTTAAATTTTCGGAAATTTGCAAAAATATTCTGCGACAATATTAAACTTAACTTTCTTTGATCCGATTGCTAAAACATGATACCTCAAGCATTAATTTGCTAAGATAACATGTTCTAACACTTCGTATCACTTCATAACATAAAAATAACAAAATCATAAACCTACTTATGTAAGATTCATGGCTTTTGCTCAAGAACACACGAAGAACACGAAGAACGGATAAAACCGTACATGGTAACGACTTATGTTCTTGAGCTTTTGGTTTTCGTACTTGAAATAATTTGAGCATTATAACTGCTTACATAAGTGATTAAAACACTTTATGATTGACAAAATTTGGTCATTATAACTACTTGTAAATTGAATTATAACAATTTATAAAAATGTTCAAGAACATACGAAGAACACGGAGAACGAATAAACCGTACATGGCTACGACATATGTTCATTGAGCTTTAAACTACGAATTGAAATTCGACATTATAACTACTACAAAATATAGAAAGGCTCAAGAACACGTGAAGAACACGGAGAACGACAATCGTACATGGCTACGACTCGCGTTCTTGAGCTTTTTGAAACTAAAAATTAAATAAACATAATAACAACTAACAATTTACCTCTCGAAGTGCAAGCTTTAACAATTTCTTTGCACTTCCTTCTTGTCTCACAAGAACTCTCTCTATAAAATCTGATTTTTGCTCTTGAACTATGGTGAGAATTAATGAAGACATGGCTTAGTATTTATAGGCAAGCAAAGTCTAGGGCATAAAGGTCATTAAGACAACCAAGCTTTGGCTCCAAGTTTGGCTTGGCTTTAACTTTGGCTCCAAGTTTGGCTCCGACTTTGGCTCCAAGTTTGGCTCCGACTTTGGCTCCAAGTTTGGCTTAACTTTGGCTTGGCTTAGGCTTTAACTTTAACTACTAACTAGAGTTAACAACTAACTCAACATTGGTTAATTCTCTACTAAAGTTAGCAACTTAATTGGTTGATTAGTTTCTTAATTCACCAATTAAATTTTATTAGGTTAATCTTAATTTTAATTAACCTTAATCTTAATCAAGTATACATGTAGCATAGTTGACTTTTACTATTCACAGTTGACTTTTTCGTATTTATACCGTATAATTTTCGTATTATTCTCGTATTATTTTCGTATTCTACCCGTATAATTTTCGTATTATACGCGTATATGTGAATAGTGATTAGGGTTAGGTTATAACCCTTAGGGTTTCTAGGTTTAGGGTTTAGGTTTTAACCTTTTCTAAGTTTAACCAAACCCTAGTTTAGGTTTTCTAAACCCTAGAATTAGGTTTTTAGGTTTTAACCTTTAAATAACTTTTCGATTTTAATAAGTGTTAAGGTTAATTACTTGAACCGAAACACGAATTCCTACACATAGATAAACTACATAACACATTTAAAGGTTAATACAAGCTTTATAAATCACATAACACATAGTTTAGGTTAAAAGTTTAACCTCTAATCGTAAACGAATCGTAGTTTCGAGTCGTTTTTTAATCTTTATTATAGCTCAATGTATTGTTGAGCAATCGTTTTTAGGCTTTTAAATTAACAACCTTTATCATATCTTGACAGATCACTTTTAAAATATTTGGGATATTACATTCAACCCAAGTTACAAGAATTTCGTCCTCGAAATTAACTTACAATTCACTTTACTCATTTAATATCATATTTATAAGTGCTATAAATATTCAGGATATTACATTCTCTCCTTCTTATCAGAATTTCGTCCTCGAAATTAACTTTACAATTACTTTAGTCATTTAATATCATATTTATAAGTGCTATAAATATTCAGGATATTACATTCTCTCATTCTTATCAGAATTTCGTCCTCGAAATTATAATATAATCATCTCCAATTTACTCTTCAATATGAATTTTCTAAATTCATCTTTTACTCACATTAAACTTCCAATACTTTGATTAGGTCTGAACAATGTTCACTTATCTCTACACATTTCCTTTTATCAAACTTGACGTTCAGTCTCACTCTTCCTTTATTTAGGATTCTTCGAACTTATACTGCTGTCAATCAAGACCTTGACCTTTTTTTAAATACTATGGATGCTAGATGACCCACAAGTTTAACAATCACTTGGATTGACAAACACTATTCTTGTGTAGCAATCAAATAAGATTGAGAACACTCATGACAGTACATTAGGTGATCAGCCTGTCGTACCATATTATCTCTTAAAGACGCAGTATGTTGCATCAACCGGAATCATATGTCCGTTTACTTATCATAACCAGAAATGTCTAGCCAAAACAATTGGCATTGACTCATATTTAAACCATTCAAACTTTTGAAAAGCAATTTTATGACTGTATACCGCACCTTGCAATGTGCGTTGATAACTCATCATGTATCATCTTCACACCAGGTTAAATGGGGTGTTGATGAATAAATCATTTTTTATCCTTCACATTAAATCCGCCTAGCCAAAACAATTAGCATAGACATAAGAATAACATAGCCAAAAAATTTCCATTTTTGAAAATCAATTTTTATGATTTTTATCACACCCACATCCCTATAACTGTGCATTGATGATCTTCGATCATAACCACAACATTTGACCATGTGTTCATGATAAAATTCATTAAATCTAACTCTATCTAGCTTGAAAAATTAGCATAGATGTAGTTAACAAAATTTTTCAGTTCAACTAGTGAACAATTCTTTTCAAAGGCACTCAAGTGCGAATATAACCATAAAGATCTAGCATAGCTAGAAGATTTTTGAAATACCCTCAATCCTCTATCTTTTTCATTATTCTCTAACCATAACACAAGTTTTGCAAATATATAGTAATATAGTAAACTGGTTGGTTGTTTTAACCACAAGAACAAATATATCAGTTCCCCTTCTTATCAACACGGGATTGAAAATGTCTCAGTTCATATCAGTCTGTTCCAATATTCTTACCGAAATGACATTCGTAGCCGTATCTCATAGTCGGTTCGACTGACATATCATAGCCCCCGCCCATACAAGGGTTCGTTCACTCAGTAACTAACATACAAATATCTTTTAAAACCATTAGTTTTGACGTAACAACTAATAACTAATCAATATACATATGAGTGAAGAATTAACTTCTCAGAATATATACAAAGAAGAGTTGACACAAGATTTTAATTTACTTATCAATATAGCAAACTGAGTTATTCCTCCACCCAAGAACTAATGAATCAGTTCCCCGTCTCATCAACACTATCCTCAAATGATATCATTCAGTGTGTAACCCGCTTTGAGAACACTGACCATGAATCATTCATACCAACAGTGTAGTTAGATCGGTTCTCTGAAGCATATTAAACTCTTTCCCATACAAGAGAGTCGTTCTACTCAGTTTTACTAATATGAGTTTTCAATTGCAATCTCTAATCGTTTTCTATAACTATCTTATGAATTCCCTGAATTCATTCATGTATCATTTACAACTCATTATAAGCTTAATTCTTACAATCTCCAAATAAAGTATCTCCAAATGAACTTCTCATTAACGTATCTCTATGAGTTTACTCATCTCTTATCTTAGGTATAATTACACATAATACCAAACATACCATTTCATTTTTATGAAACAGTTTCACACAAAAACCAATAAGATTATTTTATCTTATTGCTTGCTTTGAGAACTCTTTATGAGTCTATTTATCTTCAGATATTCTCGTAAAGAGTTTATCTTTATTCATTATATTACATTCACATAATAATTTTTATGTATTAAGATTTAATAAGATTTATGCGTATCTTTTAATTATATACGGACTCTTCACAAGTCCATTTTTTTTTTTAATCCATCAGATTATACTCCAAGGTACTTGTTACCTCGAAACTATAATCCACTGCCCTGATACCAACTGTAACGCCCCCAAAATCCCCGCGCTTTCCACGCGGCGGACCTTGTGCGTTAACTTCGTACCTCTATCGACTTAACCAATGATCCCATAATCATATTGGTTGAATTAGTCTTATTTTAGACTATACATTAAAAATTTCTCTTAACTTTGTCCCTGGATCTTAACTTAATCTCAGTCTCATAAGTATACAAGTATCAACTTGTATTTCATCCGTATAAATGGATAAAACCATATATAACAGTTTAATTTTAACCTTAGGATTTAAATATTCTATATACGTCCACTTGTAACGGTCTCATTCGTACTACAAGTATCAATATACAAAGATATCTCTTCATATCAATAATCCTATTTATATGGTATTCAGAATAGTAATAACGAGTTATACCTGGGTCCGAGGAACCTTAACGATGGATTTGACCAGTCAACATCGCTTAGTTCTGTCTCAGATGTATAGCACTCACAAGTTATTTACCGATCCTCATCCAGATAAATAGATCATTATCAACATTGTTTTAATATTTAACAATTCTACATTATATCAAATTTAAAGACATAACAACATTCTGATGATAATAATTTATATCATTCATTCAATATTCGGTTACATGTTTGTTTGTTCGTATTACAACAGTCATTATGACTTATACAAATACAAGTAATAAACATGAAAACCTAATCTACGCTTCATCTTTACGTTCAAGATCTTCTTAACGTTCATCTTTAATCTGCAAATAAGGTTTTATTCGCAAGAATGAGCACGACGGCTCAGCAAGTCTAACATATTATCACATACACAGTTTATGCTTTCATATAAACTTTAACATGCTTTGACTGAACATACATCTCAGTTAATAATCATATTAATTTATGCTTTAACAATAAACATATTTTATACATACTCATATGCATCATCAAATATCAATTAACATTTAACAGTTAATCAATAACTAACACTTAATCATTTAATCACATAAGATCTTCATTCATGTACTTTCACATATAAACTATCACATAATAACATGAACAATCTTAGAACATACTAATAACACATAAAAGTTTAGAACTTGCCTCAAATTGAAACTAGGGTTTTCCGGCGGAGCGTTAAACCCTACACAGTCATTTAGTGCATAAGCGGTTAGATTCATCGTATTATATAACTTCATAAGTCTTATATTAACTTATTTAAACTATTTCAATAGGTGGAATTATTTGGAAAATTGGCTAACTCAAAAACTCATTTTTAAGCCAAATTTTCGGATTTGGGCAGATTGTTGGACTGCCAGACCCCGGCTCAGTTAAACGGTCATAACTTCTTCGTTTTAAAACATTTTTTAGTCGTTCAAAATTCCACGCGTTCGTAACTTCCGTCTCTACAACTTTCATTCAGAAAAAAGTTCGAGATTCCTGACAGATTTGTACAGATTTCGGCCTAAAGGTGACTGCTCTAAAACTGATTCATATTTCTGACCTCTTTTATAGTAACAGCCATAACTTCGTCATACGAAAACATTTTTGAGTGATTCTTGAGTCTAAATTGCTTAGAATTTCATGAGCTAAAACTTTAATTTAGGTTTCTAAGGCAGATTAAGACTTTAAATTTTCGGAAATTTGCAAAAATATTCTGCGACAATATTAAACTTAACTTTCTTTGATCCGATTGCTAAAACATGATACCTCAAGCATTAATTTGCTAAGATAACATGTTCTAACACTTCGTATCACTTCATAACATAAAAATAACAAAATCATAAACCTACTTATGTAAGATTCATGGCTTTTGCTCAAGAACACACGAAGAACACGAAGAACGGATAAAACCGTACATGGTAACGACTTATGTTCTTGAGCTTTTGGTTTTCGTACTTGAAATAATTTGAGCATTATAACTGCTTACATAAGTGATTAAAACACTTTATGATTGACAAAATTTGGTCATTATAACTACTTGTAAATTGAATTATAACAATTTATAAAAATGTTCAAGAACATACGAAGAACACGGAGAACGAATAAACCGTACATGGCTACGACATATGTTCATTGAGCTTTAAACTACGAATTGAAATTCGACATTATAACTACTACAAAATATAGAAAGGCTCAAGAACACGTGAAGAACACGGAGAACGACAATCGTACATGGCTACGACTCGCGTTCTTGAGCTTTTTGAAACTAAAAATTAAATAAACATAATAACAACTAACAATTTACCTCTCGAAGTGCAAGCTTTAACAATTTCTTTGCACTTCCTTCTTGTCTCACAAGAACTCTCTCTATAAAATCTGATTTTTGCTCTTGAACTATGGTGAGAATTAATGAAGACATGGCTTAGTATTTATAGGCAAGCAAAGTCTAGGGCATAAAGGTCATTAAGACAACCAAGCTTTGGCTCCAAGTTTGGCTTGGCTTTAACTTTGGCTCCAAGTTTGGCTCCGACTTTGGCTCCAAGTTTGGCTTAACTTTGGCTTGGCTTAGGCTTTAACTTTAACTACTAACTAGAGTTAACAACTAACTCAACATTGGTTAATTCTCTACTAAAGTTAGCAACTTAATTGGTTGATTAGTTTCTTAATTCACCAATTAAATTTTATTAGGTTAATCTTAATTTTAATTAACCTTAATCTTAATCAAGTATACATGTAGCATAGTTGACTTTTACTATTCACAGTTGACTTTTTCGTATTTATACCGTATAATTTTCGTATTATTCTCGTATTATTTTCGTATTCTACCCGTATAATTTTCGTATTATACGCGTATATGTGAATAGTGATTAGGGTTAGGTTATAACCCTTAGGGTTTCTAGGTTTAGGGTTTAGGTTTTAACCTTTTCTAAGTTTAACCAAACCCTAGTTTAGGTTTTCTAAACCCTAGAATTAGGTTTTTAGGTTTTAACCTTTAAATAACTTTTCGATTTTAATAAGTGTTAAGGTTAATTACTTGAACCGAAACACGAATTCCTACACATAGATAAACTACATAACACATTTAAAGGTTAATACAAGCTTTATAAATCACATAACACATAGTTTAGGTTAAAAGTTTAACCTCTAATCGTAAACGAATCGTAGTTTCGAGTCGTTTTTTAATATTTATTATAGCTCAATGTATTGTTGAGCAATCGTTTTTAGGCTTTTAAATTAACAACCTTTATCATATCTTGACAGATCACTTTTAAAATATTTGGGATATTACATTCAACCCAAGTTACAAGAATTTCGTCCTCGAAATTAACTTACAATTCACTTTACTCATTTAATATCATATTTATAAGTGCTATAAATATTCAGGATATTACAATTTTTCACATAGGTATTAAATGTTGTTTAGCAGTGATTATTTTTATTATTGCCTGAGCACCAAATTCGAGGTAGTGGTACCTGAATTTGGAGGTGTCACAGGAATACTTTGGTTCATCCTTAATTGAGTTGACTTGTTAAATTGTTAATTTAATAGGTTGATCAATGTAAAGGTGATGATAGAATTAATCTGTTGAAAAAAGTGTAAAAGAATCAAATTTTTTGAGCAAAAGTAAGTAATTAAGCTATTTTAAGTAAACCATTTTGAATTAGGAAAAAATAGTTTATGGAGCTTCTGTGATGGGAAAGAAGTTACATGGAGCTTCCTTTTAGAGAATTTCTGCAGCTCCTCAAAATTTTAGAGAAATCTCTAAATGGAAATTGTAGGCCCTACTGTTCAGAAAGATTCTTAGATATTTTGTCACGTATGTCTCAAGTACTATCTAGTTTGGGACGTGACATTTGAGTCGACCCTAGTAATACACTGATACAAGTTTGTAACAAGAAGGATTGAAAGCCTTTTTTGATTTTTTGGTGGTATATTTTTGCAGTGGTAGAATTTAAAATTGTATTAAAATAATAAAAAATTCAAACAAATTTTCAATTTAATTGATTGAGCACATCTTTTACAAGTTCGGGATCACATTTCATTCGAATAGGAAGCCAACCTTCTCTTTCCAATTTATTTTTTCGATAATGGAATCTTGTAATTTTTGGAACGTTGAGCTTTTATGGTCTCAATCATGCGTTATTGCAAGCTCAAAAATATATGATTGGACTTTATAGTCAAGAGTGTTTCAAATGATCTATTAACAATGCCAATTAATTCAACTATAGTTTTTGAAGGCTTTTGATACTGCAATGATTGAATAGCACGAAAAAATCCAAGACCCAAAATATTCATATCTGAAGAATTCCAGGGACGACACATCAGACGAATATCAAAGCCATCTTTTGATGCAGCTTCACGAAATTCTTCGTCGTTGGACCTAATATTTCTTCTTGCATTGCCTTGTTAAATGGGTTTTCTGGAATGTTCACTCGGCCACTTAGGCCACTTAACTCGAATGGCTGGAAGTAGTTTTTCAATCAAGAACGATCTTACCGTGTTTTTCCTAACTGAGTTAATTGTCTCTCTACTGTTCTAGCAATCGGATTTACGTTACACCTTTTAGCTGGCTCCCTAGTGATGAAAGGAATAACATAGTCTGACTACTCTTAAGTTCAGGCATTGCTCGAACTTGATTCATATTCATATTGCCTTTTTAGCATTTGTGGAGAAAATCTGATCATTTTAGGTAGTTTTCCCTATAGGGAGTTTGTTTGCAGCCGTTGTCCCCATTTCTACTAGAGGGGGAGATTTGTTAATCAAGCCTGCCATTTGAAGCCTGCATGGCACTAGAAGTAAATTTATTAGTCAACATAGTCTGACAACACTTTTATTTCCCATGCACTTCTATTTAGGTTTTATACATGTACTGGCAGGGACGAAGCTACGTTATGACTGGAGGGGGCCACGCCCCCCCCCCCCCCCCCCCAAGGTTCTGTTCTGATGTGGGTTTAGTTGAGAATCAGAGATCGAGAAATACACAGCTGCTGCTCCACAAAAGCTAGCACAATATTACTACACTACAACTGCCAAATAAATGCTTAAAATATGTAGTACTACTGCAGTCTACTTTATTGTTTGATTAATAGGCTACTGAATGATTCGTTTTGGGGAATGTATATGAATATAAATATTTACTAGTAGGCTAGTAGCTACGACACTACATTATTTTGGGATTTCTCTACCATCTACATGGTTATCTCCCATTTTTATAGCCTGTGGCATCAAATAAAATATTTGAATGGGATAAACCAAAATACGATACCCTTATAATTCAAATAGAAACAAAGGGATATTACTCACGTTTTACAAAAATAAATTTATTTTAAAAATATTTAAATATTAAAGATATAGCAGTATCTCTTTATGTTTATTTCTAAAATTAATATTACTTTATTAATAATGGCATGATAATATAATTAAAATGACAAATTTAAGAATATTATATTATTAATATGAAAACAATTAAATTATTTTGACACATCATTGCTTATCTCTGAGTCTAATGTTCAAACATCTCTGCTTACCAATGATTTGAAAGAATGACAGGTGCAATATTGACGAAGTTTTGATTTGTTCTAAAAGACTTTTTCTTGCTATGTTTTGTTGTCTATTAGACCAAGTCAACAGATAAGGCTCAAGTGGATCATAACAACTACCTAACAAGTGATATATATCTCATGTATTTGAATTACTATCAAGCTTATCTAGAAGCTTATCATGTATACTTGTTAGCATCTATATCTATAAAGTCTCATGTATCAGTAGTGAAACAGTATAGAATTAAAATCATTCTTAGATTTAACATGGTATCAGAGCCAAATAGAAAACTTCTCCCACCTCCGTCTCCCTCTGCATCCACTTGATATCCCATAGTTCCCTTACTCATCCGTCACTTTCTTCTTTATACTTGCTGCACTTTTCACTCAAATGGCTACTAATTCCTCATCAGTAACGTCATCTGCTCCTACTGTGACTCTTTCTTCTTCTTCTCAATCTCACCATCATGTATCTATTAAACTTCGTGACGGTAACTATCTTCTTTGGCGAACTCAAATTCTTCCTTTTTTAAAGGGTACAAAATTATTCAAATACGTTGATGGTACTTTTCCTTGTCCCTCTTCTACTATATCTGTTGATGATAAGTCTATCACCAACCCAGCACATCAAGAATGGCTTGACCAAGACAATTTAATCTCCAGTCTACTGATCTCATCCCTTCATGAAAGTGTCATTCCTATAATTGTCGGTTTAGAATCTTCTGCCGAAATTTGGACCACGCTGGAAGATGCTTTTGCTTCACCTTCCCAATCCCGTCTTTTTCATCTGAACAAAGAACTCAACAAACCACAAACCCATGATGAACCGGTACTTACGTATCTCAATCGTCTAAAATCTGCCATGGACGAACTTAAAGCCATTGGTCATCCTATCTCTCTTACTGATTTTAATGCCAGAATCTTCAATGGCTTGAACTCCACATTTGATCCGCTGGTAGCTACATTGTCCGCCAAGAATGAACCAACCTCTTTTTCAACTCTTCGCAGCCTCTGCACCGATCTAGAATATCGCAAAAATTCCACCATTGTCGTTGAACAACTTGAAAATACAAATCTTTCGTCTGCCCAAGCCAACTTCTCCCACACACATAACCGTTTCAACCCGCCTCCATCACGACCAAGCAATCCATCACGCCCGAGCCATCATCAGTGGCGTCCAAATGGTCCACATTTCAACAGATACCGGGGAAATCGGTTCAATAGCCGTCGTGGTCGTCATCACTATCAACCCACATATCCCACCTATCAACCCACCTATCCAACCTATTCCCATCACCCCGCACCGTCCTATTCATCTCATTCGGCATATTCCTATCCCTCATCGACCAACATGTCCTCAGTTCTTGGTCCTCCACCACAGGCTCATCATACATGGTCCGTTCCCCAATTTTCAGCACCCCCTTCGGTTTCATCAGACTCTGTATGGCTTCCTGATAGCGGTGCTAACTTCCACATCACCCCAGACATAGGCTCACTCTCATCTACAGATGAATATAATGGTCCTGATCAGGTTCATATTGGCAATGGTAAGGGGCTTTCAATCTCTCATACAGGTTCTTCCTCTTTATTGACTCCTTCTCAAACCTTCCTTTTGAATAATGTTCTGTGTGTTCCATCTATCTCTAAAAATTTACTTTCTGTTCAGCGTTTCACCCGTGATAATAATGTCTGTTTTGAATTTCATCCATCGTATTTTTTGATTAAGGATCGGATCACAAATCAAATTCTTCATCGCGGCAGCATCATTAATGGCTTGTATTCATTTGTTCCAGCCTCCATTTCCTCTCCTCAAGCATATGTTGGTGAACGCACGTCTTTTTCTGGCTGGCATCACCGCTTAGGCCATCCACACAGCCGTCTTCTCCGCCGTCTCATTTCCCAAAATAAATTACCATGTACCTCTGCAAATAAAGACTATGATTGTACGGCTTGTCAACTTGGCAAAGCCTGTCATCTTCCCCTTCCCGTATCTCCTAATTGTAGTTCTCATGTTCTTGATCTTGTCTTTGCCGATGTATGGGGACCGGCTCCCAAACTTTCCCATTCAGCAAATAAATATTTTTTGTTACTCGTGGATGATCATTCAAAATATATGTGGTATTTTTCCTTGCAATCCAAATCTGATGCCTTGCCCAAATTCATTCTCTTTCAAAAACAAGTTGAGCGACAATTCAATTGCAAACTAAAGTCCTTACAATCTGACTGGGGGGGTGAATTCCGGTCTATTTCTGCCTATTGTGCCAATCATGGTATTTCTCATCGCCGTTCATGTCCTCATACGTCTGCTCAAAATGGTACTGTGGAACGCCGACATCGTTCTGTGGTTGAAACCGGCTTGTCTCTCCTTGCTCATTCAGGGGTTCCTCTTCATTTTTGGGATTATGCTTTTACTACCGCTGTGTATTTGCTCAATCGGTTACCTACTCAAAGCCTGGGCATATCTCCATATGAAATCATTCATCAACACAAACCATCTTACTTATTTCTCAACAGTTTTGGGTGCCTTTGTTTTCCTCTTCTTCGCTCGTACAATCAACACAAACTTGCTTTCCGGTCCACTCCATGTATTTTTTTGGGATATTCACCTCAACATCATGGCTACCGCTGCCTTGATTATACTTCTAACAAAGAATACATCGCAAGGCACTGTCGGTTCTTTGAGTCTATATTTCCTCTTCGTGCGTCGTCATCGACTAGTTTTCCTACTCCATCGCCTCCTTCCCTCGTTGATAGTGCCCCATGGCTTTCTGTCTGTCACACAGTCCTCCCATCAGATTCTTCACCTTCTCCATGCTTAACCGGGGTCACTCCTGTCGACAATACACTCGGCTCCCACATATCTTCAAGCTCGTCCACTTCTCCTCACTGCTCGGCTGTTGATACTACAAATCAGAGTATTGTTCCTTTAATTCCAGTTCCGTTTGCCCCACCTGATACCTCACATCCATCTTCACCTCATTTAGCAGCAGAACCCACACCCGTTCGAACTCATTCCATGGTCTTACGTTGTCACTCCAAACCCACTGCTCATCACACATCTACTGAACCCACTGAACCAACATCAGTAAAAATGGCACTTCAAGATCCTGAATGGCGCCTTGCTATGACTAAAGAATTTGAGGCCCTTCAAACCAATCGTACATGGACCCTTGTTCCAGCTACTGCTACTATGAATGTTGTGGGTTGCAAGTGGATTTTCGCATTAAACGCAAATTTGATGGTACAATTGATCGTTATAAAGCCCGTCTCGTGGACAAAGGTTTTCATCAACGCTATGGCATTGATTATGGTGAAACATTCAGCCCCGTTGTTAAACTAACCACCATTCGTCTCATTTTATGCCTTGCCGTTCAGCGTGGTTGGCCTCTTAAACAACTTGACGTCAACAATGCCTTTCTTCATGGGTTCCTAAATGAGACAGTTTTTATGCAGCAGCCTCCTGGATTTGTTGATCCCATTAACCCCAGACATGTATGTAAGCTTTAACGGTCCTTGTACGGACTGAAACAAGCTCCTCGTGCCTGGTTCTCACGCTTATCCTCTTTCTTACTTCGCAGTGGTTTCCATCAGTCTAAAAATGACTCCTCCCTGTTCATTTACTCAACCACTTTTGGCACAGTTTATTTACTCATCTATGTAGATGATATCATTGTGACAGGGTCCTCCTCCTCTCTCATTCAGTCCTTGATCAGCCAACTGGGTACCGAATTCTCACTTAAGGATCTAGGCTCATTGCATTACTTTCTTGGGGTCGAGGTTACTTCCCATCCTGATGGCCTCTTACTGTCCCAACACCGGTACATTCACAATCTTCTAACCACTACTGGTATGCGCACCTCCAAATGTGTTTCCACGCCGGTTGCTCCCAAACATGCTAATGTTAATTCTAATACTCCATTTTCCGATACTACCAAATTTCGACAAATCGTTGGCTCCTTACAGTACCTCAGTATCACCCGACCAGATATTGCATATGCAATCAACAAAGTTTGTCAAACTATGCACAAACCATCCCTTGCCGATTGGATAGCGATCAAGCGAATCTTACGCTATTTAAATGGAACAGCGTCTCATGGTCTCTTAATCTCTAAAACCTCCAGCACACAACTTCAATTATTCACGGATGCAGATTGGGCAGGTTGTCCTCATGATCGGAAATCCACTGCTGCATGTGCTCTTTATTTTGGCACCAATTTAATATCATGGTCATCCCGAAAGCAGAGGACGGTGGCTCGCTCTTCCACTGAGGCAGAATATAAAGCTCTTGCTGATGGTGCCTCTGAACTTCGCTAGATTTTATCTCTTCTCTCTGAATTACTACTCACTCCATTACCTATTCCAATTGCTTGGTGTGACAATATTGGCGCAAAATATTTGGCAACAAATCCCGTGTTCCATGCTCGCACCAAACATATTGAAATAGATTATCATTTTGTTCGCGAAATGGTCACCAACAAATTACTTCATATTGCCTTTATTTCATCCGAGGATCAACTTGCTGATGTGCTAACGAAACAAGTGCCCACTCATCGTTTTCATCACTTCCGAACCAAGCTGAAGGTTGTTCCGCCACCACCTTCATCTTGCGGGGGACTATTAGACCAAGTCAACAGATAAGGCTCAAGTGGATCATAACAACTACCTAACAAGTGATATATATCTCATGTATTTGAATTACTATCAAGCTTATCTAGAAGCTTATCATGTATACTTGTTAGCATCTATATCTATAAAGTCTCATGTATCAGTAGTGAAACAGTATAGAATTAAAATCATTCTTAGATTTAACATTGTCTTTGTCAAAACAAATTCTATTACTACATCATATTTGTTTTAGTAAAAATATATTTTGTAATGGTGGAATTTTACTTTTTAGAGATGAATATATATTATGTTGTTAAATTTTTTTTTGGCCCCCCTCAAGATCAAATCCTGGCTTCGTCCCTGTGTACTGGGTGGTGGAGGTGCTTCCTATAATTGTTGTGTGCATATGGTGCTGTAGAGTGGAGTAGTGCTAGCTGGAATGAACCCTCAGAAAGGAATGAACCCTCAGAAAGCCACACATAAATAGTGGCCAAAACTATTAAATATCTATCGTTTTTGAGCTTGTAAACTTCATATAATTACTTTAATCCTTTTGAAATTATGGGTGCACAATCACTACTTTTAAAAAAGTACAATAGATTTATTTGTCTCATTACCTTTGGACTTGACACGTGTCGCTTTAGATCCTGTAAACGACTGTCAAGCAAACTTTTTGTCAATTTGTTAGGTTTTGTGTGTTTTTCTTCCCTTCATAATTTCGTCCTGACTTTTATTGTATGGTATATAAGTAAACATGCTCATCAGCCTGAACACAGGCAGCATACATAATAACTTATTATGTTGATTATTATTAAGATAATTAATTAAATATTGAGTAAATATCTAATTATATAGTTGTAGTTATTAAATTATTCAATATTTATTCATATAATAAAATTTTGAAAATTATTGTAGATTACTTCGATCAACTATTAAGCTAAACTTTGAATAGTGCGTAGATTTATTTAGTTATGATTATGAGAATATAATTATTTTAATTTTATTTAAGTTTGTAATGGATTTAATTATATATTAGTGTTTATCCTGATAAAAAAAATTGAAACTCTAATCCAAAAAACGTATGAAACTCAAGTTTTAATGAATTTTAGTTTATTTACGACAATTAATTAGTAATGACTCCACTATACTTTTCATCTAATTTTAAAGCTAATATATTTCAGAAAAATTAATTCATGTATATTTTTAATACAATTATATGATAAAATTTCAACTTTAACGATTTTAATTTAGTTAGGAAATTAATTTAATAATTAAATTTATGACTAATATTAATATAATTAAATCTCATGATATTTTAAAAAATATTTTCAATATTTTACAATTTTCATAAAATTATAATAATAAAATCATTCTATATAAAATTTTCTAAGCTCTAGTATCTTACATCGATTTTTTGATAAAAAAGAAATTGTAATAAGTTTGGAAGAACCAAAAAGAAAATTCTTTTAAAAGTTATATATATATATAAAGAAACACATTCATTTTTATGAACAGGATGTGGTTGTTTTTAAATATGTTTCAAATTTAGAAAATATTTAATTTTTATAAATTTGGATAGTACTTAGATTAATTTGGATAGGAAAGAAAATGGTTGAACCAAAAATTTTTGAAACCAGGCTTTTAATTATATAGTTTGACTCCTTTTTTTTCTTTCATATTCTCCTTTTTTTTTCCTTCTTTGCATCTTAATTATTTTCTACCATAATTAACAAACAAGGGTAGTTTTGGCATTCACAAATAAAAGGGAAGCACAAACCCTAGAAAAAAGGGATATATAATGGAGAAATACATGAAGCTAAGCCCACATTCTTAAATGGCAGCCGCTGCTCATGTTCTGGATCCGGGAGAAGGAGATAAGAACGCCTATGAGCCTGGCAACTTCTTTATCAATGAAGAATTAATCCGATCGCATTAGTTTATTACCAAAAGGTCATGCACCGCGGCAGCTACCGCTGTCTCTGCACCGCCTGCCTCCTCAAAACCCACCCGGGTTTCTTTTTTCGGTTTTGATGAATAAAGCAGCGGAGATGGCGAGGATTGCTGCCGAGAAGAGAGCTAAAGAAGCCGCCAGAGGAGAGCTAAGGAGGCGTTGGATCACTATTATGACCTGACCTACAAGAATGATAAATCAATTGACTCAGCTAAAAATTCATTTTTCAGTTTTTGGCAGCAGGAAAGAAGGATGGCAATGGGCTGCAGCATAACTAATTCGCTTGTTGGTACCTTTTCATTTAGTTTTTGGATGGCTTTAAATTGATGAGTGTATGTACAATATATTGTTTGTTTAAAGTCAGAATTTTCAGCAGTTGTATTGAACTACAGTAACTGATTTTGTAGGCTGAGTGGTAGCTCCATTTGAACTTTATGAATTCAGATTTAAGCTATAAATCATCATTCATTTCAGGCTATGTTTGATTTATTTTTTGTATAATAATTTGTAAAATTTCTTTAGATCAAAATTACAGAAATTATTGACCGACTCCAATTGCATTAATTTATTACCAAAAGGTATATTACCCAATCCTCAGTTTTCTTTATTTCTTTCATCTTGTCCTTGGCCTTTGACACAGTTTTCTTCACAATCGGCGCCCTCTCCCACAATTCTTGATCTATCGTCGGCCTCGGGCCGCCAACAGGATAGCGCTCGTCCATTAATCTCTTATAAGTGTCATGTCATCAAGTTAAAAATTAAATAGTTAAAAATAAATATTAAAGCTTAAGAATGACGTTAAAAATTATAAACAACATATGTGACAACTCGGATTTTTATGAGACTGGTAAATAGGATCATAAATGATAGAAATGTTGAAGGATAAGAAATGATCGAATTTTGAGAAATAAAGTCTTACGACTAAGATGAAATGCTATAATATAAAGCATTAAAAAGTTACAATTATTCGATTTTAGGGTTAAGATATAAAAACCAAATTTGGAGAATAGGAATGTGTTGAGACGACTGAACATTTGAACCTAATTCGTATGTTAGGGATTAAATGTGAAGAAGGTGTTATGAGATTTAAAACCTAGAGTTGATTGAAGGAATATACTTTGACGTATATATATAGCAAAGTGTTTATACGACGTACAAATGCATAATCCACTATTCACAAATATAAATATAATACGGAGTAGAATACCTAAGAGCAAATGGAGATGATTAGAGGTCAAAATATTAACCTAAACTAAGTTTTATATGATTAATAATATGTGTTAATGCTTAATTTAAGAAAAAAAAATCTCGAAAAAAATACTATTCACGCAAACCGTTTTTCAAAATTCCACATTCCCAGATAATGTTTATATAAGGTGGCGGTACATTTTCTCAAATAAAAATTTTACTCAAAAATTAGCAGAAATTACTATTCACGAATACGGAGGAGAATACGTACGATTTATTAAATAAAAAGAAAATTGGTTGGAAAGTATGGAAAGTTTAGGGAAATATGGATGATGACCAAATTGGCCTTGAGGAAATTTAATATTTACTTTAATGCCTAATTAAGAGGAAAGTGCTTGGAAGATTCCCTTTTGTGCCTTAAGGACCATTTTGCCTTAGAGAAGTAAGTTAATGACATTGGTGTCCAAGAAGAAGTTGTTATGAAATTTTCTAGTGAATGAGTAATAACTATGTTGCCCTTGGTTGGTAAAAATTAATGACTAGGATGCCCTTTGAGGAAATTTCAAGGAAACTTCCTAATTGTTCCTTGGTAACAGATCGCCCTTAAAGAAATAAATGAATGGCTTTGAGGTTGTAATAACTCGAAAATTTAACAATATTTCTTTTAATGAAAATATTGAGGAGAATAATAAAGGTTGTAAAATTTAAAAACCTAATTATGTGAGAAGGGTGAAAATAGATGGATAATTTTTTTTTTATCTATATATTAGTAAGAACCAGGGAGGTCCAAGTGTTGTAGAACCCTGAAAATTTTCTCTTGAAGCAGAGATGCCTTAGAGGGGCGAGTAAATCAGTCATTAACTCAGGATGTGATTAGTGACTCGATAGATAAGAGAATTATAATAAAGAATTAAGGTCCAGGCATTAATGCAGTGATATTAATAAATGTCAGAACTGCATAATTTGTACAAAAGATTTACGGTGTTGAATATGAAACACTGAGTCAAGTCAACGAGAGACTAAAATATGAAATTAACCCTATTGATTTAAAAGGGGGCGATAAGAAGAAATAAATATCTTTAAAGATTTAGTATTGAGTCAAACTGTGACTGATAATGTGCACTGTTGATCTCACATATTGTATAGGTGATGCAAGGAACATGAAAGATTAGCGTAAGCTTGTTATACAAGTCCAAACAAGTTTTTCAGAACGTGTTGCATTATGTGCCTGAATTAGAATACTATAAAATTATTATGTGTGCATATGTTATTATGTGCAATAATGTGGTAATGTGCTTTTGCGATACAAGTTGAAATAAACTGTTGATATACAGTAGATGATTAAGTTGATTGTTCTATATATATTGAACTGTATGAAATTTTAAATAACATGCGTGAATAACGTGAATTATAGAGTAAATACAAAGCATGATATGCATGAGATATGTAGTCATTGCAAATCATGAGATGCACGAGGCATGATGAAATATGTTTATATGTTATGTGAAACTGTTAGACTTGTTGAACCGTCGTGCTCACCCTTGCTTAAAACAAAATATTACAGAAAAGCTTGAAGAAGTTTTACCTAATTTTTCTCTAATTTTTCATTAATTCTTTTCTTCCGTTATTATCACCCGCATCATTGTTTGACCTTCCTAAGTGATGTTCTGGCTATCTCAAGAAAATCAGGATTTTTAATTTGTTAAAATTGGGTTCCTCAACATCCCGATATTGCTTAATTTAGAAAAAAAATGACAAAATGAATTTTTTGCAGTACAAAAGGAGTAACATATATGCTTACGCTCGACTTGTTCTCTCACCAAAGTTTTACTATACTATTTTTTTTCCTTTTACACAATTCTCCAATCACAATAAATAAATTTATGCACTTTTTGCCACCATATATATAACAGAAGCCAAAAAAAAACCTGGTTGTGTTAATTTACATCTCTTGGAAAATTGCTAAGCACCTGCCAGCAAATTTATATCTCTTGGGAAAACATTCAAATCTACATCTCTAATTATTGCCATGGTGAAATTTTCTTTCCTTTTTTTTTTCTGTTAAGAATTATGGCAAAACTAGCTTTTACACAATTGTACTTGTTGGTTTTTTTGTGTTAAGCCACTGAACTTTTAATTTATGTAATTGGACCATCATACTAATTAAAAAAAATTAATTAGGTCATTCCGTCAAATTATTTGGAAGGAAGTTATCTTTTTTCCTATGTGGCAGTTAAAAAAAATTAATAACAATTACGTGGAAAATAGATAAAATAAAAAACTTGAAAAAATTAACAACAATTACTATCTTCCTCATCCTCTTCCACTTCTTCATTTTCTCCCTTCCCCTCCTCCATCACCATGAGCACCATTACCTCTGACTACCATCATCTTGTATCTGCTGCTGCTCATCTTGATGCACATTCTCATATGCATTCTCTAGGCCAATTCCTCCTCCTTCAATTAAACTTTGATGAGTATTATTCACAGACAACTTCGATCAATTCTCTATAAATGGACTAGTTTCCGCACCTTCTTCTGAACATTCTAAAAATATTTCATTGCTTGAAATACAATTTCCTTCACATTACAGTGAGGATCTTCATCGTCCATATCAAGATCTTTGGTTTCTTCGACTTTCCCCCAAATTTTCAAGATCTTTGATATCTTCGGCTTTTCCCAAATTTTCAACAACTTTTTTTTGGCTTTTGATCTAATTTTATTAGATTTCATCTAATTTTATATGGGTTACGTTCAACAATCGCTCGTATTATGTTGCTACTGATCATCAAAATTGGGTTTTCTATTAATATGTTTAGAGATTTTGTGAGGTCATTTGTTCAGGTGTTTCATATATATATATATATATATATATATATATATATATATATATATATATATCTGTGTGTGTGGTGGACAAGAACTGTGATGCCCCCAAATCACTATACTTACTATAGATGACTTGGTGCTTACTATAAATGCTAAATCATTAGGTTTATGGATGATTTCCTTTATTCATAAACAAAGTTCACATCTTAATTCCCAAAGATCTTTCATTATTTTATATCAAGTCCTTGTAATCGATACAAGAGACTTAATACTCAATCATGACATTTTATCCTTAAGATTTAGATATTCTATAACTTCACATATTCCAATATCCATGACATTAAATCATTAGGACGGCTCTGGGAACAGAAAATCTCATGGTGAATGTTTGTATCTTCACCCGTGATAAATGTTTGCATCTTTATCCGTGACAAATTGTTGTATCTTTGTCCAGTGCAAAATTCTCTTTCCATACAGAACATTACCCAACTAATTAAAACCCTCACTCGAAACATATTTGGTTATAGTGATATCTCTTCATATCAATAATCCTATTTATCTGACATTCAGAATAGTAATAACGAGTTATACCTGGGTTCGAGAAACCTTAACGATGGATTTGACCAGTCAACATCGCTTAGTCCTGTCTCGAATGTACAACACTCACAAGTTATTTACCGATCATCATACAGATAAATAGATCATTATCAATACTATGTTAAGTTTTAACAATTCTAAGATTAATCAAAGCAAAGACGTAATGTGATGAAACTTGATATATATTAATATAGAGTGGGTTACACGGTTTGCTTGTTCATATTACATAAGTCATCAAGACTTTAAAACAAAAAGACAAGCAATTTAATAAAGCATGTAAACTAATCTATGCATTTCTTCTTTCCTTTCTTCTTCTTAGAACTGAAACTTTCGGGTATGTCTGCAATTTAGGTTTATTTGCAAGGGTGAGCATACAAAAGCTCAGCAAGTCTAACACATAGCATATAAGTGAACTTACACTGATATGGATTTTAAGGATTCATGGTACAACAATTGATATTACAAATGTCTAACATAGTAAGACTGAGTGGTGGTTAGACCTAGAACTGTTCTTTGTCTTTCGACTTAGAACCATTTACAGAGGATATAGAAAGGGGATCAACCTAACGACATCCTATGTTATGCATAACATACACTACACTGGACTAATCATGAACAGTGGTACATATTCGTTCATCTCAGTTTACTTCACATGTCAGGATCGCCCCAAGACAACTTGGTTTGATAAAATAAAGCATGATTCGAAATATATCACGAATAAGCATTTTATTTTGCAAGTTATGCCGAAACAAGAAGCAATAACTCTTATATCAAAGATTTATAACACGTTGCTCGTACAAAATGTATAAATCACATAAAAAGCAAGTAAACAATGGTTAAGGATAGAAAACTTGCCTTGAAACAATTTAGGGTTTTCCCGGTAAAGCGTTAAATGCCTACATAATTGTTTACGCGTACTCGAATGTTAGTTTATCGAATTTTACTTCTTAATAAATGTTTTTTTATAACTTGTTTAGACTATTTCCATAGGTGGTTTTAGTTGGAAAATTCTCAAACTCAAAAACTCATTTTTAAGAGACTTTATAAAAAGTGGACAGCAACATTGGCTGTCAGACCCCGGCTCAGTCAAACGGCCATAACGTCTTCGTTTTAAAACATTTTTGAGTCGTTCAAAATTTCACGCGTTCGTAACTTCCATCTCTACAATTTATGTTTAGACCAAAGTTCGAAATTCCTTACTGATTTACACAGTTTTTGACAAAAAGGGGACTGCCAGAAACTGTTTCAATACGTCTTTGACTGAATTGATAAAACATGATACCTTAAGCTTTAATTTGCTAAGATAACATGTTCTAACAATCAATAACACTTTATAACATAAAATAAGAAAATCATAAACCTTCATATATAGAGATTTATGACTTTTGCTCAAGAACCACGAAGAACACGAAAAACAGAAAAACCGTACATGGTAACGACTATGTTCTTGAGCTTTTGGTTTTCGTACTTAAAATAATTTGAGCATTATAACTACTTACATAAGTGATTATGACACTTTATAATTGACAAAATTTGGTCATTATAACGGCTTGCATAATTGATTAAAACAATTTATAAAAATGCTCAAGAACATACGAAAACGCGGAGAAAGGATAAACCGTACATGACCACTACGTATGTTCATTGAGCTTTAAACTACAAATTGAAATTCGACATAACAACAACTTTCTCAAGTCATAAGGAACACGAAGAACGAAAAATCGTACATGGTTATGACTTATGTTCTTGAGCTTGTCAATAAAAGAAAATTGAACATTATAACTACTATAAAATGAAGAAAATCTCAAGAACACGTGAAGAACACGGAGAACGACAATCATACATGGCTACGACTCGCGTTCTTGAGTTTTATCGACTATAAATTGAAAGAAAAAATAAACATAACAACAACTAAGGATCGTACCTTTTGTGATTGCAAGCTTTAACTATTTCTTTGCAATTTCCAATACTTGAAATATAACTATGAATAATAGATATAGAGAGTGATTTTGCTCTTGATTTTGCTTTAAAAATGGATGATGAAACAAGTGCACAATGCTTGCTATTTATAGGCCATGCAAAGCTAGGGTATTATGGTCATTAAGACAACCAAGCTTTGGCTCCATGTTTGGCTTGACTTTAACTTTGGCTCCAACTTTGGCTCGACTTTGGCTCCAAGTTTGGCTTGACTTTGGCTTGACTTACGCTTTAACTTTAACTACTAACTAGAGTTAACAACTAACTCAACACTGGTTAATTCTCTACTAAAGCTAGCAACTTGATTGGTTGATTAGTTTCTTAATTCACCAACTAAACTTATTAGGTTAATCTTAATTTTAATTAACCTTAATCTTAATCAAGTATACATGTAGTATAGTTGACTTTTACTATTCACAGTTGACTTTTTCGTATTTATACCGTATAATTTTCGTATTATTTTCGTATTCTATCCGTATAATTTTTGTATTTATACGCGTAGTTGTGAATAGTACTTTTTAGGGTTTAGGGTTTAAACCTTAGGGTTTCTAAAATTAGGGTTTAGGTTTTCTCCAAACCCTAGTTTTAGGTTTTCAAAAATTTTACTTTTATTTTTCTAATAATTGTTTAAGTTGGATTCTTGAAACGAAACACAAAAATAAACACACATGAAAATTCCATAACACATATTAGATGTAATACAATATTTATTTATGCCTATAAATTCGAATTACAACTATCTCGGAAGTTCAGAATATTACAAGAACTCTTTGACTACTGGATTGCAATGAAATGACAGAATAGAGGGGTAAAAGAAAAGTGGAAATCTTTCTGTGTCGATTTGTTTTTGCACAAAATTTCTTTGATCTATTACAGAAATTTACAGTCTCTCTCTTTCTCTCTCACTAATCAACCAATTCCTATGATCTATGAAATGGGAAATTGAGAATTCTCCGTTAATTGACCTTTTACCATCTCTAATTATCATATCACTGCCTCTCCACCTCTTCGTTGATCACCGGTGGTGCATAAGGCGACGGAATTGCTAATTTTCTCTTACATGCACTACCTCCTCCTTCACCCAGTTTATAACCTTAAGTATGAGGAGGATGCGAACGGTCATGATAAAGGTAAAGATTCATCTTCTTCTGATGAGCAGGTGACAGAAGTCAAACCAAAAAGATACAAGAGATGGGGAGGAGCTCGATGCATGTTTCTCAAACTTCTTTAGCAGCGAGCGGTGTAGATGGAGTGAATTGCAGGTCACGTGACTAGCAGGTGTGACCTTGTTTCCAGCTCAAACCATGTGGCATTTCCACGTCATTCTCTGTTTTTAATAAAATGCCACATCTGATTAAAAGATAATGTCTGTTAGCTAATTTTAACAGAATGATCTAATTAATTTTTTTTAATTAGTATGAAGGTTCAATAACATAAATTAAAAGTTCAGTGACTTAACACACAAAAAGCGACAAGTACAGTGGTGGTATAAAAGCTAGTTTTGCATATAATTTACTTATTCATAATTTGTAAATAAAGGAGGCTTATGACTGATGATCGTACAACTTCTATTTTTCATTAATTTCCAAGATTGTATTTTTGAATTTCTTTAGAAACCTTGGAACCTGATTACTAGTTATTGTTATTGATGTATTACTCCTATAAATAGGGGGATTTAATGTTGGAGAAGGCAGACTTTGATATTTTGATAATTTTATTATATGTAATTGAGTATTGCTCCTTTTTGTCAAGAATCCTCTTCTTTTATTCCAAATTTTCATTGATTCTTTTCTTCCGTTATTATCACATGCATCATTGTTTGACGTTCCTAAGTGATGTTTTGGCTATCTCAAGAAAATCAGGATTTCTAATTTGTCAAAATTAGGTTCCCCAACATCCCGATATCGCTTAATTTAGAAGAAAAAAAATGACAAAATGAAACTTTTTTGTAGTACGAAAGGAGTAACATATATGCTTATGCTCGACTTGTTCTCTTGCCAAAGTTTTACTATACTATTTTTTTTCCTTTTACACAATTCACCAATCAAAATAAATAAATTTATGCACCTTTTGCCACCATATATATAACAGAAGCCAAAAACAAAATCTGGTTGTGTTAATGAGCGATTAAGGCTTTAAAAGTACGTTATGAACCAAATTGTTTTTTGATTGGATTACAAAACAGAATTTTTGAATGATTGGATTTTAATTCAATTCAGCATTTCTATTTGAAAATATAAAAAGGAGACAGAAACTCACCTTTTGGTGAATTACCAATCCGATTGAATTATTTCACGTGTTGATGAACAAGTCATGATTCCCACCTTCGTCTTCCTCCTCGTCTCCTTCTCCTCCTGCCGTCTCAATAACTTTAGCAGCGACGTATATTAGAAACTGAGGGTTTAGGTACCTACATCTCTCCTTTATATAACACATTTTTTCTAGGGTTTCAGCCCCTTTTTATTTCTAATACCAGAAATACCCCTATCATTTTTTCCCACTCGGACTTGATCTCAGCCATCAATCACTTTTGGGATTCAATCTCAGCCGTCCAAAGTGGTATATATATATATATATATATATATATATATATATATATATATATATATATATATATATATATATATATATATATATCAGTCTATTGTACCTTCTTTACCAGCGTCTTTCTCTCTCACTTCTTATTCTCCCATCTCAAAACTCTCTCGTCTCTCATAGTTATGGCTTCAAATCTGCTTCATGATGCGTTAAAAATTTACTTGTTTTTCACCGATTAATGGTCGGTTCTTCATATGATCTTTGCAAATCTAGGCATGTTTTATGTGACGTATGTGTTCTATAAATCCAATCTAAATTTTTTATCACATTTTGTTGTTTAGAACAATTTTCACTGATTAGAAGTTGTTTTCGTTATAAAACATTCACAAATTTAATTTATTATGTGTGAAGTATGTGAAAATTTTGTGTTGATACAAATTCTAGGTAGATCGGTGTTTCAAGATCAAATTTTAGAGCAAAAAGTCTCTGTATAAGATTTTCTCTTGCAAGTTTTTTTAATTAGTTTTACAAAACAAAATGTGTTAGTATGATAGATCTGATAAGTTTTATGAAATATATCTACAAGCTTGTTTAGTATCTAAAATCTACTCTAGATCTATGTTTCAACTTGATAATTAGAATAATTTCTCACCAATTAACAGTGAAATCTTTTACAGATCTGTTTGTTTCAAAATAACTCTCATGATTAAATGTTGTGAGTTGAACAAATAATGATTTTTCGGATCATTATGGGCTATTTTCTAAACCAGTTCTATTAAACTACTTGTTCATACCGATTAATAAGTACTGTCAACTTATTTTCATGATTATATGGTATCTCTTAGATCTGTGTTCTGTAGAAACTGCACTAAGCAGTTTTTAATAAATTCTAATAAATTCTCAACTATGAATCATTTTTCTAAAAGGACCTGTTATTTAATCCTGTTTTACTCATGGTCTTCATAATATATTAGGGTTGTATATAAAACTTTGAGATATATGTGTTAAATTCTTAATTAACTTCTCAATTTAATTTACCATTCAATTGTTTCTCGCAAATTTCTTTTGATCGAGTGACTGACTATTTGTGGTTTATGATACATGTAACACCCCCAAATCTCAGTACTCGCTACTGCAGATTTGGTTCATCATAATATTTACCTTTCAATATGCTCACCATGTATGAAACTAAATTAAAATATTTCAAGGAATAAATATGAAGCAATATCTCAATATTTTTGCATTGAAAGATTTATCAATTTTTGTTACTTGGACGGTCATAAAGGACCAATAATTCTTTTGGATTGTACTGTAGGTGATCATCCTAGCAGTACTACCATGACCAGTAACATGCTACTTCACTGTAGTACACAGTGACTTGTCAGAATAAGTTCAACAATGAATAAAGATGCTTTGAACCAATGATTAGCTCGTCCATTAACATTCAATTTACGGAACCTTTTGAATGTCCATTAGCACGTGATTACTAAGAAATTTTAGAATTTCAACATCATCGTAGAATTTCTGCTGAGGGATCGTTAAGACTATGAACTCTTTACTTTTCAAAACATTTCTTTGCTAGAGCGTAGCCTGGCAGTCATACAGACTGCAGAAGAATACACTAAAACCTCATCATATATGGCACTATATGACCTAGCTACAAAATGTCCCTCAGTTATATAAACTGCTGACTCTCCACTGGAATATTTTGGTTGGTCCTTAATTGAGTTGACTTGTTAAATTGCTAATTTAATTGGTTGATCAATGTAAAGGTGATAGAATTAATCTGTTGACAAAGGTGTAAAAGAATCAAAAATTTTGAGCAAAAGTAAGTAATTAAGCTATTTTAAGTAAACCATTTTGAATTAGGAAAAACTTGTTTATGGAGCTTCTGTGATGGCCGATGGGAAAGAAGTTATACGGAGCTTCCTTTTAGAGAATTTCTGCAGCTCCTCAAAATTTAAGAGATATCTCTAAATGGAAATTGTAGGCCCTACTGTTCAGAAAGATTCTTAGATATTTTGTCATGTATGTCTCAAGTACTATCTAAGTTTGGGACGTGACATTTGAGTCGACCCTAGTAATACACTGATACAAGTTTGTAACAAGAAGGATCGAAAGCCTTTTTTGATTTTTTGGTGGTATATTTTTGCAGTGGTAGAATTTAAAATTGTATTAAAATAATAAAAAACTTCAAACAAATTTTCAATTTAATTGATTGAGCACATCTTTTACAAGTTCGGGATCACATTTCATTCGAATAGGAAGCCAACCTTCTATTTCCAATTTATTTTTCCGATAATGGAATCTTGTAATTTTTGGAACGTTGAGCTTTTATGGTCTCAATCATGCATTGTTGCAAGCTCAAAATTAAATATATGATTTGACTTTATAGTCAAGAGTGTTTCAAATGATCTATTAACAATGCCAATTAACTGAACTATAGTTTTTGAAGGTTTTTGATACTGCAATGATTGAATAGCACGAAAAAATCCACGACCCAAAATATTCATATCTGAAGAATTCGGGGATGACACATCAGACGAATATCAAAGCCATCTTTTGATGCAGCTTCACGAAATTCTTTGTCGTTGGACTTGATATGTGTTGTTGCGTTGCCTTGTTAAATGGGTTTTCTGGAATGTTCACTCGGCCACTTAGGCCACTTAACTCGATTGGCTGGAAGTATTTTTTCAATCAAGAACGATCTTACTATGTTTTTCCTAAGTTAATTGTCTCTCTACTGTTCTAGCAATCCGACTTACGTTACTCCTTTTAGCTGGCTCCCTAGTGATGAAAGGAATAACATAGTCTGACTACTCTTAAGTTCAGGCATTGCTCGAACTTGATTCATATTGCCTTTTTAGCATTTGTGGAGAAAATCTGATCATTTTAGGTAGTTTTCCCTATAGGGAGTTTATTTGCAGCCGTTGTCCCCATTTTTACTAGAGGGGAAGATTTGTTGGTCAAGCCTGCCATTTGAAGCCTGCATGCACTAGAAGTAGATTTATTAGTCAACATAGTCGGACAACACTTCTATTTCCCATGCACTTCTATTTAGGTTTTATATATGTACTGGGTGGTGGAGGTGCTTCCATAATTGTTTTGTGCATATGGTGCTGCAGAGTGGAGTAGAGCTAGCTGGAATGAACCCTCAGAAAGCCTCCCATAAATAGTGGCCAAAACTATTGAATTATCTATCGTTTTTGAGCTTGTAAACTTCATATAATTACTTTAATCCTTTTGAAATTATGGGTCCACAATCACTACTTTTAAAGAAGTACAATAGATTTATTTGTCTCATTGCCTTTGGACATGACACGTGTCGCTTTAGATCCTGTAAACGACTGTAAAGCAAACTTTTTGTCAATTGAACTTTTTGTCAATTTTTTAGGTTTTGTGTGTTTTTCTTCCCTTCATAATTTCGTCCTGTCTTTTATTGTATGGTATATAAGTAAACATGCTCATCAACCTGAACACAGGCAGCATACATAATAACTTATTATGTTGATTATTATTGAGATAATTAATTAAATATAGAGTAAATATCGAATTATATAGTTGTAGTTATTAAATTATTCAATATTTATTCATATAATAAAATTTTGAATTATTGTAGATTACTTCGATCAACTATTAAGCTAAACTTTGAATAGTGCGTAGATTTGTTTAGTTATGATTATGAGAATATAATTATTTTAGTTTTATTTAATTTTGTAATGGATTTACGAATTAATTATTTATTAGTGTTTATCCTGATAAAAAAATTTGAAACTCTAATACAAAAAAATTATGAAACTCAAGTTTTAATGAATTTTAGTTTATTTAAGACAATTAATTAGTAATGACTCCACTATACTTTTCATCTAATTTTAAAGCTAATATATTTCAGAAAAATTAATTCATGTATATTTTTAATACAATTATATGATAAAATTTCAATTTTAATGATTTTAATTTAGTTAGGAAATTAATTTAATTGTTAAATTTATGACTAATATTAGTATAATTAAATCTCATGATATGTTAAAAAATATTTTCAATATTTTACAATTTTCATAAAATGGTAATAACAAAATCATTCTATATAAAATTTGCTAAGCTCTAGTATCTTACATCGATTTTTTGATAAAAAAGAAATTGTAATAAGTTTGGAAGAACCAAAAAGAAAATTCTCTTAAAAGTTTCTTTTCCTATTAAAGATATATATAAATATAAAAATAAAAATAAAAACACACATTCATTTTTATGAACAGGTTGAGGTTCTTTTTAAATATGTTTCAAATTTAGAAAATATTTAATTTTTATAAATTTGGATAGTACTTGGATTAATTTGGATAGGAGAGAAAATGGTTGAACCAAAAATTTGTGAAGCCAGGCTTTTAATTATTTAGTTTGACTCTTTTTTTTTCTTTCATATTCTCCTCTTTTTTTCTTCTTCTTTGTATTTTAATTATTTTCTACCATAATTAACAAACAAGGGTAGTTTTGGCATTTATAAATAAAAGGGAAGCACAAACCCTTGAAAAAAAGGGTTATATAATGAAGCTAAGCCCACGTTCTTAAATGGCAGCCGCTGCTCAAGTTCTGGATCCGGGAGAAGAAGGAGACAAGAACGCCTATGAGCCTGGCAACTTCTTTATCAATGAAGAATTAATCCGATCGCATTAGTTGATTACCAAAAGGTCATGCACCGCGGCAGCTACTGCCGTCTCTGCACCGCCTGCCTCCTCAAAACCCACCCGGGTTTCTTTTTCGGTTTTGATGAATAAAGCAGCGGAGATGGCGAGGATTGTTGCCGAGAAGAGAGCTACAGAAGCCGCCGGAGGAGAGCTAAGGAGGCGTTGGGTCACTATTATGACCTGACCTACAAGAATGATAAATCAATTGACTCAGCTAAAAATTCATTTTTCAGTTTTTGGCAGCAGGAGAGAAGGACGGCAATGGGCTGCAGCATAACTAATTCGCTTGTTGGTACCTTTTCATTTAGTTTTTGGATAGCTTGAAATTCATGAGTGTATGTACAATATATTGTTTGTTTAAAGTCAGAATTTTCAGCAGTTGTATTGAACTACAGTAACTGATTTTGTAGGCTGTGAGTGGTAGCTCCATTTGAACTTTATGAGTTCAGATTTAAGCTATAAATCATCATTCATTTCAGGCTATGTTTGATTTATTTTTTGTATAATAATTTATAAAATTTCTTTAGACCAAAATTACACAAATTATTGACCGACTCCAATCGCATTAATTTTTTACCAAATGGTATATTACCCAATCCTCAGTTTGCTTTATTTCTTTCATCTTGTCCTTGGCCTTTGACATAGTTTTCTTCACAATTAGCGCCTTCTCCCACAATTCTTGATCTATCGTCGGCCTCGGGCCACCAACAAGATAGCACTCGTCCATTAATCTCTTATAAGTGTCGTGTCATCAAGTTAAAAATTAAATAGTTAAATTTAAATATTGAAGCTTAAGAATGACGTTAAAAATTATAAACAACATATGTGACAACTCGGATTTTTATGAGATCGGTAAATAGGATCATAAATGATAGAAATGTTGGAGAATAAAAAATGATGGAATTTTGAGAAATAAAGTCTTACGACTAGGATGAAATGCTATAATATAAAGCATTAAAAAGTTACGATTATTCAATTTGAGGGTTAAGATATAAAAACCGAATTTGGAGAATAGGAATGTGTTGAGACGACTAAACATTTGAACCTAATTCGTGTGTTAGGGATTAAATATGAAGTAGGTGTTATGAGATTTAAAACCTAGAGTTGATTGAAGGAATATACTTTGACGTATATATATATAGCAAAGTGTTTATACGACGTACACATGCAAAATCCACTATTCACAAATATAAATATAATACGGAGTAGAATACCTAAGAGCAATTGAAGATGATTAGAGGTCAAAATATTAACTTAAACTAAGTGTTATGTGATTAATAATATGTGTTGATGCTTAATTTAAGAAAAAAAAATCTTGAAAAGTAAACGAAGAAAAATACTATTCACGCGAAAAACACTTTTGTTTTTCAAAATTCCACATTCCCAGATAATGTTTATATGAGCTGGCGGTACGTTTTCTCAAATAAAAATTTTACTCGAAAATTAGCTAAAATTACTATTCATGAATACGGAGGAGAATACGTACGATTTATTAAATAAAAAGAAAATGGGTTAGAAACTTTCCATGTTTAGGGAAATATGGATGATGACCAAATTGGCCTTGAGGAAAATTAATATTTACTTTAATATTTACTTTTCTGTTGTTATGTGATGATCCTGCTGTATGGGGCTCTGTTTTGTTGCTGCTTTGCTGTTTTGTTCATATTATTTTCTTGGTGTGCTGCTATGCTTTCCTACCGCAGACTTGATGATCCTGATGTTTGAAGTGCTCTTGTACTCTCCTTCTGCAGAATTGTTTTTTGAACAGAGTTTCATTGGGTGTCTTGTTAATATGAACTTGCGTATTGTATTCTATTGTCTGGGGTATGCCCCTTTGCATTTGTATTTTTTCTCCTTTTTAATACATTTAAATTTAGCAACAAAAAAAAAAGGTTCACTTTTGTGCCTTAAGGACAATTTTGCCTTAGAGAAGTAAGTTAATGACATTGGTGTCCAAGAAGAAGTTGTTAGGAAAATTTTGTGACACCCCTAAATTCAAGTACCACTACCTCGAATTTGGTGCTCACGCAATAATATAAACAATCTCTGCTAAACAACATGTAATACTAATGCGGAAAATAAATAAACATATGTTGTCTATTACAATGACTTTCTAGTCCCAAGGTCTACAACCTTTACCAAAATAAACATCACAAACTACAAAATAATATCAATGTTTGAATTACAATCTTATAAGTTCTAAACAAAATATAAATAGACTAACAGTTATCTAGATAATTAAGATTTTGCTTTCCCTTTTCCTTTATCTTTACCCGATCCTTCAGGTTTAGCTGCAAAATATTTTATGACATAGCAAGTATGAGCAACTAGCTTGCTCAGCAATTTAAATGAATAACAATAATTATGTCATAAATGAATAGGAATATCAACTGAATGATTTAATAAAAGGAGCTCAACAATGAACAATAGAATCAATGCACAAAATAAAGAAGTGACAATTGATTATTTAACTGATGAGTGGTCAAATGGACCATGAACTAATATTGAGGAAATCAATCACTTGATTGACCCTCTTAGGTTACTTTGTCAAAATTGTACTTGAGGGGATCAGCCTCTCGTACCATATGTATATGCATAACATTTATTCTGTTTGTATCGTTTGTTCAATACTTAGGTTATTTCTCATTATGGGTTGTTCTTCTTAGTCTAAGAATCCGTACCACTATGGCTTGGATAGCTTTCAAAATAAATTTCACATAGGTCTAGCCGAACAATGGCTTAGACTTCTTCTTTAATCAATTCATAATTCAATAATGGAATATGAATTCAAATAATATATACGATTTGCAATAATATTATTGTGGAATAACTTGCGATATAATATAAGCTTAAGATTTAAGAATTAGCACAATAATATTGAGCAGAGTTAGGAAGCTTGCTCAATACAAATTTGAGTAAGGTTAAAGAACTTGCCTGTCTGTTGACTTACGGCTAATTCGCTTAATTTAAACTCCTCTTGATGTCCTAACATTAATAACATTGGCCTATCAATTAGTATAACATATAATCGTGCACTTTAAACACTTATTTATGCTAAATAATTAATCACATGCCACGTATAATTTTATATTAATGTATAAGACATTTAATTGATCTTATATTAATGATTTAATTAATCAATATTATTTTTCTTAAGTGTTAAACACTTATTAAACTCTTAAACAATTTACTATCATTGTTTAATTAAATTCTTTTTATTTTATTAACTCTATCTTCATTTAATTACTATTTAATATCAGTTAAAGAGTAATTAATTAATTACCTTTAGTCATTATTTTACAATAGATAATAACTAATTATGTTTATTTATTATTTAAAGTTAATTAAATAATAAATAATTAAAGTATTAATCTTAATTGCCTTATTATTTAATATTAATTAAATAATAATTAACTTATTAATTATCTTCATTTATTATTATTTAATAATAAATAATTAGTTTATTAACTTTAAGTATCTTTAATTATTATTTAATGTTAATTAAATAATAATCAATTAATTAATTATCCTTACTTATTATTTAATCTTAATTAAATAATAAATAATTAGTTTATTAACTTTAATTATCTTTAATTATTATTTAATGTTAATTAAATAATAATCAATTAATTAATTATCCTTACTTATTATTCAATCTTAATTAAATAATAAATAATTAGTTTATTAACTTTAATTATCTTTAATTATTATTTAATGTTAAATAATAATTAATTAATTACTTATATTTACGTATTATTTAATATTAATAATAAATAATTAATTTATTAATTTATTCTTCATTTAATTATTATTTAATGTTAATTAAATAATAATTAATTAATCAATTACCCTTACTTATTATTTAATCTTAATTAAATAATAATTAATCATTCTTTAATTATTATTTAATGTTAATTAAATAATAATTAATTTCTTGATTATCTTTATTTATTATTTAAATAATAAATAATTAATTTACAAATTTTATCTCTTTTTAATTATTATTTAATATTAATTAGTTAATTACTTATCTTTATTTACTATTTAATTATAAATTAAATAATAAATAATTAATTAATTTACTTTATCTTTCTTATGTTATTATTAAATACTTAAATCACATATTTAATATTTAATAATAATTTATTAGTAATTTTATCTAATTACTAACTAATTAATAGCTAATTAGTGCACTATTTACACCTTAAATACAATTAAAATTAATTAATTTATTAATTAATCTTACTTATTATTTAATATTACTTAAATAATAAGCAATTAGCAGTTTTATGATTTTTCAGAAATTAAAAATATTAATTTATCATTTGTCCTTTAATTAGTAAGGTTTAATCATATTTTAATTATGGAAATTACCATATGACATGATAAAAATACAAACATATTTTTATAAAATACTACAGGAAAAACCAAGAAACTTCCGTCAAGGAACCATCGCCGGAACCAGTCTTAATTCCGGTGAACCGGTAGCCGGAAAGTTTCGGCCGGTTCATGAATAAAAAAAACCGGCAGAAACCTTGCCAATTCCAGATTTTTGTCAAGTTTTGGGGTCTTGGAGAAAAACCTTAATAACTTGAGTTTTATAACTCCGATGGAGCTCTACTAGGTATCGATGGAATCGTAACTTCCCGAACTATAATTTTTTGGGCTCAAACATCATTTTTGGATAATTTTTGATTTCGGAAATTTGGCTTAAAGTGGACTGTTCATGCAAGAACTTGGACAGTGAGGCGTATTTGGTCAAAAATGCATAACTTGCTCATTTTAACACATTTTTGGGTGATTCCAAAGGGATTTTTTTCTTAACTTATCCATATATTCCCAGAAATTACTAAATCACAAAAATAATTTGTAGATTTTAAAATGTGCAATTTATTTGTACAACCTATGTTTTGTTCGTCGGTAAAAATATATTCACGTATTTCTTAACTTAATGATTAGAATTGTTATGAATATATTAATGACTATATGTCATGCATCTTTATATTAAACTCCTAGCCATTCTCGGTGGAGTGTATAATTATTGTGTGTGTGTGTGTGTGGTTGTAGAATCCTAACAATTTGGAAATGATGTAAAGAAAAATTTAAGTTCAGGGGACTTGGTGTAATAAACTAAATCAATAAATGGTAAAGATATTCATAACTTAGTTTTATTTTCATAAAATAAGCTAAACAAACCTAATTGGGAATTTTGGAACTAATGTGGTTTGTCGGAATGTGTGTGTTATATACATGGTGAATTACTAGTGCTTCAAGCTAGTACATGGATAGATTAGAAGTGGAAACGGTTGATGGTTATAAAGTAAACTTTTGGAACCGATGTTAAACATAAAATGTTGGATCTTGGATATTTAAATGGGGCGCCCATGGAGGGTCCGACCCATTTGGTTGTTAGTCAGATGGCTATTGAGACTCAGTCTTTAACGTTATAATTATAACGTTATAATTATAACGTTAAGTTGACTGAGTGGTTGGAGGTTTTATAGGGAGTGGGTTAAACCACTACGCCTATAAAACCCACGACCTCAGTTCATCTGAGATCATCCCATGATCAATTATCAATATACTGGATATTGATTAAGCCACAGTTCTCCTAAAATAACAACTGAATTCCCAAATTTGTGACGGATCGTGAATTGGTTCTCCGTTCTCATTCTGTAGTTCGGAGACGACTGTTTGGGTTTGGGTTTGGCTTTTCAACCGTACGAGTTCTTCCGCACCAAAAGATCACGCTTCGAGGGTATGATTTTGGTTCTCGTTAATGTATTTGTGTAAACTTGTGATAACATACATGTATTAAAAACCTTCATTGGTATCAGAGCATGGTTGTAAGATCATATGTATGTACTGTTTACACAATATGCCATGAAAGCATGTATAAAAATGAAAACTGCATGCTTTAATTTGCCATAACTTTTTGGGTAATAATCCGTTTCATGTGATTTTGGCATGTATGCGTAGAATATTTTATGGGCTTTCCGTAGATATATTATATGCATGATTTGGATAAGAAATGACCAAGTTATGGCCTCTGTAAGAAAAAATCGCGATCTGATGGCTGGAGGTTGAAGATGAAGTGCAATAACCACTCTCAGTGGCTTGCACGTTCATTACAACACTATCATGGAAGCTCCCAAAATTGTGGTTGAGCACACCATTGAACTCAGCTCATCCAGACGATCACAACGGAAAAAACAACGTCGCGAACGGAGGTCGGGAAGGCGGCGCGTGTGATACACGCGCCTTATGCCGCCGCGGTAATACCACGCGCTCGCGCAATGCGCGGACGTCCTTCAGCAGCTGGCGCGTGATATGCACGCGCCTGACCCGCGCGCTGACCCGCGACCCGGTTCCGACCCGCGTTTTTCCTGTTGACCGGCCGGTTGTTTGACCCGCCCGGTTTGTTATTTAATTTCAGAAAATGTTTTTATTAATTATTTTATATGAGAAAATGATTTATAAATACTAAATGAAATTAATAAATTCCGGAAATTTTACAGAAATTAATTATTTGCATATAATTGATGTTTCTAGTGTTTGTTTTGAAAATTAATATATTTGGATATTTTTTGTTAATTTCCAACTTAATTGTGCAATGATTAATTAATTGTGATAATTAGAATAATTATCAGAAAAATCCCAGAAAAATTACAGTAACCTTTTATGATGATAATACACTGTTAGAAATTTTTGGGAAATTTTTTGTTGTGTTTATAATATACTTGGTATATTAAATTGTGTAATATTGCTTATTATTTAATTCCTTTGTTAATATTTTGAAATAGTAATTGTTTGATACATGGAATTAAATTGTTATGCTGTAATTGCACATGCACACATATTTCTAGTGGGAGTGATTTAGGTGGTAGTAATTTAATTAAAATTATTCCCTAAATTAAATGTCTTAAGCGCCGAAAAATTAAGTTTAAATAATTGGACATTTATATGAATTGTGATTCCTAAGCTTGGCGAAGTCTCCCTTTTATATTTATGTCCTAATTATTTTTATGTTAATTTGATTCGTGCGGCTAAGATATAATTATACTGTGGTGAACTATGAATATCTCTAATCAATTTTTTCTGAAACAGAAATGGCTTCAAAACACATAATCGCAGATCTTAATCAAGGAAACAAGTTAGACGGAGATAATTACGATGTTTGGCACCGTAAGGTTAGGATGGTCTTGGAGGAGCAAGAGGTTGAAGAAACCCTGCTGTCCAAAATGACAAAACCAGACGGTGAAGATGCAAAGGATCCGGTCAAGGTTGTAGCCTTCGAAAGTTGGCGCAAAAAGGACCGAATCGCTCGCATAACGTTGCTGAGCTGCATGAACAACGACTTCCTGTTTGAGTATGAACAATACTCAACGGCACATGAGATGTGGGAAGCTCTCAAGACGAAGTTTGGCGGCACCTCGCTGACAAGGCTGAGAGAGTTAGCCATAAGATTCGATGGTTATAAAAAACGTGATAACCACACTATGAAACAACACCTTCGAATCATGGCTAACATGATCCGGGAATTAAAATCCGGTGGGACTCAGCTGTCAGACGAGCAGCAGATTTCAGCAGTGGTTCGCTCTCTTCCCGACAGTTGGGAACATATGCGGGTCAACATGACCCACAACGAGAATATCAGAAATTTTGATGATATTCGTCGCCACCTGGAGCTCGAGGCTGAGCGCCTTGACGTTGTCAAGTCCTCCAGGGCATATGTAGCTGAATCGAGCTCTTATAAAGGGTTCAAGCCAAAGAAGGGCAAGAAATCTGCTAATCCTACTGCGCCTAAGATGGCTGCGAGTGGTGGTGTCAGCAAACGGAAAAGAGGCAAGCGAGGTGCTGGCAAAAAGGACAAGGCCAAGATGGCATGCTACAATTGTGGCAAGGCGGGACACTTCGCTCGTGAATGCACTGAGCCGAAGAAGGTAATTCCTAGTCCTAATCTATCTATGTGTTTAGTATCAAGTACTGTTATGGTTGCTCATTCTCTCCATATGTGGATTGTAGATTCAGGAGCAACGGACCACATAGCTAGAGATCGGAGTGGATTTGTGGAATACCGCCGCATTCCGGCTGGCAGAAAAGTATTCATGGGGAACGATTCCAGTGTGGACGTGCTAGGCACTGGCACTTACAAACTGGAAATGCGAGGAGGCTCTGCATTGACCCTACATGATGTACTTTATGCGCCGGATGTCCGGCAGAATTTATTTTCTGTTTTGTCAGTACTTCGTTTAGGCTATTCTGTTAGTTTTGAGAACAACGTTGTAATAATTTCGCATGGGACGAATATTTTTGGATATGGTTTTATTAATAATGGTTTTATGGTTTTGGATACTGTTGATTCTAGCATTAATAGTAATGATTCATATTCCTTGCTTGTTGAGAATGATAATGTTAGTTCAATTTAATGGCATGCTAGATTAGGCCATATTGGACAGGATAAAATGACTAGGTTAGCTCGAGCAGGTCTTTTAGGCCCACTCGCTAAAGTCAATCTACCCACTTGTGAACATTGTCTAGCAGGAAAGTCAACTAGAAAACCATTTGGTAAAGCCACTAAGGCAGAAACGCCATTGCAACTCATTCACTCAGACATTTGTGGCCCTATGAATGTGAAAGAAAGGAATGGACGTTCCTACTTTCTCACAATGATAGATGACTATACGCGCTTCGGATATACCTTTTTGATCTCTCATAAGTCTGAGGCATTAGAATGCTTTAGACGTTATTTGATTGAGGTCGAGAATCAGTTGGATAAAATTGTTAAGGCACTTCGAACTGACCGAGGCCGCGAGTATCTATCCGATCAGTTCAAGGAACTGTGTGAAGAAAGAGGGATAATCAGGCAACTGACAATCCCTAGAACTCCGCAACAAAATGGTGTGGCGGAGAGGAGGAATCGGACATTATTAGACATGGTTAGGTCTATGATGGCGCAAGCAAATTTGCCTATCTCCTATTGGGGTGATGCATTGTTGACTGCGACATATATACTTAATCGTGTACCTTCAAAATCCGTTCAGTCCACCCCATATGAATTGTGGACCGGCAGAAAGCCCGAATTGGGCCATATGCGGCCTTGGGGATCAGCAGCTTATGTGCACAACACTTCCCATGAACATGGAAAGTTGGGCCCGAGGGGTAAGAAGTGTATCTTTGTAAGATATTCTGAACACTCCAAAGGCTACGTGTTCGTTAGAGAGCAAACTGATGGGACTGTATCAGCGATAGAGTCACGAGATGCAGATTTCCTTGAGATGGATTTCCCTAACAGAGGTGATATGAGCAAAGATATGAACTTTTATGAGATGGAGGAAGATTTGGGCGCCCCAACTCGTACAGTAGAGTCCGATGAGGCTATTCCTCAGGCTCCTGTAGATAGTGGGAGTGGCATGCCTTCAAGCAGTACTCTTCCATCAAATGAAGAGTCTCTTGTTCCTCAAATGCGTAAAAGTCAAAGGGGCAACATTCCACGTCGTCTCTTTGAGATTGAGGGGAATGCCTTTCTGGCCGATACACATGAAGATGAGGAACCTCGATCTTATCGAGATGCTCTATCATCTACTGCTAGTGATAAGTGGATGACTGCAATGATAGATGAGATGGAATCCATGAGGACTAATCAAGTCTGGGACTTGGTTGACCTTCCACCAGGGCGAAAGGCTATTGGGAACAAATGGATTCTTAAAGTCAAACGCAAGGCGGATGGTTCCATCGATCGGTACAAAGCTCGTCTTGTAGCCAAGGGCTACACCCAGCAAGAGGGAATTGATTACGAGGAAACCTTCTCACCGGTTGTGAGGTTTGCCTCAATTCGCCTCATTTTAGCAATTGTCGCACATTTGGATCTGGAGTTATATCAAATGGACGTTAAGACAGCTTTTCTCAATGGAGATTTAGCTGAGGAGATATACATGGATCAACCTGAGGGTTTCATCATAGAAGGACAAGAGCGCAAAGTTTGCAAGCTCAAACGTTCTATCTATGGTTTGAAACAGGCATCTAGGCAATGGTATCTGAGATTCCATCGAGCCGTCATTAGTGATGGGTTTACGATGATCGAGGAAGACCATTGTGTGTATATTAAACGATCCAAAGATAAATTCCTTATCCTATCGATGTATGTCGACGACATCCTACTAGCTGGGAACGATAAGGAGATGATTGTTACCACCAAAGGGTGGTTGTCCTCTAACTTTGAGATGAAGGACATGGGAGAAGCAGCTTATGTTCTTGGAGTTAAGATCTATAGAGATCGCTCAAGAAAGCTTCTTGGTTTGTCTCAAGAGACTTACCTTAAGAAGGTTCTGGAGCAATTCCAAATGAGCAACTGCAAACCCATAGACACTCCTATCGCTAAAGGCGATGCCATTGGACCCGAGCAATGCCCTAGTTCTGTGACGCCCCCAAATCACTATACTTACTATAGCTAACTTGGCGCTCACTATAAATGCTAAATCATTAGGTTTATGGATGATTTCCTTTATTCATAAACAAAGTTCTCATCTTAATTCCCAAAGATCTTTCATTATTTTATATCAAGCCCTTGTAATCGATACAAGAGACTTAATACCCAATTATGACATTTTATCCTTAAGATTTAGATATTCTATAACTTTACATGTTCCAATATCCACGGCATTAAATCATTAGGACGGCTCTTGGGAACAGAGAATCTCGCGGTGAATGTTTGTATCTTCACCCGTGATAAATGTTTGCATCTTTATCCGTGACAAATGGTTGTATCTTTGTCCGGTGCAAAATTCTCTTTCCGTACAGAACATTACCCAACTAGTTAAAACCCTCACTCGAAACATATTTGGTTATAGTGATATCTCTTCATATCAATAATCCTATTTATCTGACATTCAGAATAGTAATAACGAGTTATACCTGGGTCCGAGGAACCTTAACGATGGATTTGACCAGTCAACATCGCTTAGTCCTGTCTCGGATGTACAGCACTCACAAGTTATTTACCGATCCTCATCCAGATAAATAGATCATTATCAATACTATGTTAAGTTTTAACAATTCTAAGTTTAATCAAAGTAAAGACATAACAAGAATATGTGATGAAACTTGGTATATATTAATATAGAGTTGGTTACACGGTTTGCTTGTTCATATTACATAAGTCATCAAGACTTTAAAACAAAAAGACAAGCAATTTAATAAAGCATGTAAACTAATCTATGCATTTCTTCTTTCCTTTCTTCTTCTTAGAACCGGAACTTTCGGGTATGTCTGCAATTTAGGTTTATTTGCAAGGGTGAGCATACAAAAGCTCAGCAAGTCTAACACATAGCATATAAGTGAACTCACACTGATATGGATTTTAAAGATTTATGGTACAACAATTGATATTACAAATGTTTAACATAGTAAGACTGAGTGGTGGTTAGACCTAGAACTGTTCTTTGTCTTTCGACTTAGAACCATTTACAGTGGATATAGAAAGGGGATCAACCTAACGACATCCTATGTTATGCATAACATACACTACACTGGACTAATCATGAACAGTGGTACATATTCGTTCATCTCAGTTTACTTCACATGACAGGATCGCCCCAAGACAACTTGGTTTGATAAAATAAAGCATGATTCGAAATATATCGCGAATAAGCATTCATTTTTCAAGTTATGCCGAAACAAGAAGCAATAACTCACATATCAAAGATTTATAACACGTTGCTTCAAAAAAATGTATAAATCACATCAAGAGAAAGTAAACAAAGGTTAAGGATAGAAAACTTGCCTTGAAGCAATTTAGGGTTTTCCCGGTAAAGCGTTAAATGCCTACATAATTTGTTTACGCATACTCGAATATTAGTTTATCGAATTTTACTTCTTAATAAATGTTTTTATAACTTGTTTAGACTATTTCCATAGGTGGTTTTAATTGGAAAATTCTCAAACTCAAAAACTCATTTTTAAGTGACTTTATAAAAAGTGGACAGCAACATTGGCTGTCAGACCCCGGCTCAGTTAAACGGCCATAACTTTTTCGTTTTAAAACATTTTTGAGTCGTTCAAAATTCCACGCGTTCGTAACTTCCGTCTCTACAATTTATGTTTAGACCAAAGTTCGAAATTCCTTACTGATTTACACAGTTTTTGACAAAAAGGGGACTGCCAGAAACTGTTTCAAAACGTCTTTGACTGAATTGATAAAACATGATACCTTAAGCTTTAATTTGCTAAGATAACATGTTCTAACAATCAATAACACTTTATAACATAAAATAAGAAAATCATAAACCTTCATATATAGAGATTTATGACTTTTGCTCAAGAACACACGAAGAACACGAAGAACGAAAAAACCGTACATGGTAACGACTATGTTCTTGAGCTTTTGGTTTTTTTACTTGAAATAATTTGAGCATTATAACTGCTTACATAAGTGATTATGACACTTTATAATTGACAAAATTTGGTCATTATAACGGCTTGCATAATTGATTAAAACAATTTATAAAAATGCTCAAGAACATACGAAAACGCGGAGAACGGATAAACCGTACATGACCACTACGTATGTTCATTGAGCTTTAAACTATGAATTGAAATTCGACATAACAACGACTTGCTCAAGTCATAAGGAACACGGAGAACGAAAAATCGTACATGGCTACGACTTATATTCTTGAGCTTGTCAATAAAAGAAAATTGAACATTATAACAACTATAAAATGAAGAAAATCTCAAGAACACGTGAAGAACACGGAGAACGACAATCGTACATGGCTACGACTCGCGTTCTTGAGTTTTATCGACTATAAATTGAAAGAAAAATTAAACATAACAACGACTAAGGATCGTACCTTTTGTGATTGCAAGCTTTAACTATTTCTTTGCAATTTCCAATACTTGAAATATAACTATGAATAATAGATATAGAGAGTATTTTTGCTCTTGATTTTGTCTTGAAAATGGATGATGAAACAAGTGCACAATGCTTGCTATTTATAGGCCATGCAAAGCTAGGGTATTTTGGTCATTAAGACAACCAAACTTTGGCTCCAAGTTTGGCTTGGCTTTAACTTTGGCTCCAAGTTTGGCTCCAACTTTGGCTCCAAGTTTGGCTTAACTTTGGCTCCAAGTTTGGCTTGGCTTTAACTTTAACTACTAACTAGAGTTAACAACTAACTCAACATTGGTTAATTCTCTACTAAAGCTAGCCACTTGATTGGTTGATTAGTTTCTTAATTCACCAACTAAACTTATTAGGTTAATCTTAATTTTAATTAACCTTAATCTTAATCAAGTATACATGTAGTATACTTGACTTTTACTATTCACAGTTGACTTTTTCGTATTTATACCGTATAATTTTCGTATTATTATCGTATTATTTTCGTATTCTATCTGTATAATTTTCGTATTTATACGCGTATTTGTGAATAGTACTTCCTAGGGTTTAGGGTTTGAACCTTAGGGTTCAACCCTTAGGGTTTCTAAAATTAGGGTTTAGGTTTTCTCCAAACCCTAGTTTTAGGTTTTCAAAAATTTTACTTTTATTTTTCTAATAATTGTTTAAGTTGGATTCTTGAAACGAAACACAAAAATAAACACACATGAAAATTCCATAACACATATTAGATGTAATATAATATTTATTTATGCCTATAAATTCGGATTACAACTATCTCGGAAGTTCGGAATATTACATTCACCCCTCCTTAAAAGAATTTCGTCCCCGAAATTAACTTATACAATTAAGAAAACAAATGTGGGTATTCTATCTTCATTTTATCCTCTAATTCCCACGTTGCTTCTTCCATGGATTGATTTCTCCATATGACCTTGACTGAAGGTATGACCTTGTTTCGCAAGACTTGTTCCTTCCTATCAACGATTTGAATAGGAATCTCTTCATAGCTGAGATCCTTCTCAATCTGGATTGGTTCGTAATTAATTACGTGTTTGTAGTCGGGTTTATAGGGACGCAATACTGAAACATGAAATACATTATGTATATGTTCCAGTTCTGGAGGTAAGGCTACTTCATAAGCTACCTCACCTATTCTTCGTAATATCTCGAATGGTCCTATAAACCTTGGACTCAATTTTCCTTTCTTTCCAAAACGAATCTTCCCTTTCCAGGGAGATACCTTCAAGAAAACATGACTACCGACTTCAAAGTCTCTCTTTTGTCGATGTAGATCGGCATATCTCTTCTGTCTTTCTTGAGCAGCTCGTAACCTCAGTTGAATTGTTCGAACTACCTCCGCTGTTTGTTGAACCAATTCTGGCCCTAACATCTTTCGTTCACCGACTTCGTCCCAACACATCGGTGTTCTACACTTCCTTCCATATAGAGCTTCATATGGTGGCATTCCTATACTAGCGTGATAACTATTGTTGTAAGCGAATTCTACCAGAGGTAAGTGATCTTCCCAGCTTCCTTCAAAATCCATCATACAAGCTCTCAACATATCCTCCAAAGTTTGGATAGTCCTTTCACTTTGACCATCTGTTTGTGGGTGGTAAGCCGTACTTAATCTCAACTGTGTCCCTAGATGTTCTTGAAGACTTTTCCAAAAGTTCGATGTGAACCTTGGGTCTCGATCGGACACGATTGAAACTGGAACCCCATGCCTAGATATAACCTCCTTAATATATAATTTGGCTAATCTATCTAGGGTGAACTTAACTTTAATTGGTAGAAAGTGAGCAGACTTGGTTAGTCGATCCACTATCACCCAAATTGCATCATGACCCTTTTGTGTGGTTGGAAGTCCTACTACAAAATCCATTGTAATATGCTCCCATTTCCACTCTGGAATTTCCAACGGTTGTAACAACCCGCTTGGTCTTTGATGCTCTGCTTTTACCCGTTGGCATGTCAAACACCTACTAACGAATTCAGCCACCTCCCTCTTCATGTTTGGCCACCAGAAATGTTGACTTATGTCTTTGTACATTTTGGTGCTACCTGGATGGACTGAAAACTTAGTACTATGTGCTTCTGACATAATTTCTTCCTTCAACTCTTGTACCGAAGGTACCCATATCCTTGATTCAAACCTTATGATTCCATCATTGTCCAATTTGAACCTTTTGTTCACATTCTTTGTTATCTTATTTTTCATTTCCTCATACTCTTCATCCTTTTCTTGTATTTCCTTGATTTTTCCCAATAAAGTTGAGTGATCCTCCATTACAAATAATTTTCTCGTTGAGATGGAAGGAACCCTCACTTCAATGTCGAGTCTAGCAAATTCCTTGAGCAACTCATCCTGAGTTGTTAACATATTTAGTTTCTCTTGATTCTTCCTGCTTAGTGCATCTGCAACTACGTTGGCTTTTCCTGGATGATATAGGATTTCACAATCATAATCCTTAATCAATTCCAACCATCGTCTTTGCCTCATATTCAACTCTCGTTGTGTAAAAATATACTTTAAACTCTTGTGATCAGTATAAATTTCACACTTCTCCCCATACAAGTAATGCCTCCATATCTTTAAAGCAAATACTACCGCCGCTAATTCTAGATCGTGAGTAGGATACCTTATCTCATAATCTTTCAATTGCCGCGAAGCATAAGCAATGACCTTCCCATGTTGCATCAACACGCAACCTAATCCTTTATGTGAGGCATCACTATAGACTACAAGACCTCCACTATTATCAGGTAATGATAATACCGGCGCCTTGCTTAGTCTCTTCTTTAGCTCTTGGAAGCTTTCTTCACACTTATCCGTCCATACATACTTCACCGTCTTCCTTGTTAAGTTGGTTAGTGGGGTTGCTATTTTTGAAAAATCTTTAATGAAACGTCTATAGTACCCCGCTAAACCTAAGAAACTTCTCACTTCGGTTGGGGTCTTCGGTTGTTCCCAGTTCATAACTGCTTCTATCTTTGATGGATCCACCGCTATTCCGTTCTTGTCAATCACGTGACCCAAAAACTGAACCTTTTCTAGCCAGAACTCACATTTTGAAAATTTGGCATAGAGTTGTTCCCTCCGTAAGGTTTCTAGTACATTTCTTAAATGTACAGCATGTTCTTCTAGTGTTTTCGAGTATATAAGAATATCATCGATGAACACTACAACATACTTATCTAAACAAGACCTAAAAACCCTATTCATCAAGTCCATGAATGCTGCCGGTGCATTCGTTAATCCAAAGGACATCACTAGAAATTCGTAATGTCCATAACGTGTTCGAAATGCTGTCTTCGGCACATCTTCCTTTCTAACCTTTAGTTGATGGTACCCCGACCGTAGATCAATCTTAGAAAAGTGTTCAGCTCCCTTCAATTGATCAAACAAGTCGTCTATCCTAGGTAATGGATACTTATTCTTTATGGTCAACTTATTCAATTCACGATAGTCGACACATAATCTTAAAGTTCCATCCTTCTTTTTGACAAACAACACAGGTGCTCCCCATGGAGAAACACTAGGTTGAATGTACTTCTTTTCCAATAATTCTTGTAGCTGAACCATCAACTCTTTCATCTCCACAGGTGCCATCCTGTACGGAGCCTTTGAAACTGGTGCAGTTCCCGGTGCTAAGTCGATGACAAACTCGATCTCTCTATCAGGTGGGAGACCGGGTAAGTCATTGGGAAATACGTCCGTGAATTCCCTTACAACTGGTATTTGATCTATATCTAACTCTTTTCGTTGAGTATCTACGATATAGGCCAAATAGCCTTGACACCCCTTCTTAAGTAATCCATTTGCTTGCATTGCTGACAAACAACGAGATTTTCTTGGAAATTGATTCCCGTTAAAAACGACCTTTGACTTCGACGTGGTCAGAAGGTTGACGCACTTCTTTTGGCAATCAATCACCGCTTTGTGATTAGTTAACCAATCCATACCTATAATTACATCAAATTCCCCTAATTGAATGGGAATAAGATCCACCTTTAAATCGTGACCCTTAATCGCTATGCAACATTTCTTAAAGATGTGATTAACAGGTATTATCTCTCTATTAGCAATTTCTATGTTCAAGGGAAAGTCTAAATTCTCACTAGGCATGTTAAATTTCTTAGCGAATTCATGTGAAACAAATGAGCAAGAAGCACCCGAATCAAATAGCACATAAGCATTTATGGAGTTGATCGGAATGATACCTGACACTACATCTTGAGATGCTACCGCATCTCTCACTGACATGTTGAAAGTCCTTGCCGTTGGACGGCCCGGGCCTCCAGGTGTAGTTGTCGGGGCGACGTTACTCGCCTTGCTCCCTCCCGCTTCTCCTCCTTTCTTAGGGCACATCTTGACTTGATGTCCCGTTGCTCCACAGTTGAAGCAGGTGTCCTTCTTTGGGTTTGGGCAGGTGGTGGCTAAATGCCCCTCTTGTTTACAGTTGTAACAAATATTTTTCCCTTTAAGACATACTCCTATATGGCCTTTGCCACATGTCTTACAGGGTTCTATTTTCTTTTTGTTATCTCCCTCTTTCTGTGTATTTCCCCCACCATTAAATTTTCTTTTGTTATTCCCCCCACCATTACTTCCTTTACTAGACCCCCCCTCATGATTCTTTTTATTTTCTTTTTCCTTTTTATATTTATTAAAGGCATCAGTGCCGCCTTCGGCAATGATGGCTTTCTCTAGAAGCTGAGAGAAATTCTCTAGCTGTAATACGGCAACTTTGCCATAAATCCAGGGTTTTAACCCTTCTTCGAACCTCCTCGCTTTACGTTCCTCTGTCGCCACTTGATGAGTAGCGAAACGTGCGAGTTCATTAAACTTGGTGGCATATTGGGGCACTGTCATGTCCCCTTGTGTTAAATTTAAAAACCGGACTTCCATCCGATTTTTCATGCTACTTGGAAAAAAGTTCTCGAAAAATAATTTCTTAAACTTTTCCCAAGTGATTACACCTTCTCCCGCCCTTGATTTATTGGATTCCCACCAAAAGTTCGCTTCGCCTTTTAACAGATAGGCAGCAAATTTTGTCTTTTGGTTTTCCCCAACCTCAGCTATATCAAAAGCCTTTTCAATTTCGGTAACCCAATTTTGGGCATCGATTGGTTCAGTGGTTCCCTGGAATTCGGGAGGTCCTACGTTCTTAAAGTCTTTAAACGTAGTTGTGTGTGTTCGGGGTGGATTTGTTTGATTTACTATGGCACTCATTAACATATTAACAAATTGTTGCATAGGATTTTCGGCGGTCTGATTATCACTAGGTGTTTGCTCAACACTTTCACTACTACTATTACTAGCATGTGCTGTCACTCTTGCTCTTGTGTTTGGTGGTGCCATTTCTCTAAAATAAAAGAAAGACAAGTATAAATATGCAAGCATAAAGAAAATTTTACACATCATATTTGATAACAAAATTTGTATTTATAAACTTCCACACATTACAACTATTATTAACCGAGTGAATAATTTCACTTTACTATTATTAACATCCCTTATAAAAATGGGAATGCTAATATTACACACATAAAGCATAACTTAAATATTACAATATTTTTTATTTTTTTTTAATTGACTTTCTTAAAAGCCCTATTTAGCATACTCGAAACTACAGATCGATTGATCTCGTAGCCCGATTCATTCCTTGCTATGGGGAAATCTTCCACCTCATTGTGAAGTTCCCAATAGGAATAGCGACGTTCATTCCTTTCATGGGCAAGTGCTTCCTGCAGCTGGAGCATTTCGGCTTCTTTGATGGCTAACTGAATCTCTTGTGCATGGTTTCTCTCAACTTCCTCCAACCACATCATTTCAAGAGTTTCAATTCTTTCAGTAGCTGCGTCCAACAATGCCCCTTGTTCCGCTTCTTCTTCATTCATTTCTTCAATGATTTCATCCAACTCAGATTCTGGATCGCCATCCTCGGCGTCTAAAATATCCATGTCGTGTTGAATTTCATCAAAATCATCATCATCAGACATGTCCACAAAGTTGATCACGGGGTGATCACCCGCATGATCTATTACTGGATCTTCAATTGGATCCTCCTCAGGATCACTTTCGAGGACCACAGGATGTGCGTTCGCTTGCATTATCTCTTCCCAACTTGGAATAGCAGCCATCCTACACAAGAATTTAGTTTTAATTAGTATATTTCTTTCAAGTAACATTTTATATATATATATATATATATATATATATATATATATATATATATATTTTTTTTTTTTTTTTTTACGTATTGTCTTATAACATTTTATGTTTAAGTTTTATTTGTCTTTTAATTATCTATAGACTTTTCACAAGTCCATTTAGTCCTACTTCCATCAGATTATATCCTAAGATACTCGTTACCTTAGAGCTATAATCTACAGCTTTGATACCAACCTGTGACGCCCCCAAATCACTATACTTACTATAGCTAACTTGGCGCTCACTATAAATGCTAAATCATTAGGTTTATGGATGATTTCCTTTATTCATAAACAAAGTTCTCATCTTAATTCCCAAAGATCTTTCATTATTTTATATCAAGCCCTTGTAATCGATACAAGAGACTTAATACCCAATTATGACATTTTATCCTTAAGATTTAGATATTCTATAACTTTACATGTTCCAATATCCACGGCATTAAATCATTAGGACGGCTCTTGGGAACAGAGAATCTCGCGGTGAATGTTTGTATCTTCACCCGTGATAAATGTTTGCATCTTTATCCGTGACAAATGGTTGTATCTTTGTCCGGTGCAAAATTCTCTTTCCGTACAGAACATTACCCAACTAGTTAAAACCCTCACTCGAAACATATTTGGTTATAGTGATATCTCTTCATATCAATAATCCTATTTATCTGACATTCAGAATAGTAATAACGAGTTATACCTGGGTCCGAGGAACCTTAACGATGGATTTGACCAGTCAACATCGCTTAGTCCTGTCTCGGATGTACAGCACTCACAAGTTATTTACCGATCCTCATCCAGATAAATAGATCATTATCAATACTATGTTAAGTTTTAACAATTCTAAGTTTAATCAAAGTAAAGACATAACAAGAATATGTGATGAAACTTGGTATATATTAATATAGAGTTGGTTACACGGTTTGCTTGTTCATATTACATAAGTCATCAAGACTTTAAAACAAAAAGACAAGCAATTTAATAAAGCATGTAAACTAATCTATGCATTTCTTCTTTCCTTTCTTCTTCTTAGAACCGGAACTTTCGGGTATGTCTGCAATTTAGGTTTATTTGCAAGGGTGAGCATACAAAAGCTCAGCAAGTCTAACACATAGCATATAAGTGAACTCACACTGATATGGATTTTAAAGATTTATGGTACAACAATTGATATTACAAATGTTTAACATAGTAAGACTGAGTGGTGGTTAGACCTAGAACTGTTCTTTGTCTTTCGACTTAGAACCATTTACAGTGGATATAGAAAGGGGATCAACCTAACGACATCCTATGTTATGCATAACATACACTACACTGGACTAATCATGAACAGTGGTACATATTCGTTCATCTCAGTTTACTTCACATGACAGGATCGCCCCAAGACAACTTGGTTTGATAAAATAAAGCATGATTCGAAATATATCGCGAATAAGCATTCATTTTTCAAGTTATGCCGAAACAAGAAGCAATAACTCACATATCAAAGATTTATAACACGTTGCTTCAAAAAAATGTATAAATCACATCAAGAGAAAGTAAACAAAGGTTAAGGATAGAAAACTTGCCTTGAAGCAATTTAGGGTTTTCCCGGTAAAGCGTTAAATGCCTACATAATTTGTTTACGCATACTCGAATATTAGTTTATCGAATTTTACTTCTTAATAAATGTTTTTATAACTTGTTTAGACTATTTCCATAGGTGGTTTTAATTGGAAAATTCTCAAACTCAAAAACTCATTTTTAAGTGACTTTATAAAAAGTGGACAGCAACATTGGCTGTCAGACCCCGGCTCAGTTAAACGGCCATAACTTTTTCGTTTTAAAACATTTTTGAGTCGTTCAAAATTCCACGCGTTCGTAACTTCCGTCTCTACAATTTATGTTTAGACCAAAGTTCGAAATTCCTTACTGATTTACACAGTTTTTGACAAAAAGGGGACTGCCAGAAACTGTTTCAAAACGTCTTTGACTGAATTGATAAAACATGATACCTTAAGCTTTAATTTGCTAAGATAACATGTTCTAACAATCAATAACACTTTATAACATAAAATAAGAAAATCATAAACCTTCATATATAGAGATTTATGACTTTTGCTCAAGAACACACGAAGAACACGAAGAACGAAAAAACCGTACATGGTAACGACTATGTTCTTGAGCTTTTGGTTTTTTTACTTGAAATAATTTGAGCATTATAACTGCTTACATAAGTGATTATGACACTTTATAATTGACAAAATTTGGTCATTATAACGGCTTGCATAATTGATTAAAACAATTTATAAAAATGCTCAAGAACATACGAAAACGCGGAGAACGGATAAACCGTACATGACCACTACGTATGTTCATTGAGCTTTAAACTATGAATTGAAATTCGACATAACAACGACTTGCTCAAGTCATAAGGAACACGGAGAACGAAAAATCGTACATGGCTACGACTTATATTCTTGAGCTTGTCAATAAAAGAAAATTGAACATTATAACAACTATAAAATGAAGAAAATCTCAAGAACACGTGAAGAACACGGAGAACGACAATCGTACATGGCTACGACTCGCGTTCTTGAGTTTTATCGACTATAAATTGAAAGAAAAATTAAACATAACAACGACTAAGGATCGTACCTTTTGTGATTGCAAGCTTTAACTATTTCTTTGCAATTTCCAATACTTGAAATATAACTATGAATAATAGATATAGAGAGTATTTTTGCTCTTGATTTTGTCTTGAAAATGGATGATGAAACAAGTGCACAATGCTTGCTATTTATAGGCCATGCAAAGCTAGGGTATTTTGGTCATTAAGACAACCAAACTTTGGCTCCAAGTTTGGCTTGGCTTTAACTTTGGCTCCAAGTTTGGCTCCAACTTTGGCTCCAAGTTTGGCTTAACTTTGGCTCCAAGTTTGGCTTGGCTTTAACTTTAACTACTAACTAGAGTTAACAACTAACTCAACATTGGTTAATTCTCTACTAAAGCTAGCCACTTGATTGGTTGATTAGTTTCTTAATTCACCAACTAAACTTATTAGGTTAATCTTAATTTTAATTAACCTTAATCTTAATCAAGTATACATGTAGTATACTTGACTTTTACTATTCACAGTTGACTTTTTCGTATTTATACCGTATAATTTTCGTATTATTATCGTATTATTTTCGTATTCTATCTGTATAATTTTCGTATTTATACGCGTATTTGTGAATAGTACTTCCTAGGGTTTAGGGTTTGAACCTTAGGGTTCAACCCTTAGGGTTTCTAAAATTAGGGTTTAGGTTTTCTCCAAACCCTAGTTTTAGGTTTTCAAAAATTTTACTTTTATTTTTCTAATAATTGTTTAAGTTGGATTCTTGAAACGAAACACAAAAATAAACACACATGAAAATTCCATAACACATATTAGATGTAATATAATATTTATTTATGCCTATAAATTCGGATTACAACTATCTCGGAAGTTCGGAATATTACAAGTTCTCCCGAGGAAATTGAGAAAATGTCCCACTACCCGTATGTCAGTGCTATAGGAAAGCTAATGTATGCAGTTGTGTGTACTCGGCCTGACATAGCATATGCAATCGGTTATCTCGGTCGTTATCAGTCAAATCCTGGAATTGCCCATTGGAGGGCAATCAAGAGGATCTTGCGATATTTGAAAGGTACTTTGGACTACATGTTGTGCTATGGAGGACCGGACCTGCGCTTGATTGGTTACTCTGATGCTAGTTGGGGAGGTAACCAAGGGGTGCGCAAGTCGACCTCAGGATATGCATTCTTGCTACATGGTGGTGCCATCACTTGGTGTAGCAAGAAACAGACTTGCGTTGCTCTTTCAACGATGGAGTCGGAGTTTGTAGCATGTACGTCAGCTGTTCAGGAAGCCATGTGGTTGAGGAGATTCTTCGAGGATCTTGGAGTCGTCCCTCATGCTTCAGATCCTGTGACTGTTTACTGTGATAGCACAGCGGCCCTAGGTTACACTAAGGACCCTAAGTATCACGGCAGGACGAAGCACATTGACTTGAGGATGAACTTCATTAGAGAGAACATAGTAAATAATGAGGTGATATTGGAGTACATGCCCACTGACCTTATGGTAGCGGATCCCTTGACGAAACCGATACCGAGAGATGTTTTTTGTAGGCATGTTAGTTCGTTAGGGCTTCGTAGGGTTTGATGTACTTTCTTATTTTATTGTATATCACTCATTATTTGGCTTGTATTAAAGATATTCATTGTTGTATCGAGATATTTATCATTTATGCGAGATTCATTTGTTCCTACTTATGATTGTGTTGTTTTAGCGCATATGATAAATATTAATGGTTCACACAGTTATTATGCATATTGGATATGCACACACACTAAATATATGTCAACAGGTTGATTGGCTCACTCACACGAGCAATCACCCTTGGCGCTTTGAAGAGCGAGCAAGGTTGAGACAGTTCATATTGGCGCTTTGAGTAGCGAATTTTGATGTTTTGGATAACAATCAATTGGCGCTTGATAGCGAGCAATGTGAAATATTATGTCGCCTTGGCATGAGCCAAGATGAAGTTAATTTGGATTAACTGAATATAGAATGCCCCACCATCTATATTAACCTGCATTGATAGCCGAATGCGAAGTTTCAGAGTTGGCGCTTGGGAAAGCGAGCAATCTAGAAATTCGAGTTAGGCGCTTGTGGAGCGACTGAACTAAGATCCGTATGGCATGACCATATGACATATGCTCATATAAATGAGATTGTCTGCCATAACATGATAACCGGACGCGAAATTTCAAATGTGGCGCTTTGATAAGCGAGCATTTTTAGAAATGTTCGAGTTAGACACTCTAGGAGTGACTAGACTAAGGTCCGCACAACAAGGCTATAGAATAGTATGTTGTGAGAGTGTTACATGTGCTTAACAACCATGTAAAGGAGGTGAGTGAATGGATCCCTGTTTCCTCACCGTGTGAGTCCTGTAGGACAAAATCTTTATTCCTACATCAAGTGCTCTTTGTGCTCTTTGACTATACTACAAAGACATGGATTAGTGTTGCTACTTTGGTTTCGATTCCTAAGGTCAAGATTGATGAGACTCTAAGGACCGATTCTGGGAAAGCAGTTGATTCATATCTGATTAGTATTATGGCAAAGAGAAGATAATTTGATTTCACCTCGTTCTGCACTTATTGTCGACAACTATAGCGCTTCGATAGCGATATAGTAATAAGTGAGATACGAAATGGACTTGGGCCCAAAGGTGGTTAAGTATGACTCTCTGAGGGATTAGAGATACTTAACCTAGTGAAATTCAAATGTGTCTGGGGTACTATGAGTTTATAGGTTGTAGTCTCTACGTAAACTAATTGAGTTTGACGTGAGAGCTCCTGCACTGTTTTCTTGAAAGGGTAGATGCCTCTATGTTGGCCCTAACGGGTTTGATGTAGAGCTCCCGCATTACAGGTGAACTCAACGGTCACACGATCCGGCAAATATGAATACATGTTATTTTGGTTTGAGCTAATTTTTAGCAGTTGTGATGATTACGTCGTCCCCGCCATGGGCGAGTGGGAGATGTTGGATCTTGGATATTTAAATGGGGCGCCCATGGAGGGTCCGACCCATTTGGTTGTTAGTCAGATGGGTATTGAGACTCAGTCTTTAACGTTATAATTATAACGTTATAATTATAACGTTAAGTTGACTGAGTGGTTGGAGGTTTTATAGGGAGTGGGTTAAACCACTACGCCTATAAAACCCACGACCTCAGTTCATCTGAGATCATCCCATGATCAATTATCAATATACTGGATATTGATTAAGCCACAGTTCTCCTAAAATAACAACTGAATTCCCAAATTTGTGACGGATCGTGAATTGGTTCTCCGTTCTCATTCTGTAGTTCGGAGACGACTGTTTGAGTTTGGGTTTGGCTTTTCAACCGTACGAGTTCTTCCGCACCAAAAGATCACGCTTCGAGGGTATGATTTTGGTTCTCGTTAATGTATTTGTGTAAACTTGTGATAACATACATGTATTAAAAACCTTCATAAAAGATATACAAAGGACGACGATTTAAATTCGAATCTTAATATAAGACTAAGTTAAAGTCAAACTTTGATTGACAACGTGTAGGTCATGCGAAGAACACGAAAAGTTAGCGTAATGGTAAAATTCAATATAAAGCAAGCAAAGTAGTTACAAAGGCATTCCAACATTAATTAGCTTTAAATAGTTAAATATTGCAATAGTCACGCAAATAGTTAAAATCATGCATACAAAATTAAATTCAAACATAATACATTGTAATTATTTGCTAAAATCATGTTGGTTCACTAGCAGCTACCGGATTTTGCAAAGCAGAGTGAATGCTGTTGCGCGCATTCTGTAAGAATACATTGTACGGATTTGTTGATGTTACCACAAGAAATACTCATGCTATATCACCAGCAGCTACCGAATTTAGCAAAGCAGAGTGAATGCTATTGTATTCGGCACAACAGAACCACTTCCCATCTGGAAAATCCTATAGAAAATACTGTACATGAAACATTAATCATAAATAACTCCATATATACAAAGTGAATATTAGAAATGATGAAGTGTAATGACATGTCTTGCACACCTTTAAGCCGTTCATTTTCTGTTCATTTAAACAACCGACATGATATTCCTTCTCGCACTGTAAACAACATGAACGCAATTTTGTATAATCAATAAGTAGTTGAAACTTGTGAACACCTGTGAAATTATGAAATTGCTAAGCACCTGATAGCATATTTACATCTCTTGGCAAATTGCTAAGCACCTGACAGAAAATTTATCTCTCTTGGGAAAACATTCAAATCTACATCTCTAATTATTGCCATGGTGAAATTTTGCTTCCCTTTTTTTTCTGTTAAGAATTATGGCAAAACTAGCTTTTACACAACTGTACTTGTCGGGTTTTATGTCTTAAGCCATTGAACTTTTAATTTATGTAACTGGACCATCATACTAATTAAAAAAATTAATTAGGTCAATATGTCAAATTATTTGGACGGAAATTATCTTTTTTCCTATGTAGCAGGTAAAAAAAATTAATAACAATTATGTGGAAAATAGATAAAATAAAAAATTGACAACAATTACTATCTTCCTCGTCCTCTTCCACTTCTTCTTTTTCTCCCTTCCCCTCCTCCGTCGCCATGAGCACCATTACCTCCGACTACCATCATCTTGTATCTGCTGCTGCTCATCTGATGCTCATGCATTTTCTAGGCCAATTCCTCCTCCTCCTTCAGTTAAACTTTGATGAGTATTATTCACAGACAACTCCTATCAATTCTCTATAAATGGACTAGTTTCCGCACCTTCTTCTAAACATTCTAAAAATATTTTGATGCTTAAAATACAATTCCCAACAATTTCCTTCACATTACATTGAGGATCTTCGTCATCCATATCAAGATCTTTGGTTTCTTCGGCTTTCCCCCAAATTTTCAAGATCTTTGATATATTTGGCTTTTCCTAAATTTTCAACAATTTTTTTCTGGCTTTTGATCTAATTTTATTGGGTTTCATCTAATTTTATATGGGTTACATTCAAGAATCGCTCTTATTATGTTGCTACTGATCAACAAAATTGGGTTTTCTATTAATATGTTTAGAGATTTTGTGAGATAATTTGTTAAGGTGTTTCAAAGAAAGATATATATATATATATATATATATATATATATGTGTGTGTGTGTGTGTGTGTGTGTGTGTGTGTGTGTGTGTGTGTGGTGGACAAGAACTCTGTGACTACTGGATTGCAATGAAATGACTGAATAAAGGGGTAAAAGGAAAGAGGAAATCTTTCTGTGTCGATTTGTTTTTGCACAAAATTAATTTGATCTATTACACAAATTTACAGTCTCTTTCTCTCTCTCTCACTAATCAATCAATTCCACTGATCCATGAAATGGGAAATTGAGAATTCTCTGTTAATTGACCTTTAACCATCTCTAATCATCATATCACTACCTCTCCGCCTCTTCGTTGATCACTGGCGGTGCACAAGGCGGCGGAATCGCCGATTTTTGCTTACATGCGAATGGTCATGATGAAGGTAAAGATTCATCTTCTTCTGATGAGCAGGTGACAGAAGTCAAACAAAAAAGATACAAGAGATGGGGAGGAGCTCAATGCATGTTTCTCAGACTTCTTTAGTAACGGGCGGTGCAGATGGAGTGAATTGCAGGTCACGTGACTAGCAGGCGTGACCTTGTTTCCAGCTCAAACCATGTGGCATTTCCACGTCATTCTCTGTTTTTAATAAAATGCCATGTTTGATTAAAAGATAACACTTGTTAGCTAATTTTAACATAATGACCTGATTAAAATTTTTTAATAAATATGATGGTTCAATAACATAAATTAAAAGTTCAGTGACTTAACACAAAAACCGACAAGTACAGCGGTGTTGTAAAAGATAGTTTTGCCTATAATTTACTTATTCATAATTTGTAAATAAAGGAGGCTTATTACTGATTTCATTGATTCTTTTCTTCCGTTATTATCACACGCATCATTGTTTGACATTCCTAAGTGATGTTTTGGCTATCTCAAGAAAATCAGGATTTTTAATTTGTCAAAATTGGGTTCCCAACATCCTGATATCGCTTAATTTAGAAAAAAAAAATGACAAAATTAAACTTTTGTAGTACGAAAGGAGTAATTTTTACTATACTATTTTTTTTCCCTTTACACAATTCACCAATCAAAATAAATAAATTTATGCACCTTCTGCCACCATATATATAACAGAAGCCAAAAACAAAATCTGGTTGTGTTAATGAGCGATTAAGGCTTTAAAAGTACGTTATGAACCAAATTGTTTTTTGATTGGACTACAAAACAGAATTTTTGAATGATTGGATTTTAATTCAATTCAGCATTTCTATTTGAAAATATAAAAAGGAGACAGAAACTCACCTTTTGGTGAATTACCAATCCGATTGAATTATTTCACGTGTTGATGAACAAGTCATGATTCCCACCTTCGTCTTCCTCCTCGTCTCCTTCTCCTCCTGCCGTCTCAATAACTTTAGCAGCGGCGTATATTAGAAACTGAGGGTTTAGGTACCTACATCTCTCCTTTATATAACACATTTTTTTCTAGGGTTTCAGCCCCTTTTTATTTCTAATACCAGAAATACCCCTATCATTTTTTCCCACTCGGACTTGATCTCAGCCATCAATCACTTTTGGGATTCAATCTCAGCCGTCCAAAGTGGAATATATATATATATATATATATATATATATATATATATATATTATTCTATTGTACCTTCGTTAACAGCGTCTCTCTCTCTCTCACTTCTTATTCTCTCATATCAAAACTCTCTCGTCTCTCATAGTTATGGCTTCAAATCTGCTTCATGATGTGTTAAAAATTTACTTGTTTTTCACCGATTAATAGTTGGTTCTTCATATGATCTTTGCAAATCTAGGCATGTTTTATGTGACGTATGTGTTCTATAAATCCAATCTAACATTTTTATCACATTTTGCTGTTTAGAACAATTTTCACTAATTAGATCTTGTTTTCGTTATAAAACGTTCACAAATTTAACTTACTATGTGTGAAGTATGCGAAAATTTTGTGTTGATACAAAATCTAGGTAGATCGGTGTTTCAAAATCAAATTTTAGAGCAAAAAGTCTCTGTATAAGATTTTCTCTTGCAAGTTTTTTTAATTAGTTTTACAAAACAAAATGTGTTGTAGGATAGATCTGATAAGTTCTATGATATATATCTACATGCTTCTTTAGTATCTAAAATCTACTCTAGATCTATGTTTCAACTTGATAATTAGAATAATTTCTCGCCAATTAACAGTGAAATCTTTTATAGATCTGTTTGTTTCAAAATAGGTCTCATGATTAAATGTTGTGAGTTGAACAAAATGATTTTTCGCATCATTATGGGCTATTTTCTGAACCAGTTATATTGAACTACTTGTTCATACTGATTAATAAGTACTGTCAACTTATTTTCATGATTATATGGTATCTCTTAGATCTGTGTTCTGTAGAAACTGCACTGAGCAGTTTTTAATAAATTCTCAAATATGAACCATTTTTCTAAAAGGACCTGTTATTTAATCCTGCTTTACTCATAGTCTTCATAATATATTAGGGTCGTGTATAAAGCTTTGAGATATATGTGTTAAATTCTTAATTAACTTCTCAATTTAATTTACCATTCAATTGTTTCTTGCAAATTTCTTTTGATGGAGTCACTGATTATTTGTGGTTTATGATACATGTAACGCTCCCAAATTTCAGTACTCGTTACTACAGATTTGGTTCATCATGATATTTACCATTCAATATGCTCACCAAGTATGAAATTGAATTAAAATATTTCAAGGAATAAATATGAAGCAATATCTCAATATTTTTGCATTGAAAGATTTATCAATTTTTGTTACTTGGACGGTCATAAAAGACCAAGAACTCTTTTGGATTGTACTATTGGTGATCATCCTAGCAGTATTGCCATGACCAGTAACATGTTACTTCACCGTAGTACAAAGTGACTTGTCAGAATAAGTTCAACAATGAATAAAGATGCTTTGAACCAATGATTAGCTCATCCATTAACATTCAATTTACAGAACTTTCTAAATGTGCATTAGCACATGATTACTAAGAAATTTTAGAATTTCAACATCATAGTAGAATTTTTGCTGAGGGATCGTTAAGACTGTGAACTCTTTACTTTTCAAAATATTTCTTTGCTAGAGCGTAGCCTGGCAATCGTATAGACTCTTATAAACTAAAACCTCACCATATATGGCATTATATGACCTAGCACAAAATGTCCCACAGTTATATAAACTGCTGACTCTCCACTGGAATTGTAAGGACCAAGAATTTTGAATTATATTTTAAATAAAATTGAAAAATTGAATTCTAATTAAATGAGTTATTGTGTGATTTAATTTAAACCTTTATCTGGTATTTTTATTGTTGATTATTCGGTTAATTTTAGAAAATAAAGTTCGATTAATGACTTTATTAAATTAACAGACTAACCTAAGATTATTTTGTGAGGAATCCTAATTAAATATTCAATTAATAATGAATATGACAAGTCTAATTGGATTATATAATTAAATTTAATTTGATTATTAAATTATTACTTAATTATCTAAACAAGCCCAATCAATTAATTAAGTGATGGACTTGTGATAATTGCTATATGACTTAGTAATTACGTTTTGCTATCCCAATGTACTAATTAATTGGAAGTTGAGTGCATTAAATTACTAGCCCATTGTTAGTGAATTAATTTAGTGATCTAGTGGCCCAAATAAATTAATTGCTAGCCCAAATGTCGACGCCGAGATTTTTGTCGTTTCGTTTTTTAATATTAAAAAGCCCTTTCCAATTTTAGCCTTTGGATTTAAGATGTGATTTTTTGAAAAGGGTCGGCTTAAGTGTCGACGGGGTTTCGAAAGGTCGATTTTATAATGAGCCAGTTGACCAGAGTCGCCAGTTGGTATATTTGAAATGGATGTACCAACTCATCCGAATTTTGTTTTCGTAATCGCTGGCTCATATGTGACTTCGATTCAATTGGTCCGCGAACCGAGATTCATAGAGTTCGGGGGCTTGCTTAAGCGAGAGGAAGGTGTTAGGCACCCCTCGACTTCTGTGAAACACGGTTACCGCAATCTCGATGTTTTCCTATCCTCTTAAATCCTAAAATGTGGGTGTGCGCATATGTGTGCGTGTGTGCCTAAATGAATGTTTGTGGTGAATTTTTGCATAATAGTTGCTTTGATTTTATATGGCAAATGTGTTTTGTCGGGAAAACGTTTAGACGTCTTTTGACCCAAATGACAAGGCTTTATTTTTTATAATAAAGATTGATTTTAATTTCGAAAACGATGAGGATTTTTTATTAGATGTCATTTTTAGAAAACAATAGTTTTTAAACTTTTGTCAAATAGGAATCGAAACTATACATTGTCTTCTAACAGTAAATTCAAATAAAATGAAGGCAACTTCTAGAACTCTTTAACCCTATGCACAAAGTTTAATGAAAATGTTTATCTATTTTTTACGAAAACATCTTTTATGACATTTCAAAACCACATGGAGCCTTTTCGTCAAACAAGGATCAAAGTTCGCCAAAACTCTTAATTTTTAAACCTCGTGAATCTAATATCCTAATTTGATCATTTTTAGAAAATCTTCATCGTTTGCCTTATTTTGGAAAACCGTTTTTTGTGTCGTAAATCAAAACAAGCATTCAAAACGTGTCGGGGCTGTCCATGGGCATGTGAGCCGTCTAAATAACCCCAAACACCCACAATCACATATTTTATTATTACGGGGCCTTAACCCGATCACAATTTGGTATCGCTTTAAGGCCCGATATTACATATATACAACCATGGACCCTATACAATGATTACATATACCAAAAATGTCCATCATCGGGATTTGATCATGAGGATCTCCTCCCTAGGCTCACAGTTACCCAAATCAATGCACAACCATACCAAGGCAAATCTAACAGTACTAGACTTGTTATTACATTACACAACTCAAAGATCGCAAACCCAACACTACGAACTATTCATTACCACAATAAACGATATATCACCGTACAGATGTCATCGGGGCATTAGGAGGAAGTTACGTTCCGACGGAACCCTCGCTAATAACCCCTAATCCACGGATCCTCATCAATATAACAACATACTACATTAAACAACCCAAAACACAAGATTATACTAGCAATACAAACAATAAAATATCAAAGAAAACACCCTTTTCACCTTGCAAAATACCGGCGAAAGCTTCTTGTTTCACGAATCGGACAAAACCACAAGAACACTTTACTAATTAGCAAAAGAAAATGGATTTATCACTTGAATCTATCAAAGACCCGAGCCTTTCTCTCTCCTCCCGCGTACTCTCTCTATCTAAAACTTAAATTTTCTATCCTCTCCTCATCTCTCGGGTGGAAATGGCAATGTATAGCATTCCGCAGGTGCATCTGCGGCTGGGTTCGCTAGCCGCCCGCGTCGAATCCTCGGCTGCCGGGTTGTCTCCTCGAGCCGTGCAAATGTCACACTTGTCGGTGGCCGCAGGTGCACCTGCGGCTGCCCAGTTTGCTTTTCTCGATTTTCGTGCCACGCAGTCTTAAAAATTCAATTTCTGCTGTATTATTTTGTATGGCTGTTACCTGACGTATAAATTGCTCTTTGTGCTTGGCTTCCAGGGGGTGCTGCCCCCTTCCACCCCCGCCAGCAGACCCCCGAACATCGTAAGCGTGGTGACCATTAGTCGTCTTTTGTGATCAAATCAGGTTCTTCTGGATCAACTGTTTGCCTTGCCTCAAGTAACCTGATGCTCGTTGTTCGTTGTGGCGGCTTTGACCGTAAATCGTTGGGGTGGCTTCATGTTGGGGTCCACCTTCCTTTTAGCATGTCGGATCAAGTCACGATTTTGCCCTCCTGCCAGGGTTAGTAGAGAAGTGCAAAATTTGGGTGTCTACACCAAACTTTGACCCATTAGTGAATTGGCTTCTAGAAGGTTAATTATTCAAATTGCATGATAAAAATAATTCCAAAATGGTACCAAAAAGGGGCATGGCTGGTGATGGAGTGTGGGAGAGCACCATGGACTTCAAATTTTAGCAATTTTAATTGCTTGAGGTAGTGTGTGGATTACTCAATCTTATTTGTAGCAATTTTGGAAAAAACTTGATGTCCAATGTATACTTATATAGGTTATATGTATATATTTCTACTACTATAAATAGAAGCTAGCTCGTTTGAGGGAGAGTTTAGAAAATATTGCAGGTATTCTCTATATAGTGTCGTAGTGAGTTAACTAGGTGAGTTAAGAAAAAAAGAAGTGAGTTGTGTAGTGAGTCACCATCGAGTCAAGTGAGTCATGTCATTTTTCAAGGTGGGTGTTCTTGGATGTCATCACAACTTATAACCTACTTTGGAAAGCAAAGAAAACTAGCCATCAAAAGCAAAAGGTATAATATCTACCCTAAAACCCTAGTTTGAAGTTATTATGTTCTATATAAATTTTCTATGGTAGAAAAGTTATTTACAAACTCATAAATGTTTAGATTCATGATGTTTTAGTAGATCAAGAGTTCCATGGGTTTATAATGTGTATTTACGTGTGTTTATTATGAATCATTTAGCAAAAAGCTTGAAAACAACTTTACCGAAAAAACATAAAACATAACAGCCCGCTACCGGTGTTACGGCTCACAATCCATGAGTCGGATTCATGATCCGTCAACTCTGGGTGATAGGTCCATAAGATATAAAGATTCTCCAAGTGGAACGACTAAAAACCGATTTAAAATGAGCAAGATATGAGTTTTCTACCAAAACACCCCACTGATTTCGGGTGTGTTGTGATACCCCAGGAATTTTAAAATAATTCCAAATAAGGAATATGATGAATCAAGTCAAGGTTAGTATTTAAAACCTAGTGCTGAATGATAAAAGTATTAAGAAATGATTATGGAATGAAAAGAAAATTCATGAATATGAATTGAGAAGAGAAGGATGGAAGTACAGAATATGAATGAAGCATGATATAAGAATGAAATAAGTGAATTGGGTAAGAGTATGTATGATTAAAGAAAAGAAATTTTCAGAGAAAGAGAAATTATCTTGATAAGTGTATCAAGAAACAAGCTAAAAGTTTATGAATAAATTTGTGAGAATTGTGAAATGTAATATTTCAAAGAAATTATGAATCAAGCTAAGAATTTAAATGTTCTGATAATTATGATCATTATGGGATTATCCATGTGCGTTATGGATATTAAAGAGGAAAAATATGATTATTATGAATTTTAGTTGTGATTTCTCAATGTAAAGGTATAGCAAAGTGCTATAAATAAGATCCGTATGAATATTACGGCTATTATGATTCCGAGGACGGAATCCTGTTAAGGGGGGAAGAATGTGAGGATCCGAATTTTCAGAATTCTTTTAATAATATTAAATGAGAATTTAATTGATAAAATTATCAAGGTTGTTAAATAAATTATTATTTTATGTGATTTAAAGTATATGAAGAGATTTAATTGATAAATTAAATCTGTGCAGAGATGATGAGGAATTATGTTAATTTTAGAATAATTGAAAAAGTAAATAAATTGTTTAGAAACAATTTATGAAGAATAAGAGAAATTATATGCAAGGTACAATATATTGTACAATAAAATTATTATGGAGGAGCAGAAATTGTTATTTAAATGAGGTTATGTGATAATGTGAAATGCATGAATTATATATGTATATATTTATATACATTTGTATATATATGTGAATGTTTAATTGAAATTATAGATTTCATTAATTATGAGAATTAATGGATTAATAATTAAATTAATCCAAAGTTAAATGAAAAGGTAATGAGGAAATTAGTGAAATTGTGATTATGAATGTTAGAATTTATCAAGAATAATGGAGAAAGTTTAGAAATTAATTGAGAAGAAATGTAATTATATAAATTATATAATAAGAAATTATATAATTTATATAAGAAAATTAAAATAAGGTACGAAGAAAATAATAATTATATAAATTATATAAGAATAATTATATAATTTATATAAGGTGATTAAATGGAGTAAGGTTGAAGGAAATTAAGAAATTAATTTAAGAAAGGAGAATGTAAATATATAAATTATATAATATTAAATTATATAATTTATATATAAGGAAAGTAATGTGAATATTAAAGAAATGAAATTAAACGAGAAAAAATGAATGTTTTAAATTCATTAAAAATTATGTTTATGCATAATGAAATTATTATGACGTTGATGAAGAATAATATTTCGGAAACGGGAACATGTTAATGTAACATGTTGTGCAAGAAACGAAGTGAAAAATTATGAAAGATAATTTTTATATGTCCTATGAATTATTTTATGATTTATGGAGGTATTAATTACCTCAAATAATTACATGCATGTCATTATGCGTGTACAAAATTTGTCAAGAAAAGTACACGAAAGAGGTATTAAAATTAAGGATAAATCATATTATGATTTTTAGTGAATTAAAATAAATATTTTATATTTATTATATAAAATATTTATTACACGAAATAATTATGAAATGTATTAGAAAAATTATTTTTGCATGCCTGATTTTTTTGGAGGAAAGTTCGAGAGACAAGTGTTGGAAGAATAAGTCGGTGGAAAATTTTTTTAATTCCGGATGGCTTGTTGGTGCTTGACTATATAAAGAGAAAACAAAGAAATAAAGCAAGCAAAGGAAAAGAAAACAAAAGAAGAAAAAAAAACATTTCATTCTCTTGCTATTCTCACCGTGAGCACCACCATGACCGCCGGAAAACTCCATGGCTGCCAAAAAAAAAAAAAGAGAATAAGTTGGTGTCATCCAAGTGAGAGAAGGCTTCAAGGAAGGTATAAAAACTATTTTTTTAATTATCTTTTAATATTTTGTGTTAAATAATTTGTGGAAGAAAATAGAAATTAATTAGAATAAATATTCCAAATAATTTTTGGGTAAAGATATGTTGATTATGTGATTTATAGAATAATTATGTGGTGGAAATTGTGAAGAAAATGAATGATTTTTGGATTAAATTGGTAAGTTGGCGCACTGTTTTGCTGAAGGAAATGAGGAAGAAGAAAAAGGCTGCCGCGCATGGCGCGGCAGCCATTTTTTTTGCCAGGCGCGCTTTAAAACGACGGCGTTTTGACGCTGTAAGGGCAGGCCGCGCCTTGCGCGGTCGAGAATTCTGAAGGAAGGTCCGAAACGACGTCGTTTGACATCCACTGTGGGGCGCCGCGCGTTACGCGCGGCCGACGAATTTGGCGGAAATGACCGTGATGCCCCTGCTCTTTTCCGGTAATGCCGAGTATGCCCTTGGCGCACGGAAATTACAGATTTGGCCCTGGACTTTCCGGAAAATTCCGGATTTGTCCCTAACATGGCCAAAATGACGGAAATGCCCCTGGGCTTTCCAGAAAATGTCGGTTATGTCCCTTTGGGCGCGGAAATTACCGAAATGCCCCCAGAACATTGTTTTTAATAAAATAAATGTTTAAAAAAATTGTTTAAAAATTCTAGAAAAATACTAAAAATATAGAAATGATGTTTGGGCATTAAACTTAATATTTTTGTAAAAATATTAAATATTGGGGATTAATATTTAAATGTTTAAATATTAATCTAATAAGGTTAAAGTTTAGAAAATGGTTTAAATGAAAATGCGGACAACCAGAAATGCTAAAATGTTATCCTATGAGCCGGGTTGTCCGTAGTGAAGGCATTAAATATTAAGTTATGTTAATATTTAAAGGACGAGGTTAATATAATTAACCATATTAATTAATAATTAACCCAATACCCTAAAATTTAAGGGTCGGGTAGAGTTAATTACGTTATAGATGATATTAATTAATTAAGTTAATATCATGAAAGAATAAATAATTATTATTTGATTATTTTATGATCATAGGTCATACGAGAAGCACGATAGAAGGGTATTTATTAATTAACTGGACGACAGGCAAGTTCTTCAGTCCCTTTTATGTTAAATGTTGGAATGTTATGATATGTAATTCTTGTTTTAAATACATACAAATTATGTGTTATGTGTTACGTGATAAATATGACCACAATGTGTTCTTTGTGCAACGATATGAGATATATTGCCATAGTAGAAGCATAAGCACATGATGTTTGACACACACCAAGCATATTAAGGTATGTGCTATGTGACACATAAACTGTTGAACTTGCTGAGCCGTTGTGCTCATTACTTGCTTAAATTAAACTTTTGCAGGATAAAGAAATAAGTTTCAGGAATACTGGATTAAATTAGAGATAAATTGCCTAGAAGGTGGGGAAATGTTATTGTTATATTTTCCATTCAATGTGGATGCATGTGTTAAGTTCTATTGATGTTATGTATGTACGGATATGTTGAATCCAGACAGAATGAGTAAAAATTAAATTGTGAATTGTAAATGTATGAGATAAACGTTACGATATAGAATTACGCAATGGTTAATTATGAATTATTAAATAAAGGATAATTGTGGAAATATAGTCAACATTAAAATTAAATGTTGAGCTTTATGATACAAGTGAAAGAAAGAAAAAGTTAAGGTTGCGATCCAGGGACTAGGATCCAGAGGTAAAGATTCTAAACATCCAAATATTATAATACAATGATTGAGTTGAGAAAAGAATAAAAATTTATACCGAAAATTTGGTAATTGATGATTTATCAAATCAATCAAAGGATTAAAGAAGGTGATGAAAGATTTATTAACGGACCGAAATTTGGACGTAAGGAATATAATGTTAAATAAACATGAAAAAGTAAGATGATAAAGTGGGTCGAATTTCGGGGTCGTTACAGTTGGTATCAGAGCTAGTGGTTATAAACCTTAGGTAAATGGTACCTTAGGCTATAACCTAAGTAAGGAAGAGTAAAGATAGTTGTGTGTTCTGAAAACCCAAGCGTATAGTAAGCTCGTGACTCATGGTTGTATGGTGGAGCCCCTTTAGCGAAAGGGCGACTGTGGCCTGACTAGGATAAGCTCCTCAACCATATGATTATGGTAAGTTCCTGAGCCCAAATACGTGACACGTTTGATGAACATGGGGGATTAGAATGGAAAGATATAAGTTGAGAAAGATAGTTCTCAGTTATTGATTAAAGTGAAGAAAAATATGAAAGATATGAAATTATAAAGAAGAGATAAAGATGTTAAGAAAGATTTGAATGAAGATAACGAATTGAGAAAATTCATAAGAATGTATCTGAAAGAATATTTGAGATGATTCAAAGATGAATCTTAAAGGAAATCAGGGGACACCTGATTTAAGTAATAAAGATGAAATGCAATCTAAAAAGCATAGAAAGAGATCATAATAATATGATCAGGAATGGTAAGAGGATCGTACTACGATACGATCACGAGATAAGGAAAGCGAATAAGAAATAGCTTGTAAAGCAAGGTCTTGATGGGATCAAGTGAGAATGGGAAAGAACAGAGAGACCTGATAGGGGTCAAAAATGTATAGCTTGATGCTATAAAGAGAAAGAGTACTATGAAATAGTACAAGAAGAATTTATAGAATGATAAGATATGAATGAAATGTGAAATGACAGAAAGACCTATTAATGGTCGAAAAAGTATAGCTTGATGCTATAAAGAGATATGGTACTATGAATTAGTACAAAAAGAACTCAGAGAATGATGAAATATGAATGACAGAAATGTAATGATAAGGGGGCAGAAAGTTTGGGTACGAAATTTCAATTGAGGACTCATGTGGTGACTGAATTGCACAATCCTTTGTATGGGCGGGGGATTTGTGTTTACTCACTTACTATGTGATAATCATTGAAATGTTAAAGTCGCGCTAGCAATTTTGATAGATAGATAATATTAAGTTTAGGCACGAGTTCTTAAAAACTCATGCATATGGTAAGTCCATGACTCATAATCGTATGGTATGTTTTGAGCCCCTCAGCATATGGATAGTCTTTGACTTGTTCTTAGACTACATATTGCTAGGACAAGCTTTAAAACTCATATTCTTGTGGTAAGTTCCTGGACTCATAATGTGTGGCAAGTTTGATGAACTATACGGGGGTATAGAAAAGTTGGAGTAGATAGAAATGTTAATAGTCCTAGCAATAAATATTAGAATTAAGTGAAGAAGCAGAATGTGAATGTTAGGGAATTTAGGATATTCCCACTCTTCTAGCTTTGCTAGACTTCGGAATGTTTGGCCTCAAGTTGATTTGGCACGAGTGTGCTTTGAAAAATAGAAATAAATTTTTAAGCAATTTTCAAAGTGTCTATGCTATTTGTTTCAGCTAGACAAAAATATTTTACATCAAAATGTATTTTTAAAATAATCATCCATGCACCTTTTAGCCCGGTGTAGATGTGATGAATGACGGAATGCTCAACGTGTTGTTGAGACGGTGCGGTACTATTTCGTTATAAGATGATTCAACATCATAAAGTATGGTTTATGGTGTAGGAATTATTAAGGACGAAATCCTCAACGTACTGTCAAGATGACGCGGTAACATGAAGTCATAAATGATTTTGATTTATGAAGGTATGTCAAAGCTATAAGTCTTTGCCATTTGACTCGGCTAGACGTTTTGAAAAGTTTTGACATGATGAATGTTTTAAAAATTTCTGCGGATTATAAAGTGTTAAAGTAAGTCTATGCTAATTGATCTAGCTAGACAAACGTTGAAGAAAGACAAGTCTGAGCTATTAATTCAGCTAGACAAATTTTGAAATGTATTGACTTCATATTCTTTGAAAGTTATAAAAAATTTCTTCGAATGAATTCTAAGGCTGGGATGAACAAAAAGATTAAGAATATTGCAGGTTGATTAAATGATCACCTGGCATAGAAAGGCAAAGTATGGTGAAACATCCATCATTTAATGACAGACTGATCCACTGTCAGGATTTGCAGTATGAGGTACTCGGGGAGCGAAGTACTGTAAATCGGGATCATGTTCAGATTATTCTGAAAAGTTATTATTTTAATGGGTTGCAGTATGAGGTACTCTGGGAGTGAAATACTGTTAACCGGGATAAGTGTTCATCCAGCAAAGTATGAAAGTTTTCAAATTAGAATTTTTGAATTCCTCTACTCTTATGAAGATTGGATGGTAGGATGGGATAGTATTTCCTAAATGTCAGCAGTGATAATTGTGAAGTATAGAAATTATGAAATGCGATGGATTAGAAAATTGCAATGTGCAATGACTGTGAGAAAGGAATGAAAGAAAGATATGTGAAATGAATGCTAAGAAAATGTGTAAGTTGCAAATGAATGAGATATTAATACATACAAATTTCGAGGACGAAATTTTATGAAGGAGGGGTGAATGTGATACCCCAGGAATTTTAAAATAATTCCAAATAAGGAATATGATGAATCAAGTCAAGGTTAGTATTTAAAACCTAGTGCTGAATGATAAAAGTATTAAGAAATGATTATGGAATGAAAAGAAAATTCATGAATATGAATTGAGAAGAGAAGGATGGAAGTACAGAATATGAATGAAGCATGATATAAGAATGAAATAAGTGAATTGGGTAAGAGTATGTATGATTAAAGAAAAGAAATTTTCAGAGAAAGAGAAATTATCTTGATAAGTGTATCAAGAAACAAGCTAAAAGTTTATGAATAAATTTGTGAGAATTGTGAAATGTAATATTTCAAAGAAATTATGAATCAAGCTAAGAATTTAAATGTTCTGATAATTATGATCATTATGGGATTATCCATGTGCGTTATGGATATTAAAGAGGAAAAATATGATTATTATGAATTTTAGTTGTGATTTCTCAATGTAAAGGTATAGCAAAGTGCTATAAATAAGATCCGTATGAATATTACGGCTATTATGATTCCGAGGACGGAATCCTGTTAAGGGGGGAAGAATGTGAGGATCCGAATTTTCAGAATTCTTTTAATAATATTAAATGAGAATTTAATTGATAAAATTATCAAGGTTGTTAAATAAATTATTATTTTATGTGATTTAAAGTATATGAAGAGATTTAATTGATAAATTAAATCTGTGCAGAGATGATGAGGAATTATGTTAATTTTAGAATAATTGAAAAAGTAAATAAATTGTTTAGAAACAATTTATGAAGAATAAGAGAAATTATATGCAAGGTACAATATATTGTACAATAAAATTATTATGGAGGAGCAGAAATTGTTATTTAAATGAGGTTATGTGATAATGTGAAATGCATGAATTATATATGTATATATTTATATACATTTGTATATATATGTGAATGTTTAATTGAAATTATAGATTTCATTAATTATGAGAATTAATGGATTAATAATTAAATTAATCCAAAGTTAAATGAAAAGGTAATGAGGAAATTAGTGAAATTGTGATTATGAATGTTAGAATTTATCAAGAATAATGGAGAAAGTTTAGAAATTAATTGAGAAGAAATGTAATTATATAAATTATATAATAAGAAATTATATAATTTATATAAGAAAATTAAAATAAGGTACGAAGAAAATAATAATTATATAAATTATATAAGAATAATTATATAATTTATATAAGGTGATTAAATGGAGTAAGGTTGAAGGAAATTAAGAAATTAATTTAAGAAAGGAGAATGTAAATATATAAATTATATAATATTAAATTATATAATTTATATATAAGGAAAGTAATGTGAATATTAAAGAAATGAAATTAAACGAGAAAAAATGAATGTTTTAAATTCATTAAAAATTATGTTTATGCATAATGAAATTATTATGACGTTGATGAAGAATAATATTTCGGAAACGGGAACATGTTAATGTAACATGTTGTGCAAGAAACGAAGTGAAAAATTATGAAAGATAATTTTTATATGTCCTATGAATTATTTTATGATTTATGGAGGTATTAATTACCTCAAATAATTACATGCATGTCATTATGCGTGTACAAAATTTGTCAAGAAAAGTACACGAAAGAGGTATTAAAATTAAGGATAAATCATATTATGATTTTTAGTGAATTAAAATAAATATTTTATATTTATTATATAAAATATTTATTACACGAAATAATTATGAAATGTATTAGAAAAATTATTTTTGCATGCCTGATTTTTTTGGAGGAAAGTTCGAGAGACAAGTGTTGGAAGAATAAGTCGGTGGAAAATTTTTTTAATTCCGGATGGCTTGTTGGTGCTTGACTATATAAAGAGAAAACAAAGAAATAAAGCAAGCAAAGGAAAAGAAAACAAAAGAAGAAAAAAAAACATTTCATTCTCTTGCTATTCTCACCGTGAGCACCACCATGACCGCCGGAAAACTCCATGGCTGCCAAAAAAAAAAAAAGAGAATAAGTTGGTGTCATCCAAGTGAGAGAAGGCTTCAAGGAAGGTATAAAAACTATTTTTTTAATTATCTTTTAATATTTTGTGTTAAATAATTTGTGGAAGAAAATAGAAATTAATTAGAATAAATATTCCAAATAATTTTTGGGTAAAGATATGTTGATTATGTGATTTATAGAATAATTATGTGGTGGAAATTGTGAAGAAAATGAATGATTTTTGGATTAAATTGGTAAGTTGGCGCACTGTTTTGCTGAAGGAAATGAGGAAGAAGAAAAAGGCTGCCGCGCATGGCGCGGCAGCCATTTTTTTTGCCAGGCGCGCTTTAAAACGACGGCGTTTTGACGCTGTAAGGGCAGGCCGCGCCTTGCGCGGTCGAGAATTCTGAAGGAAGGTCCGAAACGACGTCGTTTGACATCCACTGTGGGGCGCCGCGCGTTACGCGCGGCCGACGAATTTGGCGGAAATGACCGTGATGCCCCTGCTCTTTTCCGGTAATGCCGAGTATGCCCTTGGCGCACGGAAATTACAGATTTGGCCCTGGACTTTCCGGAAAATTCCGGATTTGTCCCTAACATGGCCAAAATGACGGAAATGCCCCTGGGCTTTCCAGAAAATGTCGGTTATGTCCCTTTGGGCGCGGAAATTACCGAAATGCCCCCAGAACATTGTTTTTAATAAAATAAATGTTTAAAAAAATTGTTTAAAAATTCTAGAAAAATACTAAAAATATAGAAATGATGTTTGGGCATTAAACTTAATATTTTTGTAAAAATATTAAATATTGGGGATTAATATTTAAATGTTTAAATATTAATCTAATAAGGTTAAAGTTTAGAAAATGGTTTAAATGAAAATGCGGACAACCAGAAATGCTAAAATGTTATCCTATGAGCCGGGTTGTCCGTAGTGAAGGCATTAAATATTAAGTTATGTTAATATTTAAAGGACGAGGTTAATATAATTAACCATATTAATTAATAATTAACCCAATACCCTAAAATTTAAGGGTCGGGTAGAGTTAATTACGTTATAGATGATATTAATTAATTAAGTTAATATCATGAAAGAATAAATAATTATTATTTGATTATTTTATGATCATAGGTCATACGAGAAGCACGATAGAAGGGTATTTATTAATTAACTGGACGACAGGCAAGTTCTTCAGTCCCTTTTATGTTAAATGTTGGAATGTTATGATATGTAATTCTTGTTTTAAATACATACAAATTATGTGTTATGTGTTACGTGATAAATATGACCACAATGTGTTCTTTGTGCAACGATATGAGATATATTGCCATAGTAGAAGCATAAGCACATGATGTTTGACACACACCAAGCATATTAAGGTATGTGCTATGTGACACATAAACTGTTGAACTTGCTGAGCCGTTGTGCTCATTACTTGCTTAAATTAAACTTTTGCAGGATAAAGAAATAAGTTTCAGGAATACTGGATTAAATTAGAGATAAATTGCCTAGAAGGTGGGGAAATGTTATTGTTATATTTTCCATTCAATGTGGATGCATGTGTTAAGTTCTATTGATGTTATGTATGTACGGATATGTTGAATCCAGACAGAATGAGTAAAAATTAAATTGTGAATTGTAAATGTATGAGATAAACGTTACGATATAGAATTACGCAATGGTTAATTATGAATTATTAAATAAAGGATAATTGTGGAAATATAGTCAACATTAAAATTAAATGTTGAGCTTTATGATACAAGTGAAAGAAAGAAAAAGTTAAGGTTGCGATCCAGGGACTAGGATCCAGAGGTAAAGATTCTAAACATCCAAATATTATAATACAATGATTGAGTTGAGAAAAGAATAAAAATTTATACCGAAAATTTGGTAATTGATGATTTATCAAATCAATCAAAGGATTAAAGAAGGTGATGAAAGATTTATTAACGGACCGAAATTTGGACGTAAGGAATATAATGTTAAATAAACATGAAAAAGTAAGATGATAAAGTGGGTCGAATTTCGGGGTCGTTACATGTGTGCATAACAGTCTTGTTTGAGGCCATTTTCAGTGGCCAAAAGAATTCCAAATTGTCCTTTTAATGATGGAATCATGTAGTTTGGGAAGATACGATTCCATCGATACGTAATAGAGCTTAATCGGACATGTAGATTTCATTTTATTCAAGTTCTTGTGAGAGACCTAGAACTTGGAAGAAAAAAAAAACAATCTACCTATTTTTTTTAAAAAAAACTGACCGATTCGATTTTTTCTAATTTTTCTAATTCCTTGGGTGAGGCCGGTTCGGGTCCTTGTGGGTCGGTTCTGGGTTTTGTTACAAAATAGAAAATGTTTGTAATTTAATAAAGAATATTACAAAAAATTTAAATGTAAAAGTTTACGTCATTTGGCATTTATTAGAATTAGTAGTTGATTAAACCTTACTAAATTAATAATAATAATAATAATAATAATAATAATAATAATAGGAAAATTATTATTAATTTCTAATAAATGATAATTGAACTCTTTACATATTATTTAATTAATATAAAATAACATGTAAAGAAAATTGGGTAATTAATTATCATTTAGCTAATAATTAGTATACATTAAAGATAATAAATTATTTAATTAATATTAAATAATAAGTGAAGTTAATCAATTAATTTATTATTATTTAATTAATATTAAATAATAATTGAAGGATATTAAAGTTAATAAACTAATTATTTATTATTTAATTAATATTAATATTAAATAATAAGTAAAGTTGAATATATAATTAATTATTATTTAGATAACATTAAATAATAATTAAAGAGTATTAAAGTTAACAAACTAATTTCTTATTATTTAATTAAGATTAAATAATAAGTAAAGATAAAATAATTAATTAATTATTTAATTAACATAAATAATAATTAAAGAGGGTTAAAATTAATAAACTAATTATTCTTTTTATTTAATTAAAATTAAATAATAAGTAAGGATAATTAATTAATTAATTACCATTAAATAATAATTAAAGAAGATTAAAGTTAATAAACTAATTGTTTATCACATCATTAATGATTAATTATAAATAAGAAGGATTAATAGCACATGAATAATTAATTATTGAGTTAAGATAACTAAGGATAGTTATCATTTATAATGATTAATAATAAATGAGGTAATGAAACAATTGTAATAAATTGTTTAAAGGTTTAAATAATTTTATAGGTGATGTTTTAAGTTTACTAAATCAATATTACTTAAAGAGAAGTAATATTTGACTGTTAAATCATTTACCTAAATACAATTAATAGTATTAACAATGTTAAATGATATAAAAAACTATTCACAATGTGCTACGTGATAGTCATAGGTGATTTAATGCTATATAATTAATAAACTTAAGTGTTTAAAGTGAACGATTATATGCTTTACTAATTGATAGGCCAACGTTATAAATGTTAGGTCTTCAAAAGGAGTTTAAATTAAGCGAATTAGCCATAAATCGACAGACAGACAAGTTTTTTAACCTTACTCAAATTTGTATTGAGCAAGTTTCTTAACTCAAACTCGAGTTTTATTTTTAGATTATGTTCTAAGTGGTTTAATTAATTCTTGTAAAGTTATTCCACATCCATATGATCATTGTCATTCGCACATAGTGCAGGTTGAATTCAAGTTCTATTATCGAACTCTAAATCATTTAAGGTTCTTTTATACATAAACTATTTAAGAAGTAGTCTATGTCAATTGTTTCGGCTAGACCTTTCAGTATACCTTATTGTAAAAGCTATCCAAACCTATTGTTAGGGCAGATTTTTGTACTAAGATAAAACAACCCATAATGGGGAAAAACCTAAATATCATATAAACGATACATACAGAATAAATGTTATGCATATACATATGGTACGCGAGGCTGATCCCCTCAAGTATAGTCTAAAAATGTAACCTAAGAGGGTTAATCAAGTGACTGATTCCTCAAAGCAGACGTTCATGGTCTTTTGACCACTCAGCATTTAAATAATCAATTTTCACTCATTAAATTGTGCGTTAATTATATCAAATTCATATTATTGAATCTTTCAGTCATTATTCTTATTCATGGCATATTTTGTATTCATTTTTAACTTGCAAAGCAAACTAGTTACTCACCCTTGCTATATCATGAAATTATTGTAGCTAAGCCTGAGGGGTCGGGTATAGATAAAGGCAAAGGAAAAGCGAGATCTTAATTATCTAGATAGATGCTAGTCTATTCATATTTTATTTAAGACTTATAAGAATGTAATGGAAACACTAATACCCTTTTGTAGTTTGTGATGTATATTTTGTAAAGGTTGTAGACCTTGGGACTAGAAAGCCATTGTAATAGACAACATATGTGTAATAACTACATATATTATTAGCCATTGTAAATTAAATTAGGAATTTATTTCCAATAGAATGAACCCTAGTGTATTTAATTGAATTATTAAGTGACTGTGAATTATTTGTTTGAAATTTTTATTTAGTTAAAGGGAATCCAATTATTTAAGTTATTAAAATATTGGACTAAACCTAAGAGTTTGATATCAAGAAATTGATGGGGTGAGTTAGGTAAATATTCGAGTAAACCTTGAATATGACAAGTCTAATTGAATTAAATACTTTAGTTAATTAATGGTCAATGCTTGTGCCAAGTTCCTATAATTGTAAAGCAAAAACATTGCTTAATTATGGAATGGACATGACCGTATTTCTAGGAGAAGACATGACTTATGTGCATTCCTTTTTGGTTGGCAAGATTTTATTGGTGGATGCCAAAAGGAATTCAAAGTAAATTAATTGGGAAGATAAGCATGTAATGAGATATTTGTTGATGTAATAATTAAATGATGATATGGATTAAGAAAGAGAGAGGGTCATGTGACTTAATTATGTGTAAAGATGTGATTGGATGAAGCTTAAATTGTCTAACTTAATGGCTAAGGAAAGGGGAGATATTTTGTAAAGTATTAAGTGGAATATTAAATGTGAGACCACTTTATTATTTAAGCTAGCCACTATGGGCATTAATTTGCAAGTGTGCTACTAAATTTAGGATGGCCCAATGTTTATTTAAATTGAGCCTAACTGGATATTAATTAGTGGACTAACACTTGGTGAAAATTAATTAAAGTGGAAGTCAAATTAGTGGTCAACATTTTCTACTAATTTGATAATTAAAATAAATCAAAAATATTGGATATATAGGAAGAAGAAGTGGACGGCTACATGAGGTAGAAATGGCCATGTAATTTTTTATTTCCAAGTATGCTATTGGTGAAAATGAAATAAGCCTTCAAATTGGTTAATTAAAAGATAAAGATCCAAAAAGTGAGCTTGGAAGATTTAATTGAAATTAACTTATGTTTCAAGTCCAAGCCTTATCTCTTCATGAAACTCACTAATTAGGCTATCGTCTTCATTTCATCTCCCATGCCATAAGCTTGCTAGAAAGAGAGGAAGCTTTAGTTTAGAGAGAGAAAGTGAGAGAAAGTTGAGAGAAAGCTAGTTTTCTTGTGAGAAAAACTAACAAAATCACCAAGAGGCTTCAAGGAGGGTGTCGGATACTTCAAGGAGGTGGAGATTGGTGGATATCATCTTCTTTTATCAACTAGTTTGGGAGGAAATGAGAAGAGCTCAAAAGATCTTAAAGGTTGAAAAGTATTTTTTTGAAACCCTAACTTTTATGTACTTTGGATTTCCACCGTTTTAAATCTATAACTTCTTTTTACGATCCGTCAAAGAGAGGTGCTAGATGTATAAGTTATCTATTAAACCCAAGTGGTAGCACTCAAAAATGACGAATTTACAAGTCATAGTGATTGATTTTGCCAAAACAGTCTCGTTTTTCTAACAAAAATAAAAAACTGTCTTGGGACAGTTTCTTCCAGGGGCAGTTTCGTAATTTTTACGACCTTCAAATATTCTGGAAAACTTTGGTATGATAATATGATGAGTTTTATAGATTGTGTCCAAAAATGGTGATTTTTGGATGTATAGAATGAGAGATATGGATTTTACGGGAAAAGACTATTTTAAAAGTAAACCTGTATAACTCTTTGTGGTTAACTCCAAAAATTGTGAACATTTTACTGGGAGTAAATATACATATCAGGAGTATACCCTGTATGTTTTGGAAGTTTTGGACAAAAACACGGTTTATGATAAATGTCGTAATATTCGGCAGTTTTGGCCATTTAAAAAAATAGTAAATGAATTTTACAAATTACAAGAAAAATATGTGTTCAATATGGAGCTATATTCTGCTAAATACCAGAAAAGAAGAATTTTTAGAACTAATTTGGTATTTTTCATGGAAATGGACTAGTTATGAGTAAATGAATTAAATATGTGATGTGATGTTGAAAATTTAGAAAATAGGATTTATGGCATGGAAATCCTATATACGGTATACGCAGATTTTTTATGAGGGATTTAGTCATTGTTGACAAAATCTTATGGGTATGGCATTTTAGAATGATAAAAATGCATTAATTAGTAAAGTGTAAACAATTAAAATAAATTGTTTATAAGTTTAAGAAATGATTAAGATATTATTAAAAAGATTAATAATATTATATTATGATATTATTGAATGCTTGATATCATTTAGATTAAAGTGTTATTAAATTATTGATTTAAAATATTCTTTAGTGATTAATAATATTAGTAAGTGAATTTAATGTTATTAAATAATTAATAATATTAAATGGAGTTTAAAAGAGGAATTAAGTTATTATTTGGACTTTCAGTAGGCCATATTTAATGTATAGTATGGTGTTTGGAAGATCGTGATCTAGATGATAATATGAACACTTTGCGATCTCTGAATTAGGGATCCACGTGTATAAAGAGAAATAGTTGACTTAAATCATTAGATTAAATCCTGATATGGATAATCAATAATGGACTTACAAATGAAGGTTAAGAGAGAGAAAATAAAGTAGAGTCTTAATAAAAGTTTAAACGTTGAGTCAAGCTTTGACTAATAGGTGTTGTCGATCTCGCATACTGTGTAGGTTGTACAAGGAATGTGAAGCGATAACGTAAGCTGGTTTGCAGTCCAGGCAAGTTTTTCAGATATTGTTGCTATATGTATAACTGTTGTGTGTGCACTTGAAGCACGTGAGAATTTGAATTAAATATGCTTTTGTGAAATCATATGATGTGTGTTGATTCTATATGATAGAAAGCCTGAGTTAATTAAATAAGTTGAACTGTATGCCATGTATTCATTCTAATGTATGATCAATATGATGCATAAATAAATGCAAAGCATGAGAAGTATGATGCATTCATATAATGTAATGCATGAAGTATGAGAAGCATGTATAAACATGAACTGTGTGTTATGTGCTATCTATTAAACTTGTTGAGCCGTCGTGCTCACTCTTGCTTAAACAACATTTTTCAGTTGAAGCTCGAGAAATTTAGACGATGTTAATAAAGATAAAGATTGAGACGCGAATGTCAGACATGTGCGAATGGTATTAGACATGGTAATGAAATCTTTGCGTAGTAAGAGTTAGATGCTTTTGCGATAAACCTGTTAAGGTAGTTTATCTGTATAAATCAAAGTTAGAAAACTTGAATAGTTAGTATAACTTGTGTTTTGGAGCAGATGAGTGATATATTATCATACCCAGTTGTACAAAGGAAGATTTGTATTAATATACAAAAATTTAAATAGGGTATTTAGTGAGTTTATTGTACTCATATTTTTGTAACAGACTAGATCATATTATATTCGGTCTGAGATGTCATTAAGTAAAGATTTCGATTCTGAGACAGGATCATGATATAGTCTTGAATAAACTCTGTTTTAAATAACTATTGTATAGTTGTAGATTGTGAATGAGATTGTAATAGTTTTAAAATAAACTAGTTTCATCAATGATATTATTGAGGTATACTGTGGATTAAAGTACAAGGTTGTACGTCTAACGAGCGGGATCCGGCATGGCCGGCACGCGGATTTTTGGGTTGTTACAATATGTTTATTTATTTTCTTCATTAGTATTAAATGTTGTTTAGCAGTGATTGTTTATATTATTATGTGAGCACTAAATTCGAGGTGTTGGTACCTGAATTTGGGGGTGTCACACAAATACTCGACAGGAAGGAGCAGACGTTAAGAAATAAGGTCATACATTATGTAAAAGTTCTTTGGAGAAATCATACAGTTGAAAAAGCTACGTGAGAGCTCGAAGAAAAGATAAGAGCGAATTATGCGCATCTTTTTGAGTGACCTTATGTTGTAATTCTGAGGACGAAATTCTTATAAGAGGGGGAGAATGTAAGGACCAAGAATTTTGAATTACATTATAAATAAAATTGAAAAATTAAATTCTAATTAAATGAATTATTGTGTGATTTAATTTAAGCCTTTATGTGGCAATTTGATTGTTGATTATTCGGTTAATTTTAGTAAAGGAAGTCTGATTAATGAATTTATTAAATTAATGGACTAACCCTAAGATTATTTTGTGAGGAAACCTAATTAAATATTCAATTAATATTGAATATGGCAAGTCTAATTGGATTATGTAAATTAAATTAAATTTGATTGTTAAATTGTTCCTTAATTATCTAAACAAGCCCAATCAATTAATTAAGTGATGGACTTGTGAAAATTGTTATGTGACTTAGTAATTATGTTTTGCTAGCCCAATGTACTAATTAATTGGAAATTGAGTGCATTAAATCACTAGCCCATTGTTAGTGAATTAATCTAGTGATCTAGTGGCCCAAATAAATTAATGGCTAGCCCAAACTTTGACTCATTAGTGAATTGGCTTCTAGAAGGTTAATTATTTAAATTGCATGATAAAAATAATTCTAAAATGATACCAAAAAGGGGCATGGCTGGTGGTGGAGTGTGGGAGAGCTCCATGGACTTCAAATTTTATCACTTTTAATTGCTTGAAGTAGTGTGTGGATTACTCAATCTTATTGTTAGCAATTTTGGAAAAAACTTGATGTCCAATGTATACTTATATAGGTTATATGTATATATTTCTACTACTATAAATAGAAGCTAGCTCATTTGGTGGAGAGTTTAGAAAAAATTGCAGATATTCTCTATATAGTGTGCTAGTGAGTTAACTAGGCGAGTTAAGGAAAAAAGAAGTGAGTTGTGTAGTGAGTCACCACCGAGTCAAGTGAATCATGTCATTTTTCAAGGTGGGTGTTCTTGGATGTCATCACAACTTATAACCTACTTTGAAAAGCAAATAAAACAAGCCATCAAAACAAAAGATATAAAATCTACCCTTAAACACTAGTTTGAAGTTATTGTGTTCTATATAAATTTTCTATGATAGAAAAGTTATTTACAAACTCTAAATGTTTAGATTCACGATGTTTTAGTAGATCAAGAGTTCCATGGGGTTTATAATGTGTATTTATGTGTGTTTATTATGAATCGTTTAGCAAAAAGCTTGAAAACAACTTTACCGAAAAAACGAAAAACGTAACAGCCCGCTACCAGAGTTACTGTTCACGATCCATGAGTCGGATTCATGATCCGTCAACTCCAGGTGATAGATCCATAAGATATGAAGATTTTCCAAGTGGAACAACTAAAAATCAATTTAAAATGAGCAAGATATGAATTTTCTACCAAAATATCCCACTGATTTCGGGTCTGTGCATAACAGTTCGGTTTGAGGCCCTTTTCAGTGACCAAAACAAATCCAAATTTGCTTCCGATTTTTTATTAAAAAAAAAAGGCCGATCCGATTTTTTTTTTAACTTGTGGGGTCTGGTTCGGGTCTTTCTAGGCCGGTTGTCATGATAGTTCCAAAAAAATAAAATGTTTGTAATTTAAAAAAGAATATTATAAAATTTAGTTTGGATAAGTATGAAGTCATTAGGCATTTATTAAAATTAATGATTCATTAATACCTTACTAAATAATAAAAATAGTAGATAACTAATTATTATTTTGCTACTAAATAATAATTAAACTAATTATTTATTATTTAATTAATATTAAATAATAGGTAAGGATAATTAGTTGATTAAATTATTATTTAAGTAACATTAAATAATAATTAAGGTGTAATTAAGTTGTTAACTAATTATTTAAGATAAATAACAAGTAAGTATAATTAATTAACTAATTATTATTTAATTAACATTAAATAATAACTAAAGTTAATAAACTAATTATTTATTATTTAATTAAGATTAAATAATAAGTAAGGATAATTAATTAATTGATTATTATTTAATTAACATTAAATAATAATTAAATATAATTAAAGTTAATAAACTAATTATTTATTACTTAATTAAGATTAAATAATAAGTAAGGATAATTAATTAATTAATTAACATTAAATAATAATTAAAGGAAATTAAAGCTAATAAACTAATTTTTTTATGATTTAATTAAGATTTAATAATAAATAAATTAATTATTATTTAATTATTATTAAAAATAATTAAGATTAATAATTTAATTATTTATTATTTAATTAACTTTAAATAATAAATAAACATAATTAGTCATTATCTATTATATTGTTAAATAATAAGTAAAGGTAATTAATTAATTAATTAATTACCCTTTAACTACTATTAAATAGTAATTAAATGAAGATAGAGTTAATAAAATAAAAAGAATTTAATTAAACAATTATAATAAATTGTTTAAGGGTTTAATAAGTGTTTAACACTTAAGAAAAATAATATTGATTAATTAAATCATTAACATAAGATCAATTAAGTGTCTTATATGATTAATGATAGTATATAAAATTATATGTGTTATGTGATTTATTATTTGCTAGATAAATAGCATAAGTGTTTAAAGTGCACGATTATATGTAGTACTAATTGATAAGCCAACTTTATTAAAGTTAGGTCTTTAAGAGAAGTTTAAATTAAGTGAATTAGACGTAAGTCGATAGATAGGGAAGTTCTTTAACCTTACTCAAATTTATATTAAGCAAGTTCCCTAACCTTACTCAAATTTTATATTGAGCAAGTGTAATATTCCGAACTTCTGAGATAGTTGTAATCCGAATTTATATGCATAAATAAATATTGTATTACATCTAATATGTGTTATGAAATTTTTATGTGTGTTTATTTTTGTGTTTCGTTTCAAGAATCCAACTTAAACAATTATTAGAAAAATAAAAGTAAAATTTTTGAAAACCTAAAACTAGGGTTTAGAGAAAACCTAAACCCTAATTTTAGAAACCCTAAGGTTCAAACCCTAAACCCTAGAAAGTACTATTTATAAATACGCGTATAAATACAAAAATTATACGGATAGAATACGAAAATAATATGATAATAATACGAAAATTATACAGTATAAATACGAAGAAGTCAACTGTGAATAGTAAAAGTAACTATACTACATGATTAAGATTAAGGTTGATTAAAATTAAGATTAACCTAATAAGTTTAATTGGTGAATTAAGAAACTAATCAATCAATCAAGTTGCTAGCTTTAGTAGAGAATTAACCAATGTTGAGTTAGTTGTTAACTCTAGTTAGTAGTTAAAGTTAAAGTCTAAGCTAAGCCAAAGTCAAGCCAAACTTGGAGCCAAAGTCAAACCAAAGTTGGAGCCAAACTTGGAACCAAAGTTAAAGCCAAGCCAAACTTGGAGCCAAAGCTTGGTTGTCTTAATGACCATAATACCCTAGCTTTGCATGGCCTATAAATAGCAAGCATTGTGCACTTGTTTCATCATTCATTTTCAAAGCACAAAATCTAGTATCAAAACTATACATATATTGAGAGAGTTTTGTGAGTTACTACCTTGAAAATTGCAAAGAAATAGTTAAAGCTTGCAAATTCAAAATGTACAATCTCTAAAAGTTATTATGTTCGATTTTTCTTTTATCTTTAATTTTCAAAAGCTCAAGAACACGAGTCGTAGCCATGTACGATTGTCGTTCTCCATGTTCTTCACGTGTTCCTGAGATTTTCTTCATTTTATAGTAGTTATTATGTTCAATTTTCTTTTATTGACATGCTCAAGAACATAAGTCGTAGCCATGTACGATTTTTCATTCTCCGTGCTCCTTATGACTTGAGCAAGTCGTTGTTATGTCAATTTCATTTCATAGTATATAACTAAAGCTCAATGAACGCAAGTCATAGCCATGTACGATTTTTCGTTCTCCGTGTTCTTCATGTGTTCTTGAGCAATAGTTATAAACTGTTAAAATTAAGTAAACAAGCCATTATAATGACTAAATTATTGCATATATAAATGTTATAATCACTTATACAAGCATTTATAATGCTCAAATTATTTCAAATATGAAATCCAAAAGTTCAAGAACATAAGTTGTTACCATGTACGATTTTTCCGTTCTTTGTGTTCTTCGTGTGTTCTTGAGTAAAAGTCATAAATCTCTATATAAGAAGGTTTATGATTTTATTATTTTATGTTATAAAGTGTTATTGATTGTTAGAATATGTTATCTTAGCAAATTAAAGCTTAAGGTATCATATTTTTTCAATTCAGTCAATGAAATATTGAAACAGTTTCTGGCAGTCCCCTTACTGTCAAAATCTGTGTAAATTAGTAAGGAATTTCGAACCTTGGTCTGAACATAAATTGTAGAGACGGAATTTACGAACGCGTGAAATTTTGAATGACTCAAAAATATTTTAAAACGAAGAAGTTCTGGCCGTTTAACTGAGCCAGGGTCTAACAACCAATGTTGTTGTCCATTTTTTATAAAGTCACTTAAAAATGAGTTTTTGAGTTTGAGAATTTTCCAACTAAAACCACCTATGGAAATAGTCTAAACAAGTTATAAAAACATTTATTAAGAAGTAAACTTCGATAAACTAACATTCGAGTGCGCGTAAACAATTATGTAGGCATTTCACGCTTTACCGGGAAAACCCTAAATTGCTTCAAGGCAAGTTTTCTATCCTTAACCTTTGTTTACTTGTTTTCTATATGATATATACCTTTTGTACAAACAACATGTTATAAATCTTTGATATGAGAGTTATTGTTTCTTGTTTCGGCATAACTTGCAAAATGAAATGCTTATTCGTGATTTATTTCGAATCATGCTTTATTTTATCCAACCAAGTTGTCTTGGGGTGATCCTGACATGTGAAGTAAACTGAAATGAACGAATATGTACCACTGTTCATGATTAATCCAGTGTAATATATGTTATGCATAACATAGGATGTCGTTAGGTTGATCCCCTTTCGATATCCATTATAAATGGTTCTAAGTCGAATAACCAAGAACAGTTCTGGGTCTAACCACCACTAAATTTTACTATGTTAAAACATTTGTAATATCAATTGTTGTGTCATGAATCCTTAAAATTCATATCGGTGTGAGTTCACTTATATGCTATGTGTTAGACTTGTTGAGCTTTTGTATGCTCACCCTTGCAAATAAACCTAAATTGCAGACAAACCCGAGAGCTCTGGCTCTAAGAAGAAGAAAGGAAAGAAGAAATGCATAGACTAGTTTACATGCTTTATTAAATTGCTTGTCATTTTGTTTTAAAGTCTTGATGACTTATGTAATATGAACATGAAAACCGTGTAACCGACTCTATATTAATATATATCAAGTTTCATAACATATTCTTATTATGTCTTTACTTTGGTTTAACTTAGAATTATTAAAACTTAACATAGTATTGATAATGATCTATTTATCTGGATGAGAATCGGTAAATAACTTGTGAGTGTTGTATGTCCGAGGTAGGACTACGCGATGTTGACTGGTCAAATCCATCGTTAAGGTTCCTCGGACCCAGGTATAACTCGTTATTACTATTATGAATGTCAGATAAATAGGATTATTGATATGAAGAGATGTCGCTATAACCAAATATGTTTTGAGTGAGGGTTTTAACTAGTTGGGTAATGTTCGTTACGGAAAGAGAATTTTGCATCGGACAAAGATACAACCATTTGTCACGGATAAAGATGCAAACATTTATCACGGGTGAAGATACAAACATTCACCGCGAGATTCTCTGTTTTCAAGAGCCGTCCTAATGATTTAATGTCGTGGATATTGGAACATGTGAAGTTATAGAATATCTAAATCTTAAGGATAAAATATCATGATTGAGTATTAAGTCTCTTGTATCGATTACAAGGACTTGATATAAAATAATGAAAGATCTTTAGGAATTAAGATGTGAACTTTGTATATGAATAAAGGAAATCATCTATAAACCTAATGATTTAGCATTTATAGTGAGCACCAAGTCATCTAGAGTAAGTATAGTGATTTGGGGGCATCACATCAAGTTCCTAAACTTTAATTGATATATATCTTGTAAGTTATTATAACCTAGAATTATTTTATTGTTCAAGCTGGATTAATTATTGGTAATTATTCCATATCTTATTAATTATTGTTATTTGCACAAATGTGCATTTGCAAGTCATATTCTTAATAAGAATTGTTTAATATGTGTTAATGCTTAATTTAAGGAAAAAAAATCTCGAAAAAAATACTATTCACGCAAACCGTTTTTCAAAATTCCACATTCCCAGATAATGTTTATATAAGGTGGCGGTACATTTTCTCAAATAAAACTTTTACTCAAAAATTAGCGGAAATTACTATTCACAAATATGGAGAATACGTACGATTTATTAAATAAAAAGAAAATTGGTTGGAAAGTATGGAAAGTTTAGGGAAATTTGGATGATGACCAAATTGGCCTTGAGGAAATTTAATATTTACTTTAATGCCTAATAAAGAGGAAAATGCTTGGAAGGTTCCCTTTTGTGCCTTAAGGACCATTTTGCCTTAGAGAAGTAAGTTAATGACATTGGTGTCCAAGAAGAAGTTGTTATGAAATTTTCTAGTGAATGAGTAATAACTGTGTTGCCCTTGGTTGGTAAAAATTAATGACTAGGATGCCCTTTGAGGAAATTTCAAGGAAAATTCCTAATTGTTGCTTGGTAACAGATCGCCCTTAAAGAAATAAATGAATGGCTTTGAGGTTGTAATAACTCGAAAATTTAACAATATTTCTTTTAATGAAAATATTGAGGAGAATAATAAAGGTTGTAAAATTTAAAAACCTAATTTTGTGAGAAGGGTGAAAATAGATGGATAATTTTTTTTTATCTATATGTTAGTAAGAATCAGGGAGGTCCAAGTGTTGTAGAACCCTGAAAATTTTCTCTTGATGCAGAGATGCCTTAGAGGGGGCGAGTAAATCAGTCATTAACTCATAATGTTATTAGTGGCTCGATAGATAAGAGAATTATAATAAAGATAATTCGTTAGGGTAAAACAAGGTAGTATGATACCTTTAAAATTCGATGAATTATTTGATGGATAAGATAAGCTAGGTATTGTTGTGGTAATTCGATTTAAGCCAACCTAGTTGAAATGAACCCAAAAATTTAATAATGTTATAAATAAAATTTAGAATTTAAATTTCTAAATTAGTGAATTAATGAAGGGTGATTATTGCAAACCCGAGGAAATGGTATTATGAATATTTAAATATTCGAGGATTTATTTTAAGGTTGTTCGTTCAATGGGGTTATTAAACTGACGAATAAACCTAGGAAATTAATACCGAGCGAGTGGTATGTTGAGAAACCCGAATTAGGATTCAATGAGGCTTAATTAGGGCAAGTCTAATTGGGTTATGTAAATTAATTAATATAATTATTAATTAATAACAACTATGTGAAATATTAATAATATTAATTAATAGTCCAACTAGTAGTTAAATACTAGTAGGCTAGCTCATATATTTTTTAAACAAGTCCACTTAATTAATTAAGTATGGATTTGTATGTTGGTTGTATTAATTTAATTAGGTAAGCCCAATGATTTATTTAAATTGGGAGACTAATAAATTAATGTTTGAGCCCAATGTTGGTAAATTAATTTGGTGTTATAGTAGTCCAACCAAATGTTGGATAAATTGATCATGTTTGGCCAAATATAAATTAATTCCAAGCCCAAAACCCTAGCTCACCTTCTAGAAGACTTTAATTGGTAAATTTGGCAATAAAAATAAATGGAAATTGGAGGGAAAAGAGGAGCATGGCCGGTTGTCCTTGGAGGGATGGCTTGGATGACTTTTTGGTTGCTTCATTTTTAAAATAAAGGACTAGCAATCAATTAATTTGTAATATCCCGGATATTTCACAAGATTTTTAAATAGGGTCTTGATGATGAGATAAAGGTTGAAGTTTAAAACCTAGATTTGGAGAAGTAAAAGGTGTAGAAGTGAGTAAACATTTTCCTAATCTCTGTGTTAGGATTTAAATGTGAGTGAACATAGGTTTTTTTTAAATTTTAAAACCTAAAATTTGATTATTATATATATACTTGGAGGTATATTAATAATAAGGTAATATAATACCTTTAAAGCTTGGTGATTATATTTGACTAAAATAATGTATGTAAGAAGTTTTAATATGATTTATGAGGAATAATTATATAATTTATGTAATTATAAATATATATTGTATACTATATTGAATTGCATATATATATATATATATATATATATATATATAAAGTGATTAAATTAATTGAGTAATTTAAATAGTAATGGAATATATATTAAATAAGTATATTCCATAATTTAGTAAATCATTGTAAATGATTTATGGAAGTGAGTAATTTAATTACACAATTATTTGTGTTGGAGAATGTAAGAACCAAGAGTTTCGAGTTACATTACAAATAAAATTGGGAAAATTAAATTATAATTAAATGAGTATTGTGTGATTTAATTTAAACATTTATGTGGTAATTTAATTGTTGACTATTCGGTTAAAGTTAGTAAAGGAAGTCCGATTAATGGATTTATTAATTAACGGACTAACCTAAGATTATTTTGTGAGGAACCCTAATTAAATATTCAATATGACAAGTTTAATTGAATTATGTAAATTAAATTAAATTTGATTATTTAAGTGTTCCTATAATTATTTAAACAAGCCCAAACAATTAATTAAGTGAGTAACTTGTAGAATTTGCTTTGTGGGTTGCTATTTAATTAAACTAACCCAATTTATTAAAAAGTGAGTGAATTATTTTGGTAGTCCAATGTTGTTGGATTATTATGATCATATGTGGCCCAAATAATTAAATTCCAAGCCCAATTTTTGGTCCAATTGTCAAAGCTTCTAGAAGGCATTAATTTACCAATTGCACATTAAAAATAAATCAAAAATGGGGCATTAATAGAGAGCATGATCAGTTATGGGGTAGAAGTACTATGGATTCCAAAATTTTATTCATTTTGTTTTCTTACATTAAGTGTGGAGCACTCAAGCTAATTGCTAGTATTTTTGGTAAATGGTTGAGGTCCATTCTATACATATATGTGTTATATGTATAAATCTATACTACTATAAATAGAATACTTGGTTTATGTGGTTGAGGTTACAAAAATTTGGCAAGAGTTATTCTATAGAGAGTTAATGATTCTAGTGAGTTAACTCGGCGAGTTAAAGAAAAAGTGTGATGAGTTAATCAGTTTCTTTAGTGAGTCACTACCGAGTCACGCTGCACTACTTCAAGAGGTGTTCTTGGATGTCATCTAAATCCATCATCTACTTTGGAAAGAAGAGAAAAGTAGCTCACAAGTCTAAAAGGTATAAAAACAAACCTTAAAACCCCAATCTTGGTCTTATTTTAATTTTTATGATAAAAATGTTTTCATTAAGATCTTTATGCTTAGAATCATGTTATACATGTTTATATAGGTTAGCATGTATTTAAGTTGTGTATTAGTATGAGATTATGTCAAAAAAATTGGAAGAAAGCTCAAAAACACTTTTACCGAAAAAATAAATCTGAACAGCCCGCTCCCGGAATTACTGTTCACGATCGGAAAATTGGATTTTTGATATGTCAATTTTGTTGGATAGATATTGAAGTTATGTAAATTCTGAAACTTGAATGACTAAAATCCGAGTTAGAATGAATTAGTTATGATTTTTCTATTAAAACACTCCACTGTCAGAAATCTTGCATGAACAATCCACTTTAAGATAAATTTCCGAAACCAAAACTTATCCAAAAAGGGTATTGGAGCAAAGAAAATTGTAGTTCGGGAAGTCATGATTCCATCGATATAAAGTAGAGCTCCATTGGAGTTATAGAACTCAAGTTATTAAGGTTTTAGTAAGGGACCCCAAAATTGGGCAGATTTGGAAAAATCCTAAAACCTACTACCGATTTTTTTTCGGTGAACCGGCCGAAGCATTCCAGCGGCCGGTTCACCCATTTTCCGGCCAGTTCCGGCCAGGGTATTTGAGCAGAGAAAATTGAAAAATTGCTTGGAATTTCGTGTACTATTTTCTAGAATTTAATGGTATTTTTATAATGTCAGTAGTTATTTTTCATAATTATTGAATGATAAAAGCTTACTAAATGTATGAAAAATAATAAAAAGCATTTTTAAATTTGGAAAAATATGAACAAATAACCTATTGATTATTTGAAGTGTTATATGTATTGAGATAGTATTATTTTCGAAAATTGGTATTTTTCATATTATTTATGGTGTAAAGGTACACTAATTTGTGACTACCTAGCTAATACTTCAAGAAAATTATAAATAAATTATTATTAAATCTTAAATATGTTCTTTATGTATTTAATAATAATATCAACATGTTTGGAGAAAAATAAATAAATTATTTATTATTTAATTAGGTATTAAATAGTAAATAAAGGAAAGTAAATAACAAATTATTCTTTAATTAATATTAAATAATAATTAGAGTAAGATAAAGATTTTAAATTTAATAATTTATTATTTAATAAGATTAAATAATAAATAAAGGGAGTTAAGTAATTATTATTTAATTAAGATTAAATAATGATTATAGATAAGTAAAGTTGACAACATAATTATTTATTATTTAATTAAGATTAAATAATAGATAAAGATAATTAATTAATTAATTAATTAATTATTATTTAATTAAAATTAAATAATAATTAAAGAGGATTAAAATTAATTAAGTATTATTTACTTAAGGATAATTAATAAATTAATATTTAATTAATATTAAATAATAATTAAAGAAGGAGTTAGTAATAAAATTAATTATTTATTATTTAATTAAAGATTAGATAATAAGTAAGGATTTAATTAATTATTATTTAATTAGTATTCAATAATAATTAAAGGACATTAAAAGTTTACAATTAATTATTTATTATTTAATTAAAGATTAGATAATAAGTAAGAAAAGTTAATTAATTAATTATTATTTAATTAACCTTAAACAATAATTAAAGGAAGAGTTAATTAATAAAACTAATTACTTATTATTCAATTAAATAATAAGTAGGGACGAGTAATGTAATTAATTTTTATTTAATTAACATCAAATAACAATTAAAGAAGGTTATTAAAAATAAGTTAATTATTTATCATTTAATTATTGATTAGTGATAAATAAAGGGAACTATTAGCACATAAATAATTTAGTTTTATGCAACGACAATTAAAGACAATTATCATTTATTATTATAAGTGAGGTATTAAAATAATTTTAATAAATTGTTTAGCAGTTAATTAATCATATTGATGTCTATTTATAATAAGTAAGGATTTAATTAATATTCAATAATAATTAAAGGAGATTAAAAGTTTACCATTAATTATTTATTATTTAATTAAAGATTAGATAATAAGTAAGAAAAGTTAATTAATTAATTATTATTTAATTAACCTTAAACAATAATTAAAGGAGGAGTTAATTAATAAAACTAATTACTTATTATTCAATTAAATAATAAGTAGGGACGAGTAATGTAATTAAATTTTTTTTAATTAACATCAAATAATAATTAAAGAAGGTTATTAAAAATAAGTTAATTATTTATCATTTAATGATTGATTAGTGATAAATAAAGGGAACTATTAGCACATAAATAATTTAGTTTTATGCAACGACGATTAAAGACAATTATCATTTATTATTATAAGTGAGGTATTAAAATAATTTTAATAAATTGTTTAGCAGTTAATTAATCATATTGATGTATATTTAAAGTGTTATTTAACAATTAAATAACATTATAAGTTATTACTAATTACTAGGAAGAGTTTAAAATATTATCCAAGGCAGGTAATATTATGATAAATCATTGAGTTAAATGATGTGATTAAGTTAAACCAAGAGTATGGTCCATTAGTAACTAATTAGTTGTTCGACCTAAACAGAAATAAGGTCCAGGCATTAATGCAGTGACATTAATAAATGTCAGAACTGCATAGTTTGTACAAAAGATTTACGGTGTTGAATATGAAATACTGAGTCAAGTCAACGAGAGACTAAAATATGATATTAACCCTATTGATTTAAAAGGGGACGATAAGAAGAAATAAATATCTTTAAAGATTTAGTATTGAGTCAAACTTTGACTGATATTGTGCACCGTTGATCTCACATACTGTGTAGGTGATGCAAGGAACGTAAAAGATTAGCGTAAACTGATTATGCAAGTCCAGACAAGTTTTTCACAACATATTGCATTATGTACCTGATTTAGAATACTATAAAATTATTATGTGAGCATATGTTATTATGTGCAATAATGTGGTAATGTCCTTTTGTGATACAAGTTGAAATAAACTGTTGATATACAATAGATGATTAAGTTGATTGTTCTATATATATTGAACTGTATGAAATTGTAAATGACATGCATGAATAGCATGAATCATAAAGTAAATACAAAGCATGATATGCATGAGATATGTAGTCATTGCAAAGCATGAGATGCATGAAGTATGATGAAATATGTTTATGTGTTATGTGAAACTGTTAGACTTGCTGAGCCGTCATGCTCACTCTTGCTTAAAATAAAACATTACAGAGTAGCTTGGGGAAATGGATTACTCTGGTAGAGGCAAATGAAGATTGACTAACGAGTCATTAAGATTGAAGCGTAGGTGCCTTTATAGTAAAACTTGCGATAGATTAAATTACCTTCCTTGTGTAATACTTGCGAGTAAGTAATGTTTAAATGTGCTACCGTATAGCAAACCTAAATGTTGAAAGAACATGTAAATATTATTTAATATCATTTTCAGGTGTCGTCCTTTATGTTTAGGGGTGATAGGTAGGTATGTTAGATCATTCTTTGTATGATCAGTAAATTGTAAGAGAATATTTAAAGATTGCGATTCTGGAATAGAGTTGAAGGTTGTATTCAAACGTACCGTTTGTATTCATTTAAGGTTTAATACCTAGATTATAGTAATAATTGTATTAACTTATTATTTATAAGTTTAATATAATTAGTTTAAACTCATGAGTGAGGTTACTTTTAACGGACCAGATCCGGGATTATTGGAGCCAGATTTTGGGGCCGTTACATAATTTATGGACCAAATCTTGACTTTGTGAATTGCTAGCCAAAATGCTTAGATATAAATTATATATCTATAGATTTTGAAGCTCTATAAATACCAATGCTTGGCAACCTTGTTTGGGGTTTCAAGAATATCCCAAGAGCTCTTCTATATTGAGTGGTTAGTGAGTTAGAGTGAGTTGAAGTGAGTTCCAAGTGAGTTGAGTGAAATAGTGAATAAACTAATGAGTTAACTCAACTGAGTCAAGCCGAGTCAAGCCAACTCAACCCATTCTTAACCAAGAGAAGAGCTTGGAGATTCATCTGCTATTTTGGAAGGAAGAGAAAGCAATCATACAAAACAAAAAGGTTAGAAAACCCTAAAAACCCTAGTTATGCTTGTTATGTGATTTAAATAAGAAATAAATAGTAAAAATACCATCTTTATGTTCTTTAAGTCTAGATCCATGCTAGATATGTTAAATAAGTGTTTCTTGGATTTTTGGTATGGATCCATAAGCATTTATGTGAAAAAACTTAGCAAAAGTTATAAAATGATGTTTACCGAAAAACTAAAAATCGAGTAGCCTCATTCCCGAAATTAGTGTTCATGATTCGTAAGTCAGAATCATAATCCGTCAATTTATTATGCTAGATCTTGAAGTTATGTAAATTCTCCAACTTGAATGACTAAAATCCGATATAAAACGAGTGAGATATAATTTTTCTACTCAAACACTCCATTTTCAGTGGTCAAAACATGTCCAAAAAATTAATCTGATAATGGAAAATTGTAGTTCGGGAAATCACGATTCTAACAATTTAAAGTAGAGCTTAATCGGAGTTATAAAACTCAAGTTATTAAGGTTTTAGTGAGAGACCCCAAAATTGGGTAGATTTCAAAAAAGTTGCAAACTCACTACAGTTTTTTTTTAAATAAACCGGCCGGAGCCTTCAAGTGACCTGTTCACCAATTTTCCGGCCGGTTCCGGCAAATGCCCGAATTGGAAAGTTGCTTGGAATTTCGTGTACTATTTTATAAATTTTAATTTGTATTTTTAGTATGTAATTTGGTAATTTCTATAATAATTAAATGATTAAAGCTAACTAATTACATGAAAAATTGTTTAAAGTATTTTTAAATGCTGAAAAAATGTTAATCACCCTACTTACTTATTATTCAAGTTGTATTAAATAGTAAGTAAGGTTAAATGAAGAAAAAAAGTATTTTTAATACTTTTTAAGGTGATAATGTACACTAATTGGATGTTAATTGACTAATAATTGAAGAAAATTGTTATTAAATTATTATTAAATAATAAATGGGATATTTTAAACTATATCAAATTATTTAATGAAGGAAAATAATTGTTTATTATTTAATTGATAATTGAATAGTAAATAAAGGAAGTAACTAGGTAATTATTATTTAATTGATATTAAATAGTAATTAAATTATGAGAAAGTGTTTAAACTAATTATTTATTATTTAGTTAAGAGTAAATAATAAATAAAGGTAATTAATTAATTAATTATTATTTAATTAACATTAAATAATAATTAAAGAGGGTTAATTGCTTACTATTTAATATATTAAATAGTAATCAAAGGATGTTAGAGTTAATAGTATAATTGTTTATTATTTAATTAAGATTAAATAATGAGTACGGGTAATTAATTAATTAATTAATTATTTAATTCATATTAAATAATAATTAAGTGGTAATTAAGTGGAATAAATTATTACTTAATCGGAAGAAGATTATTAAGTAATTAAAATATATTGATAATATTAATGATTAACTATTAAATGATAATAGTTAAGAATTAAATCATTATTCAATAATTAATAATGATATGTAATTAATTTAAAATATTATTAAAGGATTAATAATATTGTTTAGCATTTAATTAACTATTAAATAATAATAGTTAAGAGTTAAACCATTATTAAATAAATAATAATGATAAATAAAGATTTAAAATTTTATTAAAGAATTAATAATATTGTTTAACAAGTAATTAACTATTGAATAATAATAGTTAAGGGTTGAATCATTATTAAATAATTACTAATGATACGTGAGGATTTCAAATATTATTAAATGGTTAATAATATTGATGAACAATTAAATTATTATTAAAATCATTAATAATAATGAGAAGTCAATTAAAATATTATTAAAGGGTAATAATACTAGCAAGCAATTAAATTATTATTAAAAGATTAATAATAATGATTAAGGTAAACTATTATTAAAAAGGAATTAATAATAGTAATGATTATTTATAGTGTTATTTAACAATTAAATAACATGATAAGTTATTACTAATTAATAGTAAGAGTTTAAAATATTATCCAAGGCAGTTAATATTTTGATAAATCATTGAGTTAAATGATGTGATTAAGTTAAACCAAAGGTATGGTCCATTAGTAACTAATTAGTTATTCGACCTAAACAGAATCAAGGTCCAAGCATTAATGCAGTGACATTAATAAATGTCAGAACTGCATAGTTTGTACAAAAGATTTACTATGTTGAATATGAAACACTGAGTCACGTCAACGAGAGACTAAAATATGAAATTAACCCTATTGATTTAAAAGGGGACGATAAGAAGAAATAAATATCTTTAAAGATTTAGTATTGAGTCAAACTGTGACTGATATTGTGCACTGTTGATCTCACATACTGTTTAGGTGATGCAAGGAATGTGAAAGATTAGCGTAAGCTGGTTATACAAGTCCATGCAAGTTTTTCAGAACGTGTTGCATTATTTGCATGATTTAAAAATTTGATAAACTGTTATGTGTGCACATGCAATTATGTGCAAGAATGTGTTAATGTGACTTTGTGCAACGAAATGAAATAGACTGTTGATATGTAATAAATGACTTAAGTTGATTGTTCTATATATATTGAACTGTATGAAATTGTAAATGACATGCATGAATAGCGTGAATCATAGAGTAAATACAAAGCATGATATGCATGAGATATGTAGTCATTGCAAAGCATGAGATATATGAAGCATAATGAAATATGTTTATGTGTTATGTGAAACTGTTAGACTTGCTGAGCCGTCGTGCTCACCCTTGCTTAAAACAAAACATTATAGAAAAGCTTGAGGAAGCTATTTTCTCTGGTAGAGGCGAAGATGAAGACTGACTAACGAGTCATCAAGATCGAAGCGTAGGTGTTTTTATAGTAAAACTCTACGATAGAATAAATTATCTCTGTGGGTATTACTTGCGAAAAATTTTATGTCTTAAATGTGCTATAGATTAGCAAACCGAAATGTTAAGAGAACATATATAGCTTATTTTAAATCATTTTTAGATGTTGTCCTTTATGTATAAGGGTGACAGGTTAATATGCTAAATCATTATTCATATGATTAGAAAGTGTAATAAAAATATTTAAAGATTGCAATTATGGAATAGTATAAAGTTGGATGTTGTATCCATTTAAGGTTTCTATCTAGTGTATAGTAATAATTGTATTGCTTATTGTTTTTAAGTTTAATATAATTAGTTCAAACTCAGAATTGAGGTTACTTTTAACGGACCAGCTCCGGGGTTAAGGGAGCCCGGATTTGGGGACGTTACAGAGGTCCTAAAGGAAATTTCCAGGAAAGTTTCTAGGAATAACCTAATGACTATTTTTCCCTAAAAGAATTTGTTAATGACTAATGAGTACTAGCAGAAAATTTCTGGGAAATTTCCTAAAGATGTCTTAAAGACTATTTTATCTTTAGCTTGCAATGTCTAATGACTAATGCGCCCATGAGGAAAATTGCTAGGAAGCTTCCTTTGGTAGTTAAAAAATCATGATTTGTTACAAACCTAACTATGCTTGAGTTAATTATCTACATTTTACCAAGTGAGAGAGAAAGAGTTGGTCATTTCCTTTTGTTCCATCTCTTACCAATGTTAAAAACTCTAGAGAGAATGCTTGAGAGCTCACTTGTCAGAGAGAGATAGAGAGAGAAATTTTGTGTGAGAGAGAGAGAGAGAAGTTTCGGGCGGCTTAAATGGAGAAGGAGAGCAAGCTTGGCAAAATTTTAGCAAGAGGAAACTCCATATAAGGTTTAAAAGTTTTCTCAAGCCCTAAGTTAGAACTCCTAGATTTAATTCATATTGTTAGATCTAGGTTTGTTTTGGGAGTATGTTGTGAAATGGTGGATCATGGTGGATCTAGAGGAACAAGGAAGGTTTGATGGTGAATTTGTAATTAGATCATATTTTATGAATAATGAGTAAAGAAATCATAGATTGATTATTATTTTGATGAAACCCTAGATTTAAACTTCGTGTTTTCAAAGGAAATAACCTTGTATGGTTAATATATTTTTAAAAAGATCTAAACGTTTTGATCATAGATTTATAAGTTTGAGGATGATGTTTTTGTGGATAAATCACATTTCATATATGAAAAACTAAGAAGTTTAAATATTGGGTTTTACTTGAAACCCTTGTTTTCAAAATGTTATTTTCAACAAAATGAGGTACTATGTTTTGATCATATTATGGATCTGAGTCGAAGGAATAAAAACTACGTGAATGATGCGTTTTCAAAACTATATATATATATATATATATATATATATATATATATATATATATATATATATATATATATATATAGTGTTGTATAAGGTTAGTTATAAAACTAATTTTAATGAATGAAGGGAAGGGTATCATGAATCATATTGATGAATGATCCTTATAAAGAAAATGTGTAATTTAGCAAAACTAAAGTGTTGATGTATGATTTGTATAATCAAAAGGAGCCTAGTTGAGCTCAAAAGTATTTTTCTAGCAACTATGTCTATTTTCAAAACCCCAGTTGGATTAAACTACTAATTTGGTTATGAAATGATTTTTGAAAAAAAATGAGTAAAACTTTTGGTTTGAAAGTTTTGAAACTAACATGCTATGATTATGTATTAAGATGTTTTAGAGTCATAAAACATGATGGTCTAGCATAATCATGTTTGTGGCATCAAGTTTGAAACAATCGAATCAAGGATTTATGAAACTTGTTTTCATTTTGTCCTTGTGAGCGATTTTAAGAGATGTGCAAGAAAATGACCCGTGAAAAATTACTATGTAGAAGTTCAAGTCAAAAAGGAAAGAAGAGATCAAGTTATTTCAAATTAGATTAGGGCATAAATTATTTTTCGTATAAATAGAAGTTTTGTTTTAGAGGGAGGTGTGTAGTTTTTTTTTTAATTTTAATTTTTCTCCTTACATCCAGCTAGAAAGGAAATTTAGTTATTTTTTATGGCAATTAAGAGCTTTTGTTTCATTCGCTGTCAACACTTATTATTTTATGGACTGAATAAAAAATTTCTCTTTGGTTATATTTATTATTTCATGCAATTCGTAGCTTGTTTATTTTATATAATTCCATATTCATTCTCTCACTTGCTTGTCTAGTTAATTATTTTCCTTTAATTATATACCTTTATTAGAAGTACTAATCAGTTCATTCTTTTTTTTATTATTTTAAATTCCATGTCTAGTTAATTTTTAATACCTAGTATGATGATGAAACTAAGTATTGCATATTAATATTTTCTTTCCGTTCCGATATTAATGCCTAATTGTTTGTTCCTTTGTTTTTACTTTCTTGTGCAAAATTCTTTTTGGTTCTATATTAATTGCGAGGTTTTGATAAGTTATTGTTAAGATATGATTTTTTCATAATTCATGCTTGCTCGAAGAAGTTTTGATGAGTTATAGTTAATTCTTAAATTTTCATAATCTATGCTTGTCCATGTTAATTATATGAATCATCATTATTTTTAAAGGGAAGGAAAAAGTAAATTAGAAATTAGTTAAGAAAAGAAGAATTTAATTATTAAGTTAATGTTTAGTGGATTCGGATTCCTAGGTAGTTTTTCTCATTATTAGTTTTCGTTATTGTTTTTAATTTGCATTATTTAGTTAATTAATAATTCTTGATTTTTATTTCTAATTTGTCTAGAATATAAATTAAGGATACATTGAAATTTATCTAGTCTCTGTGGTTCGACCTATACTTGACCATTCTTCAATTTGACGTTGTGCACTTGCAGTTACTAATTTTTATTACATCAGTAAGTATAGTCATAACTCTATGTATAACTATAATTTTATTATTACTTGAGTATGAGTATAATTTTAAAAGAAAACAATTTTTTTATGAAAATTATTTTACCTAATATTAATTGTTACTATTATTAATGTATAAATATAGATATAATACATTGACCAACCATTTATTACTTATTATAATAACTATAACGCCCCCCCCCCCCCCCCCCCCCAAAATTCCTATGCTCATACTATTGTGGTTGGTTTGTGACTCATATTTGTATGGTAAGTTTGTAACCCATAGTCGTATGGAAAGTTTCTGATTTGTTCTTGAACTCATATTACTATGACGAGTTCCTGAACTCATATTATTATGGTAAGTTCCTGAACTCATAATGTATGGTAAGTTTTATGAATGAAACGTTCTTTCTAAATTTGCAAGTTCTTAATATTCCTAAATTTATTTGAATTGCACAGTATGCAAATTTTTTCGGCTATTCTATTGTGAGAATGATTCAAACTAAGGATGAACAACCCTATAACATTAGGGGAATGGAGAATTAGCAGTCTATATGACTGTGGGACATTATGGAGAGTCAATAGTTTATATAGCTGTGGGACATTTATGTTTTTAGTCTGTATGACTACTAAACATTTATGGGTCATATAGTGCCTACTTAATGTAAAGAGTTCATGGTCTTAACGACCCTTGGAAAAAATTCTAAAATTTCTTATTAATTATGTGGTAATGCACATTCTTAGAGTTTCAAATATTGGAAATTTATTTGACGAGCTATTCATTGATTGAAATATACTTATTCATTGATAAGCTTATTCTGACAAGTCAATGTATACTATAGTGAGGTAACATGTTACAGGTCATGCAGTGCTGCTATGCTAATCATCTGCAGTGTAATTCAAAAGAATTCTTGGTCCTTTATGACCATCCAAGTAACGAAAATTGATAAATCTTTCCATTCAAAAATATTGAGACATTGATTCATATTTATTCTTTGAAATATTTTAATTCAGTTTCATATATACTTACTAAGCATATTTGGTGCTCATTTTTGCAAAATTTAACATATTACAGGAAGACAAAATTGATAGGACCAAAAGTATTAAATTAATTTAAGGATATAAGCGACAGACATAAGTTGCGATCCAGGGGACGTTGTAATAGACTAATTAATCATTAAAAATATTGATAGATAGCATGGAAGTTGTGTATCGTGATACGCCAGATCTGTAGTAGCTAGTATTGGGATAGGGGGCGTTACAACAATAACACATTAGATGGTCCTGAACTGAGTTGACTCATTAAATTATTGATCTAATTTGTTGATATTTTTACTTTTATTATATTTGTATTGTATTATCTCATAATATATGAGAATTGACTCCCTCTCTTTATAGGCAACCCACCCATAAATATATATAAGAATTTATAGGCAATTAGAAAACCTGAAATGCATTATACATTCATTTAAAATCCTCTTTTAATTATTCTTCTGCCGTTTTTTTTCTCTTGATGAGTCAATGTGTTTTATTAAATATTAAAAACAAATATCAATATCATTGTTGGGCAAAGTTACATGTTTAACGATTTTAATAAATAGTGACTAAAATAAGATTTAAAGTGACTTTACATAAATAAATAAAAAATTAACTACACTTTCTGTTTTAAAATTACAAATGCAATTTATTTTTTTAATTTGGTCCAAAATTGAAGATATATTTCTATTTCAAAACAATAAAGTAAGACAACAGTTTTAATTTATAATTACTTTTTCACTATCATTTGTAACACCGCACTACCATTACTTAACTAATATTAGGAGTATATTTAATAATAATATAAATTAAGAATAAAATAAAATTTATTATTTTTTATATAGAATTACTCTTTCTGTTATTTATGTAGGTCCTGTCATTTAAATTATTAATAATTTTTTATTATTTTTTTATTCTTCAAACCTTGGAGTAGTAGTGCAGTCCGTGCACAGTTGTATGTACACATAAAATTTTTATTTTTTAATAAAATATTCTATCAATATTAACAGTTGTCTGTCTATATTAGATCAGATCCAGCAGAGAAGATTAGATCTAGCTAGTGAGGAAGGAAGGGGAAGCCATGAACGTGTTGTGCGACAAGTGTCCAGCGAAGGAATGGAGGTAGATTTTGCTTTGCAACAGGGTGGAATTAATATGGTTTAAAAAAAAAGGGATATAACTCCTCCTCTATAAATCTTACCACCAGGAACCCCAAGCATCTTACCAGTTTTATCCAAAGATCTACCATATATATAAATCTTTTTCTCTCTCTTTTTCTATCTGTATATGTGTAGATATATCTAAACTTGTATATGTCTTTTAGCTTGTGATGTATATACTCCACTAATTAATAACCCTAATTTTAAAGTTCAAAGGGGATGAATCCATATAATCAACATGGGTATATTGTATTTATTAAGAAAAGAAGTCTTTTTCTTGTGTCAATTAGTGGGGTGTTATGTAGTTTCATGAATTTTCTAATGTTTTCTTTTTTGTTTGTTTGTTTTTTGGTGATGACATATCCAGGAAAAGAGGAGATACCAGTATCTCCCAAGACGTTAATGGCTACAAACCAATTCCCGTGTGAGGTATGTAACAAAGGATTTCAAAGAGAACAAAATTTGCAACTCCAAAATCTGCGGTTACCCAATCAATTCCTATGTTTAAATTTTTATTTTTGTTTTGTATGTTAAGAATATATGTTGAATATTTGTAAAGATAAATTTTTCCTTAACAAAATGGGACGGGTCAAACTTTGGACGTATTTAAGTGAAATTTAGAAAAAGAAACATAATTGACGCCAAATTGACCACTTTAAGGACCTAATTGACGAAAAATGAATTTTACAGATGAATTTGATACTCGGTGGCAATTTGGCTTTAAATTACTTGGAGATGGTGCATCCAAAGCAAACCTGGAGGAACATAAATGGTTTCAACTGAGTAAACTACGAGGATTATATTTTTAGATAATTTTTGATACAGAAAAGTATGTGGGAAAAGTAAGTGTCATACAAAGGTCATCTAATCCTTTTCTTTTCCGGCTTACATTTATTGTTAAATTTGATGTGTTTGCCAGTGGAAGCCCTAAAAGGAGTGTTGATGCTTTATAAACGGAAAAAGATATGAGTAATAATATTTTGCAATGATCTATGCAATAACCTTTGCAAAAAATGGTGAGACCCAATGGTGAGTCTCACCATTTTTTGCAAAGGTGGGTCCCACCAATTTTTGCAAAGGTCATTGCATGGATAAGTGGCAAAATCATTACATATAGCAAAACTGCTTTATAAACAAATCTTATTTACTTGAAGAGATGATTTGTATCTTTCTATTTATTTATTAGTTTGAAGACAAATAAGGTTTTCATCAAATTATAGATTTTTTTTATGTAGCAGAATTGTGTTACAAGGTTTCCATCAAACATGAAATTTCTTATGCTGCAGAATTGTGTTACACCGACTATTTTAATTAAACCGATATTCCTGGGAAATAAATAGAATACGGAAAGAATGACGGTTAAAAATATAAAAGTCGTTGCAATAATGGAGAAAATCACAGCCAACAACCCAAAATATTTACAAGCTCTAAAACCTTGAAGGATTAAAAGTCAGATAATTAGGTACCAATGGTGGTTGGGTTGTTTCTCCTTGTAGTATAGCGACAATCCTTTTTGTGTCTCGTTTTAATTTCCCATCCACACTTCTCTCCGATAAAGCATGATATGTAGCTCACCATTGGACAAGTTATTTTTTTCTAGCTCTAATTTCTCCGTGTGAGACATTTCGTTGAACTTTCTTCACCTGGCAATAAGAAAAACACACAATTTCAAGCTATATAAATTACAGATACAAATATATATAAACATGCAAATTATAACTTTAAAAACTTTACTAAGGAGAACATGTAATTCAAGCTGAAAAAATAGAAGGATAACACACGGTAATTGCTAGTTGCCATAGATTAGAGACATATATAACTTGTACTCCACAAATTAATTTAGTTGAAGTGACTAGGAAGAAGCATTTATAGGAAGATTGAATATCTAATTGGTTTAGTTTGACTAAAAAAAAAATTTAATTTAAACAAAGCTTACCATGTTTGTTCTTCAAAAAGTAATAGAACATGCAATTATTCTTGACAAATTACATAAGTATGGGCCTTGCAAAAACACTACAACGGACTTGTTCTCTCACAAATGAGGATATTTATAACAGACTTGCCTGTCGCAGAGTCTGTCGCATTAGACCGTCACAAATGTGATCCATCGCAAGTCATTGTAAAAGTCATTTGAGATGTACTATTTGCGATGGAATGCTCCATCCTTGACGTGCCTATGAGAGGGACAGCCCGTTCCAAATGTTTGGGTCAAAATAACAAAAATGACGACAGATGTGTCCGTCGCAAATGATGGAAAGTTCGTCACAAATATTACCTATATTATTAAAAAAAGACATTTTTTTTAGTTACTTAAATATATTTATTAATTGATTAACATGTATATAATTCAATATAAACCAAACAAAGTAGTTACAAAGGCATTTCAACATTACTATACTAAAACAAATAAAGTACATGTCCTACATTAATTAGCTTTAAATAGTTAAATATTGCAATAGTCACTCAAATAGTTAAAATCAAATATACAAAATTAAATTAAAACATAATACATTGTAATTATTTGCTAAAATTATGCTTGTTCACTAGTAGCTACCGGATTTTGCAAAGCAGAGTGAATGCTATTTCGCGCATTCTGTAAGAATACATTGTACGTATTTGTTGATGTTTCCACAAGAAATACTCATGCAGTTTCACCAGCAGCTACCAAATTTTGCAAAGCAGAGTGAATGCAATTGTATTCGGTACAACCGAACCACTTCCCATCTGGCAAATCCTATAGAAAAGACCGTACAAGAAACATTAATCATAAATAACTCCATATATACAAAGTGAATATTAGAAATGATGAAGTGTAATAACATGTCTTGCACACCTTTAAGCCATTCATTTTCTGTTCATTTAAATAGCCGACATGATATTCCTTCTCACACTATAAACAACATGAACGCAATTTTGTATAATCAATAAGTTGTTGAAACTTGTGAACACTTGTGAAATTATGAAATTGCTAAGCACCTGATAGCAAATTTACATCTCTTGGAAAATTGCTAAGCACATGCCAGCAAATTTATATCTCTTGGAAAAAATTCAAATCTACATCTCTAATTATTGCCATGGTGAAATTTTGCTTCCTTTTTTTTTCTGTTAAGAATTATGGCAAACTAGCGTTTACACAACCGTACTTGTCGGGTTTTGTGTGTTAAGCCACTGAACTTTTAATTTATGTAATTTGACCATCATACTAATTAAAAAATATTAATTAGGTCATTCCGTCAAATTATTTGGAAGGAAGTTATCATTTTTCCTATGTGGCAGGTAAATTTTTTTTAATAATAATTACGTGGAAAATAGATAAAATAAAAAACTTGAAAAAATTAACAACAATTACTATCTTCCTCATCCTCTTCCACTTCTTCTTTTTCTCCCTTCCTCTCCTCTGCCGCTGTAACAACCCCAAATTCGGACTCCTTTAACCCCGAATCTGGTCCATTAAAAGTAACCTCAATCCTGAGTTTAAACTAATTATATTAAACTCATAAATATAATTTAATACAATTATTACTATAATCTAGGTATTAAACCTTAAATGAATACAAATGGTACGTTTGAATACAACCTTCTACTCTATTCCATTCCAGAATCGCAATATTTAAACATTTTATTACAACTTTGAGATCATATGTATAGTGACTCAATTACCCCATTTATTATCCTCATACATAAAGGACAACCTCTGCAAACGATCTAAAATAATCTATACGTGTTCTTTCAACATTTAGGTTTGCTATTCTATAGCACATTAAAACATTACCTAATCACAAATATTACACAAGGAATGTAATTAAATCTATCGCAAGGCTTACTATAAAGGCACCTACGCTTCAATCTTGATGACTCGTTAGTTAATCTTCATCTGCCTCTACCAAAGTAATCTGTTTTCCCAAGCTGCTCTGTAATGTTTTATTTTAAGCAAGAGTGAGCACGACGGCTCAGCAAGTCTAACAGTTTCACATAACACATAAACATATTTCATCATGCTTCATGCATCTCATGCTTTACAATGACTACATATCTCATGCATATCATGCTTTGCATTTACTCTATGATTCATGCTATGCTATTCATGCATGTCATTTACAATTTCATACAGTTCAATATATATAGAGCAATCAACTTAATCATCTACTGCATATCAACAGTTTATTTCAACTTGTATCACAAAAGCACATTACCACATTATTGCACATAATAATTTATGCACACATAATAATTTTATAGTATTCTAAATCAGGCACATAATGCAACACGTTCTGAAAAACTTGCCTGGACTTGTATAACCAGCTTACGTTAATCTTTTGCGTTCCTTGCATCACCTATACAGTATGTGAGATCAACGGTGCACAATATCAGACACAGTTTGACTCAATACTAAACCTTTAAAGATATTTATTTCTTCTTATCGTCCCCTTTTAAATCAATAGGGTTAATTTTATATTTTTGTCACTCGTTGACTTCACTCAGTGTTTCATATTCAACACCGTAAATCTTTTGTACAAACTATGCAGTTCTGACATTTATTAATGTCACTGTATTAATGTCTGGACTTATTTATGTTTAGGTCGAACAACTAATTAGTCACTAATGGACCATACCCTTGGTTTAACTTAATCACATCATTTAACTCGATGATTTATCATAATATTACCTGCCTTGGTTAATATTTTAAACTCTTACTATTAATTAGTAATAACTTATAATGTTATTTAATTGTTAAATAACACTTTAAATAATCATTACTATTATTAATTCCTTTTTAATAATAGTTTACCTTAATCATTATTATTACTCTTTTAATAATAATTTAATTGCTTGTTAATATTATTACCCTTTAATAATATTTTAATTGACTTCTCATTATTATTAATCATTTTAATAATAATTTAATTGTTCATCAATATTATTAATCATTTAATAATATTTGAAATTCTCACGTATCATTAGTAATTATTTAATAATGATTCAACCCTTAACTATTATTATTCAATAGTTAATTACTTGTTAAACAATATTATTAATTCTTTAATAATATTTTAAATTAATTACATATCATTATTAATAATTGAATAATGATTTAATTCTTAACTATTATCATTTAATAGTTAATCATTAATATTATCAATATATTTTAATTACTTAATAATCCTCTTTCGATTAAGTAATAATTTATTCCACTTAATTACCATTTAATTATTATTTAATATGAATTAAATAATAATTAATTAATTATCCGTGCTCATTATTTAATATTAATTAAATAATAAACAATTATACTATTAACTCTAACATCCTTTTATTACTATTTAATATATTAAATAGTAAGCAATTAACCCTCTTTAATTATTATTTAATGTTAATTAAATAATAATTAATTAATTAATTATCTTTATTTATTATTTACTCTTAACTAAATAATAAATAATTAGTTTAAACACTTTCTCATAATTTAATTACTATTTAATGTCACTTAAATAATAATTACTTAGTTACTTCCTTTATTTACTATTTAATACCTGATTAAATAATAAATAATTAATTTATTTTCTCCAAACATGTTGATATTATTATTAAATACTTAAAGAACATATTTAAGATTTAATAACAATTTATTTATAATTTTCTTGAATTATTAGCTAAATAGTCACAAATTAGTGTACCTTTACACCATAATTAATATGGAAAATACCAATTTTCGGAAATAATACTATCTCCATACATATAACACTTCAAATAATCAGTAGGTTATTTGTTTATATTTTTCCAAAATTTAAAAATGCTTTCTATTATTTTTCATACGTTTAGTAAACTTTTATCATTAAATAATTATGAAAAATAGCTGCTGACATTATAAAAATACCATTAAATTCCAGAAAATAGTACACGACATTCCAAGCAACTTTTTGGTTTGGACCGTCACCGGAATCGGCCGAAAAATGGGTGAACCGGGCACCGGAATGCTCCGGCCGGTTCACCGAAAAAAAACCGGCAGTAGGTTTTTCCCTTATTCTAGATTCTGCCAACTTTGGGGTCTTGGAGAAAAACCTTAATAACTTGAGTTCTATAACTCCGATGGAGCTCTACTTTATATTGTTGGAATCCTGACTTCCCGAACTACAATTTTCCATTATCAGATTAATTTTTTGGACATGATTTGACTACTGAAAACAGCCTAGAACCGGACTGTTCACGCAAAACTTCCCACAGTGGAGTGTTTGAGTAGAAAAATCATATCTCACTCGTTTTAAATTGGATTTTAGTCATTCAAGTTGGAGAATTTTCATAACTTCAAGATCTAGCATACAAAATTGACGGATTATGATTCCGACTTACAAATCATGAACAGTAAGTTTGGGAATGAGGCTACTCGATTTTTAGTTTTCCAGTAAACATCATTTTATAACTTTTGCCAAGTTTTTCCACATAAATGCTTATGGATCCATACCAAAAATCCATGAAACACTTATTTAACATGTCTAGCATGTATCTAGACTTAAAGAACATAAAGATGATATTTTTACCATTTATTTCTTATTTTAATCACATAACAAGCATAACTAGGGTTTTAGGGTTTTCTAACCTTTTTGTTTTGTGTGCTTACTTTCTCTTCCTTCCAAAATAGGAGATGAACCTCCGATCTCTTCTCCTAAGCTTGACTCGGTTGGACTCGGTGAAACTCACTATGAACTCACTTTATTTTTTTTTACTCACAGAGTTAACTCATTCCTTATTAGCTCACAATAAAAGAGCTCTCTAGCAAACTTGACAAACACTCACCCAAGTGAGCTAAGGCTCACATTCATAGTAGTCTAAATCTATACATACACACCTATATGTATAGAATGGACCTCAACTTTCTTCCAAAAATACTAACAATTAGCTTGAGTGTTCCACACTTAATGTAAGAAAACAAAATGAATAAAATTTTGGAATCCATAGTACTCCTATCCCATAACTGATCATGCTCTCTATTAAAGCCCCATTTTTGATTTATTTTTAATGCACAATTGGTAAATTAATGCCTTTTAGAAGCTTTGACAATTGGACCAAAAATTGGACTTGGAATTTAATTATGTGGGCCACCTATGATCATAATAATCCAACAACATTGGGCTACCAAAATAATTCACTCACTTCTTAATAAATTGGGTTAGTTTAATTAAATAGCAACCCATAAAGCAAATTCTATAAGTCCCTCACTTAATTAATTGTTTGGGCTTGTTTAAATAATTATAGGAATACTTTAATAATCAAATTTAATTTAATTTACATAATTCAATTAAACTTGTCATATTTAATATTTAATTAGGGTTACTGATAGAGCTAAATTATACGATATTTTTATTCCCTAATACTTAGTTTTTATATTTATTGTGTGTTTAAATGTTTAATTATTTAGCTTATTTTGGTTTTAATAGGTTTTATAGGATTTTAGTTAATTTATGTTAATTTAGGTAATTTTATAGTAATTTTATATTTATTTTTATTTATCTATTTTTATTTATTTTTATTTATTATTATGTGTTTTTATTATTTTTAGTATTTTTATATTATTTTTATCTATTTTATTTTATTTTGTAGGAATTTATTAAATAAGTTGATGGCATTATGGTAATTAAGCAAGAAAAGACGCGGAGGGGTATTATTGTAAATTCGCTAAAGTACAGCCGTGCAATGCGCACAAGAGGTTGTATCAGCAGAACAAGAAACGACGTCGTTTGGAGCAGCAGATAGGAAACCGCGCAATGTGCGGGCGGCATGCTGACGTTACAACACGCGGCTTCCGCATTGACTTGGTCAAAGTGGCGTTAAGGCTCGTTTGGCTTGCACAGAATTGCTGAGAAACGGAATTATTTCGGATCTTTGCTACTTTTTGATTCCAAATTGGATTTTAATTCCAACTAGGGTTAGGATAATAATTATTTTTTTTCCTTTATTTTTAATTGTAAATCCTACTAGGGTTTGGACAAGTTAGAGGCCTATAAATAGAGGGCCAACCTCTCATTATTCATGGGAAGTTTTTGAGAGATCTTTCTCCTAATTTCTTGGAAAGAGCTTTTCAACTAGTGGAGATTATTTTGAAGCATGTAAAGCTAAGTTTATATTTTCAGTTCTAAAGGGATGTTGAACCTTATTTTTAATTAATGTTCTAATTGAGTTTTATTATATATTCCTTCATGCATGAGATTTATTCTTGATTATCTGTTTTAATTGATTAGATGACATTTATTTGATTAATTTGATTTGGCCAGTTGAATTAATTAAGTTTTTGTCATATGCTAGATTAAGATTTGATATTAAGCAAATAATATTTTATCTGATCATAAATAGCAGTTAATAATATTTAATTGTGGCCAAACTTTTGAATATTATTATGGTTATCTAGATGGCAAGTTAAATGGTCCGCGATGTTGAGATTGTTGCTTGGAATAATCTAATTCTCTAATTTTTAATGCAACTGTTATATTAAATCTAGACTGGTAGTTCTAGGTTGTATGATAGTTAGGGTCTTTTGTGAGCGATTGCTGTATTAGATTTATAATTTAAGGAGGATTTTGGGTAGCTTGGCGATTGTCAGTTATCTAGGATTATTAATTTCAATTGAAGGAAAAGATAATAATAACTTGATTAATTTATTGATTAAAAGAAGGGGATATTGAACTAAGGAACTGAAGTTTGTTTTAATTGATTCTTCTCATCTTTATTATTATTTAGTTTTATTTGTTTGAATTTTAATTAGTTAATTAATAATTTCAAAATCCCCCATTTAAATAGATATTTTTGAAAACATTAGATTTATTAAAACAATTCACTCTCTGTGGGTTCGACTCTTACTTTCACTACTACATTAATATTTTTCAAAGTAAGATTTTATTTTTGGTTGCTTGCGACAGCATCCCAGTTACTCACAAAATAATCTTAGGTTAGTCCGTTAATTTAATAAATCCATTAATTGGACTTCCTTTACTAACATTAACCGAATAGTCAACAATTAAATTACCACATAAAGGTTTAAATTAAATCACACAATACTCATTTAATTAGAAATTAATTTTCCCAATTTTATTTGTAATGTAACTCGAAACTCTTATTTCTTACATTCTCCAACACAAATAATTGTGTAATTAAATTACTCACTTCCATAAATCATTTACAATGATTTACTTAATTATGGAATATATTTATTTAATATATATTCAATTACTATTTAAATTACTCAATTAATTTAATCACTTTATATATATATATATATATATATATATATATATATATATATATATATATATATATATATATAATTACTATTCCGTCCCTAATTTAATTTAATTACCTTATAAAATTTATAATTATATAAATTATATAATTATTCCTCATAAATCATATTAAAACTTCTTACATAAATTATTTTAGTCAAATATAATCACCAAGCTTTAAAGGTATTATATTACCTAAGTATTAATATACCTCCAAGTATATATAATAATCAAATTTTAGGTTTTAAAATTTTAAAAAACCTATGTTCACTCGCATTTAAATCCTAACACAAAGATTAGGAAAATGTTTACTCACTTCTACACCTTTTTTTCTCTCCAAATCTAGGTTTTAAATTTTAACCTTTATCTCATCATCAAGACCATATTTAATAATCTTGTGAAATATCCGGGATATTACAGGTTACGTTCAAGAATCGCTCTTATTATGCTCCTACTGATCATCAAAATTGGGTTTTCTATTAATATGTTTAGAGATTTTGTGAGATAATTTGTTAAGGTGTTTCATATATATATATATGTGTGTGTGTGTGTGTGTGTGTGTGTGTGTGTGTGGTGGACAAGAACTCTTTGACTACTGGGTTGCAATGAAATGACAAAATAGAGGGGTAAAAGAAAAGTGGAAATCTTTTTGTGTCGATTTGTTTTTGCACAAAATTACTCTGATCTATTACAGAAATTTACAGTCTCTCTCTTTCTCTCTCACTAATTAATTAATTCCTCTGATCCATGAAATGGGAAATTGAGAATTCTCTGTTAATTGACCTTTTACCATCTCTAATCATCATATCACTGCCTCTCCACCTCTTCGTTGATCACCGATGGTGCACAAGGCGGCGGAATCGCTGATTTTCGCTTACATGCACTACCTCCACCTTCACCCAGTTTATAACCTTAAGTATGAGGAGGATGCGAATGGTCATAATGAAGGTAAAGATTCATCTTCTTCTGATGAGCAGGTGACAAAAGTCAAACCAAAAAGATACAAGAGATGGGGAGGAGCTCGATGCATGTTTCTCAAACTTCTTTAGCAGCGGGCGGTGCAGATGTAGTGAATAACAAGTCACATGACTAGCAGGTGTGACCTTGTTTCCAGCTCAAACCATGTGGCATTTCCATGTCATTCTCTGTTTTTAATAAAATGCCACGTCTGATTAAAAGATAAAGTCTATTAGCTAATTTTAACAGAATGACCTGAAAGCTAGTTTTGCCTATAATTTACTTATTCATAATTTGTAAATAAAGGAAGCTTATTACTGATGATCGTACAACTTCTATTTTTCATTAATTTCCTAGATTGTATTTTGAATTTCTTCAAAAACCTTGAACCTGATTACTAGTTATTGTTATTGATGTATTACTCCTATAAATAGGGGGATTTAATGTATTACTCCTTTCTTTCAAGAATCCTTTTCTTTTGTTCCAATTTTTCATTGATTCTTTTCTTCCGTTATTAGCACATGCATCATTGTTTGACGTTCCTAAGTGATGTTTTGGCTATCTCAAGAAAATCAGGATTTTTAATTTGTCAAAATTGGGTTCCCAACATCCCGATATCGCTTAATTTAGAAAAAAAAAATGACAAAATGAAACTTTTTTGTAGTACGAAAGGAGTAACATATATGCTTATGCTCGACTTGTTCTCTTACCAAAGTTTTACTATACTATTTTTTTTCCTTTTACACAATTCACCAATCAAAATAAATAAATTTATGCACCTTTTGCCACCATATATATAACAGAAGCCAAAAACAAAATCTGGTTGTGTTAATGAGCGATTAAGGCTTTAAAAGTACGTTATGAACCAAATTGTTTTTTGATTGGATTACAAAACAGAATTTTTGAATGATTGGATTTTAATTCAATTCAGCATTTCTATTTGAAAATATAAAAAGGAGACAGAAACTCACCTTTTGGTGAATTACCAATCCGATTGATTTATTTCACGTGTTGATGAACAAGTCATGATTCCCACCTTCGTCTTCCTCCTCATCTCCTTCTCCTCCTGCCGTCTCAATAACTTTAGCAGCGGCGTATATTAGAAACTGAGTGTTTAGGTACCTACATCTCTCCTTTATATAACACATTTTTTTCTAGGGTTTCAGCCCCTTTTTATTTCTAATACCAGAAATACCCCTATCATTTTCCCCCACTCGGACTTGATCTCAGCCATCAATCACTTTCCATCAATCACTTTTGGGATTCAATCTCAGCCGTCCAAAGTGGTATATATATATATATATATATATATATATATATATATATATATATATATATATATATTACTCTATTGTACCTTCATTACCAGCGTCTTTCTCTATCACTTCTTATTCTCTCATCTCAAAACTCTTTCGTCTCTCATAGTTAGGGCTTCAAATCTGCTTCATGATGTGTTAAAAATTTACTTGTTTTTCACCGATTAATGGTCGGTTCTTCATATGATCTTTGCAAATCTAGGCATGTTTTATGTGACGTATGTGTTCTATAAATCCAATCTAAAAATTTTATCACATTTTGCTGTTTAGAACAATTTTCACTGATTAGATCTTGTTTTCGTTATAAAACATTCACAAATTTAATTTATTATGTGTGAAGTATGCGAAAATTTTGTGTTGATACAAATTCTAGGTAGATCAGTGTTTCAAAATCAAATTTTAGAGCAAAAAGTCCCTGTAAAAGATTTTCTCTTGCAAGTTTTTTTAATTAGTTTTACAAAACAAAATGTGTTAGTATGATAGATCTGATAAGTTTTATGATATATATCTACAAGCTTGTTTAGTATCTAAAATCTAATCTAGATCTATGTTTCAACTTGATAATTAGAATAATTTCTCACCAATTAACAGTGAAATCTTTTATAGATCTGTTTGTTTCAAAATAGCTCTCATGATTAAATGTTGTGAGTTGAACAAAATGATTTTTCACATCATAATGGGCTATTTTCTGAACCAGTTCTATTGAACTACTTGTTCATACCAATTAATAAGTACTGTCAACTTATTTTCATGATTATATGGTATCTCTTAGATCTGTGTTCTGTAGAAACTGCACTAAGCAGTTTTTAATAAATTCTCAAATATGAATAATTTTTCTAAAAGGACCTGTTATTTAATCCTGTTTTAGTCATGGTCTTCATAATATATTAGGGTTGTATATAAAACTTTGAGATATGTGTTAAATTCTTAATTAACTTCTCAATTTAATTTACCATTCAATTGTTTCTCGCAAATTTCTTTTGATCGAGTCACTGACTATTTGTGGTTAATGATACATGTAACACCCCCAAATCTCAATACTCGCTACTGCAGATTTGGTTCATCATGATATTTACCATTCAATATGCTCACCAAGTACGAAACTGAATTAAAATATTTCAAGGAATAAATATGAAGCAATATCTCAACATTTTTGCATTGAAAGATTTATCAATTTTTGTTACTTGGACGGTCATAAAGGACCAAGAATTCTTTTGGATTGTATTATAGGTGATCATCCTAGCAGTTCTGCCATGACCAGTAACATGTTACTTCACTATAGTACAGTGTGACTTGTCAAAATAAGTTCAACAATGAATAAAGATGCTTTGAACCAATGATTAGCTAGTCCATTAACATTCAATTTACGGAACTTTTTGAATGTCCATTAGCACATGATTACAAAGAAATTTTAGAATTTCAACATCATAGTAGAATTTCTACTGAGGGATCGTTAAGACTATGAACTCTTTACTTTTCAAAACATTTCTTTGTTAGAGCGTAGCCTGGCAGTCATACAGATTGCCGAAGAATACACTAAAACCTCACCATATATCTCTTTATATGACCTAGCTACAAAATGTCCCACGGTTATATACACTGCCGACTCGCCACTGGAATACTTTGGTTGGTCCTTAATTGAGTTGACTTGTTAAATTGTTAATTTAATTAGTTGATCAATGTAAAGGTGATAGAATTAATCTGTTGACGAAGGTGTAAAAGAATCAAAAAATTTGAGCAAAAGTAAGTAATTAAGCTATTTTAAGTAAACCATTTTGAATTAGGAAGAACTAGTTTATGGAGCTTCTATGATGGGAAAGAAGTTATGTGGAGCTTCTTTTTAGAGAATTTCTGCAGCTCCTCAAAATTTTAGAGAAATCTCTAAATGGAAATTGTAGGCCCTACTGTTCAGAAAGATTCTTAGATATTTTGTCACGTATGTCTCAAGTACTATCTAGTTTGGGACGTGACATTTGAGTCGACCCTAGTAATACACTGATACATGTTTGTAACAAGAAGGATTGAAAGCCTTTTTTGATTTTTTGGTGGTATATTTTTGCAGTGGTAGAATTTAAAATTGTATTAAAATAATAAAAAACTTCAAACAAATTTTCAATTTAATTGATTGAGCACATCTTTTACAAGTTCGAGATCACATTTCATTCGAATAGGAAGCCAACCTTCTTTTTCCAATTTATTTTTCCGAAAATGGAATTTTTTTAATTTTTGGAAGGTTGAGCTTTTATGGTCTCAATCATGCATTATTCCAAGCTCAAAAATATATGATTTGACATTATAGTCAAGAGTGTTTCAAATGATCTATTAACAATGCCAATTAATTCAACTATAGTTTTTGAAGGTTTTTGATACTGCAATGATTGAATAGCACGAAAAAATCCAAGACCCAAAATATTAATATCTGAAGAATTCCGGGGATGACACATCAGACGAATATCAAAGCCATCTTTTGATGCAGCTTCGTGAAATTCTTCGTCGTTGGACCTAATATGTGTTCTTGCATTGCCTTGTTAAATGGGTTTTGTGGAATGTTCACTCGGCCACTTAGGCCACTTAACTCGAATGGCTGGAGGTATTTTTTCAATCAAGAACGATCTTGCCATGTTTTTCCTTACTGAGTTAATTGTCTCTCTATTGTTCTAGCAATCCGACTTACGTTACTCCTTTTAGCTGACTCCCTAGGGATGAAAGGAATAACATAGTCTGACTACTCTTAAGTTCAGGCATTGCTCGAACTTGATTCATATTCATATTGCCTTTTTAGCATTTGTGGAGAAAATCTGATCATTTTAGGTAGTTTTCCCTATAGGGAGTTTGTTTGCAGCCGTTGTCCCCATATCTACTTGAGGGGGAGATTTGTTGGTCAACCCTGCCATGTGAAGCCTGCATGCACTAGAAGTAGATTTATTAGTCAACATAGTCTGACAACACTTCTATTTCCCATGCACTTCTATTTAGGTTTTATATATGTACTAGGTGGTGGAGGTGCTTCCTATAATTGTTGTGTGCATATGGTGCTGCAGAGTGCAGTAGTGCTAGCTGGAATGAACCCTCAGAAAGCCACCCATAAATAGTGGCCAAAACTATTGAATTATCTATCGTTTTTGAGCTTGTAAACTTCATATAATTACTTTAATCCTTTTGAAATTATGGGTCCACAATCAGTACTTTTAAAGAAGTACAATAGATTTATTTGTCTCATTACCTTTGGACATGACACGTGTCGATTTAGATCCTGTAAAAGACTGTAAAGCAAACTTTAGGTCAATTGAAGTTTTTGTCAATTTGTTAGGTTCTGTGTGTTTTTTCCCTTCATAATTTCGTCCTGTCTTTTATTGTATGGTATATAAGTAAACATGCTCATCAACCTGAACACAGGCAGCATATATAATAACTTATTATGTTGATTATTATTAAGATAATTAATTCAATATAGAGTAAATATCTAATTATATAGTTGTAGTTATTAAATTATTTAATATTTATTCATATAATAAAATTTTGAATTATTGTAGATTACTTCGATCAACTATTAAGCTAAATTTTGAATAGTGCGTAGATTTGTTTAGTTATGATTATGAGAATATAATTATTTTAGTTTTATTTAAGTTTGTAATGGATTTAATTATATATTAGTGTTTATCCTGATAAAAAAATTTGAAACTCTAATCCAAAAATATTATGAAACTCAAGTTTTAATGAATTTTAGTTTAGTTAAGACAATTAATTAGTAATGACTCCATTATACTTTTCATCTAATTTTAAAGCTAATATATTTCAGAAAAATTAATTCATGTATAGTTTTATATCAATTATATGATAAAATTTCAATTTTAATGATTTTAATTTAGTTAGGAAATTAATTTAATAATTAAATTTATGACTAATATTAATATAATTAAATCTCATGATAAGTTAAAAAAATATTTTCAATATTTTACGATTTTTATAAAATTATAATAATAAAATCATTCTATATAAAATTTGCTAAGATCTAGTATCTTACATAGATTTTTGATTAAAAAAAATTGTAATAAGTTTGGTAGAACCAAAAAGAAAATTCTTTTAAAAGTTTCTTTTCCTATTAAAGATATATATATATATATATATATATAAAGAAACACATTCATTTTTATGAACAGGTTGTGGTTCTTTTTAAATATGTTTCAAATTTAGAAAATAATTATTTTTTACAAATTTGGATAGTACTTAGATTAATTTGGATAGGAAAGGAAATGGTTGAACCAAAAATTTGTGAAGTCAGGCTTTTAAATATATAGTTTGGCTCTCTTTTTTTCTTTCATATTCTCCTTTTTTTCTTCTTCTTTGTATTTTAATTATTTTCTACCATAATTAACAAACAAGGGTAGTTTTGGCATTCACAAATAAAAGGGAAGCACAAACCCTAGAAAAAAGGGGATATATAATGGAGAAATACATGAAGCTAAGCCCACATTCTTAAATGGCAGCCGCTGCTCAAGTTCTGGATCCGGGAGAAGAAGGAGACAAGAACGCCTATGAGCCTGGCAACTTCTTTATCAATGAAGAATTAATCCAATCGCATTAGTTTATTACCAAAAGGTCACGCACCACGGCAGCTACCGCCGTCTCTGCACCGCCTGCCTCCTCAAAACCCACCCGGGTTTCTTTTTCCTCTTCTGTGTCGAAGTCTATGATGGAGTAGAATTGAAGAGGGTTGTTTTTACCAAGGATTTGGAGACGCAATTCCTTGCTGGTGCTAAGATTGCTTCGGTTTTGATGAATAAAGCAGCGGACATGGCGAGGATTGCTGCCGAGAAGAGAGCTAAAGAAGCTGCCGGAGGAGAGCTAATGAGGCGTAGGGTCACTATTATGACCTGACCTACAAGAATGATAAATAGAAGGATGGCAATGGGCTGCGGCATAACTAATTCGCGTGTTTGTACCTTTTCACTTATTTTTTGGATGGCTTGAAATTCATGAGTGTATGTACAATATATTGTTTGTTTAAAGTCAGAATTTTCAGCAGTTGTATTGAACTACAGTAATTTATTTTGTAGGCTGCGAGTGGTAGCTCCATTTGAACTTTATGAGTTCAGATTTAAGCTATAAATCATCTTTCATTTCAGGCTCTGTTTGATTTATTTTTTGTATAATAATTTGTAAAATTTCTTTAGATCAAAATTACCCAATCCTCAGTTTTCTTTATTTCTTTCATCTTGTCCTTGGCCTTTGGCATAGTTTTTTTCGCAATCAGCTCCTCTCCCACAATTCTTGATCTATCGTCAACCTCGGGCTACCAATTGGATAGTGCTCGTCCATTAATCTCTTATAAGTGTTATGTCATCAAGTTAAAAATTAAATAGTTAAAAATAAATATTTAAACTTAAGAATGACGTTAAAAATTATAAACAACATATGTGACAACTCGAATTTTTATGAGACTGGTAAATAGGATCATAAATGATAGAAATGTTGGAAAATAAAAATTGATCGAATTTTGAGAAATAAAGTCTTACGACTAGGATGAAATGCTATAATATAAAGCATTAAAAAGTTACGATTATTCGATTTTAGGGTTAAGATATAAAACCCGAATTTAGAGGATAGGAATGTGTTGAAACGACTGAACATTTGTACCTAATTTGTGTGTTAGGGATTAAATGTCAAGTAGGTGTTGTGAGATTTAAAACCTAGAGTTGATTGAAGGAATATACTTTGACGTATATATATAGCAAAGTGCTTATACGACGTAGAAATGCAGAATGCACTATTCATAAATATAAATATAATACGGAGTAGAATACCTAAGAGCAATTGGAGATGATTAGACGTTAAAATATTAACCTAAACTAAGTGTTATGTGATTAAGAATGTGTTAATGTTTAATTTAAGAAAAAATAAACGAAGAAAAATACTATTCATGTGAAAAAACGTCTTTTCATTTTTCAGAATTTAACATTCCTAGATAATGTTTATATGACGTGGCGGTACATTTTCTCAAATAAAATTTTTACTCGAAAATTAGTGAAAATTACTATTCACGAATACGGAGGAGAATACGTACGATTTATTAAATAAAAAGAAAATGGGTTAGAAACTTTCCATAAATGAAAAGTTTAGGGAAACATGGATGATGACCAAATTGGCCTTGAGGAAAGTTAATATTTACTTTAGTGCCTAATTAAGAGGAAAGTGCTTAGAAGGTTCCTTTTGTGCCTTAAGGACCATTTTGCCTTAGAGAATTATATTAATGACCTTGGTGTCCTAGAGGAAGTTGTTAGGAAATTTTCTAGTGAATGAGTAATAACTATGTTGCCCTTGGTTAGTAAGGATTAATGACTAGGATGCCGTTTGTGGAAATTTCAAGGAAACTTCCTAATTGTTGCTTGGTGACTAGATCGCCCTTAAAGAAATATATGAATAACTCTTAGGTCCTAAAGGAAATTGCTAGGAAAGTTCCTAGGAATAACCTAATGACTATTTTTCCCTAAAAGAATTTATTAATGACCAATGAGTACTAGTAGAAATTTTCTAGGAAATTTCCTAATGATGTCTTAAAGATTATTTTATCCTTAGCTTGCAATGACTAATGTGCCCATGAGAAAAATTTCTAGGAAGCTTCCTTTGGTAGTTAAGAAATCATGATTTGTTACTAACCTAACTATGCTTGAGTTAATTGTCTACAATTTACCGAGAGAGAGAGAGAGAGAGAGAGAGAGAGGGAGAAAGAGTTGGTCATTTCCTTTTGTTCCACCTCTTTCCAAAGATAAAAACTTTAGAGAGAATACTTGAGAGCTCACTTAAGAAAGAGAGAGAGAGAGAGTGTAATATTCCGAACTTTCGAGATAGTTGTAATTCAAATTTATATGCATAAATAAATATTGTATTACATCTAATATGTGTTATGAAATTTTCATGTGTGTTTATTTTTGTATTTCATTTCAAGAATCCAACTTAAACAATTATTAGAAAAATAAAAGTAAAATTTTTGAAAACCTAAAACTAGGGTTTGGAGAAAACTTAAATCCTAATTTTAGAAACCCTAAGGGTTGAACCCTAAGGTTCAAACCCTAAACCCTAAAAAGTACTATTCATAAAAACGCGTATAAATACAAAAATTATACGAATAGAATACAAAAATAATACGATAATAATACAAAAATTATACGGTATAAATAAGAAAAAGTCAATTGTGAATAGTAAAAGTCAAATATACTACATGTATACTTGATTAAGATTAAGGTTAATTAAAATTAAGATTAACATAATAAGTTTAGTTGGTGAATTAAGAAACTAATCAACCAATCAAGTTGATAGCTTTAGTAGAGAATTAACCAATGTTGAGTTAGTTGTTAACTCTAGTTAGTAGTTAAAGTTAAAGCCTAAGTCAAGCCAAAGTCAAGCCAAACTTGGAGCCAAAGTTAAAGTCAAGCCAAACTTGGAGCCAAAGCTTGGTTGTCATAATGACCAAAATACCCTAGCTTTGAATGGCCTATAAATAGCAAGCTTAACTCACTTGTTTTATCATTCATTTCTAAGGCAAAATCACTCTCTGTATCTATTACTCTTAGTTATAATTCTAGTTTTGGAAATTGTAAAGAAATAGTTAAAGCTTGCAAATACTAAAGGTACAATCTTAAAAAGTTATTATGTTCATTTTTTCTTTCATCTTTAATTTTTTAAAAGCTCAAGAACGCGAGTCGTAGCCATGTACGATTGTCGTTCTCCGTGTTCTTCACGTGTTCTTGAGCCTTTCTACACTTTGTAGTAGTTATAATGTCGAATTTCAATTCGTAGTTTAAAGCTCAATGAACATACGTAGTGGTCATGTACGGTTTATCCGTTCTCCGCGTTTTCGTACGTTCTTTAGCATTTTTATAAATTGTTTTAATCAATTGTGCAAGCCGTTATAATGACCAAATTTTGTCAATTATAAAGTGTCATAATCACTTATGTAAGCAGTTATAATGCTCAAATTATTTCAAGTACGAAAACCAAAAGCTCAAGAACATAGTCGTTACCATGTACGGTTTTTCCGTTCTTTGTGTTCTTCGTGTGTTCTTGAGCAAAAGTCATAAATCTCTATATATGAAGGTTTATGATTTTCTTATTTTATGTTATAAAGTGTTATTGATTTTTAGAACATGTTATCTTAGCAAATTAAAGCTTAAGGTATCATGTTTTATCAATTCAGTCAAAGAGATATTGAAACTGTTTCTAGCAGTCCCCTTATTGTCAAAAACTATGTAAATCAGTAAGGAATTTTGAACTTTGGTCTAAACATAAATTGTAGAGACGGAAGTTGCGAACGCTTGAAATTTTGAACGACTCAAAAATGTTTTAAAACGAAGAAGTTATGGCCGTTTGACTAAGCCGGGGTCTGACAGCCAATGTTGTTGTCCACTTTTTATAAAGTCACTTAAAAATGAGTTTTTGAGTTTGAGAATTTTCCAACTAAAACCACCTATGGAAATAGTCTAAACAAGTTATAAAAACATTTATTAAGAAGTAAAATTTGATAAACTAACATTCGAGTATTCGTAAACAATTATGTAGGCATTTTAACGCTTTACCGGGAAAACCCTAAATTGCTTCAAGGCAAGTTTTCGATCCTTAACCTTTGTTTACTTGCTTTTTATGTGATTTATACATTTTGTACAAGCAACGTGTTATAAATCTTTGATATAAGAGTTATTGCTTCTTGTTTCGGCATAACTTACAAAATGAAATGCTTATTCGTGATATATTTCGAATCATGCTTTATTTTATCAAACCAAGTTGTCTTGGGGCGATCCTGACATGTGAAGTAAATTGAGATGAACGAATATGTACCACTGTTCATGATTAGTCCAGTGTAGTGTATGTTATGCATAACATAGAATGTCGTTAGGTTGATCCCCTTTCTATATCCACTGTAAATGGTTCTAAGTCGAAAGACAAAGAACAGTTCTAGGTCTAACCACCACTCAGTCTTACTATGTTAAACATTTGTAATATCAATTGTTGTACCATGAATCCTTAAAATCCATATCAATGTGAGTTCACTTATATGCTATGTGTTAGACTTTCTGAGCTTTTGTATGCTCACCCTTGCAAATAAACATAAATTGCAGACATACCCGAAAGTTCCGGTTCTAAGAAGAAGGAAAGAAGAAATGCATAGATTAGTTTACATGCTTTATTAAATTGCTTGTCCTTTTGTTTTAAAGTCTTGATGACTTATGTAATATGAACAAGCAAACCGTGTAACCAACTCTATATTAATATATATCAAGTTTCATCACATGTTCTTGTTACGTCTTTACTTTGATTAATCTTAGAATTGTTAAAACTTAACATAGTATTAATAATGATCTATTTATCTGGATGAGGATCGGTAAATAACTTGTGAGTGTTGTACATCCGAGACAGGACTAAGCGATGTTAACTGGTCAAATCCATCGTTAAGGTTCCTCGGACCCAGCTATAACTCGTTATTACTATTCTAAATGTCAGATAAATAGGATTATTGATATGAAGAGATATCACTATAACCAAATATGTTTCGAGTGAGGGTTTTAACTAGTTGGGTAATGTTCTGTACGAAAAGAGAATTTTGCACCGGACAAAAATACAACCATTTGTCACGGATAAGATGCAAACATTTATCACGAGTGAAGATACAAACATTCACCGCGAGATTCTCTGTTCCCAAGAGTCGTCCTAATGATTTAATGTATGGATATTGGAACATGTGAAGTTATAGAATATCTAAATCTTAAAGATAAAATGTCATGATTAAGTATTAAGTCACTTGTATCGATTACAAGGACTTGATATAAAATAGTGAAAGATCTTCAGGAATTAAGATGTGAACTTTGTTTATGAATAAAGGAAATCATCCATAAACCTAATGATTTAGTATTTATAGTGAGCACCAAGTCATCTATAGTAAGTATAGTGATTTGGGGGCGTCACAAAGAGAGAAGTTTCGGGTGGCTTAAAGGGAAAACGAGAGCAAGCTTGGCAAATCTTAGCGAGAGGAAACTCCATATAAGGTTCAAGAATCAAATAAGAGAAATCAATAAATCAAACAAGAAGAAAGCAAACATAAACTGCAAAAAAAATTAGGTGGCTACCCTATTTTGTTAAATTCTATATCTCCAAAAATATAAGGAGTTAAGATGTGATCTTTATATCTAAAAATAGCTTAATAAGTCTGCTATATTCAAAAAATAAGAATCACTCAAAAATTCCTAGTTGGTTATTTATGATGAATTTTTAAAGCAAATTGGTTTGGCTTGAAAACACACTGCCAGAGTCCAGATTCTGTCATACTGCTTGTGCGAATTATTTGGGCTTGTTTGTTCAAAATCTAAACATGGCAAAAACAAGTTGTAGCTCAGGAAGTTAGCTATGCGTAGACACCAGAATCACCCTAGATGCCTTGTAGTTTATTTGTAGTGATTTTTCTGGTGAAGCAGAGTGAGGCTAGAAAACTCAGAAAAAATAAGTTATGTTCTTGTTATTGTAAAAATTATATAAAATCGTGTGTTGAGAAGTTGGAGATGGTATAAAAAAGAAAGTTGTAGATATTGAAGTTATCTAGCAAGCCCCATGAGTTTGAAATTTTTTTATGAAGTAGATTATTTTTGGTGAATTAATTGGTGAAGCTAGCCAAAAATTATAACTTTCTGACCTAGCTTATAAATGTTAAAAATTTTTATGATTGAAGAAAAAGCGGGAACTAGGGCCTAGATGGTGTTAAAGTAGATTGTATAAACTTTAATTTTACTTAAGAATGAACATAAACAAATGTGTAACGAAGAAGTTACGATTAAACAAAAAACAGTGTTTGTTAAAAGTTAAAAAAATAAGTTTTATAATTTTTTGAAAAACTAAATCTTGAGGAATGATGTATTTTGACGTATAATTGCGTATTTTGACGTGAAGAAGATATTGTTCAACATTTTTAACTTTTTGAATTTAATTCCAAATTACAAAAATTATTGGAGAAGTTAAAACGATTAATAAAACATAATTACGGGAACTAACCAATAAGGTTATAAAGAATTTATTATGTTAATGAAAATATTCCATAACATTGTAGGTTATTTGGAGAACGAAGTATTGGAGATAGATGGTGAATGTTAGATGATAATAAGCAAGTTTTTCAATCGAGGCAAGTTCCTCAATCGAGGCAAGTTCGCTTACTTTGAGTAAAAAAAATTAATTTATGCAAGTCATTTATTTTGAGCACGTTCTTTATTTGAACAAGTTCACGTTCTTTATTTGAACAAGTTATATTATTATTTAAATTCTACAAATTTATGTAAATATCTAAGTTGAGCTAATCTACAAGTTTTGGAGATATATACGAGTTCCTGAACTCATACTATTATGATAGGTTCTTGAACTCATATTAGTATGGTAAGTTCTTGAACCAATAATATTATGGTAAATTCCTAATGAGCTCTAGAACTCATATTACTATAGCGAGAGTTCCTGAACTCATATTATATTATGGCAAGTTCCTGAACTCATAATGTATTGGTAAGTTCATTGAACGTAGCATTATTTCTAAATTTGCACGTTCTTAAAAGTCATGAATTCATTTAAAATAAAGAGTATGTCAGTTGCTTTGGCTACTCTATTGTGAAATTGGTTCAGTCTAAGGATGAATAACCCTAAAATGTAGGGGAATATTTATGAAGAGTTTTTCAGTCTATGTAAATGTTAAACATTTATGGAGATTTTTCTAGTCTATATGATTGTTAAACATTTATGGAGGGTTTTTTAGTTTGTATGACTGTTACATTTATGGGCCATTATGTGCCTACTTAATGTAAAAAGTTCATGGTCCTTACGACCACTCAGTAATTGTTTAAAGTTAAAGACTCTGACGTTGAAGTTCTAACACTTCTTATTAATATTGAGCTGATTGCACATTTCTAAAGCTTCGCATATTGAAAATTCATTTGACGAGCTATTTAATTGTTCATAACATTCACTAATGAGCTTATTCTGACGAGACATTGGGGACTATAGTGAGGTAACATGTTACAGGTCACAGAATTACTTGTTAGGTTGATCACATGTAATACGATTCGAAAGAACTCTTGGTCTTTTATGACCATCTAAGTAATGTAAAGCTGATAAATTTTTCACACGAAGTTATTGAATTATTGATTCAACGTTATTCCTTAAACTGTTTATTTCAGTTTCATACTTGCTGAGCATATTTGATACTCATTCTTGCAAACTTTAACATATTGCAGGAAGACATAATTGATAGGACTAAAAGGGTTGAATTTAGGGATATTAGAGAAAGAGACATTATTAGAAAAGAGAAACAAAGCTTAAGAATATAAAATCATGTAGAGGCTACAGGTTGGTAACAGTGATAAGGTAAAGTGTAAGGCCTAAGTTGTGATCCAAGGACGAGGTATGTGATATAATGTTTAAATAAACTAGTTAAACCAATTAAATTTTGGTAAATATTATGGAAGATGTGTAATGTGATGCATCGAATCTGTTGTAAAGAGGACACGAATTTGGGGGTGTTACAACACACACATGTATATATATATATTGCTCATATAGACAAAATATTACACATTTGATTATTTTATTTGTACTATTTTCTCTCTTTCTCATTTGTATTTAATATTATCATTATAGTTATATTCATTCATATTAAACACTACAAGTACAAAGCACTTACACTTGAGTTAATATATTTATTGTGCTAATTTAAGTTATTCATTATATTGACTACATTTATAACTTGAATTAAATTAATTTAAAGCTTATATTTATTAATTTAATTTTATACATAGTCCTTTCACCGAAAGTGAAAAATAAGTGATCAATTTTAAAATTCTAATATGTACCCATTTATACTTAAAAATTTGGGCTCTGTCAACTTAATAAATTTTGAACTGTAGTCCTTTCACAGAAACTAATACAAGGCAATTTGTTCTCAAGGTTGGAGAATCCATTTATCCTTAATGCAGTCGGCATTATCCTTATAATTCTTATATGGAAAAATTATTCCTTTGTGTATAAAACGTCAAATTGTATATAATTCTTGTAAGTTGCAGAAAATCATAAACATACAATCAAAATTGTAATAAAGTGCGGAAGCATGGCATAAATCAGATTTAAAAATTTACTACAACTACCCAGGATCTATCTTATTCAAAACAATTAATTGGGGAAAGATAAAAGTTATACCTTTGTAGATAACTAACTTTTGATCAGCTACAAGTTCACCTCCAACATCCTTCACGTTTCTTCAAGATCCACAGATCAACGTTAGCTACCCTAGCATGCAGCCTCTAAAGGTGATCCATCAAGAGTAATGTGGATTCATGAAGCAATTTAGATTCTACTAAATCTTGGGTGGTTATCCCTAATTCTCTCTTTCTCTCTCTCTAACTCTTTATATGTAGAGAATTATGAAATATTCTCCAATACTTACAGTTATGTATCAACCCCATATATAATAAGACCCTCTTATTTATAGACTTGTTCAACCCTCCTAAACTCTTTTGTAATAATAATAATAATAATAATAATAATAATAATAATAATAATAATAATAATAATAATAATAATAATACTCCGCTTATTAATTTATAATTAGTAGTTTCAAAATACTTAATTATAAATATTAAGTTATTTAATTTATTCTATCACTATAGTATAAATTAAATACACTTAATTTATTATTACCGTGATGCTACTTACTTCTAAAATAAATATTTCTCTTTTATGATATGACCATTTAGGTTTAATATTATACCGGTTGTAGAATAAATAAATTAGAACCATTTTAAAATTATTTATTATGAATTAAACCCCTTCAATTCAAAATAAATAAATATATTTATTCTACAATAAGGGTAAGCCCCCTTAACAATTTATCAATTTTCAAATAATATGAATTTCAACATTTGATCACAAAAAACCTATTCCGCAAATAGTTACTGTACAATTCAATTCTTTTACCATACAATGTCCCAATCAAATATAAGACATGGAATTACTGTCAAGCCTTATTTAATTTGATCATATGTATTTCGATCCTAAAATGCACAACTCTAATTAATGTAAATTAAAAACTCTTTTTTAATTTCCATTCTACCTTGGTCAAGGACTACTGAGTTGTCATTTATCGAATTACATAGTATATTCTCTCCCTTTACTGAAAGTGATAGATCATTTGTTGCTCATTCACCTACCTCTATGTACAACTTATTATGCCTGAATATATCATTTGTTATACCTAAATAGTCTTAAGGAATATGACGAAGTATAACTCATCACACACAAGATACTATGATGATCTCAAGTCCATGGATCACTTGCACTACGATCACATTAGGTACTCCTATTTGCAGGCATATAAAATTTCATTAGGTGTTCCTTAAGCGAGTCACGTTCAGTGAACTTATTCTCTAATAAGCACCAACATAATTGCTTTAGTGTCTCCACACAAATGATTATGAGATCAATCATCCTCTTCAACAGAGTAAGCATAGTATGTACTAATCTATTCGAATTCACTAACCCTATATTAGTGATCCCATGATTACGAACAATTTAGTTTTGAGTTATCTTGAATTTAGATCTCATAAGCATGATCAACATCATGGTTCTAAAAGCATTGCTCCAAAACTGTGAGTTTATCTCATTCATTAATTCAAACAATTAAACATGGATAAATAAATGCCTTTAAATAAATAATTTTTTTAATTAAAAATGAATAAAATTACAAAGTAAATGTTATCACATTAAATGTGATTGGCTTAAGGGCATACTACTTTCAGTTCTCTCTTTGAGAGTGATAAGATATAAACAGCGAATTGATATTTTCATCAGTAAAAATGATAGTTTTACAAGGTCCCTTTCACATGAATAATAAATACGACTCATACTCATATGAGAGGGAGCTTGTGAAAATATCAAGTTTTACTTGTAAAAATATCAGTTTTCTATAAATATATAGACACCTGATTTATGAAGAGTTAAATACCGATCTTACACCAAAATGTTAATCTCACCGTACAAAAGTGTTCTATATAAAAACCAAATTGATCATAACTTATAAACTGTCATACTTATTGTGATCATTGGTTTAGTTGTCATATATCATACTTGTAAGAACTAATTTATTACTGTCATTATTTTGTAAAGTGATATACTTGACATATCTGGACTCAAACTTTGTCAATCTTCTTATTTAAGAAGAATTAATTAAGACAATTAAAAATCTTTTTAAAATAAAGGATAAAGCTAAGTATTCTTCTAGTATATGAGGAATTGAGTGATTCTGATTCCAATGCCAAAATCTTAGAAATGTCATAAGTTTGGATTTCTAAGTGAGTGAGGAAAAGAAAAGGCATCAAGTTCCAATACCAGCCGAAAAAGGAATACAATCGCTCTAGAAAGGAAATCTGCATTTCTTGAAGGATACTCAAAATGAGGAACTTGGACAGAATAAGAATTTATATAAGTTTACGAAACTTTCAAAAATAAATTTCCACAAGTTAGAGGACTTGCCTGATCGCCCTTTTTCAATTACAGTATTAACTTCTACTAAACAGTTACCTGCCACATACATAAAGATTTATTTAATTAATAATCATGGTCAATAACTAAATCCGATAATTATTCCTTTCCAATTCTATTCTACCTTAAACATCCTCATACGTCATTTTATATTATTTTCATAAAAATACATAATTAACTTTTTCTTGAGTTCATGTCCCTTTTTATTACATATTACTTGATAAAAATTTATTATATAATTTTCGATTAAAATTTTAATCAACTTCCTTAATTTTTCTATCTCAATTTTATTTATTGAAATTACTTAATTATCTTATTATTTTTCTTCCTTTTAAAACTATTTAGTTAATTTCATTTCAAGTAAAAAATTACTTTTTCTTAATTTTCTAACTTCATTTACTATTTTTAAACAAGCTATTTCATATAGCAAACCAGAATATATCGTTATACTCTCAGATTGGTACTACTTACATCCCGTAAAGACAAGCTTAGTTTGACTTTTTTGGTCAAATTGACAAATTTTAGAACTGATAATTAAGCAAATTTCTTTATATTTTTGAAGTTCTAAAAAATAGATGTTGTAGTAAATTAAATGTAGTTTCTTACTATTATAATCTCTTTACCTGTATTTAAAAGAAAGGTGAATAAATTTTAATTATAAAATTGATTAATTTAACTTCAAAATTCAAACTAAACCAGCTTTTGCGGAACGAATGGAGTATCTCTTTATCTCTATCTTTTTATTTCGCTTGCAACAATATTCACAAATATTTTGACAAACTCACTTAGCGAACTAGAGTTAATTTTTTTTATAAAAAAAAAAAAACCAAGATTTACCTTCATGTAAGAAATGATCATGTGGAAATATAAAAAATACAAGTAAAAATATCATTTTTCTTTCTGTAATGGTCTCCTCACATGAATAGTAAATAAGACACATATTCCTGACAAGTTCCTAAACTCATATTCTTGTGATAAATTCCTAAACTCATAATGTGTGGTAAACAATGGGGGATATAGAATTGAAAAATGTCATTAATATAGATTTGGGAGTTTTCTTGATTAGAGAACATTAATAGGATCGAGGATTAATAGAGTTATTAAGCTAGGGGGGGGGGGGGGAGACGCGGAGGAAAATTGGAGATATTTTATGTTTTAAGATATTCTAAATCTTCTAACTATGCTAGACTTTAAAATTTTTAAAATCATGCCAAATTCGCACTTTTGTGCCTTTGAAAAGATAAATAAAATTTCTTTGTTTTATCAACAAGTCGCAGTAACCTGGGATGTGGAGACAACCCATCATTATCTATGGTGAGATGATGAAACCTCAAATAATTTTTAGTATTTTAAAATGTTTAAAGAAGAGTCTATGCTAATTGTTTCGGCTAGACAAATTTATTTTAAAATATCAAAATGTATTTCTGAAATTATCATTCGCCATTAAAGTCATGGTGTGGAGATGAAAAATGACGGAATCCTCAACGCATTGTCGCAACGGTGCTATATCATGAAGTCTTACAAAAATGAATTTTAGTAATTTTAACTAATTTAAAATAAATTTTTGTTCGTAATATACGAAAAGTTTAAGAATACAAGTCTAAGCCATTTGTTCTGGCTAGGCCAATGGTATTTTAAGTTTTTAAAATCATATAATTTTTTTGAAACTAGTCCAAACCATGTTACTGTGGTACAGAATCCAATGGGAAATGTTGTGATGAACAACCCTCATAGTAGGGGACTATAAGTGTCGATTATCCGATGCGGTTAGAGCTTAATGTGATGCATACATGTGGTGTACAAGAGGTTGATTCCCTCAAGTACAAACTGACGGAGTAAGTGTCAGTTATCCGATGCGGTCAGAGCTTAATGTGATGCATACACATGGTGTACAATAGGCTGATCCTCTCAAGTACAAAACTGACAGAGTAAAATATAAAAGGGTCAGTCGAATGATTGATTCCTTGGTAATGTTCATGGTCTTTATGACCCCTCAGCATATTATGAAAGTTTTAATGAATAATTTAATTTTCAAGCTATTCTCCTGCAAGATATTCCAATATTCTAGAATTGTAAACTTCCTAGAGAAGTGCAATCATAAAATCAAATAATCAAATAGAGATCCTTAAAAAATGAAAGAGGAAGGATAGTTAGTAAAACAAAAAGAAATAAAATATGATTAACTAAAGGTTGATTTGAAACATAGTAATGTTGAATAAAATGAGTGGAGATATGTATGTTGTAATTTCAAGGATGAAATTCTTGAAAGTATGGGTGAATGTAATATCCCGAATATTTATGCGGTTCAAAAATAAATCAAACACGATTAAATATTAAGGTTCAAAACCTAGGTTGGAGGAAATAAGTGTGAAGAGAAATAATTAAACATTTAACCTAATTTTTGTGTTAGAAATTAAATGTGAGTAATCATAAACTATGAGAATTAAAACCTAGAGTCGGTTAATATAAATATTTTGTGGTATATTAAGAGCTAGGTATTTATACAACGTGTAAATACAAAATAACTATTCAAAAATACAAAATAGTATATGAGGATAAGGTAAGTTAAACCAAAATGGAAAGGAATACGAGGAAGGAACATTCCATAAATGGAAAGATTAGGAACTTTCCATTAATGGAAAGTCTCCATAAAAGGAAAGTCTAGAGAAAATGAGAGATGATGTCATGTTCTGAACTTTGAAGAATATTGTAATCCAATTTTTATATGAATAAATAAAGATTGAATTACACTTTAAATATGCTATAGAATTTTCATGTGTTTATTTTTGCGTTTCTATTCAAGAATCCAACTTAAATAATTATTGGAAAAATAAAATTTATTTTTAAGAAAACCTAAAGTTAAGGTTTGGAGAAAACCTAAAAAACTTAAAATAAACCTAAACCCTAAGCCTAAAATCTAAAGTGGGAAAATAAGTTAAAACCTAAACCCTATTTAAAAACCCTAAGGTCCAAACCATAAACCCTAGAAAAGTACTATTCATAAATACGCGTATAAATATGAAAATTATATTGATAGAATGCGGATAAATAGTAAAAGTCAACTATACAAATTAGTATATTTAATTAAGATCAAGGCTAAACTGTAATATCCTGAATATTTATAGCACTTATAAATATGATATTAAATGACTAAAGTAATTGTAAAGTTAATTTTGAGGACGAAATTCTGATAAGAAGGAGAGAATGTAATATCTTGAATATTTATAGCACTTATAAATATGATATTAAATGAGTAAAGTGAATTGTAAGTTAATTTCGAGGACGAAATTCTTGTAAGTTGGGTTGAATGTAATATCCCAAATATTTTAAAAATGATCTGTCAAGATATGATAAAGGTTGTTAATTTAGAAGCCTAAAAACGATTGCTCAACAATACATTGAACTATATTAAAGATTAAAAACGACTCGAAACTACGATTCGTTTACGATTAGAGGTTAAACTTTTAACCTAAACTATGTGTTATGTGATTAGTAAAGCTTGAATTGAGCTTTTAAATGTGCTATGTGAATTACTTATGTGTAGGAATTCGTGTTTCGGTTCAAGTAATTAACCTTAACACTTATTAAAATCGAAAAGTTATTTAAAGGTTAAAACCTAAAAACCTAATTATAGGGTTTGGAAAACCTAAACTAGGGTTTGGTTAAACTTAGAAAAGGTTAAAACCTAAACCCTAAACCTAGAAACCCTAAGGGTTATAACATAACCCTAATCACTATTCACATATACGCGTATAATACGAAAATTATACGGGTAGAATACGAAAATAATACGAGAATAATACGAAAATTATACGGTATAAATACGAAAAAGTCAAACGTGAATAGTAAAAGTCAAGTATACAAGTTAGTAGAGAATTAACTAATGTTGAGTTAGTTGTTAACTCTAGTTAGTAGATAAAGTTAAAGCCTAAGCCAAGCCAAAGTCAAGCCAAAACTTGGAGCCAAAGAATAAACCAAACTTGAAGCCAAAGTTGGAGCCAAGCCAAACTTGGAGCCAAAGTATAAGCCAAACTTGGAGCCAAAGTTAAAGCCAAGCCAAACTTGGAGCCAAAGCTTAATTGTCATTTTTACCATTTTACCCTAACTTGGAAAATCCTATAAATAGGAGTCTTCACTCTTCATAATCCTTACCAATTCACCAAGTAAATTAGAGCAACAAAGCTAGAGAGATATATTGATAGATTAATCTTGTTGATGAGTATTGAAGCCTTGCACAAATTGTTGTCAAAGCTTGCACTCCAAGAGGTAATCTCTAGTTGTTATTATGTAATTTTTCAATTCGTAGAGTATATGTGAATAGCTATAATGCTCGATTTATTTTATGTCTAGAGTAGTGAAATATAAATTATAAGTAGTTATACTGTCCATTTCATTTCAAGTATTTAGTTAAAAAGCTCAAAACACAAGCCGTTACGATGTTCGCTTTTTCTTATCGTTCTTCGTGTTCTTCGTGTTCTTGAGTGAAAGTCATAAATTTCCTTATAAGTAGGTTTATGATTTTGTAATTTAGTGTTATGGGATGATGAAACATGATGGCCTTGCTAAGTAATGCTTGTGGCATCAAGTTTTAGTAGTCGAAACGAAGAACGATGAAACTTTGTTCTTCGTGTTCTTCGATTCGTTCTTCGTGTTCTTGAGAAAAAGTCATAAATTTCCATATAAGTAGGTTTATGATTTTGTTATTTTTATGTTATGAAGTGATACGAAGTGTTAGAACATGTTATCTTAGCAAATTAATGCTTGAGGTATCATGTTTTACCAATCGGATCAAAGAAAGTTAAGTCTAATATAGTCGCAGAATATTTTTGCGAATTTCCGAAAATTTAAAGCCTGAATCTGCCTTAGACACCTAAATAAAAGTTGTAGCTCATGAAATTCTAAGCAATTTAGACTCAAGAATCACTCAAAAATGTTTTTGTATGACAAAGTTATGGCTGTTACTATAAAAGAGGTCAGAAATATGAATCAGTTTTAGAGCAGTCACCTTTAGGCAGAAATCTGTACAAATCTGTCAGGAATTTCGTACTTTGGTCTAAATATTAATTGTAGAGACGGAAGTTACGAACGCGTGGAATTTTGAACGACTAAAAAATGTTTTTAAACGAAGAAGTTATGGCCGTTTAACTGAGCCGGGGTCTGGCAGTCCAACAATCTGCCCAAATCCGAAATTTTGGCTTAAAAATGAGTTTTTGAGTTAGCCAATTTTTCAAATAATTCCACCTATTGAAAGAGTTTAAATAAGTTAATATAAGACTTATGAAGTTATATAATACGATGAATCTAACCGCTTATGCACTAAATGACTGTGTAGGGTTTAACGCTCCGCCGGAAAACCCTAGTTTCAATTTGAGGCAAGTTCTAAACTTTTATGTGTTATTAGTATGTTCTAAGATTGTTCATGTTATTATGTGATAGTTTATATGTGAAAGTACATGAATGAAGATCTTATGTGATTAAATGATTAAGTGTTAGTTGTTGATTAACTGTTAAATGTTAATTGATATTTGATGATGCATATGAGTATGTATAAAATATGTTTATTGTTAAAGCATAAATTAATATGATTATTAACTGAGATGTATGTTCAGTCAAAGCATGTTAAAGTTTATATGAAAGCATAAACTGTGTATGTGATAATATGTTAGACTTGCTGAGCCGTCGTGCTCATTCTTGCGAATAAAACCTTATTTGCAGATTAAAGATGAACGTTAAGAAGATCTTGAACGTAAAGATGAAGCGTAGATTAGGTTTTCATGTTTATTACTTGTATTTGTATAAGTCATAATGACTGTTGTAATACGAACAAACAAACATGTAACCGAATATTGAATGAATGATATAAATTATTATCATCAGAATGTTGTTATGTCTTTAAATTTGATATAATGTAGAATTGTTAAAATTAAAACAATGTTGATAATGATCTATTTATCTGGATGAGGATCGGTAAATAACTTGTGAGTGCTGTACATCTGAGACAGAACTAAGCGATGTTGACTGGTCAAATCCATCGTTAAGGTTCCTCGGACCCAGGTATAACTCGTTATTACTATTCTGAATACCATATAAATAGGATTATTGATATGAAGAGATATCTTTGTATATTGATACTTGTAGTACGAATGAGACCGTTACAAGTGGACGTATATAGAATATTTAAATCCTAAGGTTAAAATTAAACTGTTATATATGGTTTTATCCATTTATACGGATGAAATACAAGTTGATACTTGTATACTTATGAGACTGAGATTAAGTTAAGATCCAGGGACAAAGTTAAGAGAAATTTTTAATGTATAGTCTAAAATAAGACTAATTCAACCAATATGATTATGGGATCATTGGTTAAGTCGATAGAGGTACGAAGTTAATGCACAAGGTCCGCCGCGTGGAAAGCGCGGGGATTTTGGGGGCGTTACAGTTGGTATCAGAGCAGTGGATTATAGTTTCGAGGTAACAAGTACCTTGGAGTATAATCTGATGGATTAAAAAAAAGAAATGGACTTGTGAAGAGTCCGTATATAATTAAAAGATACGCATAAATCTTATTAAATCTTAATACATAAAAATTATTATGTGAATGTAATATATTGAATAAAGATAAACTCTTTACGAGAATATATGAAGTTAAATAGACTCATAAAGAGTTCTCAAAGCAAGCAATAAGATAAAATAATCTTATTGGTTTTTGTGTGAAACTGTTTCATAAAAATGAAATGGTATGTTTGGTATGTTGTGTAATTATACCTAAGAAAAGAGATGAGTAAACTCATAGAGAGATGTTAATAAGAAATTCATTTGGAGATAGTAGAAATTCATTTGGAGATAGTAGAAATTCATTTGGAGATTGTAAGAATTAAGCTTATAATGAGTTGTAATGATACATGAATGAATTCAGGGAATTCATAAGATAGTTATAGAGAACGATTAGAGATTGCAATTGAAAACTCATATTAGTAAAACTGAGTAGAACGACTCTCTTGTATGGGAAAGAGTTTAATATGCTTCAGAGAACCGATCTAACTACACTGTTGGTATGAATGATTCATGGTCAGTGTTCTCAAAGCGGGTTACACACTGAATGATATCATTTGAGGATAGTGTTGATGAGACGGGGAATTGATTCATTAGTTCTTGGGTGGAGGAATAACTCAGTTTGCTATATTGATAAGTAAATTAAAATCTTGTGTCAACTCTTCTTTGTATATATTCTGAGAAGTTAATTCTTCACTCATATGTATATTGATTAGTTATTAGTTGTTACGTCAAAACTAATGGTTTTAAAAGATATTTGTATGTTAGTTACTGAGTGAACGAACCTTTGTATGGGCGGGGGCTATGATATGTCAGTCGAACCAACTATGAGATGCGGCTACGAAAATGTCATTTCGGTAAGAATATTGGAACAGACTGATATGAACTGAGACATTTTCAATCCCGTGTTAATAAGAAGGGGAATTGATATATTTGTTCTTGTGGTTTAAACAACCAACCAGTTTACTATATTACTATATATTTGCAAAACTTGTGTTTGGTTAGAGAATAATGGAAAGGATAGAGAATTAAGAGTATTCCAAAATCTTCTAGCTATGCTAGATCTTCATGGTTATATTCGCACTTGAGTGCCTTTGAAAAGAATTGTTCACTAGTTGAACTGAAAATTTTTGTTAACTACATCTATGCTAATTTTTCAAGCTAGATAGAGTTAAATTTAATGAATTTTATCATGAACACATGGTCAAATGTTGTGGTTATGATCGAAGATCATCAATGCACAGTTATAGGGATGTGGGTGTGATAAAAATCATAAAATTGATTTTCAAAAATGGAAAATTTTTGGCTATGTTATTCTTATGTCTATGCTAATTGTTTTGGCTAGGCGGATTTAATGTGAAGGATAAAAATGATTTATTCATCAACACCCCATTTAACCTGGTGTGAAGATGATACATGATGAGTTATCAACGCACATTGCAAGGTGCGGTATACAGTCATAAAATTGCTTTTCAAAAGTTTGAATGGTTTAAATATGAGTCAATGCCAATTGTTTTGGCTAGACATTTCTGGTTATGATAAGTAAACGGACATATGATTCCGGTTGATGCAACATACCGCGTCTTTAAAAGATAATATGGTACGACAGGCTGATCACCTAATGTACTGTCATGAGTGTTCTCAATCTTATTTGATTGCTACACAAGAATAGTGTTTGTCAATCCAAGTGATTGTTAAACTTGTGGGTCATCTAGCATCCATAGTATTTAAAAAAAGGTCAAGGTCTTGGTTGACAGCAGTATAAGTTCAAAGAATCCTAAATAAAGGAAGAGTGAGACTGAACGTCAAGTTTGATAAAAGGAAATGTGTAGAGATAAGTGAACATTGTTCAGACCTAATCAAAGTATTGGAAGTTTAATGTGAGTAAAAGATTAATTTAGAAAATTCATATTAAAGAGTAAATTGGAGATGATTATATTATAATTTCGAGGACGAAATTCTGATAAGAATGAGAGAATGTAATATCCTGAATATTTATAGCACTTATAAATATGATATTAAATGACTAAAGTAATTGTAAAGTTAATTTTGAGGACGAAATTCTGATAAGAAGGAGAGAATGTAATATCTTGAATATTTATAGCACTTATAAATATGATATTAAATGAGTAAAGTGAATTGTAAGTTAATTTCGAGGACGAAATTCTTGTAAGTTGGGTTGAATGTAATATCCCAAATATTTTAAAAATGATCTGTCAAGATATGATAAAGGTTGTTAATTTAGAAGCCTAAAAACGATTGCTCAACAATACATTGAACTATATTAAAGATTAAAAACGACTCGAAACTACGATTCGTTTACGATTAGAGGTTAAACTTTTAACCTAAACTATGTGTTATGTGATTAGTAAAGCTTGAATTGAGCTTTTAAATGTGCTATGTGAATTACTTATGTGTAGGAATTCGTGTTTCGGTTCAAGTAATTAACCTTAACACTTATTAAAATCGAAAAGTTATTTAAAGGTTAAAACCTAAAAACCTAATTATAGGGTTTGGAAAACCTAAACTAGGGTTTGGTTAAACTTAGAAAAGGTTAAAACCTAAACCCTAAACCTAGAAACCCTAAGGGTTATAACATAACCCTAATCACTATTCACATATACGCGTATAATACGAAAATTATACGGGTAGAATACGAAAATAATACGAGAATAATACGAAAATTATACGGTATAAATACGAAAAAGTCAAACGTGAATAGTAAAAGTCAAGTATACAAGTTAGTAGAGAATTAACTAATGTTGAGTTAGTTGTTAACTCTAGTTAGTAGATAAAGTTAAAGCCTAAGCCAAGCCAAAGTCAAGCCAAAACTTGGAGCCAAAGAATAAACCAAACTTGAAGCCAAAGTTGGAGCCAAGCCAAACTTGGAGCCAAAGTATAAGCCAAACTTGGAGCCAAAGTTAAAGCCAAGCCAAACTTGGAGCCAAAGCTTAATTGTCATTTTTACCATTTTACCCTAACTTGGAAAATCCTATAAATAGGAGTCTTCACTCTTCATAATCCTTACCAATTCACCAAGTAAATTAGAGCAACAAAGCTAGAGAGATATATTGATAGATTAATCTTGTTGATGAGTATTGAAGCCTTGCACAAATTGTTGTCAAAGCTTGCACTCCAAGAGGTAATCTCTAGTTGTTATTATGTAATTTTTCAATTCGTAGAGTATATGTGAATAGCTATAATGCTCGATTTATTTTATGTCTAGAGTAGTGAAATATAAATTATAAGTAGTTATACTGTCCATTTCATTTCAAGTATTTAGTTAAAAAGCTCAAAACACAAGCCGTTACGATGTTCGCTTTTTCTTATCGTTCTTCGTGTTCTTCGTGTTCTTGAGTGAAAGTCATAAATTTCCTTATAAGTAGGTTTATGATTTTGTAATTTAGTGTTATGGGATGATGAAACATGATGGCCTTGCTAAGTAATGCTTGTGGCATCAAGTTTTAGTAGTCGAAACGAAGAACGATGAAACTTTGTTCTTCGTGTTCTTCGATTCGTTCTTCGTGTTCTTGAGAAAAAGTCATAAATTTCCATATAAGTAGGTTTATGATTTTGTTATTTTTATGTTATGAAGTGATACGAAGTGTTAGAACATGTTATCTTAGCAAATTAATGCTTGAGGTATCATGTTTTACCAATCGGATCAAAGAAAGTTAAGTCTAATATAGTCGCAGAATATTTTTGCGAATTTCCGAAAATTTAAAGCCTGAATCTGCCTTAGACACCTAAATAAAAGTTGTAGCTCATGAAATTCTAAGCAATTTAGACTCAAGAATCACTCAAAAATGTTTTTGTATGACAAAGTTATGGCTGTTACTATAAAAGAGGTCAGAAATATGAATCAGTTTTAGAGCAGTCACCTTTAGGCAGAAATCTGTACAAATCTGTCAGGAATTTCGTACTTTGGTCTAAATATTAATTGTAGAGACGGAAGTTACGAACGCGTGGAATTTTGAACGACTAAAAAATGTTTTTAAACGAAGAAGTTATGGCCGTTTAACTGAGCCGGGGTCTGGCAGTCCAACAATCTGCCCAAATCCGAAATTTTGGCTTAAAAATGAGTTTTTGAGTTAGCCAATTTTTCAAATAATTCCACCTATTGAAAGAGTTTAAATAAGTTAATATAAGACTTATGAAGTTATATAATACGATGAATCTAACCGCTTATGCACTAAATGACTGTGTAGGGTTTAACGCTCCGCCGGAAAACCCTAGTTTCAATTTGAGGCAAGTTCTAAACTTTTATGTGTTATTAGTATGTTCTAAGATTGTTCATGTTATTATGTGATAGTTTATATGTGAAAGTACATGAATGAAGATCTTATGTGATTAAATGATTAAGTGTTAGTTGTTGATTAACTGTTAAATGTTAATTGATATTTGATGATGCATATGAGTATGTATAAAATATGTTTATTGTTAAAGCATAAATTAATATGATTATTAACTGAGATGTATGTTCAGTCAAAGCATGTTAAAGTTTATATGAAAGCATAAACTGTGTATGTGATAATATGTTAGACTTGCTGAGCCGTCGTGCTCATTCTTGCGAATAAAACCTTATTTGCAGATTAAAGATGAACGTTAAGAAGATCTTGAACGTAAAGATGAAGCGTAGATTAGGTTTTCATGTTTATTACTTGTATTTGTATAAGTCATAATGACTGTTGTAATACGAACAAACAAACATGTAACCGAATATTGAATGAATGATATAAATTATTATCATCAGAATGTTGTTATGTCTTTAAATTTGATATAATGTAGAATTGTTAAAATTAAAACAATGTTGATAATTATCTATTTATCTGGATGAGGATCGGTAAATAACTTGTGAGTGCTGTACATCTGAGACAGAACTAAGCGATGTTGACTGGTCAAATCCATCGTTAAGGTTCCTCGGACCCAGGTATAACTCGTTATTACTATTCTGAATACCATATAAATAGGATTATTGATATGAAGAGATATCTTTGTATATTGATACTTGTAGTACGAATGAGACCGTTACAAGTGGACGTATATAGAATATTTAAATCCTAAGGTTAAAATTAAACTGTTATATATGGTTTTATCCATTTATACGGATGAAATACAAGTTGATACTTGTATACTTATGAGACTGAGATTAAGTTAAGATCCAGGGACAAAGTTAAGAGAAATTTTTAATGTATAGTCTAAAATAAGACTAATTCAACCAATATGATTATGGGATCATTGGTTAAGTCGATAGAGGTACGAAGTTAATGCACAAGGTCCGCCGCGTGGAAAGCGCGGGGATTTTGGGGGCGTTACATAAACTAAGTAAGTTTGATTAGTTAAATGAATTACTAAGCAACCAATCACATACTAGCTTATTAAATGACTAAACTACCCCTTACTAAATCTTGTGAAATGATCCTTTTACCCTTAAATGGCCATCCAAAAAGAAACTCACCATCCTTGCTTTAAAAGCTAAAAATATGTGTATTGGAGAAGCTTTGTTAAGCTTGTTCAAAAAGCTAGAAAATTGCTTAATGACTAAACTACCCTAGGTTTGAAAAGCCTATAAATACAAGCCTTAAGCCTTCATTATTTTCATCATTTAATTTCCAAAACTAATTTATAAGCATTAAAGTTATAATCAAAGTTTCATAAGAGAGAGTTTTGTGAGTTTAATAGTTGAAGCCTTGCAAAGGTATTATCAAGCTAGCATCTTAACAAGGTACACCACTAGTATTATTTTTGTTTTTTTTTAATTTATAGTTAGTTAATTTAATCAATTTATAAGTAGTTCTAATGTTCAATTTCTTTCTTTTATCGACAAGCTCAAGAACATAAGTCATAGCCATGTACGATTTTTCGTGCTCCGTGTTCCTTATGACTTAAGCTAGTCATTGTTATGTCGATTTTTATTTCAAAGTTTAGAACTAATGTAATATCCCGAACATTTTAAATATGATCTGACAAGATCAAATTAAGGTTGTCAATTCAAAACCTAAGAACAATTCCTCGAGCATACCTTGAGCTATCTTAAAGAATATATACGACTCAAAAATACATACGATCGTATACGACTGTAGGTTAAAACTTTTAACCTAAACTATGTGTTATGTGAATAGTAAAGCTTGATTTGAGCTTTTAAATGTGTGATGTGAATTATCTATGTGTAGGATTTTGCGTTTTGGTTTGAGTAGTTAATTTTAACACTTACTAAACTTAGAAGTTAATTTAGGGCAAAAACCTAAATTAGAAAGAAAAAAAAATTAAACCTTAAACCTTAACTCTAACCTTAGGGTCTAAGCCCTAGAAAATAACCTAGGCCCTTGAGAAAAACGTGAAGGTCAAATTGAAATTTCGTTTCAAGATTCAACATTTGCACGCTTTGAAAATACGTAACAGTCAATAAAAGTTTTTTCTCGAAAAACGTGTAGAATCACTATTCACGAGGAAATGTTTTTCGTTCATTTGACTATTTCTTTCATCTGTAGGACTTCTCGTATTTCACAACATAGTGTCAATATGAGGTTTAGATATCAGAGAATCAATAAAAAAATTAAGAAAAAAGACGAAAACGTCACGATTTACGAGAAAAAGTTTGTCGTCTTTTTGAAAGTTCTTTTCAACGTTTTGACTTTTTACATTTCACGATATAGTATTTATACAGGGAATAGATACCAGGGAGCCACTGATATTTTTCCAAAAATAAAACGTAAAATGCTCTTCAAACGGAAATATTTTCCATTTTTGAATGTTCCGCTTAAGGATATAGTGTTGTATGCAACACCGATGCGTAATAATCAATAAAAGATTTTTTTGAAAAGTGTGTTAGGAAAAGACGAAATAGGAAAAAGACAAAAAATATTTTTTCAATTTTTTGGTCGTCTAACCATTTTTTGAGAAATGGTCGCCAAAAATACTATTCATCTAAAAACGTGCCAAGTCTTTTGAACTTTTCACTTCACGGAATAGTGTTTATACGGAACAAAACTTAGTAATATCAAAATTTTAAATTAGTAGAAGTTAACCATTTAGTTGGAATCAGACTGTTATATAATTAAACTGTTAATTCATCCGTGTTATTTTCTTCAAACGCAACATGAGATAGGATAACATAAAATTTGAATAATCAAATTTATGAGATTAATACCTAATTATCTTATTCAATCATAATTTGTGTCTAGAATGAAAGAAATTTATCAATCGCAACGCCCGGTAAGTGTATTTAGGAAAACTACATGGAAGATTATCCGAGATTAATTCAAGAAAAACTTTAAGGGTCAGACGAGACATCATATTAATACTGTATGATGTATTTTATGAATAAAATACGTATAACTAATTAAAACTGATATTACTGATGCAAAATATTTCAAAATAATCGCACGCGATTTATCCAATATACCGAAAATGGAAGAAGGTGTGGGTAAGAGTGTGGCTGGCACACGCCTGGCACACTCTAGGTACAAAAAGACTAAAATGCCCTTGGTCTTTTAAACTACTGACCAAACTTCCATGACCCTTGGTTTTTCTATAAATAGGAAGTTAACCTCTTCATTATTCTCAATAATTTTCAAAGAAAAATTCTTATAATCAAGAGATTGCAAAGAAATAGTTAAAGCTTGCAATAATAAAAGGTACGATTCTTAATCGTTATTATGCTTAAATTTTTATTTTATCGATGAGGCTCAAGAATATAAGTCGTAGCCATGTACGATTTTTCGTTCTCCGTGTTCCTTATGACTTGAGCAAGTCGTTGTTATGTCAATTTCATTTTATAGTTAGAAATAAAAGCTCGAGAATGCATGTCGTAGCCATGTACGATTGTCGTTCTCCGTGTTTTTCACATGTTCTTGAGCTTTTCTTCATTTTGTAGTAGTTATAATATCGAATTTCATTTCATAGTTTAAAGCTCAAGAACGTACATCGTATCCATGTACGATTGTTGTTCTCCGTGTTCTTCGTGTGTTCTTGAGCAATAATTATAAATTGTTATAATCAAGTAAACAAGTCGTTATAATGACCAAATTTTGTCAATTATAAAGTGTTATAATCACATATGTAAACAGTTATAATGCTCAAATTATTTCAAGTATAAAATCCTAAAGCTCAAGAACATAAGTCGTTACCATGTACGATTTTTCGTTCTTCGTGTTCTTCGTGTGTTCTTGAGCAAAAGTCGTAATTTCCTATATAGTAGGTATATGATTTTGTAATTTAGTGTTATAAAGTTCTGAAACATGATGGCCTAGCGAATTCATGCTTGTGGCACCATGATTTAACAAGCTAAACCAAGAACGATGAAACTTCGTTCTTCGTGTTCTTCAATTCGTTCTTCATGTTCTTGAGAAAAAAATTATAAATTGTACATATGTAGGCTTATGATTTTGTCATTTTTATGTTATGAAGTGTTAGAACATGTTATCTTAGCAAATTAATGCTTGAGGTATCATGTTTTACCAATCGGATCAAACAAAGATAAGTCTAATATACTCGTAGATTGTTTTTGCAAATTTCCGAAAATATAAATTCTGAATCTGCCTTAGAAACCTAAAGGAAAGTTGTAGATCATGACATTCTAAGAAATTTAGACTAAATAATCACCTCAAAATATTTTCGTATGACAAAGTTATGACTGTTGCAGTAAAAGAGGTCAAAGTTGAAAATTTTTATGGACCATTCGGATTTTTGGACTTAAAAATGACTTTTTGAGTTAGCCAACTTTCCAATTAATTCCACTTATGGAAATAGTCTAGTTAAGTTATTCTAAGACTTATTCAAAAGAAAATTTTGATAAACCAACATTCGAGGTCGCGTAACCCTTTTTGTAAGCGTTTAACGATTTTCCGGGAAACCCTAAAACAGTTTCAAGGCAAATTCTAAACCTTTATGTGTTTTTTTGAGCAAGTCTTCTAACTCTTGCTATGTGCTACTTGTGTAGTATTGTTAAAATGATAAATGAGATGTGTAATGTCATGTTCTTATGTGATAGATGTTATGTGAAGTCTTTAACTGATGTTTCCAAGCCTTCTAACTGTTATGTGTTATGTTTACAAGTTATGAACATAATTTATACACTTTGTGTGTCAATGTGATATAAATTGTTAGAATGTGAGTTATATGTGATATTAAATAGAAAATTATGTCCAGTCAATGCATGTTAAAGTTTATATGAAAGCATAAACTGCGTATATGTTATCTGTTAGACTTGCTGAGCCGTTGTGCTCATTCTTGCGAATGAAATCTTATTTGCATATTAAAGATGAACCTTAAGAAGATCATGAATGTAAAGATAAAGCGTATATTAGGTTTTCATGTTTATTACTTGTGTTTTTTTAAGTCATAATGACTGTTGTACTACGAACAAACAAACATGTAACCGAATATTAAATGAATGATATAAATTATTATCATCAGAATGTTGTTATGTCTTTAAATTTGATATAATGTAGAATTGTTAAACATTAAAACAATGTTGATAATGATCTATTTATCTGGATGAGGATCGGCAAATAACTTGTGAGTGTTGTACATCCGAGACAGGACTAATCGATGTTAACTGGTCAAATCCATCGTTAGGTTCCTCAGACCCAGGTATAACTCGTTATTACTATTCTAAATGTCAGATAAGTAGGATTATTAATATGAAGAGATATCACTAAAACCGAATATGTTTCGAGTGAGTGTTTTAACTAGTTGGGTAATGTTCTGTACGGAAAGAGAATTTTGCACTGGATAAAGATACAATCATTTGTCACGGATAAAGATGCAATCATTTATCACGGGTGAAGATATAAACATTCACCACGAGATTCTCTGTTCACAAGAGTCGTCCTAATGATTTATTGTCGTGGATATTGGAACATGTAAAGTTACAGAATATTTAAATCTTAAGATTAAAATTGGACCGTTATATATGGTGTTATCCATTTATATGGATGAACTACAAGTTGATACTTGTATAAATAACGAGACCAAGATCAAGTTAAGATCCAGGACTAAGTTAAGGAATTATTTTTTTTTATGTATAGTTTAAAATAGACTAATTCAACCAATATGATTATGGGATCATTGGTTAAGTCGGTAGATGTGTGGAGTTTAACGTACAAGGTCTGCCACAGCTAAAGTGCGGGGATTTTGGGGGTGTTACAACTAAAGCTCAAAGAACGCAAGTCATAGCCATGTACGATTGTCGTTCTCCGTGTTCTTCATGTGTTCTTGAGCAATAGTTATAAACTGTTAAAATCAAGTAAACAAGCGATTATAATGACCAAATTATTTCATATATAAATGTTATAATCACATATGTAAGTAGTTATAATGCTCAAATTATTTCAAGTATGAAATTCAAAAGCTCAAGAACATAAGTCATTAGTATGTACAGTTTTTCATTCTTCGTATTCCTCGTGTGTTCTTGAGCAAAAGTCATAAATCTCTATATAATAAGGTTTATGATTTTCTTATTTTTATGTTATAAAGTGTTATTGATTGTTAGAACATGTTAACTTAGAAAATTAATGCTTAGGGTATCGTGTTTTATAAATTCAACCAAAGAAATAAAGAAAAAGTTTTGTACGGACCCCTTACTATCGAAATCTGTGTAAATCAGTAAAGAATTTTGAACTTTGGTCTAAATATAAATTGTAGATATAGAAGTTACGAACGCGTGAAATTTTGAACAGCTCAAAAATGTTTTAAAACAAAGAAGTTATGGCCATTTAACTAAGTTGGGGTCAGATATGAAAGTTACGAACGCGTGGAATTTTGAACAACTCAAAAATATTTTAAAACAAAGAAGTTATGGCCATTTAATTGAGTCGGGGTTAGATATGAAAGTTTCGAATGCGTGGAATTTTGAACGACTCAAAAATGTTTTAAAACAAAGAAGTTATGGTCGTTTAACTAAGCCGAGGTCTGACAGCAAATATGTTGTCTACTTTTTAAAAAGTGCCTTAAAAATAAGTTTTTGAGTTAGCAAATTTTTCGACTAAAACCACCTATTGAAATAGTCTAAACAAGTTATAAAAACACTTATAAAGAAATAAAATTCGATAAACTAACGTTCGGGTACACGTAAATAATTATATAGGAATTTAAAGCTTTACCGGTAAAACCCTAAATTGCTTTTAGGCAAGTTTTCTATCATTAACCTTTGTTTACTTACTTTTTATGTGATTTACATATTTTATACAAAAAACGTGTTATAAATCTTTAATATGAAAGTTATTGCTTCTTGTTTCAACATAACTTGATAAATGAAATGTTCTTTCGTAATATATTTTCAAACATGCTTTATTTTATCAAACCAAGTTGTCTTGGGGGCGATCCTGACATGTGAAATAAACTGAGATGAAAGAATATGTAGCACTATTCATGATTAGTCCAGTATAGTGTATGTTATGCATAACATAGGATGTCGTTAGGTTGATCCCTTTTCTATATCCACGGTGTATGGTTCTAAGTCGAAAGACAAACGAACAGTTCAAGGTCTAACCACCACTCAGTCTTGCTATGTTAAAACACTTGTGATATCAAGTGTTGCACCATAAATCCTTACAATCCATATCGGTGTGAGTTCACTTATATACTATGTGTTAAACTTGTTGAGCTTTTATATGCTCACCCTTGCAAATAAACCAAAATTGCAGACAAACCCGAGTGCTCCGGCTCTAAGAATAAGAAAGGAAAAAAGAAATGCGTAGATTAGTTTACATGTTTTATTAAATTGCTTGTCCTTTTATTTTAAAGTCTTCATGACTTATGTAATATGAACAAGCAAACCGTGTAACCGACTTTATATCAATATATATCAAGTTTCATCACATATTCTTGTTATGTCTTTACTTTTATAAGACTTAGAATGGGTTAAATACATTTGTTCCCATTCTACTAGGCCTCGATTTACAAATACATCACTGAACTGAAATTTTTTACAGTCAACTCATTGAACTGCTTATTTTTTACAAACCGTCACTTTTTCTGTTAGTCCAAGTTGACTTTAATGGAATGATTAAAAAATATTATTTTTAAACAATTGTCGACTTGGATTTACAAATGCATCACTAAACTCACCGGTTTTGTTTTTTAAAAATAATTTTTAATAATAATAATAATAATAATAATAATAATAATAATAATAATAATAATAATAATAATAATAATAATATAAAATAATAATAATAATAATAATAATAATAATAATAATAATAAAAATAATAATAATAATAATAATAATAATAATAATAATAATAATAATAATAATAATAATAATAATAATAAACAAATATTGGACACCTACAAATCAAAATAATTCTCACCCTTGGCCAATCCCAGCTGAAATCCAGAGTAAAAGTTCGACACCGCTGCATGAACGGCGGAGAGCCGGCAAGATACAGAGTACTAACGGTCGATACTCTCAGTCGTCTTCTTAGTTTTATACGCCAGCTGCTCGAAGCCGTTGTTGGCGCTGCGCCAGGCGTCCCTCCAAACCTTGCTGGAGGCCACCCACTTTACAAAGTTATCGAAATTACTGCACCGTAAGGCTTAAACCCTCACCGGCCGGCGTGACTTGTTTTTTATTATTATTATTATTATTATAATTATTATTATTATTATTATTATTATTATTATTATTATTATTATTAAAATTATTTTTAAAAAACAAAATTGGCGAGTTCAATGGTGCATTTGTAAATCTAAGCAACAATTGTTTAAAAATAATATTTTTTTAATCATTTAGTTAAAGTCAACTCGGACTAACAGAAAAAGTGACGGTTTGTAAAAAATAAGCAATTCAATGAGTTGACTATACAAAATTTCAATTCAGTGATGCATTTGTAAATCGAGGCCTAGTAGAATGGGTAAAAATGTATTTAACCTGACTTAGAATTGTTAAACATTAACACAGTAATGATATAAACTACTTATCAAAATGAGGATGGTAAATAACATTGTGAGTACTGTAAGCATCCGAGACATGACTAATCGATGTTAAATGGTCAAATTAATCGTTAGGTTCCTCGGACTCAAGTACAAACTTGTTATTACTATTCTGAATGTCTGATAAGTAGGATTATTGATATAAAGAGATATCACTATAACCAAATGTGTTTCGAGTGAGGGTTTTAACTAGTTGGGTATGTTCTATACGGAAAGAGAATTTTGCACTGGACAAAGATACAAACATTTGTCACTGATAAAGATGCAAACATTTATCATGGATGAAGATACAAACATTCATTGCGAGATTCTCTGTTCCCAAGAACCGTCCTAATGATTTAATGCCGTGAATCTTGGAATATGTAAAGTTATAGAATATCTGAATCTTAAGGTTAAAATATTATAGATGAGTATTAAGTCTCTTGCATCGATTACAATAACTTAGTATGAAATAATGAAAGATCTTTGAGAATTAAGATGAGAACTTTGTTTATGAATAAAGGGAATCATCTATAGACCTAATGATTTAGCATTTGTAATGAGCATCAAATCAGCTATAGTAAGTATAATGATTTGAGGCATCACAGATGACCATTTTGCCCTAGAGTATTTTGTAATAACTTTGATGTCCTAATAATCATCTAGAGACCATTTTACCCTTGGTTGGTGAGATGTAATGACAAATTTATCCTTAAAGTGAAATTTGATTCAATTGGCCCAAACCCTAACTCATAAAATGTTTAAGGCCAAATGTGTTCTAGTTTGTGTTAGTGGCCCAACCTAAATTAATTAGAGGCCCAACGTAAATATAGTGAAGTCCAATAATGGAATTAATTTAAGCAAGCCCAAACCTTAAGATAGTTTTATGGGTGAAGCCTAAGTGTAGAGAATTAAGTTGACTTTAACCAAGAGTCCAATCAATATTAATCAATTTAGCACAATGAGGTATACTTACATGTATAGTCAATTTAATCCAAATGAATTTAAATTCTAGCCCTAATATTAGAATAAGATAAGTCCAAACAATTGAAAATTTTAACTAGTGGACTAAACTAAGAAAATTAATTGTGTAGGCAATTTTAAAATAGCAAGTCTAATTGGATTATATACTTGGTCCAAAGAAGTTATTGAACTAAGTTCAAATTTAATTAAACAAGTAACCAAAGTGACATATTAGTAGAAATTAAATGATGGCCCAAGTATTGATATCTATCTTGAGTTAACTAGTAGTCCAACTTGGAATAAATTATAAGACTAATTAATTGTTGTTGGTAGCCCAATGGGAATTAATATAATTGACCCCAAACAATTTGAATTGTTGAGCCCAAACAATTTAATGAGAAGCTCAAACCCTAACCCAATTGGTGGGAGATGTATAGATGTGTACATTTATTTAGAGAATGAGTTTGGACCACGGTTGAAACTTGGATTAACCTTTAGTCACAAGAGTGTAGAGAATTAACCATACATTGGTTAATTGGTGGGACATATTTAATTAATTATATAGTGTATGAATATGAGCAATGACCATGATGGGTTGGTTAAGTTAAACCAAGGTCACATGTGTGTAGAGAGTTAACCCAACATGGGTTAAGTGTTGGAGGAAAAACAGCTAGCTAAGTGCACAAAGCTCCAAGTTTTCCTAGAAAGCACAAACCCACAAAATCCTCCCCAATGCAAGTCAAATTCCCTAATTATTGGATCTTGTTTGTACTTGTATTAGTAGAAATGTAGACATATAGAAAGTGTATGTAATATTTTGCTAGATAGCAAGATAGAGTGGATGATAGTTCATTAGTTTATTTTCCTAAATGTTGGAAAGAAAGAAGAGAGAGAGAAAGAGAAAGAGAGCTCTAGAGAGAAAGGAAAAGCTTTAAAGAGGAAAAGAAATAGAGAAATGAGAGGATGCCTAATAAAACTTGAGAGAGATAAGAGCTAGCCATTGTTGGTGTAATATCCCAAATATTTTAAAAGTGATCTGTCAAGATATGATAAAGGTTGTTAATTTAGAAGCCTAAAAACGATTGCTCAACAATACATTGAACTATATTAAAGATTAAAAACGACTCGAAACTACGATTCGTTTACAATTAGAGGTTAAACTTTTAACCTAAACTATGTGTTATGTGATTAGTAAAGCTTGAATTGAGCTTTTAAATGTGCTATGTGAATTACTTATGTGTAGGAATTCGTGTTTCGGTTCAAGTAATTAACCTTAACACTTATTAAAATCGAAAAGTTATTTAAAGGTTAAAACCTAAAAACCTAATTCTAGGGTTTAGAAAACCTAAACTAGGGTTTGGTTAAACTTAGAAAAGGTTAAAACCTAAACCCTAAACCTAGAAATCCTAAGGGTTCAAACCCTAAGGGTTATAACCTAACCCTAATCACTATTCACATATACGCGTATAATACGAAAATTATACGGGTAGAATACGAAAATAATACGAAAATTATACGGTATAAATACGAAAAAGTCAACTGTGAATAGTAAAAGTCAACTATGCTACATGTATACTTGATTAAGATTAAGGTTAATTAAAATTAAGATTAACCTAATAAAATTTAATTGGTGAATTAAGAAACTAATCAACCAATTAAGTTGCTAACTTTAGTAGAGAATTAACCAATGTTGAGTTAGTTGTTAACTCTAGTTAGTAGTTAAAGTTAAAGCCTAAGCCAAGCCAAAGTTAAGCCAAACTTGGAGCCAAAGTCGGAGCCAAACTTGGAGCCAAAGTCGGAGCCAAACTTGGAGCCAAAGTTAAAGCCAAGCCAAACTTGGAGCCAAAGCTTGGTTGTCTTAATGACCTTTATGCCCTAGACTTTGCTTGCCTATAAATACTAAGCCATGTCTTCATTAATTCTCACCATAGTTCAAGAGCAAAAATCAGATTTTATAGAGAGAGTTCTTGTGAGACAAGAAGGAAGTGCAAAGAAATTGTTAAAGCTTGCACTTCGAGAGGTAAATTGTTAGCTGTTATTATGTTTATTTAATTTTTAGTTTCAAAAAGCTCAAGAACGCGAGTCGTAGCCATGTACGATTGTCGTTCTCCGTGTTCTTCACGTGTTCTTGAGCCTTTCTATATTTTGTAGTAGTTATAATGTCGAATTTCAATTCGTAGTTTAAAGCTCAATGAACATATGTCGTAGCCATGTACGGTTTATTCGTTCTCCGTGTTCTTCGTATGTTCTTGAACATTTTTATAAATTGTTATAATTCAATTTACAAGTCGTTATAATGACCAAATTTTGTCAATCATAAAGTGTTTTAATCACTTATGTAAGCAGTTATAATGCTCAAATTATTTCAAGTACGAAAACCAAAAGCTCAAGAACATAAGTCGTTACCATGTACGGTTTTATCCGTTCTTCGTGTTCTTCGTGTGTTCTTGAGCAAAAGCCATGAATCTTACATAAGTAGGTTTATGATTTTGTTATTTTTATGTTATGAAGTGATACGAAGTGTTAGAACATGTTATCTTAGCAAATTAATGCTTGAGGTATCATGTTTTAGCAATCGGATCAAAGAAAGTTAAGTTTAATATTGTCGCAGAATATTTTTGCAAATTTCCGAAAATTTAAAGTCTTAATCTGCCTTAGAAACCTAAATGAAAGTTTTAGCTCATGAAATTCTAAGCAATTTAGACTCAAGAATCACTCAAAAATGTTTTCGTATGACGAAGTTATGGCTGTTACTATAAAAGAGGTCAGAAATATGAATCAGTTTTAGAGCAGTCACCTTTAGGCAGAAATCTGTACAAATCTGTCAGGAATTTCGTACTTTGGTCTAAATATTAATTGTAGAGACGGAAGTTACGAACGCGTGGAATTTTGAACGACTAAAAAATGTTTTTAAACGAAGAAGTTATGGCCGTTTAACTGAGCCGGGGTCTGGCAGTCCAACAATCTGCCCAAATCCGAAAATTTGGCTTAAAAATGAGTTTTTGAGTTAGCCAATTTTCCAAATAATTCCACCTATTGAAATAGTTTAAATAAGTTAATATAAGACTTATGAAGTTATATAATACGATGAATCTAACCGCTTATGCACTAAATGACTGTGTAGGGTTTAACGCTCCGCCGGAAAACCCTAGTTTCAATTTGAGGCAAGTTCTAAACTTTTATGTGTTATTTAGTATGTTCTAAGATTGTTCATGTTATTATGTGATAGTTTATATGTGAAAGTACATGAATGAAGATCTTATGTGATTAAATGATTAAGTGTTAGTTATTGATTAACTGTTAAATGTTAATTGATATTTGATGATGCATATGAGTATGTATAAAATATGTTTATTGTTAAAGCATAAATTAATATGATTATTAACTGAGATGTATGTTCAGTCAAAGCATGTTAAAGTTTATATGAAAGCATAAACTGTGTATGTGATAATATGTTAGACTTGCTGAGCCGTCGTGCTCATTCTTGCAAATAAAACCTTATTTGCAGATTAAAGATGAACGTTAAGAAGATCTTGAACGTAAAGATGAAGCGTAGATTAGGTTTTCATGTTTATTACTTGTATTTGTATAAGTCAAAACGACTGTTGTAATACGAACAAACAAACATGTAACCGAATATTGAATGAATGATATAAATTATTATCATCAGAATGTTGTTATGTCTTTAAATTTGATATAATGTAGAATTGTTAAATATTAAAACAATGTTGATAATGATCTATTTATCTGGATGAGGATCGGTAAATAACTTGTGAGTGCTGTACATCTGAGACAGAACTAAGCGATGTTGACTGGTCAAATCCATCGTTAAGGTTCCTCGGACCCAGGTATAACTCGTTATTACTATTCTGAATACCATATAAATAGGATTATTGATATGAAGAGATATCTTTGTATATTGATACTTGTAGTACGAATGAGACCGTTACAAGTGGACGTATATAGAATATTTAAATCCTAAGGTTAAAATTAAACTGTTATATATGGTTTTATCCATTTATACGGATGAAATACAAGTTGATACTTGTATACTTATGAGACTGAGATTAAGTTTAGATCCAGGGACAAAGTTAAGAGAAATTTTTAATGTATAGTCTAAAATAAGACTAATTCAACCAATATGATTATGGGATCATTGGTTAAGTCGATGGATGTACGAAGTTAACGCACAAGGTCCGCCGCGTGGAAAGTGCGGGGATTTTGGGGGCGTTACAGTTGGTATCAGGGCAATGGATTATAGTTTCGAGGTAACAAGTACCTTGGAGTATAATCTGATGGATTAAAAAAAAAAAGAAATGGACTTGTGAAGAGTCCGTATATAATTAAAAGATACGCATAAATCTTATTAAATCTTAATACATAAAAATTATTATGTGAATGTAATATATTGAATAAAGATAAACTCTTTACGAGAATATTTGAAGTTAAATAGACTCATAAAGAGTTCTCAAAGCAAGCAATAAGATAAAATAATCTTATTGGTTTTTGTGTGAAACTGTTTCATAAAAATGAAATGGTATGTTTGGTATGTTGTGTAATTATACCTAAGATAAGAGATGAGTAAACTCATAGAGATACGTTAATAAGAAATTCATTTGGAGATACTTTATTTGGAGATTGTAAGAATTAAGCTTATAATGAGTTGTAAATGATACATGAATGAATTCAGGGAATTCATAAGATAGTTATAGAGAACAATTAGAGATTGCAATTGAAAACTCATTTTAGTAAAACTGAGTAGAACGACTCTCTTGTATGGGAAAGAGTTTAATATGCTTCAGAGAACCGATCTAACTACACTGTTGGTATAAATGATTCATGGTCAGTGTTCTCAAAGCGGGTTACACACTGAATGAAATCATTTGAGGATAGTGTTGATGAGACGGGGAACTGATTCATTAGTTCTTGGGTGGAGGAATAACTCAGTTTGCTATATTGATAAGTAAATTAAAATCTTGTGTCAACTCTTCTTTGTATATATTCTGAGAAGTTAATTCTTCACTCATATGTATATTGATTAGTTATTAGTTGTTACGTCAAAACTAATGGTTTTAAAAGATATTTGTATGTTAGTTACTGAGTGAACGAACCCTTGTATGGGCGGGGGCTATGATATGTCAGTCGAACCGACTATGAGATACGGCTACGAATGTCATTTCGGTAAGAATATTGGAACAGACTGATATGAACTGAGACATTTTCAATCCCGTGTTGATAAGAAGGGGAACTGATATATTTGTTCTTGTGGTTAAAACAACCAACCAGTTTACTATATTACTATATATTTGCAAAACTTGTGTTATGGTTAGAGAATAATGGAAAAGATAGAGGATTGAGGGTATTTCAAAAATCTTCTAGCTATGCTAGATCTTTATGGTTATATTCGCACTTGAGTGCCTTTGAAAAGAATTGTTCACTAGTTGAACTGAAAATTTTGTTAACTACATCTATGCTAATTTTTCAAGCTAGATAGAGTTAAATTTAATGAATTTTATCATGAACACATGGTCAAATGTTGTGGTTATGATCGAAGATCATCAATGCACAGTTATAGGGATGTGGGTGTGATAAAAATCATAAAATTGATTTTCAAAAATGGAAAATTTTTGGCTATGTTATTCTTATGTCTATGCTAATTGTTTTGGCTAGGCGGATTTAATGTGAAGGATAAAAATGATTTATTCATCAACACCCCATTTAACCTGGTGTGAAGATGATACATGATGAGTTATCAACGCACATTGCAAGGTGCGGTATACAGTCATAAAATTGCTTTTCAAAAGTTTGAATGGTTTAAATATGAGTCAATGCCAATTGTTTTGGCTAGACATTTCTGGTTATGATAAGTAAACGGACATATGATTCCGGTTGATGCAACATACCGCGTCTTTAAGAGATAATATGGTACGACAGGCTGATCACCTAATGTACTGTCATGAGTGTTCTCAATCTTATTTGATTGCTACACAAGAATAGTGTTTGTCAATCCAAGTGATTGTTAAACTTGTGGGTCATCTAGCATCCATAGTATTTAAAAAAAAGGTCAAGGTCTTGATTGACAGCAGTATAAGTTCGAAGAATCCTAAATAAAGGAAGAGTGAGACTGAACGTCAAGTTTGATAAAAGGAAATGTGTAGAGATAAGTGAACATTGTTCAGACCTAATCAAAGTATTGGAAGTTTAATGTGAGTAAAAGATGAATTTAGAAAATTCATATTGAAGAGTAAATTGGAGATGATTATATTATAATTTTGAGGACGAAATTCTGATAAGAATGAGAGAATGTAATATCCTGAATATTTATAGCACTTATAAATATGATATTAAATGACTAAAGTAATTGTAAAGTTAATTTCGAGGACGAAATTCTGATAAGAAGGAGAGAATGTAATATCCTGAATATTTATAGCACTTATAAATATGATATTAAATGAGTAAAGTGAATTGTAAGTTAATTTCGAGGACGAAATTCTTGTAACTTGGGTTGAATGTAATATCCCAAATATTTTAAAAGTGATCTGTCAAGATATGATAAAGGTTGTTAATTTAGAAGCCTAAAAACGATTGCTCAACAATACATTGAACTATATTAAAGATTAAAAACGACTCGAAACTACGATTCGTTTACAATTAGAGGTTAAACTTTTAACCTAAACTATGTGTTATGTGATTAGTAAAGCTTGAATTGAGCTTTTAAATGTGCTATGTGAATTACTTATGTGTAGGAATTCGTGTTTCGGTTCAAGTAATTAACCTTAACACTTATTAAAATCGAAAAGTTATTTAAAGGTTAAAACCTAAAAACCTAATTCTAGGGTTTAGAAAACCTAAACTAGGGTTTGGTTAAACTTAGAAAAGGTTAAAACCTAAACCCTAAACCTAGAAATCCTAAGGGTTCAAACCCTAAGGGTTATAACCTAACCCTAATCACTATTCACATATACGCGTATAATACGAAAATTATACGGGTAGAATACGAAAATAATACGAAAATAATACGAAAATTATACGGTATAAATACGAAAAAGTCAACTGTGAATAGTAAAAGTCAACTATGCTACATGTATACTTGATTAAGATTAAGGTTAATTAAAATTAAGATTAACCTAATAAAATTTAATTGGTGAATTAAGAAACTAATCAACCAATTAAGTTGCTAACTTTAGTAGAGAATTAACCAATGTTGAGTTAGTTGTTAACTCTAGTTAGTAGTTAAAGTTAAAGCCTAAGCCAAGCCAAAGTTAAGCCAAACTTGGAGCCAAAGTCGGAGCCAAACTTGGAGCCAAAGTCGGAGCCAAACTTGGAGCCAAAGTTAAAGCCAAGCCAAACTTGGAGCCAAAGCTTGGTTGTCTTAATGACCTTTATGCCCTAGACTTTGCTTGCCTATAAATACTAAGCCATGTCTTCATTAATTCTCACCATAGTTCAAGAGCAAAAATCAGATTTTATAGAGAGAGTTCTTGTGAGACAAGAAGGAAGTGCAAAGAAATTGTTAAAGCTTGCACTTCGAGAGGTAAATTGTTAGCTGTTATTATGTTTATTTAATTTTTAGTTTCAAAAAGCTCAAGAACGCGAGTCGTAGCCATGTACGATTGTCGTTCTCCGTGTTCTTCACGTGTTCTTGAGCCTTTCTATATTTTGTAGTAGTTATAATGTCGAATTTCAATTCGTAGTTTAAAGCTCAATGAACATATGTCGTAGCCATGTACGGTTTATTCGTTCTCCGTGTTCTTCGTATGTTCTTGAACATTTTTATAAATTGTTATAATTCAATTTACAAGTCGTTATAATGACCAAATTTTGTCAATCATAAAGTGTTTTAATCACTTATGTAAGCAGTTATAATGCTCAAATTATTTCAAGTACGAAAACCAAAAGCTCAAGAACATAAGTCGTTACCATGTACGGTTTTATCCGTTCTTCGTGTTCTTCGTGTGTTCTTGAGCAAAAGCCATGAATCTTACATAAGTAGGTTTATGATTTTGTTATTTTTATGTTATGAAGTGATACGAAGTGTTAGAACATGTTATCTTAGCAAATTAATGCTTGAGGTATCATGTTTTAGCAATCGGATCAAAGAAAGTTAAGTTTAATATTGTCGCAGAATATTTTTGCAAATTTCCGAAAATTTAAAGTCTTAATCTGCCTTAGAAACCTAAATGAAAGTTTTAGCTCATGAAATTCTAAGCAATTTAGACTCAAGAATCACTCAAAAATGTTTTCGTATGACGAAGTTATGGCTGTTACTATAAAAGAGGTCAGAAATATGAATCAGTTTTAGAGCAGTCACCTTTAGGCAGAAATCTGTACAAATCTGTCAGGAATTTCGTACTTTGGTCTAAATATTAATTGTAGAGACGGAAGTTACGAACGCGTGGAATTTTGAACGACTAAAAAATGTTTTTAAACGAAGAAGTTATGGCCGTTTAACTGAGCCGGGGTCTGGCAGTCCAACAATCTGCCCAAATCCGAAAATTTGGCTTAAAAATGAGTTTTTGAGTTAGCCAATTTTCCAAATAATTCCACCTATTGAAATAGTTTAAATAAGTTAATATAAGACTTATGAAGTTATATAATACGATGAATCTAACCGCTTATGCACTAAATGACTGTGTAGGGTTTAACGCTCCGCCGGAAAACCCTAGTTTCAATTTGAGGCAAGTTCTAAACTTTTATGTGTTATTTAGTATGTTCTAAGATTGTTCATGTTATTATGTGATAGTTTATATGTGAAAGTACATGAATGAAGATCTTATGTGATTAAATGATTAAGTGTTAGTTATTGATTAACTGTTAAATGTTAATTGATATTTGATGATGCATATGAGTATGTATAAAATATGTTTATTGTTAAAGCATAAATTAATATGATTATTAACTGAGATGTATGTTCAGTCAAAGCATGTTAAAGTTTATATGAAAGCATAAACTGTGTATGTGATAATATGTTAGACTTGCTGAGCCGTCGTGCTCATTCTTGCAAATAAAACCTTATTTGCAGATTAAAGATGAACGTTAAGAAGATCTTGAACGTAAAGATGAAGCGTAGATTAGGTTTTCATGTTTATTACTTGTATTTGTATAAGTCAAAACGACTGTTGTAATACGAACAAACAAACATGTAACCGAATATTGAATGAATGATATAAATTATTATCATCAGAATGTTGTTATGTCTTTAAATTTGATATAATGTAGAATTGTTAAATATTAAAACAATGTTGATAATGATCTATTTATCTGGATGAGGATCGGTAAATAACTTGTGAGTGCTGTACATCTGAGACAGAACTAAGCGATGTTGACTGGTCAAATCCATCGTTAAGGTTCCTCGGACCCAGGTATAACTCGTTATTACTATTCTGAATACCATATAAATAGGATTATTGATATGAAGAGATATCTTTGTATATTGATACTTGTAGTACGAATGAGACCGTTACAAGTGGACGTATATAGAATATTTAAATCCTAAGGTTAAAATTAAACTGTTATATATGGTTTTATCCATTTATACGGATGAAATACAAGTTGATACTTGTATACTTATGAGACTGAGATTAAGTTTAGATCCAGGGACAAAGTTAAGAGAAATTTTTAATGTATAGTCTAAAATAAGACTAATTCAACCAATATGATTATGGGATCATTGGTTAAGTCGATAGATGTACGAAGTTAACGCACAAGGTCCGCCGCGTGGAAAGTGCGGGGATTTTGGGGGCGTTACAGTTGGATCTACCCATAGAGGAGGAAGATGATCAATCAATGGAGAAGATTCATCCAAGAAAAAAAAGAAGCCATGAAACGTTAAAAGTATTCTAAACTTAAAACTCTAGTGTAAATCTTTAGTTTTATGTATAGAGTATGTTTGTTAAGAGAGTTTGATGTTTTAATGGTGGAACATGGTGGTTTCGATGATATACAAAGGTTAGGTTGGTAATTTTGTGTTTAGATCACTTGTTGATGAAAGATGAGCTAGGTAATAAAAAATGGATTTTTGCTAAAGAAAACTTAGTTTGGAGTTTTGGGTTTTCATATAATCATTATATTTTGTTGTTGTGTTTTAAAGATACATAGGTGTATACCCTAGATCTACAAGTTTTGTAAATGAACTATTTTGATATAAACAAAAATGGAGCCTAAATGAGCGCATGTAGATTTTTATTCCAACTATGATATGTTTTGGTAAATATCCTAGTTTTAATCTTGTGTTTTCAAAAGGAATCACTTTGTTGGTTGAAAATACTAAGATCTATGAGTTTTAACATAGATCTAAAGTTTTGGTAATGTTTTGTTTTGGAAAAATATGTTAAAATGAGTTTATAATAACTTTTATGGTCAAGTATGTTTTTAAACTAAATCTTAAGGATTTTGGTCATATTCAATCATGGTTGCGGAGTATGAAAAATGATTGTTGATATAAAAACTTGTTGGTTTCGATAAATTTATGAATCCACAAAGCCATGGTTCGAATTTGAGCTCAATCCAATAAGAAATGATCAAGTTATAAACTTATGAGCAAGCATACCATGAAATTTGTTGTCAATCTAACTGTGTGAGCCATTTTCAGTCTAGTTTCGATTGTAATTTGATTGTGTGATCTAAAGAGAAGTTGTAGAGGAATAAGTTATGAACACGTGAGCACTTGAATCACTCAAAAATGTTAAGAAATGAGAAAATTATGGCTGTTGGAGTGCCTGAGCGGCGAGCAGTCCAGAAATTATGGTTTCGATAAATTAGGCCGACGCAGCTGTGTCAATGTCCCACACATCTACGTGGGAACATTCTGCCCAGCAATTTTTTTTCAGTCCGAGTGGAGTAGGATGGGTCAGGTTCGAGTCGGTCCGGGTCGAGTTTTAATTGGAAAAATAAGTTAAAATTGATATGAAATGAGTACCTAAGTACATTAAACCAATATATATAGAGTCTATTAGTTACTAATTAGTAGACAAATGTTTAAAATAAAGAATAAGGTTAAAACAATTAAAATTTAATTGTTTATATTGTTTGAAGATGATTAAAATATTATTAAATAGTTAATAATATTAAAAAATAAATAAAATATTATTAAATAATTAATAATATTAGTAAGTGATTAAAATGTTATTAAATGATTATTAATATTTGAATGTGGTTAGTATATTATCAATGGTTGATAATATTATGAGGTTTTTGGTATGTTATTAAATGTCCCAAACATTAAGTTGTGTAAAAGAAAAAAAATTAATTGAATTAAACCAAGGTAAAGAGTTCATTAGTGACTAATTATTAGACCAAATTATTAAATATAGGTTGTATAAAGAATTCAAAGTATTGTCTTAAGTTGGGTAAGTGTGCATGTTAAAGCTAGGATTTGGCTAGAGTTTTGTTTGAAACTCAAGGGTTCGTTTGTCGGACATCTTAAAAGTTAAAAAATTAAAGCTAGAGTCTAATATTGAGACTAATTAATAGTCATTGTAACTAATGATTATGTCAATCTCATACATAATTGTAGGTTGAACGAAAGACGCAAAACTAGTGTAAGACGGATAAGCTTACCAGGCAAGTTTTTTAGTATTATGTGTTATGCTTGAGAACTTATTGTTATGTGCATTGTTATGCTACAATGTGATATTAAATTGTTATATAAAGCTATATGAATTTTATATGTAATATGTTGAATCAATGAATATGATTTTTGTGAAGTAGGTGAAAAACATGAGGTACAATTGCATGAGATGTATGTACAAATTTTGAAGCATGGTTTAAATGCGGTATATAAGAACTAAGAAGCAGGTATAGAATGTCATACATGGATTTATTGCTAAACATGCATGATGCATGAACTAAGCGTTATGTGATAACTGTTAGATTTGTTGAACCATCGTGCTTACTCTTACTTTAAAACCAACATTTCAGTTAGGTACGAGATAGCCGAGATTTTTGGTAAAGAGCCAGGAACGAGCAAAGCGTAATGAATCTATCAGAAGTGATAATATTTTTTTATAAGCCCCTGTTTGGGGTAAACAGTGTTATAAATGGTAAAGGTCAGGAATCCTGGAAATGTTATAATGATATTCAATTGTGATAGGTGTTTGTGCATAAAAACCAGTCTTGATTATCAAGTATAGAAGAATTGTATAAAAAAATAACAAGTATGCATTGAATTGTGAGTCATTAGTTACTCACAACCTTGTAATTGAGTAGATTATAATATATATGATCTTGTGATTTAAGAAGAGATGTAAATATTGCGATTCTGATGCAAATGATCAAAGGGGAGGAAAGATGTTGTAAAAAAAATTAAATTTATTGAGTTTTTAGTAGCATAGAATTATATTATGTTGTGGATTTTATAAGAAGGATGTACATTAACGCACGAGGTCGCCTGTAGCCAGTACGGGGATTCTCGAGGCATTATAATTTTTAGTAGCGATTAAATTCAATCCAAATTGTTTTGGTGCAGATTCCGTGACTGAGACTAAGTAAGAACACCTCGAATGATAGGGTTTTTGGATGTTGGGAATCCGACTAGAAATTTTAACATCAAGGGATTGTTATACATAACATGAGGTATGACAGGCTGGCCCCTACGACCGTTCAATGTAATCTTCCTGACTAAAGAAATTCTTTATTTCTCATTCTGAAGTGCTGTAAATTTCAAAAAAAAAAAAAAAAAACAAGTTGCTTAAATGACTATATAATTATTTATTCCGGTTATGATATTTTATTAATAAAATTTTCTTATACTTGCTCAACAAATTAGTTGCTCACTCTTGCAAATTATATTTGCAGTTAAAGTTGAAGGGTCAAAAAAGTGGGACGCTAAGGACAAAGGGAAGGAAAAAGTCAAAGAAGAAAACTAGAACAGTAATATTAATTTAATGTTCGCAGTTGCATAAATTTAATGATATAATCTTTTGAGATACTAATATTATGTATGGTAAGTAAATCCTAAGTGTGTAGTATTAAATTATGAAATGTTATGTTTATATTGTAAATTAATTATGTGGCGAATCGTAACACACTAGTGAGTACTTGGATTTGAGGGTGTTATAATTAAATTATCAAATTAATTATGTATACATTCATATTGTACTAAAGTGATGGTATATATATTAATCTAAGCAAATTAATGGTATGTGTGTGTGTGTGTGTGTGCAATACTTACAGCGGTGGAGGACGGAGGTGGAGGTGGTCGAGGACGGAATCTCTGGCAGGATGTGCTGGAGGTGGAGGCGGTGGACAACAGAGGCTCTGGCGGGATGTGCTGGAAGTGGAGAGGACGGAAGTGGAGGCGCCGAAAGTGGAGAAGGGTGAAGGTGGAGGGAGAGAGCGAAGAGATTAGAAAGAGAAAAGAAAATGAAGCAGTAGAGGCGACTGAGGGAAATGATATGTGATTAGGTGTTTATAACTTATTTCCGACGGAATTTTTGTCGATAATAACTCCCTCGAAATTATCTTATTGTTGACGGAACTTTCATCAAGAATATTTACACTTCTATCGTAACAAATATTGGCACTGGCGAGAAAGTTGGCGCCAAGGAGTGACCATCAAATCCGACGGAATTCCTTCAAAATTAAGATATTTACGAGGGAATAAATTATTTCTAACTGAATATTACGTCGAAAATAAATTATTTCCGACAAAATATATTCCTTCGGGAATAATTCCGTCAGACTTACCCATTTTTCTTGTAGTGAAAGATCTTGTAAAAAATATCAATATTTACTTGTAAAAATAATAATTCAAATTTTGAATAGTTACAATTTCATCTCAATGATAAGGTTAACAAAATTTTAAACAAATGAGGGGATCCAATCAGTTGGCCCTATGTGGTTTATATTTCTTTTTCCTTCTTTATATTATCCTAAAAATTAAATAAAACTAAAAAAGAGGGGTATTTTTGACATGGAAAAAGAACCTATTTTATTGAGTTTTGTTTTTTATTTTTATTTTTTGACATGGGAAAAGAACCTAATTTTACTATTACTTCTATGTAAATCAAGAAAAATAGCCATAAAAAGTTGAGTATTCCAGAATCCAAAATCATTGAATATGTTTTGGTAAATTTTAATTTATTATTTGTCAGTTCTGAGTTGTAATAATTTGAGTGGCACCCACCTTATTCAAGTTTCATTGAATCATACTACTCCATATGTTCTACAAAGAAATTCGATCTATTTGTATTGAACTTTTAATTTCAAAAAAACAATTTCACATTTTCTTATGCTAGTATAAAATGAGATGTCGTCAAACTTGACCGTCATACTCCATTTCTATTATCATGTTATTATTATTAAATTAAATACTTAATAAATTTAAAATAAATGTAAAATAAATAAAAATTGATATTTTCACACGGTTTTTTAATAAATTCACACGGTAAACTCCACAAAAAATACATATAGCGACGATTTAACTATCGTTATATATTTATAGTAACACTTTTGTTGAATTCACTGTGTGAATTTATCAAAAAAACCATGTAAATTTATCAATTTTCTAAACAAAAGTATACTCATAAAATTAACAAATGAAATTTTTTTTGTGAATCGGATGAATCGTTACTCCTCAATCTATTCCTTTTTATCAATTTGTTTAGCGAAAGAATTCATTTTACTTTTTATCTGTTATTTGTAAATTTCAAATAGAATCTATACCTAGATATTATCGATATTAATGTTTTAGAAAAAAATAAAAAAATAAGAAATATAATTAATATTTTATCCGATTAATTAAAAAGAGTATAAAATCTCAATATTACCTTCTAAAATTTATTGAGAAACATGAAAGAAAAATAAATTAATATTTAATATAGGAATTATATGATAAACTAAGTTATAAATACTTTTTTGAAATTTACAAATGACAAATAAAAATGAACAAATTTATCACTATTTAAAATATAAAAAAAATAAGAACCAAGGGAGTACTTAGTTTCTTATGGGGAAGCACTATTTTCAGATTTATTTTTGATATTTTAATTGATTCTCTCTTACATAAAGGTTAAACTCACTTTATACTTATGTGAGAAAAAATGATGTAAAAATATCAAATATATATATAAAAATATCAGTTTCCTTCCTATAATATTCCTAACGTTAAATACAAACTTATTTCATTCTCATTTTTTTAATAAATTGACTCCAATGAGATAATGTTTCTTCTTTCTCTCTCATATTTTAAATAATTTTAAAAAATTAATATTGACATTTTTCACTCAATTTGATTAATTGGACAAAAAAATGAATATTTTTTAATTGTATGTATAAATTAGATTGACCACGAGCCACCTCAGTCTCACCACACTAATTGGGTTAACCTTCCCGACTGTACATTAGACGTCCAATCCTTCCAACCACCTCTTTTCCCTACAATTTAAATTCGCCTTAATTATTCAACCGTCTTCATTACATAATCATGTATCAGAGTCCTTCCAAATACCCCTTTTTTGCCCAATATTACAATCTTGCCTCTCATAGTAGTAGTAATAGGTGTCAAAATTTTAATAGTATTTCTAATATCTTCTTTCAAACTTAAATTTTAATGTTTCTTGCATGAGTCTATTTGACTTTTTCCAAATTTTAAGATTAAGGTTAAATATCATTATTTTTTTATTTTATTTTTTTGTTAATTGTTCTTGAGTGGTTAATTATTTAGGTTGATTCTTATTTATATTTATTCATTCATACTAATTAGTATATCTATACATGCCACTTAATTTTACAGTAAATATTGAAATTTTCAACATGTATATGTGTTGTTTAATATTGTATTTAAATCAATAAAAACATGAGATGTGAATATATAATTTTAATTTAATGGGTGTTTGATTTGTTCACATTATTAATATTTTTTTATTATGTTGTAAATTTGTATTTCATATATATTGAATTAAGAATATATATATATGAATAAATATTTTTCAAAATCTAGCATTATTAACGTTCTCGATCCAACCAAATCTTCTTTTGTTAAACCCACTATAAAAGTCAATTAGTCATATATCAATCCAAGAGATAAAATTTTGAATAATAATTTATAATGATTTTTATGTATTTTTAATTAAAATTTATATTTAGTAAATTTTATTACATTTATTATTTTCTTGTTTAATTTTAAAAATGTCCCTTTGTAAAAATCCCGCGTCGGCCCTGCATGCAAAATAATAGTAAACGCCTCTATTTGGTAACAAAGAGAAAATTTATATATATATATGTGGAGAAAGATAATTTAAGGTATACTTTAGCTAAACTTGATTAAAATTACTTAACAAAATGAGATAATTTTGTATAAAATTTATAATTAAATTTTTTTGTATATAAAATCCTAAAATGTATATACAAATGAAAAATGTTATCTAAGACATGTCTCGGCTAGGTTTGATTAAGGTTATTTAACAAAATGACGTAATTTTATCCCTTAGATTTACGTTTTTCATTTTAGGGTTTTATATAAAATAAAAAAAAATTATGAAATGTCTTAGCCAAACTTAGACAATGCTATTTAATAAAACAACATAATTTTGTATAAACAAAATCACCAACCCAGTGCAAAGTACAGGTAAGGTGGATAATGATTTATTATATTAATTATTAAGATAATCAATCAAATATAGGATAATTATTTAACTAAAAATTTAAAAAGATAGTTGTATTTATGAAATAATTAAATATTTATTTAAATAATAACTTTTTAAATTATATGTTGTAGGCTACTTCAATCAATCATTAAGTAAAACATTTGAATAGAGTGTTTATTTATTTAGTTATGATTATGAGAAAATAATAATCTTAATTTAATTTTAATTTATAATAAAATTCTATATTAATGTTTATATTGACAAAATTTGTTTGAAATTTTAATCCAAATAAACTTTGAAACTTAAGTTTTAATAAATTTTAATTTAGTTATAACAATTAGTTAATAATTAATCCGCTATAATTTTTTAATTAAATCTACAGTTATTATGTTGTAAAAAAATTCACATACATTAATAACATAATTATTTGATAATGAATTTAATTTAGTTAGGATATTAATTTAATAATAAAATTTACACCGAATAATAATAAATATGTTAATAGAGATATTTTGATATCTTAGTATCTTAATAAATTTGTAATGGTAAAATTATTCTATGTAAAAAAATTCAAGATATATTATCTTTCTTAAATTTTTGACAAAAAATCTAGTAATAACTTTGATAGAACTAAAAATAAAAATTCTTCCAAATTTTCTTATCCTATTAGAGATATAAAAACAAAAAATATCTTCTCTTTTTTTAATAGGTTAGAATTTCTTTTGAATATGTTACAAACTTAAAAGTATTTAATTATCATAATTTAGATAGAGAATTGATATTTTCACAACCTAATTTGATATTTTCACAAGTGTGTCCTATTTAATCTTGTAAAAATATCAAATTAGCTTGTGAAAATATCAATTTCATATGAAAATTGATATTTTCACAAGTGAACCCCATTTGACCTAGTGAAAATATCCAATTAACTTATAAAAATATCAATTCCCTTTAGAATACTACTTATACTATAATTTAAATAGGTAAGAAAAATACTAAACTAAAAATTTGTGAAACCAAATATGTATTTTTAATTATACAAGTTCATCAATCCTATGCAAAGTACAGGTGACATAAATAATGATTTCTTATTTTAATAATTAATATATTCAAATAAATATAGATTAAATATTTAATTATAATTTTAAGCAGATAGTTGCAGTAATTAGATTGTCAAATATTTATTTAAATTATACATTGTAGGTTCCTTTGATTAATAATTAAGTTAAATATTTGATTGAAGCGTAGATTTATTTAGTTATGATTATAAGAAAATAGTTATTTTAATTTTATTATTTGTAATTGAATTCTATATTAGTATTTATATTGACAAAATTTGATTGAAATTTTAATCCAAATATAACTATAAAACTCAATTTTTATTAAATTTTAATTTAGTTATGAGAATTAGTTTGTATGAATCCACTATAATTTTTCAACTAATTTACAGGTATCATGTATATTACAAAAAAAAATCACATATATTATTAATACAACTAATTATGTGATTTGATATAAAATTTCAAGTTTTAATAAATTTAATTTAGTTACTATATTAATTAATAATGAAGTTTATGACTAAAAATAGTATAATTAAATCACTTGATTTGTCAAGAGATTTTTTCAATTGATATCTTAATATCTTAATAAATTTGAAATAGTAAAATTATCTTACATAAAATTTGTTAAGATATATTATCTTATATATAAGTGTGATAAAAAAAAACATATAATAAAATTGGTAGAGTAAAAAAAAATTAGAAGTTTTTTTTCTATTAAAAATATATTTAAAAAAACACCAACACATTTGATTATGTTTGAATACTTTATAAATTTAGATAGTATTTGGTTAGTATAAATTTATATATTAGTTATACTAATTTGAATAGAAAAGAAAAAAACTAAACCAAATTTATACTTAATAGTTAATTATCTTTTCTATCCATTCTCTTTTAATGCATTTGGGTCGATTGTTTTTTATATGTAAATCGTTACTTATTTACTGTCCAAAATTCCAAATTAATATTTTACCCTCCTCCGTTTTAAAATATAAAATTATTATTAACTTTTTAAAAATTAATTTGAATATTTTCACTCTCAAAATTGATATATATTCATTTGATTTTAGTTAAAAGAATGATTATTATTGAAAAAAAATACTATTTGATTGTGAGATTTATTGTTTATAAGGTAATTGTCATTAAGTTATACTATTCAATTGGGCAGCCAGAGGCATTACAGGCTGGCTGGCAGCTTAATTTTAATCCACAAGAAAAGAAACATAGCATTAATAGGAGGGAACTTATACTGTTACCAGTTTTCGTCCAAATGTTCTTACTTCGTGTTGTATAATTATGTCTTCAAGAAAAAAATAATAATAATAAACGAAATTTTAACCATCTTTCTTTAAAATAATTAATTTCAATAACAATGTTAACAATTTAGTGTAATGGAGGAAAGCTCTAAGTAAGATGTAGGTTTAGTTGTCTTTTCTTTTTAGTCAAAGTTTGACTACAAAGAATCAAGCAAGGACACAACAACTGCTCCTACTAATAACCCCTTCACAATCAATATCAGTGAAAATTATTGTGAAATTAACTACTTACCCTAAAGATACACGATCAATTATTCACATGCAAGAAACAAAGAAAAGCAGGTCATACGTGCAGAGAGGGGGGGGGGGGTCGCTAGCCTCAAATTGGACTCTTAAGTCTTTTGGGGAGACAAAAACTACCTTTATGCTGCTTTTGAATTGCAGGAATTGAAGGGGAAATGAAACGGGTCAATCCCATTAAATGAAAAGAAAAGTTTGATCATTCCGTTAGAATGAAATGAACCATTCACATTCCTATCAAATTGATAATTTTTTCTTTAGAGGGGTTGTGAAATGACTGGCAGCATTTTATTCTTTATTTCATTCCTATCTTAATTCCATTTCATCAATTCAAATGTAGCATTATAGTTTATGATTAGAATACTTCATGGGTTTATACTAGTAATGTTGCGTAAAGGTAACTTGAACATATAAAACAATCAGAAAAATTGCCCCCCCCCCCCCCCCCCCCCCCCCCCCCCATGTGGGGTTGGAAGGACCACTAGCCATAAAACTTGTCAAGGATGCCATTTAATTAAGTCCTATCAAGGAGGCCGAAAACCACATTCAATACCATTAAGCTAAGAGATGGTGCAGTACATATAGTGTTTAACATTGAGGCAAAAGAATGTACAGAATTTAGAAATTAATCATAGCTACTTGTTGCATCTTGATCTACCATTTGCACCTCCCTTAAGAATTATAACTTCAATGCATGCTACGAGAACCAAGTGAGAGTAATATCAGTGAGTAGACACATATATTCTGTCCTTCAAAAGATGTCCAAACATTTTGCACACAAATTAAGAAAAGTAAAGTAGAAGAAAGAGAGTAAAAAGGTTCCAAGTTTATCCTTAGTGGCCCAACAAAATTACATAAAATGATGAGTTTCTTTTTTGTATATACTAGTGGACCCAATTAAATGACATTTGCCCTTGACGGATATATATATATATATATATATATATATATATATATATTAGAGAGAAGAAAGGGGGTGGGCAGTTCATGAGATTGTCATTGTCAAATTAGGAAACTGAAAATCAGAAACAAAAGTAAGAAAACCAGGATGAGAACAAAAATATCCACACTATGGGACATCTAACTCCTAGCAGCTGCAGTTCAATTGTCCAGATATTAAAGACTGAAAATTGTTCTTGCAAAAATTAAGAATATAAAAGACTGAAAATTGATCTTCGAAAAATCCACTTGAAGAAAGTTGATTGAGAAAGCATAAGAAGACATACCTGAGAAGCCGTTACCCATTTGCCATCAATCCAGTCCTGATGTAGCCTTAAATCCAAGTGTTTAAACTCCATTTCCTCATTGGTTTCCCTGAAGTAGATGATGTATTTTTGGCCTTTAAGTACTTTTGAAATTACACCCACCCACCACCCATCGTTGTACAGAGCATCAACTTCTTCAAGCAGACTGAAAGGGCCAACCACTACAGTTTCAGGAGGATAGGGCCGTATGTGCATACTATCAACCTTTTCTTTTAAAAGTTCTGTATCATCATCATTTTTCAGGCTCTGGTACTCAATCAGGTATTCTTCATTGCTTAATTCTTCAACAACAGTTGCAGCAAACCAAGCACCTTGAAAACCATCTTCGTCACTACTAACTTCAACCAGTGTCCCTCTATTAAACTTCTCCTTTACCATCTCATTAAAAGGTTCCTTTACAGTTGAAATTGACACGGTCTGCAGTGGCATTTGTATTAAGTATACCCACCACAACCAAACCAAAACCAGAAAAGTGACCAATACAGAGCAACAATATAACAAGTGAAACCAAATGAGTATACGCTTATGAAAATTAGTCAATACAAGTATTTTTATGATACATTGTAGTGGCAAACTGGCAGCTACTACAAAGTAACTTATTTATGAGAAGAAATGTTCAACTACAGAGACGATATTACTTAACATCACAACCCAAAGCAAGAGAAAAATACAGCGTTGGTGTAGTTTATTTCTCATCATCTCATTGACAACCTCTTACCTGTCTCTTGGCATATATAGATACATACATATTTGTCCCAGACATGCACAGGGAAACTTCTTTGTTAACTTTTTTGTTAAGTGCACCACTGTCAATGTCCTGGAGCTTGTGGTCTAAGTTTACATTTAAAAAGCTCTGATATTGTTTATGCGCCTAGTGTGTACTCCCCTAGAAATTCAAGTGGCACAGCCTTCACTTTCAATTGTCCCTTCAGCATCAACAATGATGTTCATTACATGGAACCCTTTAAGCCAGAGACGATTTTATCATGCTTAGACCAAATGATGCTCAGCAAATATCCAATTTTCTTACATGAAACATAAGGATGACAATTACAATAGGTGTTTATTTCAACACCTTTGTATGCATTTTGAAGAATCTAAACTAGTATCAGATAATGAATTTAAATCCAGATGCTGTAGCCACAAAATAATACGCTTTATACTGGTCAGGGTAAGGGTAAGGGAAGGGGAAGGGGAAGGGGAAGGGGGAAGGGGGAAGGGGTAGGGGTAGGGGTAGGGGTAGGGGAATTAGGAGTTTTGTAACTATACTTCTCTCTAGAATGGTTCCCGACAGATAACTGAGAGAAAAAAAATCTTTTACCTACCTAAATCAACTATAAAAAGCTTACAAATCAACTCATCTATCTAACACCAAATGCATTTCCACTTGAGTCGAGATAATTCTTCAAAAGAAAAACATATACATTAACCCCCTAAAAAAGTCATTTTTTTTAAATAAATAAATTGTTCCCCAAAAAGAGTTCTATTTTTATTTATGGTAGTATAAAAAACACAATGTTCTAAATTTCAATACCAACTACGGGCAGTTTCCGGCGGTAGCCTAATTTATATTCAACTTTCTGAGTTACAGCCAAATAATTCAATGTTTCTTATTCATAGCCTCAAAGCCAATTTGATTGGCGTTGGAGCTTAACTGCAAATTCCAACGATATTTGAAGTGGCGTTGGATGATTAGCTATTAATTAATTAGTTCACTTATCTTAACCTATTTTTTGTAAAAAAAAAATTAAAAATAAAAACAAAATGTTTAATTTATTTTAAAAAAATAATTTGTTTTTTTTTTAAATAAATTAATTCTGTAAACAAAATTAAAAAAAAAATACACTTCAACGCCAATATCAATGGCATTGAACCAAAAAAGTAAGATGATTTCAAAGCCAATTAAAATGGCGTCCAACCAAAAAAATAGTCTGCACTTGTTTTATGTTTAAAAGCCAATCAAAATGGCTTCCACTTTTTTTTTTTTTTTTAAATGTTCATTCAATGCGTAAATTTTTTATTTTTTATTTAAAAACAAATTGTTTATTTGTTTTTCTAAAAAAATCTTAATTTTTTTTTTAAAAAAAATCTTAATTTTTTTTTTAACCATACCTTTAGTTTCTTTAACACTAATATAGCTTCCTGTTGGTTACAATCCACGGCAACATGAATTACAATTCGACCAAGATATCTTTCTTCCCTTTTACAATGACTTGTTTCTGGAAAAAGAGAAAATAGAAATGATTAGGATCATAAATAAATTAAAAAAAAAGTATACACTCCAACGCCAATATCAATGGCGTTGAACAAAAAAAAGTAAGATGTTTTTTTTTTATGCTTCAAAGCCAATCAAAATAAATGGCGTTCAATTCTTGTTGTTTTTTTTTTTTTTAAATGCTCATTCAACACCTAAATTTTTAATTTTTAATTTTTAATTTTTAAAAATGAATTGTTTATTTTTTTTAAAGCGAAACTTTTTTTTAAAAAAAACGCATACTCCAACGCCAATATAAATGGCGTTGAATGTCATTTTTCTGCTTTAAATTTTAGTTAACTTTTTTTCAAAAAATTTAAAAAGTAATATATAATAGATGTGACTAATGCATGTTGCTTTCTTACCCAATGCACATGGTCCGCAAAAAGCCAAAGTCAATTTAATTGGTGTCCAAATTTAGGGGAAAAATAGTGAATGAAGTACAAAAAAAAAAGTTGAAAAGCCAATTCAATGGATTGGTGTCCAAAACTGCACAATTTTAAAGGGGGGAATACTGAATCAACTACGGAAAAAAAGAAGTTGAGAAGTCAATTCAATTGAATGAAGTACAGGGAAAAAAAAAGTTGAAAAGCCAATTCACTTGAATAAAATACGAAAAAAAATAAATGGAGTCCAATTGTTGTTTTTTTTTTTTGTAAATGTTCATTCAACGCCTAGCTATTAATTCATTAGTTTACTTATCTTAACTTATTTTTTGTAAAAAAAAAAAATTATAAATAAAAACAAAATGTTTAATTTATTTAAAAAAAAAGTAATTTGTTTTTTTTAAAATAAATTTATTCTTTAAACAAAATTTCAAAAAAAAAATACACTTCAACGCCAATATCAATGGCGTTGAACAAAAAAAGTAAGTTGTTTTATGTAAGCCAATCAAAATGGCATCCAACCAAAAAAGTAAGATGTACTTGTTTTATATTTCAAAGCCAATCAAAATGGCATCCACTTTTTTTTTTTTTAAATGCTCATTCAACGCCTAAATTTTTATTTTTTATTTTTTAAAAAATAACTGTTTATTTTTTTTTTTTAAAATGAATTTATTTTTTAAATAAATTAAAAAAAAAGTACACACTCCAACGCCAATATGAATGGTGTTGAATGTCATTTTTATAAATAAAAACGAAATGTTTAATTTTTTTTTAAAATAATAATTTATTTTTTTTAAAATGAATTTATTCTTTAAACAAAATTTAAAATAAAAAAAAAGTACACTTCAACGCCAATATCAATGGCGTTGAAAAATAAAAATAAAATTACTTCAACGCCAATTGAATTGGCGTCCAATTGTTCAGGAAAAAAATTACTTCAACGCCATTTACAATGACGTTTACTTTTTAATTTTTTTTTTAAAGAATAGAAAAAGTAACTTTTGACTTTTAAAAAAGAATAGAAAAAGTTGAAAGACTGGCGCAGATATATTTTAATTTTTTGCACTTTTTTTTATAAAGCAAATTAAAAAAAATTAACAGTCAAAAGCCAATCAAAGTAGATCTAACGCTAAAGTTGTCCGAAAAAAGTTGTCCTCATACAACGTAACACATTGTATAACGAGTTGATTCATAAACTCTACAATGAGTTGGGAAAAGACCCCTCCCAATGGAATTTCAAATTAAGTTGTAAATATCCAAGTTACATTGTGAATGGGGTGTCCAAGTTTTATAGATTGGAAATTAACAATGACAATGACGTTGATATTATGTTGGGTATTCCAGAAAGATGTTACAACAATAATTATGGAGTAGAATTATATATCGAGCTTGAACAAGTTACGTCATCATTAATGGGTTCAGATAATTTTTTAAGGGGGTATTTTGGAAACACTAATTTGTTAAGTCAACCCAAACCATTAACTTTATTACAGTCAGAAAAGATGAATATGTCATATGGAGGTGCTTCTCAAATGTAACAAAATCAAGACTTTGATGTTGGTGGTAGTGGTCATGGAGGGATGCCAATGTATGATGAACAAAACTATGACCACTACTACAATCAAACTGAAGAGCATGTTGTTCAAAGAGCCTACAATCCAACTGATGTATTAGAAGTTGAGGATGAAGAGGATACACGTTGGGGCCATGACCCGAATTTGGTTTCTTCAGCTGTCATTAATATTGCTTCGCGTGAAGATTTTCCTGATAGCTATGGTGCAAGTAGAACTCCTCCCACTGATGACGAGGGAAGTGATGAAGATGACTCGGTGCCTAACCAAGAGAATGAGGATAATGCATATGCTGGTAATCCCATTTAAAATATAATTCCCTTCGATTGAATATATAGAAAGAGTCTTGTTTTGATATTAAAAAATTACAAAATTTTAAAATTAATGTGAATTAGTAATAACTTTTAGATGTATATATAGTAGTTTATAATTAATATTCACAATAGTATTGATTTAAAATCAAATGAATCAATTCATATTAATTCTAAATTTTAAAATTTTACAAATTAATTTCAAAAACTCAGAATGAGATTAGAACGCCACAAAATATAACTTTAATAAATCTAAATATTTTAGTAATAAGAGTTAAAAACTAAATTAAATCCTAATATTTTCTGCATGCATGATGGTTACTTAATTGTAAGTTGTAACCACAAACCACAATAGCTTTTCGTGGCCACAATAGTTAAAAATATCATGTACTAGGTGTTGTGGAGGTTTTGTAACTTGTGGCCACAATGGTTAAAAATATCATGTACTGGGTGTTTATATTAAACTTTTTATAGAAAAAGAGTGAGTGAGGTCAACACAACAATAATATGGAGAACAAAAAAAGTAGACTAACATTTAAATATCAATACTTGATTTTACAATAATTAAAATTAATGTAGACTAATGTACATACCTTTATGGATGCTTTGAAGAAAATTAATGGAGAAAAATATATTTGAAGGGAAGCGGAGGGTAACAACAACGAAAAAATGAAGGAAGGAAAAGAGAGAAGGCATAGAAGAAAGTAAGAATGGAAGAAAAACTATTTAATAAGGTTGGTAGTAGTGGTGTCTGTTCAAGCATATTTGTCATTAAAATAATGCATTGCTATTTCAATTGCCTATTTCGATTTACTTTTTGTTTGTTCTTGATTCAGCTTTTTTTACTGATTGTATTGGTAGTTAATGCAATACTTTTTTCAGTTTTTTTTTTTTTTTTTTTGTTTAAACAGGTGATTGTATTGGTACTTGATTTAATGTTTTTTCATTTATTTTTTTCGTATTTTATTCAATTGAATTTTTTTATTTATTTAAAAAATAAATTCATTTTTTTATAAAAAAAATAAACAATTATTTTTAAAAAATTAAAAATTTAGGCGTTGAATGAGCATTTAAAAGAAAAGAGTGGATGCCATTTTGATTGGCTTTGAAACATAAAACAAGTACATCTTACTTTTTTGGTTGGACGCCATTTTGATTGGCTTACATAAAACAACTTACTTTTTTTGTTCAACGCCATTGAGATTGGCGATTGAAGTGTTTTTTTTTTTTTGAAATTTTGTTTAAAGAATAAATTTATTTTAAAAAACACAAATTACTTTTTTTTAAAATAAATTAAACATTTTGTTTTTATTTATAATTTTTTTTTTTACAAAAAATAAGTTAAGATAAGTAAACTAATTAATTAATAGCTAGGCGTTGAATGAACATTTAAAAAAAAACAACAACAATTGGACTCCATTTATTTTTTTCGTATTTTATTCAATTGAATTGGCTTTTCAACTTTTTTTTTCCTGTACTTCATTCAATTGAATTGACTTCTCAACTTCTTTTTTTTCCGTAGTTGATTCAGTATTCCCCCCTTTAAAGTTGTGCAGTTTTGGACACCAATCCATTGAATTGGCTTTTCAACTTTTTTTTTTTGTACTTCATTCACTATTTTTTCCCTAAATTTGGACACCAATTAAATTGACTTTGGCTTTCTGCGGACCATGTGCGTTGGGTAAGAAAGCAACATGCATTAGTCACATCTATTATATATTACTTTTTAAATTTTTTTGAAAAAAAGTTAACTAAAATTTAAAGCAGAAAAATGACATTCAACGCCATTTATATTGGCGTTGGAGTATGCGTTTTTTTTTAAAAAAAGTTTCGCTTTAAAAAAAATAAACAATTCATTTTTAAAAATTAAAAATTTAGGTGTTGAATGAGCATTTAAAAAAAAAAACAACAACAACAAGAATTGAACGCCATTTATTTTGATTGGCTTTGAAGCATAAAAAAATGGCATCTTACTTTTTTTTGTTCAACGCCATTGATATTGGCGTTGAAGTGTATACTTTTTTTTTAATTTATTTATGATCCTAATCATTTCTATTTTCTCTTTTTCCAGAAACAAGTCATTGTAAAAGGGAAGAAAGATATCTTGGTCGAATAGTAATTCATGTTGCCGTGGATTGTAACCAACAGGAAGCTATATTAGTGTTAAAGAAACTAAAGGTATGGTTAAAAAAAATTAAGATTTTTTTAAAAAAAAATAAACGATTTTTTTTTAAATAAAAAATTGCCCATTGAATGAACATTTAAAAAAAAAAAAAAAGTGGAAGCCATTTTGATTGGCTTTGAAACATAAAACAAGTGTAGACTATTTTTTTGGTTGGACGCCATTTTAATTGGCTTTGAAATCATCTTACTTTTTTGGTTCAACGCCATTGATATTGGCGTTGAAGTGTATTTTTTTTTTTTAATTTTGTTTACAGAATTAATTTATTTTAAAAAAAAACAAATTATTTTTTTAAAATAAATTAAACATTTTGCTTTTATTTATAATTTTTTTTTTTTTTACAAAAAATAGGTTAAGATAAGTGAACTAATTAATTAATAGTTAATCATCCAACGCCACTTCAAATGGCGTTGGAATTTGCAATTAAGCTCCAACACCAATCAAATTGGCTTTGAGGCTATGAATAAGAAACATTGAATTATTTGACTGTAACTCAGAAAGTTGAATTTAAATTAGGCTACCACCGGAAACTGTCCTACCAACTACCATGTCGCCACCACCAAACACTCATTAACTCATTATATTTGCCTTAAAAATAAACTTGCTGATAACTTAAAAATTGCAAAATTAGTAAATGGGAATTTTTTGTGGTACGGACGGACTACATCAAAAGCAAAAACCCAATAACCAAATACAGCAATTCACTAATTTCAATTTATACCTAAAACAAAAAACCCTGATAATAGAAAGCCCCATACCTCCTTTTCCATAGGCGGAACCCATTTACCATCGACCAATCCGCGATGAAGCCGGAGCTCCAACGGCCCGAATTCCATCTCCTCCCTCGTCGCCCTAAAGAACAAAGTGTACATATCATCTTCCCGATGAACTCGCGTGATCACTCCCTCCCACCACCCATCATTATGGTACGCATCCACCTCTTCGCTAAACTTGAACCTCCGGCACCTTTCTCGAGGCGCCGGCGGCCTCAATTGCACAACGTCCAGCTTTTCTCTAAGCGGCTTAGTCTGGGCCTCGTCGACCATTAGGGTTTTGTACTCGACCAACATCTTGTTGTCCTTTGATAATGGGCCAATTGCAGTTCCGGCGTACCACGCGCCACGAAAACCGTCGTCGTTGCTGCTGATCTCGATATCTGCTCCCTTTTTGAAGTAAGAGTTCGCAATCGCCATTGTTGATTGTTGATCTCCAGGGTTCAGTACGAGAGAAGATTAGCGGGAGAGATGCGATGATGATCTTCTCCCGGCCTGGGTTTGAGATTGGCTTATAAGTATATGATATTTTTGAATTTTAAATTGATATAAAACAATTAATTTGAATTTCCTAATATTGAAGTAGTTTTTTTATTAATAGATTTTTAATAATTTTTATAATTTATTTTACTTAATAGATTATTATCAGTCAAAAAACTTAACAATTTATTTTAACTTAATTATTTAGTTATTTAATAAATTATTTTCTTTAATATCATTTTCATTCTTTTATTTTGGAAGCTTGTGGAGAGGAAGAAAGAATTTTACTTTCTTTCAATTTGGAAGCTTATGGAGAGAAAAAGTTTGTTTTTCCTTTTTCATGTTTGTTACTTTGTTAAGAAAAAAAAAAGTGATGTACTTTTATCCTAAACTCTTAAAACTTAAAAGTATAATTTAGAATTATATTTTACTTTTTACTAAAAAAATCTTTGTTTTAAATTACAAGATCAATAATGACTTTTTAAAAATCAATTTGAGATATTTTTAAATTTAAAATTAATATAATTCAATTAAATTTTTAAATAATAAATTTTATAATGAGTAGTAATTTTTAGGCAGTTTATATTTACGTAAAATAAATGAATTTATGTCAATTTTGAATTTATAAGTGTTTAAAATTATATTTTTTTAAATTAATATTAATCTTATAATCTAGAATAGAAGTAGTATTATAAATAATTTATGTAAAATAAAATTATGAAAGTATTATTTATTTTCTCTCCAAACCACGGGACTATAGTGAAATTTCTTTAGGGAAAAGTTAATTTGCTTTTCTACTAGGGTTTCATTCGTGTGTCTCCTCATCAACAATCAAGAATCACAATCAAATAATTTTTGCACCAGTCATTCAGGACTATCGATAGAGAATTATTTTTCTACTTTATTCCCCAATTGCTCCATTTATAATGTTTGTTTGTTTACTGATATATGATATATAGAGTGTTTAGTACATTTTATGCGGTATCTACTATCATTTTAAAGATCAACTTCTCCCATAATAATATCTATACTTCCTAGTATCATCATAATATCAAACAATTTCATTCTTTTAAGTTTTAACTAACTGAGGAAGGATTTGCAAATTAATAAAATCCGGTCGTCGAATTTTTCATCTCCAAGGACAAACACTCCTCTCCCTTATCAAAAAAATCTTCAATTCTCTTTTTGGGGTTTCAATTCTCACATAAAGGTCTTGTTTTGATAATTCAAAAGTCGAAGAAGGTTTTTCAAATACACCAAACGTCGTTGAGAATCTTATTCGTTTACAAATAACTTATTTCAAACGCAATTTATTTAATTCACAAATCGTGTCAACTCTTTGAGCAAGCAAGGGTGTGCTGACTAGAGAAAGAGTGGTAAGATTATTAGGCTGGGAGAGTCTCATCAGAAAGGAACAAAAAGTGTGATTGGATACTTTTGAAAGATAGAGAAGATTGCTACTAAGAACCTAACAAATTTTTTTAAAGATTAGGGGGAAAGCAAGAGTTTTAGCAAACCAATGCCTTAGGCAGCTATGTGCTACTATGCTATGATTGCATCTTATATAGTAGTTCAGTAAGCTTTCAGTGATTATTTATATATACGATCAGAATTTACATGCAAGTATAAAATATGAGATGTTGGCTTGGAACAAACCGTCGCCCACTTTCACTTTCCTTCTTCTACTATAAACCTTATACCACTATGCATGTATAATTCTTTTCCAAAAATTCTAATCAATCATACTCCAACCTAATACTTTTTGCCTTCATCAAACATAAGACAGGGTTAGGAACAAGTCTACTTAGAGATAATTCAGTAAAGTAGTCACCTCTAAGTAATGTGAATTGGAAAAACATTCCTAATGTCAGCGAATCGTGGGTTAGACTTGGAGTTTGTTAATAAAAATAAGATGGTTTCAGTCAATTTACATTGCCTGTTAAAGAAAAATGCTTATGGAGAATGGGCTATAGAGAGGCTAAGAGAAAAGCTACTTGTTGGTTTGCAAAAATAATACATACATACAATCTAATTGATGTAAAACAGCAGAAACAGACATAAATCATATTTAAAAAAATTCTACAAACCAAATTTTAAGATTTTTTTTATGCGATACTTATTAATTGATGAAAGATAAAAGATTATACCTTTGTATATTCTACGAGTTCACCTCCTTAATCTTTCTTGTATAGTTCTTTATCATTACTATATTAAATTTTAACAATTCTATGTTTTATAAAAGTAAAGACATAACACAATATGATGATAATAAAGGTCTAAGAACCACGGACAGATTAATGGGATTTGGAATTGATATCAATACAACTTGTGTGTTTTGCAAAAATGATATGGAAACTTTCAATCATCTTTTTTTCAACTGTCACTATTCCTTCCAGATCCTTGTCTTTGTGATGAGAAGATGTGGTTGGAGAGGTTTGTCTAGATGTTTGGAACACATTACACACTGCATTTTAGCTTGTTCTAATGGTGGAATCCAAAGTGATATCATGAAGCTTGGTTTTGGTGCTATGGTTTATTATATTTGGCGAGAGAGAAACGCGCGTCTTCATCATGATAGATCCATTCCAACTAGAACTATGGTGAAGGATATTTTGCATATTATCAAATGTAAGCTTTGTACTTATATGAAATTCCAGAAAGTAAAGTCTAGATTCTCTTTTAGGTTCTTACAGTTGTAATCTTATATAGTCATGACTTCACAGGGTTTGTCTGTGATGTCTACGCTATATTGTGATTAGGTTCCCAGTTTTTCTTTTTAATACATTTTAATTTAGAAAAAATATATATAAATAATATCATTAATAATTCTCTTACAGAGTTCTAAGTTACTTGTTCTCAATACAAAAGTTATTAAGACTAAACACAAAATATATAAAGGAATACAAACAAAATGTAACATAGTCTACGCTTTCTTCTATAGTTCTAAATATTAGGGTATTTCTTCCTTAACTGCAATTAAGATTTTAATTTGCATGAATGAGCTCAAATTGCTCATTGAGTCTAAATATGTATCCATATATAGAAAGCTCAAGATTATATTCGATTTTTAATAAAATGTAGCTCCAACAAAAGAATTAACAATTGTTACTCCAAGAATACTGAGTGGTCACAAAAAATCAAGAATTGTTTTTGTTCGTTCATCATTATAGACTTAGAACTACTCCAAAGATATTTATAGGGGATAAGCCTACTCATATCTTAATGTTATGCATAACACTGCTCCAACAAATATAGTGTAATGTCGGTGTATCCGACGCTCCTATTCCTCCATATAAAATAGAGTTATTCATCTTAGTTATTAACACACAGATATCACACCAAAACAATTTGGTTTAACGCAATAAACTCCCATTAATAAAGAATTATAACAATTCAACAATAATTTATTCCATAAGAAATAGTTCAATGTTTGAGTTTAAGCCGAATCAAATTGCTTAACTCCGTTTAATAATAATTTCATTAATTCAAAGAAAGAATAAATGAGACTTTAAACAATAAACATATTATTGCACCAAGTGCACAATTAACATTCAAGAACTTGAAATTAAAAGTTTAGGGTAGAAGACTTGCCTCATATGTCTTTTACAGATAATTATTAAGGACTAACGTTCGTTGTAAATCCTACACAATTATAGTTTATATAAACTAGTTAAACTAACAAGAATAAATTTTTAAGTTTTAATTCGGACATTATAACCGCTTATATATAAGACATTTTTGATTATTTATAAAATAATTTTGACAGTATAACTACTAGTAAAATGAATATTTTACTAAATACTTTAAAATTGTTGAGTATTATAACTGCTTATTAAAAGAGTATTTGAACAAATATTTTAAGAAAATTTTAGCATTATAACTGCTTATAAAACAAATATTTGAATAAATACTTTAAAAAAATCTCAGCATTATAACTGCTTATAAAATGAGTATTACTTTAAGAAAATTAGACGGAATAACTAATTATAAAACGGACATTTACTACTTTATACTTGAAATAAAACGGGCATTATAACTGCTTATAAAAGAAACTTTTGTACTATATATTTAAAATAATTTGAGCATTATAACTGTTTGTAAAAGTATATATTTACTAATTAATAGATGAAAGTAAATAAAAATAACTATGAGAGTATACCTCTTGTAGTTTGCTTGCTTTTCTTCCAATTCATCATAATTTCATTACTCAAAAAGTATTGTTCGCTCACTATAACTCTCAAAATATATGTATAGAGTGTTTGATTTGAAAGTGCTCTTGAATTAATAAGAGAAAATAAATGGTGGAGCTTGCTATTTATACACTTTTGAAGTTTCAATAATTGCACATTAACGGCTTGGCTTATTGCACTTTAGTACCTAATTAATTGCACCTTAGTCCCTCAAAATATCTCTCACCAAGCGACATCACCATGATATCATCATGACATCACCTTTTCTATGATTGGTCGAATTAAGATCACATGGATTACCAGTTAGGTTTTCTTGGTTCTGAATGGTCCATTTCGATTTTTGATTTCTATAATCGTGCTACTTTTCCTAATTTGGTTACTCCAACTTGGTTTTTTCTAGCTTGACTCTGATTGGTAAATAATTAATCATACTTGAATGTGATTGGCCGAAAATATTTTACTTAAATTCCCAGTTACAAACTAGTTTGATTTCAACTAATTAGTTAAATAGTATAATATATTAGTTTTTATACGTATTTTCTGCATATAATACATCGTACACTATTCATATTCTACTTTTATTATACCTCGTATTAATCTCGTATAATCTTTCGTAAAATTTATGTATTATAGATTACAGTATACTTATATTATTCTTCGTATTATTTTTGTATTCACTCCGTATTTGTCCCGTATTCGTCCCGTATTCATGAATAATAATCTCCGAAAATTATTTTGAGTTTTATTGGTTGAAATACATCTACTGTCAATAAAAACGTTATTCAGGAATGTGAATTTTTAAAATTATGATAGCTATATTTGAATGAAAAGTGTTTTTTGTCTTATTCACAGAAAAAATAGTATTGGTTCATTGGTCTCTAAACCATGTATAATTACTATGTCATAAAATGCAAAAAGTCAAAACGACGAATAAAATTGTCAAGAAGACGAAAAGCGTTTTCTCGTGAATCATGTGTTTTGTCTTCTTCTGAAAAAAAAAAATTATTGGTTCCCTGGGTTCTATGACTCATATAAACAATATTTAATGAAATGCAAAAAGTCTCAAAAAAGATGTAAGACGAATTTCACGAGCATAACTGATTTTTAGGTTTTAACCCTAACTAAGTTTTGACCCTAAAATGACTTTTTAAGATTTTATCAAGCGTTTAAGGTTAAATACTTAAACCAAAACACAGAATCATACACATAAAAAAATTACATAACACATTCTTGAAGTATAATACAATCTTTAATATTCATATAAAGTTGGACTACAAGACTCTAAGAAGTTCGGAACATTACAAAATCCACGGATCAACGTTAGTTATTCATGCGTGCAGCCTCTAGAGGTGATCCACCAAGAGATTATTGATTCAAGATATAGATTTAATGTAACGCCCCCAAAATCCCCGTACTTTCTACAGCGGACCTTGTGCGTTAAACTCTATACATTTATCAACTTAACCAATGATCTCATAATCATGTTGGTTGAATTAGTCTTATTTTAGACTATACATTAAAATTTTCTCTTAACTTTGTCCCTGGATCTTAACTTGATCTCGGTCTCATTATTTATACAAGTATCAACTTGTATTTTATCCGTATAAATGGATAATACCATATATAACGGTCTAATTTTAACCTTAAAATTTAAATATTCTATAACTTTACATATTCCAAGATTCATGGCATTAAATCATTAGGACGGCTCTTGCGAACATAGAATCTCGCGATGAATGTTTGTATCTTCATCTGTGATAAATGTTTGCATCTTTATCCGTGACAAATGGTTGTATCTTTGTCTGGTGCAAAATTATCTTTCCGTACAGAACATTACCCAACTAGTTAAAACCCTCACTCGAAACATATTTGGTTATAGTGATATCTCTTCATATCAATAATCCTACTTATCTAACATTCAGAATAGTAATAATGAGTTATACTTGGGTCCAAGGAACCTTAACGATAGATTTGACCAGTCAACATCGCTTAGTCCTATCTCGGATATACAGTACTCACAAGTCATTTACGTTTTCTCATCCAGATAAATAGATCATTATCAATACTATGTTAAATTTTAACAATTCTAAGTTATATCAAAATAAAGACATAACAACATTCTGATGATAATAATTTATATCATTCATTTAATATTCGATTACATGTTTGTTTGTTCGCATTACAACAGTCATTATAACTAATACAAATACAAGTAATAAACATGAAAACCTAATCTACTCTTCATCCTTATGTTCATGATCTTCTTAACGTTCATCCTTAATCTACAAATAAGGTTTTATTCGCAAGAATGAGCATGACGGCTCAACAAGTCTAACATATTATCACATACACGGTTTATGCTTTCATATAAACTTTAACATACTTTGACTGAACATACATCTCAGTTAATAATCATATTAATTTATGTTTAACAATAACCATATTTAATGCATGCTCATATGCATCATCAAATATCAATTAACATTTAACAGTTAATCAAGAACTAAAACTTAATCATTTAATCACATAAGACCTTCATTCATGTACTTTCATATCTCAACTATCACATAATAACATGAATAATCTTAGAACATACTAATAACACATAAAGGTTTAGAACTTGCCTCAAATCAAAACTAGGATTTCCTGGCGGAGCGTTAAAACTATACACAATTATTTAGTGCATAAGCGGTTAAATTCATTGTATTATATAACTTCATAAGTTTTATATTAATTTATTTAAACTATTTTAATAAGTGAAATTATTTAAAAAATTGGCTAACTCAAAAACTCATTTTAAAGCCAGATTTTCGAATTTGGGCAGATTGTTGGACTACCAAACCTTGGCTCAGTTAAACGGCCATAACTTCTTCATTTCAAAATATTTTTTAGTTGTTCAAAATTTCACGCGTTCGTAACTTTCGCCTCTACAATTCATATTTAAACCAAATACGAAATTCCTGATAGATTTGCACAGATTTCGGCCTAAAGGTAACTGCACAAAAACTATTTGAACTTTCTTTGAACCAATTGGTAAAACATGATACCTCAAGCATTAAAAAGCCATGTCATCATGTTCTAACACTAAATAAGCTTCAATAACATAAAAATAACAAAATCATAAACCTAGTTATGTACGATTTCAGGACTTTCATTTAAGAACACGAAGAACGATAAGAAAAATTGAACAACATAACGGCTTGTGTTTTGAGCTTTTTAACTAAATACTTGAAATGAAATGGACATTATAACTACTTATAATGTTGATTTCACTACTTTAGACATAAAATAAATCGAGCATTATAGTTACTCACATTTAACTCTATTTAACGTAACTACGAATTGAAAAAATAACAACTAGATATTACCTATTGAAGTGCAAGCTTTAACTATTTCTTTGCAACTCATTGATAGTAACTCACTAGAACTCTCTCTCAATATAACTTTGGAGTGCTAGCTTCTCTATGCAAGATTTATAGCTTTCCCTCACTAGCAACTAATATATATATATACATATATATATATATATATATATATATATATATATATATATATATACATGTGATGCCCGTGATTTTATTTTTTTATGGAATGGAAGTGCGCTTAAGGTGGTATTTATAGTATTGCAAAGGTTAGGGGCAATTTAGACTTTAAACCATAATACATCATTCCTTTTGTGAGTCATGTAGCAACTCACCAATCTATCCTCCTAAGACACAAGGCTATTAGCTTACCTAGAAACATAATCCACCGGTGGAATCCTTCACACAAGCCAAACACAAGTATTCTTGCATTAACTACATAGGTGACTCATTGGCATGAGTCATGGTTTAATTTAATGCAACTAAGAAAGTCATCAAGCTACTGCACCCCTAAAACATAAGGCAATATTCAATATTCTATTACATCTACGCCAACACACAAAGCAAGTATACTTGCAATATCTCTTGAAATGTTTTATTTATTAGGTGCATTAATTGGCTTAATGATTCATTATAGTGAGTCATGGCCTCAATTAAATTCCTAGATGATTCCTTGTTTTCATTTAATGCTAGTAAAACAATAGTATACCTACAGAGTTGTATATAAGGCTGCAAACGAGTCGAATCGATCCGGATTTTAAACTGTTCGGATTCGACTCGTAAGGTTAAATTCGTACTCGAATTCGACTCGGATTCGAATTATATTAAAAAAACTTTACTCAGATTCGGCTCGACTCGAATTTTCGTTACTCGAATTCGATTCGACTCGGATCGAATTATATTCAAACTACTCGCGAACGTCAAATTCAAACTCGAATTCGAGTCTTCACATAATAACTAATTTTATAATACATTTAATTATTAATTGAACTTATTATTTTACTTAGAAATGAAAAAATATAATTATAATTACACTTTAAATATATAAAATTAAAATTAAAATTACAAAAATAAAATAAAATAATAATTAATTATTCAAATTTTGTTTAATTGTGTATATATTATAAGAGAATGTATCGAGTATAGATTCGAATATGTATCAATCGATTATGTATCGTATCATGATTAAAAATTCGAATAGTTTGAATTCTAAACGAGTCGAGTATAACCTTATTCAGATTCTACTCGTATTTTTATTCGAACTATTTTTTGTGCTCAGATTTGAATCATATTATTAACGAATTCGAGTCTCGTTCACATTTTTTCGAGTCGAGTCTGAATCGAGCCCGAACTGTTTGGTTCGATTTGCAACCTCAGTTGTATATGCATATTTTGGCAAGTTGCAAAATGAATAGCAAACAAGTGGCCAAAGGTGGCCCCTTTTCTCCCCCACATCCGGATACTCCTCCCATTTTTATTGTCGTGTGCATTTTGTTTGGTTAGTGACTCATTGTTTTCAATTAATGTATACACATATAGTTTGTATATACCGGCATGCTTTTAATTAGGTGCAAGACCAACATTAATTAAGAGAGTGAGTCATGGTTTTCATTTAATATGCAAGTGAGCAAGTGGGCAAGTGGCATGTAAGTGGCATACAATAATTAATAAGCAAAATCAATATACATGCAAGTGGCAACCATGGTCCCCATTGCCTATGATATACCCGGTCCCTTCATTGTGTACTTGTCCCATTTTAATTGTCCAAATGACTTAATTATGTCACATGATCACATCTTAATTAATTTACTTACTTCACTTATTAACTATACTTAATTAACTTAACCCTTATAATAGGATTAATACGTGATTACATACTGTATCACTAATATACCTTATATAATACTCGTATCACTTTCCTTTAATATATTATACTTCGTATAAATACGATCTATAATATAAATCATACACATTTAAATCATAAATCACATAATTCAATTCACATCTCAATTTTATTAAATCATTTCTAGATTTAACAAATATATAATTACATTTTAATGATGGTAACATAATACAATTGTTATTTATCATTAACTAAATAAATATTTTTATTTAATTAATTAAAGTCAACATATTCATTTACTAATAACAATTTAGTAAATTAGTTTCCCTCATTTTTATTTAATTTATATCCGTTTGGCATAATATATTAAGCCATTACATAAATATATTACATTCATATGTAATATATTTTAAAATAATGAGTTTAATTAACTCCCTCATTTTTATTAGTAAAAATACCTACCTTAATTCACTATTTTATTTAAGTGAATTAATTATCTTATTTATGAAATTTAATTCATAATTAATCCATCGTCGTTCAAGCTAGGCTTATTATTCAAATTATATTATTTCATAATATAATTTTAATTTTAAGCTCAATTAATTAATATTAATAAACTCTATTTGTTTTCACAATTCATTTCATAATAAATTCAATTCTTCTAACTATTAAATTTCATTTTCAAATGTATATATTTTCACATTTAAAATATATATATATATATATAATCCTCCACATAAATCACATATTTAAATCTTTATTATTCACATAACACATAAATTAGGTTAATGATTTTTAACCTCTTAGCCGTGTACGATCGTAGTTTCGAGTCGTATTAGGTCTTTGAGATAGCTCAAGATATGCTTGAACAATCGTTCTATAGGTTTTTAAATTGACAACCTTTATCAGATCTTGTCAGATCATTTTTAAAATATTTGGGATATTATATTTAAGTTTCTCCAAATTTTTGGTGGCTAACCGTAATTCTCTCACTCTCTAACTCCTTAACTGTAAAGAATTATATGAAATATTCTCCAATACTTACAATTGTGTAAGTAACCCAAATCTATAATAAGACCTCTCTTATTTATAGACTTGCTTAACCCTCCTAAACTCTTTAGGAGTATGATTTTAATTTAACTCCTAACCTAATTAGGAACTAAATTAATTTATTATAATAATTACAATTCCTAAACCATTTAGGAACTTAATTATTTATAATAATACTACTACTTATTAATTAATTCTTAAATCATTTAAGAACTAAATAATAATAATAATAATAATAATAATAATAATAATAATAATAATAATAATAATAATAATAATAATAATAATAATAATAATAATAATAATAATAATAATAATAATAATAATAATAATAATAATAAAAATAATAATAATAAGACTCCTCTTATTTATTTATAATTACTATTCCTAAAATACTTAATTATAAATATTAAGCTATTTAATTTATTCTATCAACATAGTATAAATTAAATATATTTAATTTATTATTACTATTATGTCATCTACTTCTAAAATAAATATTTCTCTTTTATAGTGTGACCCTTTAGATTCAATATGAAGCCGGTAGTAGAATAAATAAATTAGAACAATTTAAATATTATTTTATAATAAATTAAAGTCCTTTAATTTATTTATAAATAAATACTTATTTATTCTATATCATGAGAGATATCTCTCAGCATATCATAACTATCCGGATAATATGAATTTCTACGTTTAATCACTAGGAACTTATTCCGCGAATAGTTACTGTACAATTCAATCCTTCTAACACACAATGTCTCAATCAAATATGAGACATGAAATTACTCACAAGTCTTATTTAATTTGGTCATATGTATTTCGATTCTCAAATGCACAACTCTAATTAATGTAAATTAGAAACTCATTTCTAATTTGCATACTGTCTTGGTCGAAGACTACTGAGTTATCATTTATAGAATCACATAAGACATTCTCTCCTTTTAATGAAAGTGGTAGATCATTTGTTGATCATTCACCTATCTCCACGTACAACTTATTATACCCGAACATATCATTTGTTATACCGGAATAGTCTTAAGGAATATAACAAAGTGTAACTCACCATACACAAAATATTATGATGATCTCAAATTCAAGGATCACTTGTGCTGCTATCATATTAAAAACTCCTATTGACAGGCATGTAAAACTCTATTAGGTGTTCCTTAATCGAGTCACGTTCAGTGAACTTATTCTCCGATAAGCATTTACATACTTGCTTTAATGTCTCCATATAAATGATTATAAGATCAACCATCCTCTTTGAAAAAGCAAGCATAGTATATATTGATCTATTTTGATTCACTAATCCTCATTTTAGTGATCCTACGTTTAGAAACATTTTAGTTTTTAGCTATCTATAATTTAAATCTCATTAGCATAATCAACATTATGATTCTAAAAGTATTGCTCCAAAACTATGGGTTTATCTATTTAATCAATTCAACCAATTAATCATGAATAAAGAAATGCATTTAGTAATAAAAATGAATAAGATTATAAAGTATATGCTTATCACATCAACATGTGATTAACTTAAGGGTATATTATTTTCACTACTATCCGGAGAGCGAGGAAAGAAAGCTAGCAATTATCATAGAAAAAAGGTTTTATCCCTACTTCAATCAATTAGTCTTAAAAGTGTAAATAGATTAAAATCACATTACGTGTATGGTAGGGTAAGAATTTGGGGTCCAAACGCAACACTCCAAAAGTTGTGCGGTTTGTTTAAATCTCCAAACACACTAAACGCTATCGATTCAAACGCTCTGAACGCCGGTAACCGAACAAACCCTATAATAATGGGTGTTAAATGTAATAATTGGAAAGTCTATAATTAAAAATAGAGGAGTGAGGGGAAAAAATTCAAAATAGACAAAAAAGTCTTCGATACAATATAGATCCAGTATCCTTGTGTGTTTAAAATTAAAAAGGTGAAAACTAAAAAAATTAATTGTTAGAGCAATATTTTTTTCCTTTTCAAGAGTAATTCTTTTCATTTGCTTAAGCATTAATTAGATTATTGAAATCAATTAATTAAAGGTCTCGTAAGTTTAAAATATATGCTTCATACTTTTGCTAAACTAATGAAGTTGCTTTAAAAAAAAATAGTAAATGACTGCAGAATCTATAATTTGATTGAAACCATCTCCATAACTTGTACTGTGTACGTTTTAAGATATAATTTAAATGTAACTATTTGCTTGAGTTGTGTCAATCAAGGTTATTAAACCCATATCAGACTGCGGGTTCGACCGGTAAAAATCAAAATCAGTCGGCACTCTAGTCCAGTTCAAACAAAAAACTCAGTTTTGGTCAAAATTCGGTCAAACCCGGCGATCTGGCGGTTGAACCGGTCAACCCAATGACCCGGTAACCGGGTCACTGGTTTTACAGGCTCCCTACCTCTTTTTTTTTAAAAAAAAAATATTTAAGCCTTTGAATTTAATTGAATGTATCCTTGATTGAGTTTTGGAGTTATGATCATGATTTAATATCTTTCTTTTCATATAAATTTAGTATTTATTTGAATTGTATAAAGTAAACATTGTACAAATAGATTTAGTTTTTTTTTACCGAATTTGATTGAATGTATCCTAGAGATATTTATGTTCATTTGTGTTTGATTTTAGCACTCTTCAGTCTTGAGTTTTGAGTTATGATCATTATTTAATATTTTTATTTTTATATAGATTTAGTATTTATTTGAATTGTATAAAGTAAACATTGTACAAATAGGTTTTTTTTTTTGTAGATAAATTGATTAATTTTACATATTTACTAAATAATATATATAATATATAATAATAATTAATATATTTAATTATTTATTATTCATTATATATTAACAACGTTACCGGTTCAATAACGGTTCGACTACTGGTTGGGCAAGTGATTCGATGATCACTTTTTTCGATTCGGTACCTTTTTTGATTCGATGATCGGTCCGGGTTTAAGAACACTGGTGTCGATATAACAATATCAACTTCTTTAAATTTATAAATTGTAATATACATTATCCGTCCAAAATATGAGATCACTATTGATTTTTTAAAATTAACGTAAGATATTTTTAAATTTAAAATTGGCATGAATATTTTTAAAATTTAGTAAATACAATAATAAATATTTATAATTATCTAAAATATATTACTCATTATTTATTATTTTATAATTTTTAATGTATCATCTCAATTTTAAATTCAAAAATATCTCAAATTAAGTTTCAAAAGTCAATAATGATCTTTTAATTTGAAACATATGAAGCAAAATAAATAAGCTTCAATAAGGAGCACTTCTTCTTTTCTTTTTTTCATTGTTCAAAAAATATTACTCCATTTATTCTAAATTATAAAATCAATATTGACTTTTTAAAATTCAATTTGAGGTATTTTCAAATGTAAAATTGACATAATTTATTTAAGTTTTTGAAAATAATAGATCTTATAAGTTGTAGTATTTTTTAAATATTTTATGATATTCATAATTGTAATGGTATAAATTAAATGAATTAATGTCAATTTTAAATTTAAAAATATTTAAAATTAATTTATTAAAAGTCAATTTTGATCAATAATTTGAAACGAATAGAGTAATTAATTATTAGCAGAAGGAAAAGAAGAAGAAAAAATGAAACCATATAGTATTATATGGATAGCCAATTTGGCTGTCAATTTAAACATGTATTTAGAGTATCTCCAAGAATAGTAGTTAAAAAACTCTTCAAATTGAAGTTTGTTGACCTACATAGTAATTTGAAGAGGATTATTTGCTACTTTAATATTTTGTACTCCATCAATCTCTTCAATTTAATTAAGGAAAAATAAATAAAAATGAATGATATTAAATTTTAAAATGAGATATACATCAAACCCATCAAGCAAAATAAATGTTTTTAGATTTTTTTTCATATGATTTTAATTCTCCCAAAACAAAATAAATGTTTTGAAGAGGCAATGTCAATTTACCAGTTCTGAAAAGAGAGAATGAGATTGCAGATTTGATAACTAAGGTTGGAAAGGTTGTTAGAGATAATTTTTCTGATGTAGCTCACCTATTTTAATATCCCAATATAATTGAAGAGGTTATTAGAGATGCTCTTATATTGAAGCCAAGGTGACTAGATTCACCTGGGGAAGTGCGAGGTAAGTAGAGAAAACCGTGCCTACTGTTGAAATATTAGTTTATAGTATAAATAAACAATTTCAATTTATAGCAAAATAGCTCCACAACAGAAAAATCCACATGCTGTGTTTGGATTGTAGAATGAAATTGATGCAAAAATAGAATAGGGAAGGGAATGCTAAAATGAGTCGTTATATATATTTTTTTAATAAATAAAATTTATAAATTTGATAGAAATAGAAACGGTTCATTCTATTCAATGGAATAATAATCAAACATAAATTTTTTTATTTTTGTGAGGATAAGTAATTTTATTTCCATCTATTTTTACAATCCAAACGTAACAATAGTTTATATGTAGAATCCGGGTTCAAATCCCGGCTGTAGAATTTTTACTTTTTAATTAAATGTGCTATATACCTACATTGATTTAAATTATTGGGCCGAGAAAGGGGCAATAACATTTTGAAACAGAAATCTTTTGACAACATTTTTATTGGATTGTTATTGGGCTTAGAAATAGGTTTGACAACATTTTTATTGAATTATTGAGCTTAGTAACGGAATTCTATTTTCCCTTTGTTAGTTCTGTAATTCATTGAGATTCCATCTCTCTCCAATTCCATAAAATGAATGATAGCCTATAGGCCAAACACTTCTATATTTAATTTAAAAGTACTTTTAATCCACCCAAAAACTACCCCAAACGGGCTTAAAGACGCTCCAAAAATGCACACAACAGCCCTCCTCCCTCTCACGGTGTCTCATTGCCAGAAAAAACTCGCAATTTTGACTTCAAACGGTCTTAAAGACACTCCAAATGCACACAACCGCCCTCCTCCCTCTCACAGTGTCTCATTGCCAGAAAAAAATCGGAAATGCAGAAATGTGGTCAATATCAAAGTGGACGCCATTATTAGATATATAGGATTCTCAGATCTCTTTAAAGAAGCACACTCCTAACACTTATTGACAGGTACAGAACAAGAATGTACCGAGGCAAAATATATCAGAAAAGAATTGCAGCAAATGGTAAGCGATATCAGCATAACACAAGCACACAGACATACAGAGACATGCGAAAAGATTAACCATACTGAGGCAATTAATCTTTACTCATATCCGTTTAGCTAATTAAATTTCGCCTCCATATCAACCAGACACATTCTCATTTGTTATCAAATCACCCTAAAACAAAATATATCATCTATAACTTTTCTTCCTCCTATCCTAAAAGTGATCAGTGAAAGGATGAAAGCCCATGTACAACTGCACATTCTGCGGTGTAACAAAGGAGCTTTGTTGAAGTAGTCGGTACAAGGTAAACAGTATTATGTTCTAAGTAAACATTGCAAAATGACTGAACTTGATGAGGAAAATATATTGCAACTTGCAAGTGCTCCTTCATGAGTACAACGCCGAAGATGAAGTCCATATATTACCAAGCAGGGAACCAGGCATACCATATCTAATTTACAAAACCTGCTTAATACACTGCACATTGGATATGTATTCATAATTCATGGGAGATAGTAGATTAGCATCTATTTTGAGCATGAACTCAACAACATCATAAACCCATAGACAATTAAACTCCAAATTAACAATATATGATAATTAAAACCTAACCCAAGGTTTAGTTTTACCAGGGAAAATAAGCCAAAAAACCTAATAGAAGAACAGAATGCAAGTACAAAATAAAAATAAATCAACCAAGGAAGGCGAGGGTACATTATACACAATATATAAATATATATACATATATATGAGGTATACATGAAGAAAAATATAATTCCTTTTTGATGAAACTATAATTTATAAGCTGAGGCATTTGTTCAATCTGAGTGATGTCCACTCAGCATTACACTGTTTTAATTTCTTTAAAGTTGCTTCATATTGAGTCAATAACATAATCTAAACTTTTTCTAAAAAAAATAATTTTCCTTAGAATTAACTCTTTCTTACTCTTCATATAAGTCATTAGTTGTTCCACCACTAGAACCAAATTCAATAGCATTACTAGGACATTTGTACTATATCAACTTCAGCTCCTGCTCATGTCTATTCTTTTGAATCATGCAACAAGCAATCTATATCAGGAACATACCTTGTTTCTTGCATTTGCTGAACCAAATTCCAAGAACCTCACATGCCCATTCATGGTTCTTGAATTTTCTTCGACACTTGCATAATATAATCAGGACTTTTGTGGTTTATCAACTTCAGCTCCTGGTCGAGTCCCTTCTTCTCAGTAAAGCAATCTATATTAGGAAGGTACACTGCTTCTTGCATATGCTGAACCAACATTTGGAGCCACAGATTGGGAAAGGGATTCAGTCATGTCAAAAACCTGAAACACTCTTCCTGGTTCTTGAATTCTCTTCAAGCCTTCAGTAGTTTAGTTGGGACTTTTGTACTTCAGCCCCTTGTCAAGTCCCATCTTCTGAGTCATACATCAAACAATCTATATCAGGAACACACCCTGCTTCTTGCATATGCTGAACAAAAATTTCAATAACCTCACACGCTGATACAAAATGTGGACCAACCATATCTCCAACAACAAAACTGTAAACCTGGTCTCGTATCTCCACCCAACTCCTACCAGCCTCTTTCTTGTTTCCAATTCCCCTCATCAACTTCCTCATTCTTGCGAAATCCCCCCACTTCCCCTGAGCTGCAAAAATATTTGACAGCATCACATAGCTTCCTGCCATATTAGGCCTTGAATCCAATACCTTCTGAGCTGCCCGTTTGTTCAGATTGGGAAGCCCATTAGCTTTACAAGCTCCAAGAAGTGCTCCCCAAACAGACTCATCAGGCTTAAATGGAATAGTTTCTATCAGATCAAGAGCTTCCTCAATTCTACCACCACGTCCAAGCAAATCAACAACACACCCATAAATCTCCTGATTTGGAGTAATGCTGTAATCACCAGTCATCAATTTAAAGTAACTTAAGCCTTCATCGACCAGTCCAGCATGGCTGCAAGCACCCAACACAGCCATACACACAATCCGATCAGGCTTAATACCTGAGCTGACCATTTTATCAAACAATTTAACAGCCTCTTTTCCATATCCATGGCTCCCATACCCAATAATCATTGAAGTCCACGAAACCAAATCTCTGTAAAACATTTGACCAAAAATTCTGCATGAATCCATTATACTTCCGCACTTGGCATACATGTCTATAAGAGCATTAGCCAATGCTATGTCCCCTTCAAGGCCTCTCCGAAAGATCCCTCCATGAACTTGCTGTCCACAACCCAAAACTGCTAAATTAGCACAGGCTGCTATAACACTTGAATATGTAAAGTTATTGGGACAAACCCCTTCTATTTCCATTCAGGAAAATATATACAGGGACTCATTCGGTTGCGACATTTCATATCCAGCAATCAAAATGTTCCAAGTAACTGAGCTTCTTTGATCCATATCATTAAAACAATTGTGTGCTTCACAAAATAAACTACACTTACAGTACATGTCTAGTATAGAATTCATTACAGGAATATTAGAATCAAACCCATTTTTAATTACTGCTGCATGGAGTTGCTTGCCATACGTATGACAGCCAATTGAGGTGCAAGCTCTAACTGCTATAGAAAAGTTAAATGGGTTTGTTTCAACTTCCTCCTATTGTTAAAAAAACCAAAAGAAAATACACATTAGATCAAAAGAACTTCAACAATATAAAATAAAAGGTAATAATATCCTTGGTTATCACAGTACAAGAGATATAGACATGCCATGATAAATTACTAGAAAACTGGAAAAGTGCATCAAAATTGTAAGTACATACCAATAACATTTGTCTAAATACTCGAAGAGCTCCATAACCATCACCCCGATGAGTATATCCAGTGATCAACGTCGTCCACGATACAGCGATCTTCACCCTGATATCTCGAAACACAACGCATGCATCATCCATATTATAGCAACACGTAGCATACATGTCCAACAAAGCATTCTCAACATATGAACAATCATCCAAGCCATGCTTAAGAGTCAAACCATGAACCAAAGCACCACAAGAAAGCGATTTCATCCCTTTACAAACCTTCAACGCACTCGACAAAGTAAAAGCATTTGGGCGATCCACACTCTCCCTCAACATATCACAGAACACCATCCACGCATTGTTGTGGTAGTTGCAAGATGCATACCCAGATATCATGGCAGTCCAAGCAACAACATCTCTCTCAGACATTTCATCGAACAGTGTACGTGCTTGTTTGATAAGACCCTTTTCAAAGTAGGATTTGATGAGACCGGTGGCTAAGAGTGAAGGTTTTTTGGGTTGAAATGGTGGTGTTAATGGGGTGGTGATTTTGTGGACAGTGTTTAGCGCTATCGGAGGGATTTGATGGTGATAAGAGTCGGGTATTATTTTCCTGAAACTCATGTTTGATGTTACATTTGCCTCTTAACGGTAATGGGGGTTATGTTATTAATTTATTACTACTCCGTTCCTTTTTATTTGTCTTAAATTATGCATATAGATTAAGAAATACAATTAATACTTTTTCTAATTCACTAAAATTTCAATATTAACATTCTAAAATTTATTAAAAAGATGAAAAAAAATTAGCATTTAATTATAAATGATAATATGAAAAATTAAGCATTTAATACTTTTTTGAAATCTACAGATGACAAATAAAAATGAACAAAAAAAATCTCTAAAAAGACGGATAAAAAGGAACGGAGACTCTTAAAACTTTTGGATAGAAATTTATAAAAGACTTGCATAGCGAATGTTAAAATATCAAAAATATAGTTTCATAAGGGTAAAATAATAATTTAATTTTTTGCCAAGTTGTCAATTATAAGCTGATGACCTGCAAATTTCACTCTTTGGCCTAGTACACCAACACAACTAAACTAACACTACTATAGCCACTAAATAAGTTTCAGATGGGGTCCGTCCTGACTATGGCTTGCACTTTTGTTCATATGAAATGAATCTCCAAGCTCATCTAGTAACTTCAATCAGAAGAAACCACACCATTAATTCCTTCTTCTTCTTGCAGCTTGTTTATAGTAGATTACTATCTGATTATTATCATGAAGTACTTCAATATAAATGTAAAGCAAATGAAACAAAGGGAGCTGCAAACTAGTTCAGAGGCTCACCTTTTAATTTTTAAATTCCTACTCTGATCAGCTAGTTTGATTAATCGGACAACAGACTATATGATTCTATAATAATTCTACACTGATGTGAAAAATTATACTATTAACTCGAAACATTACATCTCAAGAGAAAGAACCTACTACAACTCTATTAGTCTAACAGGCGTGTTCGTTCACCTTCAAGAGAATAGATTCTCATTACACAAGAATCTGAGACTTGGCAGCACCACGAGAGCACTTTTTCCGGCCAGATTTGCTTAGCCCACAAACACAAATTTCAAGAAGATCAATGTCTTCCTCCCAAAACAAGAGTGAAGCCCTCTCTGGATTCTCCAAGAGCATTTTGGACGTTAAAAATCCTGCAATTGTCCAAGTTTGATAGAGACGGGATTGTTTCCCAATAAATTTCCCATTCCTTGTGTCGTAATATTCAGGCCAATGCGCTGCTGGAAGCCTTTTCTCCACCAAAGCAACTGCTTTCGAGGCTAGTTCTGTTCTTCCCGTCTTTATGCATGCCAACGTGAACTAAAAAAGATAAAGAGAAACAGAGAGCATTTTAGAAGCCAGTGCTAAGGAAACAGGCTATTAGAATGTGCATTCAGAATGATTTTGCCACAATAATCTTTAGATTATACTCTTAGACTATGTTTGTTAACAAAAAATATACTTGAGATTAGACTATTTGTATTAATTTAACACTACTTTGGACTATTTTGTCCCATGACGAGGGATTATTAGTCCCTCAATGTTAGACTATTAGTCCTATAAAGCCATTTAATAGCTTACAATGAGGGGAATTATTAATCCCAAATTCATTATGGGATTATATAATCCCTCATAAATAGCCTTAAGAATGATAAAAAATAGTCCATATGATTATTTAAAGGATTATTAATCCCCTATCATTGGATAAAATAGTCCGAAGTGGTGTTAAATTAAAACAAATAGTCCAATCCTAAACATGATTTTTGCAAACAAACATAGTCTTAGTTCTTAATCTCCAACTTCATCTGAAAATCCAAATAAGGTCAAATTGGCAGCTTTCTTAAGGGAGAAAACTCTACTTGACTTCTACGTTTCTGGAGATAGTTTAACAAAAAAGAGCTAAAAGTCTTCTACTCATCATGTTTATCTAATTTATTTAATCCCACAGAAAAGTTCAACGTCTATTAATTAGAAGTCTTTCCCAGCAGCCAGTAGGTATCCTCTGGATCGATGTCCAAAATCAACCAATTTAGCCTGTGGAACAACTGCTTGGGTGTTATTGGAGCCACACTGAAAGTAACACTAGATTTACAACATGAAACAACCCAGTTTACGAAAGGTACGTTATTCATTTAGCATGCCTAAAACATATACTTACATCTATTGAGGATTACCTGCCACAGAAGTGTTGGCCAAGATCCACCATTATGATATGACCAAGATCTGCAAAGGCCAATGAAAATAAAGTTAGTTATCGTGAGTAATTTTCAATGAACTGATATGCAGCAAGTTATTCTCTCAAACTCGTCATAGGTGCATGCATATGCAAGACGTGCAGACACAACAGAAGCATGAACATTTTAAGGAAACTTGCGTATTCTTTGGGTCACTACGAGTGATTATATGCCATTCTTCATACTCCAAAGCAGGGAAACATATCTTGAGAGGCATAAGCCCAATAAGATCATCCCATTTAGCTTCCATCATGTTTAAAATTGAATCATTTTGCTTAGGAGTACCCAAAGAAGAGATAATGGACCACAGATTTCCCAGTGTGAAGAACCTAAAATCCATGTGAGCTGGTTGATTGCCAATTAAATAACCGCCTTCCTCAGGAATCCAATCCATTAGCCAATGAGGAATTTGTTCAGGGTAGATATTGAACTTGTTGGTGGCAGTTGTAGAATATTCCTCTTATATCGGTAGATCTCATTGATCTTCTTCATATCTACCCAGTAATATTCTCTGATGTGAAATGACAACGCATTAAAAGTCTATTGTTGATGACTCTCACCAAATTCTTGGATCTATCATCTAATGCAATCATTTCGTGGGAGCACCTTAGCGCTGAGTAGAATAAGGACTGCAATATCAAATTTAGCAAGCTTAAGATAAGCCAAGAGGAAGAGAAAATGCGTCTCAAGTTGGGAAAGGAAACAACCATATAACTAACTTGGAGACATGATGCTAATACACACCAATGATAAATTGACATCATAAATCATCAAGAAACGGGAATCAACGCGGTAAGGAAACAAAAATATATAAAAAGGAAACTTCCTGCAAAGAAATTTATAACATAGATTGAAAAAAGTCGCAATAAGCAATTTTGATATCTTTAGCCAAAACATGAAATCTTTAACTTAAGAATACTCGATAATGTACACATGTTGGTGGAGCATCCCAAAAGTGTTGTTTAAATTCCAAAATTGAGATGATCATTTTCAAATGCAGTATCGACCTCCATGGTGTGTCAGAATCGTTGATAGAATCCAAAGCCTGTTGGTGTCAACATGTTTTGCATGTTTCCATAGAAGTGCCTATATTCATTAGGGAATAACATCCTTGCATTGTATCGTGTTATGTATCGTATTGTAAATCGTATCGTACAATACAGAAACAAAATAAAAAATGTAGTAATATATATTTAAACATATAAAACACAATTTATTGGACAATCAAGCATATTAGCTTGACTGTATATAAAAGTAATCAAGTAAATATTATTATATACTAAAAATAAATTTTAAAGTTAAACAATAGCCAAAATACTCTAAATTAATTTATTAGATATTATTTCAGTAATCTTTATAGAGTAACTACAAGAAAAAACGAAAATTCAGATTCACCTTTAATTTATAAAAGAAAATAGAATAATTCAAATTAACAAGTGGAGATTTATGTATATGCTTAGAAAGTGACATGAGAAAAATAGAGTGACCTTTTAAATAAAATATAATACTCTAAAAAATGATTAAAGGCTCATGAAGCGATATAAAATATGTTTGTGCTAGAAAACCTTTCAATTGAAATGGTAAAAGCCTTAAAAGTTTTGTTTTTAGTCTTTTGGATCTACATGAAAAAAAATTAAGTTGGTTGCTTTTAAAAAGTACCGTACATTGTATCGTAGAGTAAGAATTGTATTGAATCGTACGATACGGTATCATTTTCTATTCACCTTGCGATACATATCGAATCGTCTCTGTATCGTATCGTACGTATCACGTACAGTAAGATTCTGACATATGGCTTGCACATACATGTACGAGTAATTGTAAAAGAAAAGGTATTGGAATTATTGTAATACATCCAATCCATGGCATATGGCTATATTCTTCAACAAGCTTATCAGCATTAATCACTAGAAGATGCTCCATGTGAGGGGAAGTAAGAAAAAGGATGGGGGCGGAGCCGCGGAGGAGCTTATTTGTTCATGGTGGACACATGCATCGCATCCAAATGTAAGATTGACCTCTCACAAGGGGACCTTATAAATTATCTGATAAGCCAAACATATGGTTGTCACCTCATAAAAATTTGAAAAACTCATTTTAAATGCATTCCCATGAGAGTATCTACCACACAAGAAGTTGGTTAAAAAATTTATCACTCAGTTCTTTCATTAGGCAAGTAGGCAAAAGTATGACAACAAGTGGAGCCCTAGACCCTATCACAGGGTACTTATGACATGATAACTTCACAAGAACTTTGAAAACATCAACTTACTTGAATCTCTAGAGGGTGAACATGAATACCCATTCTTCGATCTATCATGCAGGAGCCATTAGTGACTAGCAAAGAAGGAAACATATCAAACCCATCAGACAAACACAGGTTTAAAATCAGCTTTATGCCTCCACCCTTTCTTGTAATGCATAGTCACCAGTAATCTTCCCATACGCTCACAGTAAGATAATCCACCACAACCCTGCAAAAAATTCAATTTGCAAACAAAAATTTATTAATATGTGTGCACTAGACTAACAAAGGACTTGTTCCTTTTTTCTATTGGGCATTTTAGTATTTACAGGAAAGGCATCGTAAATGAGACAGCTGAAGGGAAATAATAATGGACTACTATTTTTTTTTTCCTTTTTGTTGATTGTGAACAATGATATTGAAACCCTAAACTCACCCGCTCAATTTGAATGCCATGTTAGCACTTATCATAGTACTATATGGGCATTGGGAAGATAACGCAGCACCGTCACTTCATTTGTATTCTCTCTTCTGCTTTTTTGGTTTTTTGCCTTTTTTAACTACTACCATCATATTCACTTCATAAAATTACCAATCCATTGTTGGAAATATATCTCTTTTTAGTTTCCATTTTTCTTTTTCTTTTTTATATAAGTATACACTCTTGGAACTAGACATCAATAAACTAGACTCTTACCAGAGTCAACAGGTGCAACACGGCCAATTGCCAACTCCCCGAAGTCCGGGACTAAAACTTCTTCGTACTTGTTCTCGTCAAGAGGCACAGTTCTAACTTTGAAACTTGCAGGCATCAACCCCTATCCAGGACTGTAGCAGTCCACCGTTTTCTCCTAGCTCTGAGGGGATATACAAGGAAAACAATAAGAAAATGTGAAAAGTTCACATCAATAATAATGTCCCACAAGTGTTAACACTGATGGTTAATTAAGATAATTTGGACATAACTAGTATTGTTCCTGCTTCTGCAGAATGCTAAAACAAGTAGAAATGTACACAGTCAATGGACCTAACACGGTAATATAATTATGAAAGCATCACTTAATGTCACCCTCATACCAAATCTAATGTTTTAACTACCAACCCTCAGTATAGGTTCCACTATAGAAGCAAAATCTAATTTCCTTGCTAAAATGGAGGATGCGTCTCTATCTTGGATTATACAAGGGAAATTCCCATAGCTGCATACACCAGCGCATTATATGCAAACATATACATCTAAGAGCAATTAATATTACAAACCAACAAATAACATGTTACAACAAACTATGGCATACACATAAATGAGGGGGAAAATTAAAGATAAGAACGCAAGACTTACATGGAAAACCAAATCAAAAAACCACGGGCAAGAGGTAGGTCGTAACCCAATATCAAAGTGTGAAGAATACAATATGAGAATCTCACTCTGAAGGCAGCTAAACCTGAGAAAGAAAAGAATACTGAAACTCTAGCTATAAAAACATATATATAGTCAGGCTAAAAACATACTAAGGCCAAATAAAGAAACAGGTCCAAACCATCTTTCTTTTCATTCCGGTTATCGCATAAAATAATTTGGGCCGAGTAAAATGCCAGATCCTGAACTTGATTTTGAGATACACATAACACGACATTCCTCATAATCTTAGTCCATGAGAACGTACAAGGGTTATATAGCTTCCCCAAAAGCCGGACAAAATGGCTCCTTCTCACCATGCATAAACTGAAGCTTCTTGAACCTTTTTTAGGGTCTCGCTCCCTGAATTTAAGACCAAACTAGGTTACATAAAACTATATATGAGGTCATATTTTTAGAATGGTAAAAAAGAAAAGAGAGAGAGAAAAGGAAAGAAACGACTAATATTACAAAATGGTGCTGGCCCAGTAAATGGTGCTGGCCTAGCATGTGTCTACAAGAAGAGGTGAGGTTCACCAGTAAATTCTAAATAATGGCCAACAAATTTATTACATAATGAACAGAGTCTTGTTTCCATGCTTACCAACTAATCAGATATCATTCAAGTAAATAAACATTTCTAGTCCACCACATAAATGTTGCAATGCTATAACTTTTCAATTCTAACTGAAGGCAAGCTGTAATCAGAATCGAAACACATACATAGATTCAGGCACACACACACACACACAGAGAGAGAGAGAGAGAGAGAGACATATCTATACACATGTTAATAAAAAGAATGTTACTTACCTGCAATTGCAAGGTATGAAGGAGAAAGTTCCTCACAATCTCTCCCTCCCCTTAAGTAAGAAAGTAAGTGCAGAGGGCACGAAATCGCGTATAAAGACCTGATCATAATTCTGCGGTTGCTTATCACCGGGGTCATTAGCAGCTAAAGTTCCCACTGGACTCCCACAATACAAAACGACAACATTCCTCAACAACTTCCGCACCTCCTTCTCGGCCTCTGACTCCTCTCTACTGGTACTCACAACCTCAGCCTCACCCAAACTCACTGAATTCTCAATATTTACATCCTCCACCTCAATTGCTACCCTAGATTCATCATCCCTAGCTATATTTTCATCCTTAACATTCTTTTCTACCAGAGGCTTCACATTCAATCCAACTTGAACATAAATCCTCTCAAAGTTCTTATCATTCACTTGGGTTTCAACCGATGTTGAATTGTTCCTAATATTTTGTGATACCCTACCAATCAAATTCTCAGTCCTCCCAAGAATCCCACTATTACATGTACTAGGGAAAATCCTAGATTCCCCACAAACTGAACTGGGGGCACAAAATGGCTTTTGGGTACGATCAAAATCGCATCGAAAACCCAAAATTCCATACGGGTAGCAGTCAATTTTACGATTTTGATACAAATTTGATGATAATTTGGAAAATGAACGGTTACATTTGGGAGTGAAACCCCAAAAAAACCCGAGTTCCGGCAATGAATTAGAATTCTACAACATGGTTTCATGGTCAGGGAACGAAGTGTGCTCATATCAAAATAAATTGGTTAAGGAAGAATCCATAGATGTATATATACTGTATAAGTTATGTACAAATGAGATTTGGCTCTTCAAGAGAACAAAGAACGAACTTGAATAGCATACAAATTATGGAGAGAAAAAAAAAACAGCAAATTGGGGAAGTAGGAAGTCTTAAAAGTTTGTTTGGGAAACAAAAACGGTTGAACAATCTTTTCTGGGGAGGCAGTCGTCTAAAGGAAGGAAAATAATTTGACCGGAGGTTTGATAAAAAAAAGGTTTGGATTTAGAGAACATTTTCATTTTGGATAAAATATATTTCTATTTATAGCAAGTTTTAACTTTTAACTATGCAGAATCTTTCTTAATTTTTTTTTTTTTCTGATTTAAGACAGAATTTAAATTCATATATTACTGTGTTAGTTTAAAGATTTAAACTTTCATTCTCTTAATACTAGAGGAGCGAGAATAACCAAATTCTTTTGATTTTTCTTGTTGCTTTTTCTTCTTTGGAATCTATTATTTTGCTGTTTATTTTGATAACAATTAATTTTATTTCTTGTTTTTTCATCCCCAATCAAAATCATTGAATTATATTTTTTTTCCTATGGTTTATAATGTTTTGTTCTTTAGCTCTTTCTATCTAGCTTTCATTATTTATACAGGGAAATTGATATTTTCGCAGGCTTTTTTGTTATTTCTGCAGGGTTTACCTATAGCAACGGTTTTAAAACCGTCGCTATATACCTATGACAACACTTTTCATATATAAAGTATCGCAATAAATTTATAGCGACAGTTTTAATATGCAAAGTGTAATCATAAGTATATAGCGACAGTTTTAAAACTGTCGCTATAAGTAAAAAATGGGATCCACCTGCAAAAATAACAAAAAAATCCTGTGAAAATAACAGTTCCCTTTATACAAAGGTTATAATACGCTAGTTCAGCTAGTTTAGAAATCACGGTTAAATGCTTTATCTATTACTAGATTTAAATTAAATTGAACTATTTTGGTTGATCGTCGAGTTAATATCAAGTTAATCCCTATTGAATGAATCCCGAATTTATCTTCTTTAGTTTACAATGTATGTTATATTTACTAAAATTTTCGTGTCTTTTGTTGTATTTTATAAAGATGTAAATGCATATATCAAAAAACATATATAATGATTTTGATAATACAACTTTTTAATTTCATATTTAATGTATTACTACCCGTTATACTATACTATTTATGCTCAAATTATAATACTAAATATCATACACCAAAATTTTAAATTGTATTATCGATATTAAATCATGTCTTACACAAGTTATCAGTTAGTTTTTTTAAATGAGGTGAGTGTTAATAAGTGATCAAGTGCAAACCAGAGCAGACACAATAGTGCATCCACAACAGATTTTGATATTTTCACAATAAAAATATCGTTATAAATGTATAACGACGGTTAAACCGTTGTTATATGCTTTATATATGGGTCCTACGTGTAGAAATATCAAAATCTGTTGTGGAAATATCAATTTCCAAAAAAAAAAATCATTGTTTAGCTTAGATGATGAACTATTACAATCAGCTGGAAAGAAAGGAAAACCAAAAGAGCAGCGTGTAATGAAAATTTATGATTTAACAACCGAATGGTATCATTCCTACAACAGTCATGCAGGCAGAGACAAACCCATAGGAGGAATGGAAAAGAGTAACAGAGGAGAGAGATGAAATTCTTCCCAAAACCAGAGTAAAATAACATCTTATAGAATGGCAAAAGGGTAATAAGTAATGCACATCCAGAGTAATATAACATCGTATAGAACGGAAATGCTATACCAAGTGAGAGCAAAAATTGTTCTTCCTTTTACTATTTTGACACATTATCATTAAAACTTTATAACTCCATTAATAATCTATTGCTCCATTGGGGCATAGCGATTCACCCTCGGCACTTAATTGCATCAATACCTGCTATGTGCTATCCAGCAAAGCATTAGTAATCATGCAATCCAAGTAGAACTTGATCCCTGGAAGTCTCCTATAAAACAAATTCTTATATCAGTTCCTCCCCCCTTTTTCCATACAAGTAATGACAGTTTGCTACAAAGACGAATAAATCTTTTCATAAGCTAATGAATAGTCAACTGACCTATAATCTCATATCACAACAATGCAGAATCTAATGGAGGACGATGAAGATAAATCCACATAAGTTGCACACATAATACATAATGTGTCAGCGATTAAGTTATTTTGGTACATCATTCATTGACCAAATAATAGTAAAGACTCAATAGAACTCAAATGCAGTAACTATATTCAAAGCTCGCCTTTATGCCCATCAAAGGCGGCATTTCAGCTTTGGTGCAGGCAGGCTAAGAATGTGATTCCATCATGAACCATTTGGAAAAGGTAATGTGTTGAGGAAGCAATTACCTGTACATGCTATAATCCCACAGGAAAATAAGTTGAGAGGGCAAAGAATTAAAACATACAAAAGATTTACTTCTAGTAAATAAATAAAAAATTAATTGAATTACTACTGCTATACTTACATGAATACATGGTACCGTGAAGGATTCACGGTGAGAGATGGCTTGTTCCCAAAAGCAAGCACATATCGATCGACCCACTCAATGCCCAGTTAGCTATTTCTCTAGAATTGCCTCTCTACAATTGTAATTCAGAAGAGAGAATTACTTTTCTCAGTTTCAAACCCTGATAAACTTTTGACGCCAATGTTTTCTTCTTTTTCTATGGAGTCTAGACTATGGACTGCTATAATAATCCATTGGATTACTGTACAAAATTAAATCTATGTCTTGACCGAAGAATTTTGCCTGGCTTCTTCAAGCTCTGTTCAACTATCAAACTTGTGTATCTACCCAGTGAGATCTCCATAATTAACTAATAAGTTGATTACACGAAATGATGTCTAAAATTTCAAAAGTGAAACAAGAAAACTATAAGCAAAATTTGATATAGGCATGAGTTCCTGCCTCTACATATGCACCAAATTATAATTGCTCATCAGATCCAACAACTCAACACAGCAAAACATAAGCTGGCCACATCAGTAGTTGGTAGGTCAGGACATACCTTTTCCCTGTTAAGCCATACACACTGATCCCCTTGGTTTGATGCCCAAACAGAGTGCAGTCTGTAAGATGGAGGCACTATGTTAATTGAGTGCATAATTGGAAGTGATGCTTAGATCTCAGCCCAACCTAACCAGTTTAAGAGCATTCACATAAAAACTAATGTATCATTGTCTGCTACCAATACTCCATTTGCAGGAACAAGAACCCTGCTTAAAGTGGTGAAACCGATGGCGGTCCCTTATTATGATTTCACGATTAAAAGTTCTAGAGATGAGCTTTGCTGCTGCTTGACAATCATTACATATGCGCAATTTCTTCATTATTCATTTTGGTGCTGGTGAACTAGTAGCTATAAGCCCAAAGGCAATTGCAAGTTTCTCACTATGTCTAAACACAGTAGTTTCCTTATCCTCTTCATCAACGTTGAAGGAGACCTCATTTGTATCAGGGGAATAGCCCATTAATTTCAATCTCATAGCCATTTCATTCAACATCTCCTCAATCTAATTTATCTTAGGATGGGTCCTATCTCCTGCTAGGAATTCATGAACAATGTCGTTTGCTTCAATTACGCTGCAACCTGGGGTTTTAACCACGACATGTTGCGTCATCATTCCTCTGATGTCTGCAACATCATCCCAGTTACCTTTTGAGGCATAGATATTGGATAATAAGACATAAAACCCATCATGGTCAGGCTGAAGCTCAATGAGCTTCCTTCCTACCCTCTCCCCCATTTCATTGTCACCGTGTTTCTTAAAAGTGCCGAGCAAAGCACCCCAAGTAGCAACATCAGGAACCATAGGCATACTTTCAATTAGTTCCTCTGCTTCTTTCAGTAATCCTGGACGTCCAAGTAGATCAACCATGCACCCGTAGTGTTTAACATTGGGTGAAATATTGTGTTTCTGAATCATGCAATCAAAGTGCTTGTGCCCCTCCTCTACTAAGACCATATGCCGACAAGCACCAAGAACAGCCACAAATGTGACCTCATTTGGCTCTACACCACATTTCTTCATATCAGAAAACATCTCAAGCGAGCTCTCTACCAAACCATAGCCCAAGAATTAGAGCATTCCAAGATGAAACTCCTCTTTCTTCCATTCCATTAAAAACTTCCAGTGCGTTTTCCACGCATCCACATTTCATGGTACATGTTTATAAGGGTTGTACCAAGAATTATATTAACCTTTAACCCATTCTTTTTTATGTAGGCATGTACCCACTTACCTTGGTAAGGGCAGCTAAGTGAGTGCAAGCTGAGATCACACTAACGAAGGTGATTTTGTCAGGCCTAACGTCTTCATGAAGCATTTTCTCAAACAATGATACAGTCTCGAAGAACTGGCCAAGTTGGGCATAACCAGCTATCATTGCACTCCATGACACAATATCTTTCTTGGGCATAGAGCCAAACAATTCCCTGGCCTTATCATCTGAACCACATCTCATTTAACCAGAGATCATGGAGTTCCACCATATTTGATCCAATTCGTAGCTCACTTTAAACAGCTTTTCTGCAGCCATTATATTTCCGCATGTTGAGTACATGTGGATCAGAAAATTTTTAAGGTTAACATGAGAATCAATTCCGATTCCTAATCCTAAGCCATGGGTGATCTCTCCTGTCCTGACATTAGACGAGTGTGCACATGCAGAAAGTACATTAACCACCACATTCTCATCCATTGCAAATCCATTACCATTCATTTCCATGAACATAACGAAAGCCTCTTCATACAGCTCATTTTGCTCAATACAAGAAATCAATGCAGTCCATGAAACCAAATCTTTCTCATCCATTTCATCAAACAATTGACGAGCCTCAGTTAGTTGACCAGACAGACCTAATAATACAATCATAGAATTCCTAGCAATTATATTCAGTTTAGGCATCTGATCAAATATCAACTTTGACTCTTTTACATCTCCCATCTGAACATATCCTGCCAAAATTGAATTCAATGAAATCGAGTCTAGAACAGAACTTTCGTCAAACAGTCTACGAGCATCATCTAAATTCCAACTAACTGCATACATATTAATCAATGTGTTCTGAACATAAACATCCGAATCAAATCCCACCTTCAATACATGATTATGCACCTCTTTTCCCTCAAATACAGATATTCAGGCAGCCATAGCTTGAACCAGAATCGGGTACATATAATTATCAGGAAACACATTGTTCTACAACATCAATTTATAAAGAAAAACAGCATTTTGCGGATAATTTCTCTGTAAATAAGCTCTCATCATTGTGTTATAGATAAACCCATTAGGGTTTTCAATGTGATTGAAAACTTTTTCATAGTAATCAATGTGAATAAATGGCGAATCAGTTGAGGATTTAAGAAGCCTACTTGCAGCATATGTGTCTTCAATATACCGCGTGTAGATCACCTAAGAGAGAATTTGGTTGAATTGCTTGGTATTTTGGCATTGAAGCAAATGGGTATCCAAGACTGATAGATTTATGGTTGTTTTGAAGATGGGTCTGCGATTCAAAGCTGATTTAATGACTTGAGAAAGGTTCGGCTTTGACAGATTCATATACACGTATATAAGTATGCATAGACAGAGAAAATGGAAAGATGAGGTTGGGTAATAATTAATAAAGCATAGGAATCTAGCTCACCGGAGTTGACAGAGGAAGTTTTTCTACAGGTTTCACTTTCATCAACTGATCAAAAATGTCTCTTCACTAAATTTCCTCCTCCTTTTTTAACTCGAAAACACAGCGGGGTGTTCAAACAATTTGGTACAAGGTACTGAGCTTAATTTGGTAAAATTCAAAAATAAAAATAATTTATATATACCTGTAGTACTGATATGGGTATTTATTTATTTTTCAAATAGTATATATTGTACCATTTCGTACGGATATATACCAGTTATAGTATATATATATATATATATATATATATATTATAAATTACAAATTAACCTCTAATATTAATAAAAGATAAGTTATGAATAGCAATAATTTTAAGATAAAGTGCAGAAAATTAAAAAATCTTATAGCGGCACTATAGATGCTTATTGTTGCACTATAGCGATGGCTTTGTTGGATTTTTTTTATAAAATTCTATTATTTATTTATTTAATATTTATTAATATTGAATATTTATTATTAATAAAAGTACATTATTCGTCATTCATTAAATAATTATTTATTATGTTTATATAAATCTCCAAATTTATATATATTATGATTTATGTGTATAAATAAGTATTATACACAAAAGATATAAATCATATGTAATATAAGGAAATAATGGTTTATAACCTATGATAATTATGGAGGTATTATCATGCAGGTTATAGTGCTTTGATAGAGATAATTTATCTTGATCATGGAAGTTGGACATCTAATTAAAGGATTAGTGCATTAATGGTGTGCATTAAACGAATCATGTGATAATATTTTATTTATAATTTTTTTTACATAAATACTAATTTGTTAATGTTTCTTAATTTTAAAATAATAATGGACTTAATATTATTAAATATATTAATTTAATATTCTAACGAGTAAAATTACATTGTGTTAATTAACACCTCTGAATGTTAATTAATATATTTAATTAATACTAGAAACATTATTATTGTCAAAACATTTATAAGATTTTTCATAAAATAATTTATTATTGATCATAGAATTTTGGCAAAGTCTTTTAATATTTATTATTAAAATGATTGATTTAATTGTTAAATCAATTTATAATCAAATGAATATAAATTATGAATTTATAAAATTAGTTTAAATATATTAGAATTATATTTAATTCTGAAATATTTATGTACATCTATAGAGGAAATATTTACAATTTATTACTAAAGAGTTTAACTTATTTAATTCCTAGACTGAAGTACAATTACAATTATTTAGTGAAAATAATTATAATTAATATTTATTCAATATATTATTATTAGATAATAATATATGAATAAGTATTAGAGTCAGAATAGTAATCCCTTAGTATCTTCATCATAACCTAATATGAATCAGTTTCATAAAAAATATATTGATTAATAAAGATATAAATATATCATTGATCAGATACGTAAAAAAAATTATTATTCTAAATCAGAAAAAATATTAAATAGCGTATACTTCCTCTTCTCCTAGAAAAAATATGTAAAATATTTTTTCAGAAGGGTACTTTAGAGACCACACACTCCAGATTCAACATAAAGTCATAAAAAAAAAGATCTTGAGATTATTCAAAGATTTAAACGTGTTAATTCAACTAAACACTAAATAAACATTCATAATATATATATATATATATATATATATATATATATATATATATATATATATAATTATTCTTTTATATAAAATCATAAAAATAATTCTATTTTATTAAATTTTTAAAACTATTTTTTGGAAAATTTTCCCAACAGACTTGACTGAAAAAACACACTAGGTCTTGTCTTTGGCACTATGTACCGAGACAGTAAATGACTTCCATAATGGAAATAAAGTTTAACCATCCCCAAGGAGAATAACAACTACTGTGAACTGTTGCCACAAAACCATGTCATGGATGTAAACCTACAAGCTTTTGAATGCTCGGAGCAATCATTGAGACAATATATAAGACAGAAAGTTAACAGGACATTTTTATCAAAGCACACTTTATAGTTGCCTTTTCCTCACAACTCCTTCAAAGATTCCATCGGTTCCAAAAACAGCATTTATTTGTTGAGGATCTATTGGCCCTGGTAGCTGGAATGAGATTGAAAATTCTCCTGGTGGGCAAAGATTTTGTGTTAGCATCTCAAATACCATATTGTGCTTGTAAACTTTTTTCTCGCCAGTTGTTGTTACTCCCTTTATAAAAATTTTCCCGTCAGGTTCAACATACCAGCTGAATGTTTCTGCAATCACAAAGACAGTCACTGCAGTTATCAATAGCAGAATATATAATGTAGTGGCATCTAAATAATGCATCAAAAGAAAATGAGTCAATGATGTTTTCCGAAATTAAAAGAGGAATGTCAAGGCATCTCAGAGAAAATTATTACTCTCTATTAATCGACCTACTAATGACCTAATTCATAAAGTACTTAATACACAGAAATATGTTTCTAGATCTTGCTTTGAAAAATCTCCTTCTATTAAAATATAAAACGGTTACAGACATACAATGAGCTGCATATGCAGTTTAGGACCGCTTATAGTTGCACACCATTTAAAAGCGGTTTATAAAAGTAAACTAATAGTATATTCTTCAATAGTTCAAATGGCTACATATTAAGAGTATATATACATTTGATCCCAAAAATAATAATCATTAAAAATGATTTCATGTCCCAAGGTTTCCAAGTAAGTCCTGTCTAAATTATTTGAGCTAAGCAACCAATGTAATAGTTAAATTATTCGATATCATTAAATTCTCCCAACATTGTAAAATCAGGTTACTCTCAACTTAATAACTAGAGTTTTTGTTAGAACGCCAATTTTCTATCTCAAGAACATAGTTCTCTACAATAGTACATTCCAGAAGCAATAATGGAAATTGAAATCGGGAAGAAAAAAAATGTAGGTCTAATATGCAACTTACTTTCATCCCTTGCCACACCTGGGAGAGCAACACGAAACAGGTAAGTATCCTTGGATTCAGAAATGTCGATTGATCCTATAGGACGTCCCACCCTTCCTAGTGCAGCACTTCCAGTTACAGCAACTCCATGACTGGTGGCCGCTACAACTCTCTCCAACTCTTCCTCACTTGAATGAGAAGGTAGAAATACCATTGCTGGCTGATTTTGTATAGGAGGACTAGGATATGCATTTGTTTGGCAGGCAGGATTGCTGCTATGAGATAGAGGTGAACCAGAGTATGGCACACTGTTAAGCGGCATTACAGAAAGAACAGGTTGTTGGGGATCCAACGATCTTGCAGCATAATCTTCACTTCCTTGTACCCAACCTGGGCGAAAAGATCTGTGTTTAATAGTTGAAAGCACGTGTTAGATCCAGATGAAAAAGTAACAATTTCTTTGCAGAAAAAAAAATGAATTTCCATGAACAGTTTGAACCTCAGCAAAATATTATCATATCCTGCCACAATCTCACAGAGAAGAGAGACAATGTAAAAAGGATCACGTTTACCTTAGAGACTGTTTGAAATCACACAGATGAAGTCAAGATTGAAAAAGTTGGGGAACAGCGGCATCTTATAGATAAAAAAGTCAATAGCGGTTCTTTCCATTCATTGTTTGTTGAATTAAATTTGTAAGAAGAAACTTTACTAAAGTTCTGCACTACCAATGGATATCATAATGCGTCTTCTTCTGGACAGGTATGGTTACTGATGTATTTGACTACTTCCTAAACAAACTGAACTTGGAAAAAAATCATTAAAGGGTAGCAGTTGTCCGTAAAAGATTAGTCATTGACTCATCGCTATTTAACTACTCCGTTGATTACTTATGATGAATCAGAAATGTTCAAGGCTTGTATACCAATAGCTCAACTTAGTCTAGAACTTGAGACAAAAGAAACCATTAACGAATAGGAATCTCTCATAAAAAAAAATTGAAAAACAGTATAGGATCTGTGCATCTGTTTATGTGGATTCCACAAGTGACATTTGACTGTCACAGAAAGAAGTAACCTATAAATGTTCACACTACTGTAGACAATCACAGTAAATGAGAAATCATATGTACATGAAGGGAAGGTACTGTCTCATCAATCCTGCTAATTGATAATGGGATTTACAATGAAGAAGTGGTAACTCAGTCATTACAGCACTCAAGACTTCTCTAAACACAATGTCAACAATATATAGAAAAAACAAAACAAAACTTAAGAAAACTGACAAAATTAAAAAGTAAAATAATTTATAAATAACATTGTCAGGGTGAACCTGCCAACAAGGGAAGTGAATAGGTTTGGAAGGCTATAATTCTAACTTCCAGTGTTGGTTGCATGAGTGGCGGCCCATAGATTGGAACTGCATTTATTCACTCAGGACTCCAGACCTCAAACTTTAACCAATAAAAAAGGCCTCTCATGCTAGGTATCTTTAGATATACAAATTGAAGGCACTTTAGAAAGAGTGAACTACCGCAGCTCTACATTTTCTTAATTGGAATAATGTAGTGCAGGAAATCCTATGTCCTATGTAGTAACATTTACGATAGGTTACGTATGAAGCCACGAAACTCTTAAGATAAGATCCAGATAGATAAGAGATCATATTCAACAGAGATTATTATATATCCGATATCATGTCCAAAACAAGATCAAATCAGAGTCCCAAGTATAACTTCAAATTCTAATTTAATCATTCAATTATAACCAGATTATTTATGAATTTTCAAAAACATTCAACAATTTAATTTCCTTAAGATAAAAAATTTATGCATACTAATCAGATAAAAAGCATTAAAGTTCTTCAATTGAACTTTTAATTCAAAACTAATAATGAAAATCATGTAACTAAGAACATATGGCTAAATCCATCATTGAATTTCCAAATTTCAAGAAGTCTAAAAATCGACAACCAGGTTTTTCTCAGGTATGTACAAGATGGGAGATGGAGGAGGTGGTGGTTGACCTTTTGTCTCATTTGAATGGTGCGAGTCAATTTGGGGGAGGGGAGAATTCGGTAAGGTGACATCAGTTAGGAGAGCCAGATTCTACAGGAGCTTACTGAGGAGTGGATTCATAGGTCTTCCTTGGAAGTACATTTGGATGGTATTATTCTTAAGAAAGGAACCATTCTTCTATTGGACAGCAGTGTAGGGACAATTCACTCGGGATAAAATTTGATAGGGGAAAATCCATCCTTAATAGATGTTTTTAAGTGCAAGAAGAATTGGGAGTCGACTGATCATTTGCTATTACATTGTGAGCTTGTTCGAGAGCTATTGGGGTGATGGTTGTATCTTTAGGGTATGCCTTGGGTTATGCCTAAGACAGTACTGGAGTTTCTTCATGCATGAAAGTGAATTGGGATGCAGCAGAAATGGGTTAGGATTCTGCATGCCATATAGTAGACCATTTGGCGCGAGAGGAACAAACAGTTTTTTTTTGAGAATATAGAGAAGCCTATGACTTATATTGGATATCTTTTTTTTTCTTTCTGTTTTATAGTTTATTGTACTTTAGGCAGAACGAGGTTTACCTTGTTTTCACTGGTTTTCTCTGCTGATTTCTTAGTTGAGCTTGCAACGTGAACCCCATGTGGAAGGTTTGTTTGGGTCACTTGTGCAGATTGTGCTTTTTGTATAATTGTATTCACTTGCTCTTTGATTATATTATATTAAAATCCCTCAACTATTTTAATTTTGAGGCCTGCATACATAAACATAATCTAAGAACCATAATCTGATAAAAGAAAAAGGGCTGGAGAAGAGACGAAAAGAAGCAGGAAAAAAAGTGAGGTATTGTTTTCAATCATCTCCTTGAGGCTTTAATAATTACATCACATATTTCTTTCACCATTCCTCCTTCAGATTTCTTAACATTTCATCATCCTCGCAGATATTTTACTGAAAATTTGCTCAACTATGAAGCATCAGGAATTTGAAGATGACTCAGCAGTTCGCAGGAAGTTGAAAGAGAAGAATCACGAATTTGATTAGAAAATGGTGACAGATTCTGAAATATTAAATCAAACTCTTCTTGCCACAAAGCATCAGCGTAATAACTAGCTGCAAGAAGCTTGTAAAGAACTGATTGAGAGCTTAAGTGAAATAGCCCGCAAAAATATCATCATAAAGAAAATGGGAGAAACTGATATGAAAACCTTTTCAAAAAAATGCAAAGAAAAGCTTTGACCTGAAGAGAAGCTAAGATCAAGGTCTTAGCACTGTGCTCCCTATGGTAGGAATGACTGAAGAACCTGAACTGGCTTCCATTTAAGATTAACATGGTTTTGAAGCAAATTATCAATAAATATCATGAAATGCCAAGAAACCTTTAAGGATGAATGTGAAATGAAACATGTGATGCAATTATTAAAACCTCGTTGGAACATGTTTGCTAAACTGTTTGGCAGACAGATTAAAAAAATTAAATTAAATTGTGGCCATCCATGATTTGTTTGGACAACCATAAATGGGTTGACTAAAATAGTTATCTAGCCAACAATGCTATGGATCAGTACCCTATATCTAAATATATACTTGCCTGAATTCATAGTAGTCATGGCGCAACAACTGCGCAAACACAAAAAGAGCCATGGTTTTAAAAGGAAATAACAGAAAAACGCTCAAATATATATATATATATATATATATATATATTTACTCATATAATGAATTACGTAAGATATAAATAAGCAATACAAAGTTTAATAAGCATTAACCAACAAAACAAGTATCCATTAATTCAGTAACAAATATGAAATAACAAAGACCAATCACGTGTAATAGAAAGCCACTTAGTAATAAGGTTGGAACATTATAATGGGAAACCCAAACAACTGCAACCAACTTTAAATTAAGATATTCTTACCATGAGTAAGAATGACTAACAATCAATTGCATCAAATACAATTATACAAATGCAGATAGTTTCTTCAAATGACATCAATATATTGTTTTTCTCTTTCTAATTTTGATAACTGAAATGACATCAACATATGAAGGAAGTGAGTGAGACGTTACTATTTTACTCTTTTAATAGTACAGAAACAAATGGAGTAAAAAAAATTGGGAAAGGCAGATAAGAAATCAAACCAGAGGAAAGAACAACGCGGGTAGACAGATAAAAAAATTATAAAAAAAAAAGAATCAAAAGAGGAGGAATAAAAATGTAAAAGAAAAAGTAGAATAGGAAAGAACAGGGGAGAAGGAAGAAAGATGAGGGAAAGAACACAGAGGAGAGGAGGAGAAGAAAAGAGGAAGCGTACCTATTTGGAGAGGGCTGAAGAAGAAAGTGCAGGTGAGTGTGAAATCATGTAAGCCCTAATCACCCCCCCCCCCCCCCACCCCCCCCCCCCCCCTTTTCTCCTTAATATTTGGCTTTTTTCACCCTTTCTTTTTTAGCACCACGCCACGCCTTTTGTGCCACGGGGCACAATTATAAGAGGCTCGTCTTTCCTACCTGGCTTGGCGACACATGCAATTTGCACACCATTCGCCATTGCACGCGCCTTAACTTCAATGCTTAATTTTAATATTGACATACATTATACTCAATAAACAAATTAACTAGAAATATTATATAATATATTTTATTAATATAGATGTTTTCAAGGCGCTCCCTACTCTATGAATTGTCAAAGTTACCTATTCTATGCTCTCGCTCCACGCTCTAGTTAATTCTCAACTACAACATGAACTATTTCCCTAAAAACAAATGTATGGACTGATTACAACCTCCTAGATTTTTTGGTTATTTGTGTTTGCTCTTGTATTAGGGTATAATTTTACATACTTATTGTTCATCATTCATGATTAAAAATCTTACATTGGTAGTTCCATTTTTCTTCCTTATATTTATTTTCAACACCCAAGACACAAAAAAAAAAAAGGCACTTTCATCTATACATGGTTTGGAGGTTATCTTATTGGGAAAAGGAGATCTTTCAAATCCACTAAAACCCATCATGAGTGTTTTTATAGAATTGTTTAAGTTTTGTGTATGTGTTTGTGTGTTACAATAATTGTTGAACAATTTAATTATTGGTTGAAACTTCTCTGATGGCTAAATATTGACAAAAGAATAAAATAGATGACAGCAAAAGAAGAAACAATCCAAAATATATCATGTCTGTGCAACAAGTGAAATAGGGTAGAAGGGTTGAATCCCCCTTCATTTTCATACCATTAAGAGAATGCAAACTAAGAAGTAACTTCTTAATCATACACTCCAGCACATATTCTTTAATCTGAATCATCATAATTCAATAAATATGTAGGTCAAGCCCATTCATAACTATTCAAAAAGTACAATACACACAATTCCAAAATAATAATGATAGCTTTCTCATGATCCTCAATATCTTCGTAATGAACTTCACTATTGGATCCAATAAGCGCCATCTTATTCTCTTCATAAGAAGTTCAAAATCGCAGAAGCATACGGAACTTATTGTACATTCATTTCATTGTTAGAAAAGATTCGATCGGTTGTAGATTCGAGAAACCCAAAAAAAGAGGCCTTTGAGTTTATTTATAGCTAGAATAAATGATACATTCACACACACACACACACACATATATAAGAGGCATAGAATAGACATCTAAAGATATGTTTATGTACACATTATCATCTCTTTATTCTCCAGTTATTTCCATTACATTGATCTACTCTCTCTAGATTTATGGAGAGATGAGGAGGCAATGGATCCATAACTGATGTAGTCCACAAGCTACTTAAGAAAGAGTGAAACCAAAGGAATAGGTGGGATCTATGTTCTAAAGTTTATTTACTTTTATCTAATTTTAAAGTCTTCAACATGTTCAAAAAGATTTCAATATTTAAAGTTAAAGTAATTTGAGTCTTTATAATGGTCAAGAGTCTTTTAGTCTTTCCAAATTAGTATTATATGTGGTTATTAGTAACATGTTTAGCCTTTAAGCCTTTCAATTGAGTCCTTCAATGCAGTCAAAGGTTAACTCCAAAGTCTATACTTATTTATTTTATCTTATTTTAGTAGGTAATTTGGCCCCAAGTATGAGGATTGGTTAAATCCAAGGTCTACATTTATTGGTCCAAGTCTAGTAAGTTCAACGATCTGTATAAGGGATTCCTTGTATACTTTTGAGAGCATATTTAACTGAATTCAGATTATGTTTATTCCTATGGTTTGTCCATGCTTTAATAGCTAAATTTTGTGGTTCAAAAATTATTTCAAGATCAGCCAAATGAGGTGGACTCCTCCTACACTATCTGTTACTAATATTGCTTCCATCAGTGCTTCATTTCCTATCTTTTGTTGCACTACATCTATAGGCGAGGAATTCGCACCTTTGAAAAATTAGGGTTTGATCTTGGACTAAGAAGCGTAGAAATTCCTGGAAAGTACGATTTTTGATCTAGGGCTTGAAGAGGAGAGAAAAATAGGCAAGCGAGGAAAATCTATGGCAGAACCCAAGGTAGCCGAACCCTAGGAGGTCATTTAATACTTAGCCAATTTTTGACTTCCGAATCCCCCAATAGTTTTTTTATTTCTTGATCAAGAGGAGGCATTGTTACAATCGAGGAAAGTTTGCCCCTAGATGGCCAAACCGTAGGTTGCCGTCTCTAAACCTTAGTTGATTTCCACCGGTTTGTTCTTGTTTTCTTGAGATCTCTTTGAAGGATCAAAACAAGGCAAAAAGTCACCTCCGGAGTCCTCCCCCTAGGTGGCCGATCCCTAGGGGACCAAACCTGGGTAATTCGCAGCCCTCCAACACTTAGCCGTTTTGAATCAAACAAAGGAAGTAGTGGAAGCTTCATAGAGACTTTCATTCAAGAGGTGAATTAAGAGAGACTACTGCTTCAGGATAGACTTCAACCTCAGGAACAACATCAATGAATTCTGGCATAACATGCTGCATATAGATTTCAAGCAATTCACCTTTCAACTTCATCTTCACAAGTCTACCACTAGAGTGACTATTCCTTCATTTAAATCTCTATCTTCTACATACCATCAAAGATTGGTAATGCATTTTTGTTTAGTTCAAGAGAAATGAATTCAAGCCCAATAACATCCAGTGTCATCCAACTTCATGTCTTCATTCATGTTGGGATTGACTCATATTTTTGCGGGATCGACTAATGACCACTACGACAGGGTAGTCGGAAAACTCGCTCCCCGGTGAGCGAACAACTGCTCAGCTCGTCGGTGAGCTAGTTTGGAGGGGGGGGGGGGGGGGGGGGCAGCGTTCCCTGGAAAACAAGCGTAATGGTGTAATTGAGTTTGGGGATTTATTAGTAGTCTAGTCTTTGAATTACTAATGTATTGGGCTTGAACCCATGTTATAGCAGCTAGGGTTTTCTAGTTACTATAAAATCAACTGTTTGATGTGTGAATCATTGTAGAGCGTGTGAGACATCTAATGAATATATCAGACAAACAGGACTAACCAAATTAGTGAACCTGGATATATCGCGTGTTCTTACTTTTATGTTCTTCGTCTAATATTCTGTGTGATTGTGTTTTATTTCGTCCTTAAATTCTATCACTTCAGTCATTGGCAATAACAAACTCAAATGCTTATATAATCCCACCTCTTTCAAAATCCAATAAACAAGTACAATATGAAACATACAACATACAAGAAAGAAAATTAAGGAATCGAATGATGAAATAACAGCAGTGACAAAGTAGAAACAATTGTAGCAGACAGAGCAACACAGATTGGACACATTGACAAAGAGAGAAATCCTAAAAGCTCAAAAAAATGCACAATTATAATCAAACGATTTTGTCTAGTATACCTCGTCAGCAAGAAATGGCATTATTTGGTGTCTGATAGCAGATTTCTTGGAGAGTTTACCAAATACAAATCTAACTGTTGGCAGTATTTAAAAAAAGGATGTTCTCTCTCTCTCTCTCTCTCTCTCTCTATATATATATATATATATATATATATATATATATATATATATATATATATGTAGGTACACAGTTGTGTACTTACACGGTAGTAGGGCTATGACGACGAATTTAATAGTTATGGCGACAGTTTTCTTGGTAATACCGTTGTCATAGTCATAAAAACTGTCGTTAAAACCCTACTGTGTAGGTACACAGCTGTGTACCTACATTTTTACCATATATATATATATATATACTCACACACACAAAGACATACCCAATACATAGCCACAAATACCCGATGTCCAATAACTCAAATCATTTAACCAAAAAAGAGAAAACATCAAGAAAAGATAACTATTCTCCATTCAGATATTTATGAAAAACTTAAACTAGAGATAAACAATAAGGAGAGATTCCGTGTAATGATTTTTCAAACGAAAGAGACTACACTTGACTCTTGTGCTGATTTATCAAAAAAAAATTACGAATAAAATGATTACAATTTTTATTAGCATCCAGGCATTAAAAAAATCTGAGCACCCAAGTAAATAAATTTCTACTCCTTTCAAAACAAAAATAAAATAAAATAAAAATACTAGTATAGACCACCTGAGGCACTTCACACAGTTTTCAAGTATTAAAAAGGGGGGGGAAACATTTTCGCCACTCCCAGAAATTCAAACAGATACTCCAGTACACAATAATGAAAATTTAAAAATTACCCTTTTATAGAGCCAAAGGTTCGAAACTATGTATCAAAATTAGGATTCTGCCCAAACCCTTCACAATCAAATAATGGATAAAAAGATCCAGAAAAATTGTTTTTCAATCAGTTCAAGTTTGTGTCTCTAAAAGTGAACACTCACTATGGGAATAGAAACAACATATAAATATACATATACATACATATATATATAGAGAGCGATAGAGAGAGAAAGGTACCTGCTATTAGACGCCATGGAAAAGCTAATAGAGCAAATGGAGGATAGAGATCATGGAATGTGTATGCATTTTTGTAGTGGCATTTGTAGTAGTAGTACACATAATCAGAGAATCTGGGTTTCCAGGGGTTTCCATATCTGTGTATTTAAAATTCAGACCAAAAAAGACCTTGAGCAGCTAATGATCTGATGATTCTCATTTAATAAATACTACACCTTTCTCATTTTGTATTTAGTTTTTCACTTTCTTTTATATATAAAATTTTTGAAAATATATTTTTTTCTTTTTGGAGAGAGAATATCATATATCTAAATATATAATTAAAATATTACTAATATAAGTAAAAAATCAAATTAGTCAACAAGTATTTAGCAACAAAAAACAATTAGTCAACAAGTTAAATGAGAATTTTTTTTCCCTAAATGGAGGGAGTTAAATGTAGGTAACTAATTAAAGAGGGTGTGATTTATTTTTTAATATCTATTTTATTTATAATTTTATTTTCTTTTTGTCTTTCTTATATTTAGAAAAATAAATATGTAATTGCACAAAATAGAAATAAAGAGATAAATAATAACACTGCCTCATATGACAAATATACATATATATATATATATTTATATATACATAGGAATTGATATTTTCATAAGTAATATTTGATATTTTTATAAACTCTCTCTTGTATAAGTGTAAGCTCCATTTATTATTCATGTGAGAAAAATATTGTGAAACTATATATGATATACCAACTTTGGCAATACTACATATTTGTAACTGAACTTTTACTACTAGAATCCCCAACCAAACCGAAGATTCACCTCTCTCTCTTTTTCATCTGATTTTTGCTTATTGGACCCTCAGAAGGTCCAAAAGAGCTACATCCCGATTTGCTCTCTAGTAATTACATAAGCCTAGTCATCCTACTAAGTAATATAGCTGCACAAAATCTCAAAACTTTCAGCCAGTCACTTCTTTCTTATCATTTTTCCTCGTTTCCATTCAGTCTCTTTTGTTACACAAGTGGTAAAAGTTAAAAATGGAAGGAAATACACCTACATTCCTCCATTTTGATGAACAGAAAGTTCTCCACTGAAAAATAAGCACAGTACCAAAAACCAAATATCGAATTTTACAAGAGTTGTGAATAAATTTCAGAGTGGGGTGGGGGGTGGAGGAACACGACTTCTGTAAATTTGTATTCAGCATGTACAAGATAATCCAAAATGTATTATAGGGCCTTCATAAAACCCTGTAAAACCTCTACAGAAATGTTGCCAAATTTAACTTCAGAATCATCCAGTATATTGATTGGGTATGTAAGATCAACAGTTCTTGACGGCGATTTACTTGTGCATTTTCTTCTGTTCCCATCTTCCTGTGCGAGTAACTCAGACAACAGTGAACGCAGACTGTAGTGTGGATGAGAATCGAGATGCAATGGTCTGGGAGGCAAACGCTTGAATTTGTTTCTTAGCATCTGAAAAGAACACCAAATATTTTTATTTATGACCTCATATTGAAGAATACAAATCCATGGATATAAAGTTACAAAAGAAGTCATCATTAAGTTTATTTTTGACAAGTCATCAAAAAGTAGTGCCCACCTGTTCTGAGTTCCCCGTGTTTGTAAGAGATTTAGAAAAACTCAAACAAAGCGATGATAAAGAAAAAATATATTAACTAGCTCCCCACGTTAAAAAAGAATTAAATTAAATTAAATTAATGATTATAAGGCAAAAGGAAAAACAAAATTTAACTCCAATAAGTAACAACTCATCAAAATTCACCCTTGTGTTTCTTTCTAAAATAAATACTAAGGAGTTTTGAAATTAGAACTTCGACACTCAAAAGATTGACTTTGTTTTCTATTGAAGACAAAGGATCAAGCTGTAGATAGTCCATACAATAATTTTAGTGATCATATTATTCAGACTGTAGACAAGTTTATCAAGAATTTAGTTACTCAATAGTACTTTAATTTTGTCTTGTAATAAGTACTACAAAAGTAACTTTTAGTTGATATGAACAAAAATATGTTGTTTTTAATAGACAAGTTTAACCTAATTGATGGTTTATGTATTCACAAGTACCTAATATCCTATGTCAATCTTAACTTTTATCTGATAAAAAATCATATTGGAGAATTCTTCTCCCTTGCAATCATGCAATCTATTTGCAACTTATGAAACACTGAGTTCATAATGTAGACAGTTCTTATTTTCTTCTGGTCAACCAGAAAGAGAAGATTTTCTGTCCTTAGCTCATATGATGATGCTCCTAAAATTCCTAACTTAGCAGAAGACAGTGACATTTAATAATATTATTCACACTTCCAACAACCAAAAACCAAATAAAGAATGCAATAAAAAAGAGGAAGAAGAAACAGAAAAATAAGTGGTATGCACACCTTTGCGGCATTTAGTGAAGCCAACAATATTTGCAATGCTGAGGGTCAAACACACTCCTACAACAAGGAGATAATCAGCTTGAAACCTGATGAGAGAGAATATTCCAAGGACGAGCCACAAAACTGCCTGCACATGAAAGAAAAAGATTTAATGCACATAGATCAATCTCCAAATTAATAGTTGTGAAAAGCAGAATCTAACCACACTTAAAACAATCAGAAGAACATAGACTCTTTAAGGTTTCTAAAAAATTTCCCATAAATATGATGATTATTTCTAAAGCTCCATTTTGTTTAGTGTTCAAAATTATCGACATTTACACACTCAAGAAAAATATAAACCATTTATCTTGATTACTCAAAATGTGAAATGATGTGTCCTTGATCTGTAACTAGTTAAAATGTTGACTGTACAATACTTCCATGACAGGCTTTCCTGATTTTTCTTTTTCTTTTTCTTTTTTCACAAGTGATATGCCTTGCTCTTTGAATGTCAACACTATGGTTACTATTGGCCTGTAAAATGCAGCATTGAAAGATTTAACTTACAGTAAGGTAAATAGTCCACCAGAACAGCCATGAATCCTTCTTGTTCATTCGAGCCAATGACTATAGCAAGAACAATGGTAAATATGTGAGAACCAGTCACCCAGGTAAGTTTAAAGTCATGATTATAAGACTCAATTACATTAAAATACAAAGTCAACAGATTATACATGAAAAGCAATCACCCACCTCCTGATCAAGGCATTCAAATTTCCACACGCTCTCACCCTCATCATTTATTTCATTCCACCACCTCAAACCAACTAAAATGCGCCCACTGACATTCTTGACTACCCAAAAATCAAGTGCAGCTAAAAGAACAGTTACCACAAAAATGATGACAAAACTATCAAAAAATAGAGCTGAAAGTATGTAAAACGCCAAAGCTGAAGCCTGTCACATAGAAAATACAATGTCAGAAAGCAAAATGAGTTATCCACAAAAACAAGAAAACTTGTAAATGAATATCAAATCTACAGACCTTGAAGAGCACATGAAAGAAACATATCTTTGGGTTGGCATAATTTTCACCTGCAGGCTGAGCATAGTACCAATATATCAAGACTGATTTACATGGGGGGAGATAATATGTACATTACAAATCATTCAACTAATGCAACAAACAAACAATCTTCTAATATCACATACTCATATAGGGAGAGGGCCCCAAAACTACACGTTACATGTTCTAGTAGGAAGGTCAAACATGGTGTCCCTTTAATTGGATAAATTAAATTGTGGCAAAAGAAACAACAATCAAAAAGCTTATTATTCTTCTTTTTCTTTCTTAGTAAGAGAATTTGTTTTCCAAATGGAATATGTTGCGAATGAGATAATTAAACATATTAATGTGCAAATGAAGATAAAACAGACCAGATATTATTTTAGTATTTTACATGTAAAATACAAAAAGGGGCAAATGGGAACTATCAAGTAATTAACTGATGAAAACTCCAAATAAAGCAATATTAAAAGAGCATAAAATCAACCCCCTTAAACACAATTAGACCAAAAATTACATAAATAGACTATCAACATTAAACAACATATTACACTTCTCCACAATTCAAAACAACTACCCGAAAACAACTTCTTCCCACTACGTATAGATTCTTTGCAGTTCTCTAAAACAATGTGAAATGACGAATCATAGTTACCAATACTTACATAAGAAATACAGGTAGTAGTGCCGCTTGACAAGTCATAATTACATCTTATGGCTGGGAGGAACCCACTTATCCTGGTATTAAAATTCTTACTTTTACACCTCTCACCAACTTTTTGTGCATCTCATATTTGGTCAAACTAACCTGAGGTTTGAACTGATTTCTCATCCCATTACCATCGTGCTTGCCCAATTTCAATAATCAAATGTCATAACTTTTTTAAACTAAACTACTTTTATATGTTCAAATTTCTTAATATTAACTAACTATACTTTTGAGCAAGAATGAAAATCAAGTATCTTTTAGGCTCCATTCTCTAATGGAATTGCCAATCGATTGGAGCTGAAATTGGCAATTACAACAGTTATTAAAGTAGTTGGACAATTCATTGACTGATTTGATAAAATATTAATCCAGTCAAAACTACCTAGAGGTGAAAGAATAAGAAGTTCTACACCTGGTATCAGTGATCCCTCCCCTGTGTCGATCTTGGAACTAGAAAGAACAAGGTAAAGGAGAAACAAAACAAACAAACAAACAAAAACTCCACTAGAGAATATTCAAAAATTTAATGACACGTACTTCAAAAAATTGTAATAACAAGGATAATGCTAAAATTAACTGTAATGGACAATTGACAATGCTCATATATTTTTTTAATATTTCATTTTCTTTCCTCTATCCAAAGTCCAAACAACACCTTAGAATCTCTACACCCTCTCAATCCTAGAATATAAAAATTTCTGATCATATAATCAAAATAAACCAAAAATTCTACTGAAACCAAAATGGAATTAAAATTGGTAACTTATGGAACAATTTATGACAAAAACAACCATTCACAAAAAAATATTAAATTTCATAAACAGATCTATATTATAACCCCATAATGATCCCAAAGGCTTAAAATATATTCGACAACCTAGTAAAACATAAACCTACAATGATCATTGATTAATACTTTGTGTTTGCTGAAGATGGCGCAGCTAATAAACATTCAATACGACAGATATTGACCTAGACATTCTAACTCAATAAATCAGGCCCAAATGAATTTGCAGTAGAAGAAATCGCATTAACACAGACATATATATAATATACAGAGAGCGTAATGAAGATTTGAAGACTTACGGGATTCAGATCCATGACAACGGAAACAGAATTCAAATTGATTGGTTTCCCCGCATGAGCTCTGTTAATACTCCCACATAGTTAACGATGTGGGTTTTGGGATCCTAATTATGAGAATTTCAATGGAGCCCCTTAAGTTTCATTATTTGTAAAATGGCCCAAGTGATTTCAATGGAGTAACTTCCTAAGTCCTTGTTTAATAGAGTGGATATTTAGTAGCAAGAAGCAAGTTGTGAAAACTGTACATATACAAAAGTTAAACGAAAAACATTTAATTTCTCAAATTTGTATTCTAATATAAACATAGAATTTTACATATATGCTTCATAATTAAATGTCTTTTAATTTAACATACAATTATTATTTTTTTTAAATGTTACATATATGTGTGTGCCAGGGGCGGAGCTACTAGTCGGCTTCGCCGGCTGTAGCCCACCCCAATTTTTTTATTTTATTAGATATACTATATAATTAAATAGTTTTAAGTTAAAATAATCTTAGTCAGCCAATTCAAAGTAGCCTTAAGTTGAAATAGATTTGACCAGTTCAATTCAATTTAAATTCTTAGCTTCGCCCCTAGTGTGCGCGCGTGCGCGTACTCGCGCACTCATCAAGTGTAGTTTAAAATGATTACATATTATAAATAGTAGTAAAAAGGTGAGTATTGGAATTTCTCATTTACATACTATTTCATGTGATTAAAAATTGATCAAATCCTAAAAGTTTTTCTTTTCTTTTTTTCTCTTTTTTAGAAGCCAATTATTTGGCTTAGGAGTATTGTTACTGCTACAAAATTGTTTTACAAATATTGGCGCTTTGGTAGGATTAGGGGTGAAAATCGGTCCGAGTTACTCGGTACCCGACTCGGATTCGACTCGAGAATATGATCCGGGGCTCGGATTCGGTAGGCATCCGAGCCGAATATGAGTCAAGCTCGTTTATGGGATTATAATACTGAACTCGAATCTGAGCAGCACACTGTTCGCTCGTTTTAGGGTTCGAGTACACTGCCTTCATCTGATCCATACTCGATCCTTACTCAATGAACCCTACTCGTTTAGGGGTTCGATGTATGACATTTGATAAATATAATGATGTTACTAGAAATTGTATTATAGTATAATTAATATTATAAATTTATCATTGTAATTTTTGTAACTTGTATTTTTATATATAAATAAAATTGAAGTTTTTCTAAGTTTTCATTTTTATGTCTCATTTTGGTGTGATCCATCTTAGATTCGAGCTCGAATAGAGGCTCGAGAATTACTCGTTGTGAAAACGAGTCGAGTAACTTCGAGCCGAGTAGTATCGAGTAATTCATCGAGTCGAACTTGAGCAACCTTAGAAATTATCATTTCGAATTCGAGTCGAACCTGAACACAAATTTTCTGATCCGAGTCGAGCTTGAGCATCAGAGTGTTCGGATCGACTCGGGATCATTTTCACCCCTAGGTAGGATCAATGAAGTGTTTTGGCTGTTGTCTTCTATAATTATAATATTGGTTCATAGTCTACGGCAAATCCAAGACCTCCTATATAAAGCAGCTAAAAATGTTCAATTTCAAAAAAATTACAATTTCTAATGAAATACTATCATTGATTTTAATCCATTTGTTCATCTGTTATAATTTATCATATACCTAGATTTGAAGGTTTAAAAATCTTCTGCGTAGCATGGTTATACCCCATATATGCAAACACTTTTGGAAGTTCCAAATAAAAACTTGAGTTGTTTTCATTGAACTCTCATAGAATCACAGGTACATATACTGCTCTTCAGCTGGTGTTTACCTCAAACCTGATATCTTACCACATTTTGAGGTCAGTATATCATACATCTTCTCTTGAAAAGTATTTGCTTCAACATTCATTGCTATGAAGCTGAAGTTTTTAACTATGCATGCGCTCACAAAGTAACATACTACAGTTCTATGAGACCAGTCTATATCTAAGGACCATTAAACTACAACCCTATTGAAGAGTGGTTTTTCCACCGGTTGAAAGCAGGTCGCCCAATTCCAATTCCTGGCTCAGGAATGCAAGTAATGCAACTTGTTCATGTACAGGTTAGTAAATTGATTTCACCACCTTTTAGGTTTAGTAAAAGGTTTAGCAAGAAATAATTGATAATAATCAATGAGGGACAGAAAAACAGCTCTTAAGCTATTAATGCTATGCAAGGCTAAAGAGAACCCAACACTAAAGATTACCTCAGTCTACGTTTGAACAATTTGCGTTTATCATCATAATCCTAAGCTTCCATACACGTTGGTGGTGAATCTGCTGCACTTTATACCCGGATTCCTTCATTAGTATGACCCGATTTGTCGATCTTCACGCATCATCCAAACTGCTACCTTCACAAAAGATGTGATGAGGAAGAACTTGGAGCATTCTCTTGCACTACCTGATCTTATAAGCCATCTGCCAAGGAATGTCTGTATTATCTCACAAGATACCCACTAGAATCTTTGAGTCACGTTCAACTTGATTGATAGCTGAGTAATATTGTCTCTGTTGCATCTTTGTGCCATCAATAATATAAGGCTGACCAAGCCCCGTCGCATCTCCAAGCACTAATCAATCCAACACCAGTAGCTTGATCTTAGTTGGATGAATCGTCAGTATTGTGTTTGAATCCATCTGTTTAGAATAAGAAGTATCTTATTTTCCATGTTAAATGGACACATAATTAACTGGAAGCCGGAGAGCCTGAACAGCGATGGAGTCATGAAATTTATAGCAGATTTGCGAGTTTAATCAGGTAGTTTCACAATTTCCATTGATGCTGCAACTCTCCTGAAGCAACAGCTGGCTTGGGGGGAGCATCTGTAATTTTCGTTTTGGAACTAACACATTTAATTTGAGCCTTTCTGTATGTTTCTACCTTGCCTTTCTACACTGCATAGGTGAGGAACTGCATTATAACTAGTCATAAGAGCTAAATAACGCACACTTCAGGTTCCCTTTCAAATAGGCTCAAACACCCTTGCCCAGAAGTACACAGCATATAACATAAGCAGTTACCAAATTATTATGTTTTGGCTCATACAATTAATGTTGTTTTGTTGCACAATACCAGGATCTGGCGAAGGCTTTTGTTAAGGTTCTTGGTAATGAAAAGCGATCAAACAAGTATTCAATATATCCGGAGAAAAATACTGTCACCTTTGATGGATTAGCTAGGCCATGTGCTAAGGTAATCTGTCCAGTATATACTTTAGAGGATATGTATCTTGCACCTTAATCAAAAATAAAATAATTAATGTCTATTAATTCTTTGTCACAGGCTGGTGGATTCCCGGAGCCCGAGATCGTTCACTACAACACTTCAGGAGTTTTGATTTTGGTAAAAAGAAGGCCTTTCCATTCCGTGACCAGGTACTAAGTTTCCAGTTATGTTTGTCGATAGCATGAGATTACAGTTTGCTGCATGTTAAATTTGATTATTTATGTAACAATTGTCTCAACGTATTCAATTTATTTACTCAACTATTTATTTTATCGATTTACTGGCATTAATAATTTAACATCATCTTTGTTAGAATAAACACATTCTAGGTGTTATAGTCCCCACAATTGTGTAAAAAAGAAAAAATTATACCATGCTCCTGAGCATGGTGAATAGTATGATCTCCCTCTCACATGAGGGTGGGCTCCACACGCGGTGGGACCCGTGCCACAACGCGTGGAGCTCATCTTTATGTGAGAGGGAGACATACTATTCATCTATGTCCCAAAAATATGGAATAATTACTCGTAGAAAAGATTGGAACCTTTTCACCACAAAAGGCTGATACTTATCAAATAGGTACTACATCTGTCGCAGAAAGAATGTCACATTTAGAGATTGTACCCAAATTATGAAAGTCAAATTTTGTTTACTGGTTATCTACTTTATAAAGCAATTTATAACAATATCTTCACAAAACATGACTTTTATTGTGAGCTGACAGAATAATATCGCATGTAAAGAAGTGTGATGTATTGGTGTGTCTATTCGTAATAACAAAATGTAATACTAATTATTATTTTTGCAAGATGTATAAAAAAAAATCCAGCATTTAGGATAAATATTTTATCAACTTTTGAAAGAGCCACAATTATTTTGGTACAAAAAATAAAACTCAACTGAGATGTTCGACTCCTCAACCTTTTTTACTGCCATATTTAGGGGCTTCAAAATTTGAAAAATTATTAGTTGGTTTTGGGACGGGCGGTTGGTGTCTCATACTAATCAGATGTTATTATTTGTATGAGATTTGTACAAATCTCAATAAATCAGTAAGTCTTGATATAAAATTTGAGTAAATCTCATACAAATGACAGCATGTGATTAATAAAGAACACCACTTAATTTTATCTCAGAGTCTTGAATAATTACTCCCAAAATGAAGGAATGAACTAAAGAATATTCCTGTTGAGGACAAATTAGTAATTAGGTTTAAGTTTTCCCCAACGTAGAAAAGAGTTCCCAGACTCCTTTTATTGGTTAAAAATGAAATAAAATTAAATTAAAAAAAGTCGGTTGTTACATTATCCAAACCATAGGAAAAACTGAATTTATCATTATGCTACGGTTCGATTAAAAGAATAAAATAAATAAAATAAAAAATAATATATTTGTTAATTAAATATATTATTTTTTAGGATAAATTATTTTAATTAAATAAAAATTTATTTCATCATCTTGATTTTTAATTCATGTGGGAGGCGATGGAATAAAATTTGTTCCAATAGAATAAATATATGTGATAATTTTATCATTATATTTTACTACTCACTATCATCAATAACCAAATATAAACTTAAAATATTTTGAAATCATTTTATTCTTTTTTTTATTCTATTCATTCAATCTAAACGCAGCATTATAATCCCCAACAAACAAAACTACTATGACCATAAAAGTTGATAAAACTATTACTTTCTTTTAGATTTTTAAAATTGAAATATATTTTTAAATTTATTACTCTTTCTGTCTTATGAAAAAAATCATGATTGACTTTTTGTATATATTAAGAAATAGAATAAAATAATAAAATTATTCATATTTAAATTCTTATTTAATTACATAATTTTTTGCACATAAGTAGTTGCTCCATAAATATGCATAGAGAATATAAATATGACAATTAATACTAAAGATTATAGGTAAATTATTGTAAAAAATAAATTATTTAAGGTAAATAGATGTTTCATATAGGACCGTCTAAAATAATAATAAAAACTTTTATCTTAAAACAGAAAAAATATTATAATAATGTAAATTTAAAATAAAATAAAATAAGAGAAAAAATAAGAAGTGAAGGTCAAGTTTTAACGCTTGGGCACCTTAACTAACACGTGGCACATTCCCAAAGGATGCGGTGTACACCCGCGTGTTCAACACGCAAAATCCTTCAATCTTATGGGTCCCGCCTTTCCTGGGTTTCTTTTACCTTTTTATTGGTTGAGAAAAATAATTATTTCGTTTTGCCTGAATTTCTCCAGTCAGACACGTGGAATTAATGAATTTGTGAAAACAAAAAGTGACACATCGTGTTGGGCCACGTGGTTTTCTGGGTGTCCAATTTCGAGGGAGGTGATTTGGTAGGATTTGGTGGGCTACTACGCCTGCCGTGGACCATTATCTCTTTGGACCATAATTTATCCATATTGAGTATTAAAATTTTAAAAAAGAAAAATGACTAATATTAGGGTAAGTTGCCAGCAAATAAGTGTCCTAATCTGTTCTTAATAATAAATAAATAAAAGTGTCATAATCTTATCGAAATTATGATTTCAAGGGTCAAATCATTCAACACAGGTTGTTAGATTTTTATTTTAAAAATTGTGAGAACGAATTCATAAAAATATTAAATTTTAATTATAAAAATAACAATTCTCTTTAAAAATATATTAAAATAAATACGAGTCATTTTTATTCATTTTGAGTCGACCCAATTGCATTTTTTGTCAACTCAATTAATTTTTTTATATTTTATTTTACTAACACCCAATGTATATTTTAATATGCAATATATCTTTTGCCACAATTAACGTGTAATGTAATAATACATTAATATTACTACTGTAATATCTCAGATATTTACAAGAATTATAAATAAGATTTGAAATAATTAAATTAAAGATTATGGTGTAAAACCTAGAGTTATCGAAGTGAGATGTGTAGAAAATGGGTAAACATTTTTTTTAACACAATTTATTTGTTAGAAATTAAATGTGAGAATATTTTAATGATACATGCAGATAATTTATTAAGGAAATAAATTTATTTGAGAAGTGAAAGTGGATATATATACCTAAAGCGTGTTTGTTAGCCAAATAAGAGGATGAGTAAGTTAATACTCAGTTAAACTAATAAATTAATTAGTTTAAATATGAAGTCATGAAATATAATTAATTAGGTTAATTATATTAGTATGAGTTAAAGTTGTGAAAAATTTAGGATGATTGTCTTGGATGGCAATAATGTGAAGTAATTAATTTAATTCTTAAGTTGTTGTATAGAGTCCATTAATGGATTACAGCAAGCCCAAGATTTGAATGGTTGAAAATCTTGTTGGTAATTTATATAGAGGTCCAAATAAATTTATGGATCTAGCCTCATGAAGAGTCCAAGTAATTTAATTACTACTAGTGGACTAGCCAAAAAGGATTATAGATGTTAGCCCAATATGGAAATACTTGCATGAAGGTGTGTAATTAAATAAGAGAGCCAAATGCAAAGTAAACTATGTAGCCCAAACATTTAAAAGTCAAATGATGGTCAAGGTGTTGGAAAATTTCAAGAATTGATGAGTTAGAGAATTAACTAATGAATGGTTAATTAAATAACCCTAGTTGGTAGGCAACAGAGGGCATTAACCAAACATTGGTTAATTGATAGGTGAATGAATGTAATGATGAGAATTAACCATTGATGAGTTAATTAAGTTACCCAATGTAGGAATAACTGTATGGGTATGGGTAATTATGTTATAAACTCAAGTTAATGATAAAAGATAGTTAATGAATGAAATTTAATCAAGTCGAAATACTTGTATTAATATGTATTAAAATCAGCACCACCGCCACAGCGGTAGGTTTCACCGCCGCAGCGGTGAAACTCTCTAGAATGTGAAAAATAGAACTACCGCTACAACGGTAGTAATTATCGCCGCAGCAGTGGCACGGACTATTTGAAAAGTTATAGTTTATTGAATCAATTTGAAGTACTAGTATGTATGAGCCTTAGAGTTTTAATAAAATAAATCCAAAATATATTAAGTGTTAGTGATTTAATCGACTAACTCAATTAAGTAGTCCAATGGACTTATAAATAGCAAGTCTAATTGAATTATATTATAAGTTCATATTGAGGTATTAAGGTAAGTCAAATAAATTAACATAGTAGTCCATGTAATTAAATAAACATTGATCCGTGTAATTTAATTTAACCTTGATTCATGTAATAATTAATCAAGCCTAATGCTTGTTTTAATTAAATGTATCACAGGGTATTTAATGTTAGTCTAATGTAACAATTAAATTGAGCCCAACCAAATTAAATGGATAAGCCCAATATATTTAAATCCTAGAGTCCAATATGGAGCCCAAATGGTAGTCAAAATTGGTCAACATTTATATATATAAGTATATATATATATATATATATAGATGTATATATGTATATTTAAGCTATAAAAATAGAGGATTAAATCCCCTTTTGTTGAGATTTAGTGGCCCCACTTGATGGTTGTTTGGTCATTCAAGCAATAGTAATCCCAATTTATCTCTTAATTTGACTATATTGGTGAATTAGTAGAGATAATGAAGGTTTAACAATGACTATATATAGAGTGCTCCACACACTTGTATATGTTTGTTAGTCATTTGCAAGCTTTGTTAGAGAGAAAAATAAATAGCATTGGAGAGCTAAAGAGAGAAACACTTGTGTGAGTAAGAAATAGCAAGGAAGAAGAGCTTGGTGAATGTCCACTTGTCTCATAACATACTTTGGTAGGAGAAAAAGAAGAGCATCCAAGACCTCAAGGTTTAAAAGTGCTCCAACCCTCCTAAATTTTATTTTTGGTAGTCTAGATAGATTTTTAACGGTTAAAATGTATTTTTAACCAATCAAAAGTTATTTTGATGTTCTAGAATTCTAAATCTATGATATATAGGTAGATTCATGGTTTAGTATGTTTAAAACAAGTATTGATATGTGTGGTATGCAAATAAATGGAAGAAAATTTCATATTACGATTTACCGGTAAAACCCTAAGTGGTTCGATCTTTAAATTTTTTTGTCAAAACATTTTCAAAAATGTGATTGAACTATGAAATATTGTAAAACAAGAATTTAGGAAGACAACGACACTAAGTTGGTGTCATTTGGATGTGTAGAGTTTATTTTATTCAAGTTTGAACTATTAAAACTAAGGATTTGTGATTTTAGTTTTCACTCTGTCCTTGTGAGCTATTTTTAGTCTAGTTCTGTTTAGAATTTGGATTTGTGATATAAAGAGAAATTGTAGAGGGGAAAATACTGATGAAAATGAACTCAATAATCAGCTCAAAATATTTTAAAATGAAGAAGTTATGGCTGTTAGAGTGTCGGAGGGTCGGGCAGTCCTCAAGTTAGGGTTTCGAAAATTTTGTACTACCACCGCAGTGGTCAAACATTCTGCCAGAAACCTGTTTTAGCCGTCTGGGTCGGGTCGGGTCAGTCCGAGTTGAGTTTTTAGTGAAAATTTAAGTTGAAATACATGTAAAATGAATGTGTTTGAATACTAAACCTATATATATAGAGTTTATTAGTGACTTAATGATATCTAAATGTATAAAAGAAAAACTAAAGTTAACACAATTAAAAAGTTAACTATTGGTAATATTTGAAGAATATTAAAATATTATTAAATAATGAATAATATTAGTATAAGATTAAAAGGTTTTTAAATGAATAATAACATTAGTATATGATGAAAATGTTATTAAATAATTAATGACATTATTAAATGATTAAAATATTATTAAATGGTTAATAATATTAATAGGTGATTAAAATATTATTAAATAGTTAATAATATTAATAATTGATTAAAATATTATTAAATGATTAATAATAATAATTAAATGATTAAAATATTATTAAATAATTAATAATATTAGTAAGAGATTAAAATATTATTAAATGGTTAATAATATTAATAAGTGATTAAAATATTATTAAATTGTTAATAATATTAAGAAGTGATTTAAATATTATTAAATGGATAATAATATTAATAAGTGATTAAAATATTATTAAATGGACAATAATATTTATAAGTGATTAAAATATTATTAAATTGTTAATAATATTAATAAGTGATTAAAATATTATTAAATGGTTAATAATATCAATAAGTGATTAAAATATTATTAAATAGTTAATAATATTTGAATGTAGTTGTATATTATCAAATGTAGATAATATTTTGAGGTATTTGGTACATTATTAATTGTCTAAATCATTAAGTTATGTAAAAGAATGAAGTTTAATTGAATTAAACGAATATAGATAGTCCTTGGTGACTAATTTAGACAACTGATTAAAAGTGGGTTGTATAATGACATGTAGTGAAAGTGTAAGTTAGTTAAGCGTACCCGACATATTCGAATTATATTTTGGGCTAGGGTTTTTGTCCGGAACTTAAGGGTTCGTTTGTCGGATCAGACATCTTAAGAGTTAATAATTTGAAGTTAGAGTCTTATATAAAGACTAAGTATTAGTCATTGTAACTAATGATTATGTCAATTTTATATATAAATTGTAGGTTAAACGAATGACGCAAATAAGCGTAACTAGTAGAAGTGAACCAGACAAATTTTTCAGAACTTGCTCTTATGTGCATTAATATGCTACAACGTGATTTTATATTATTGATATGCAGATTTATTGATAATATTTGTGATATGTGAAAAGCATGAGTTGTAATTACATGTGAAATATGAAGCATAAATTGCTAAAGACTAGTTGGTTAGTATATGTGATGCATAAGAAGTATGAAGCATTCATAAGATGAAAAATATGAAATGCATGATTTAAGAATAAAATGCAGAGCATGTATAATATGTGAAGCATGTAATGTGTTATGTGTAACTGTTAAACTTGCCGAGCCGTGGTGCTCACTCTTGCTTAAAACCAACATTTTCAGATAGTACAAGTTATTCGAAGTTTTTGATAAAGATGAAGAAACAGGAATGCATATTACGTTCACTGAAGGTCTAGCACGACCATTGTAGATATCATTCCGAATTGGACAGGTAAAATGATTGTATAGTATAAGAATTGGTTGGTATGTAATATGAGTGTTAAATACTCAAATTGATTGTAATAGAATGTCGTATCATGTATGATATTGAGACATACTAGGAATGTATAGAGATTACGATTCTGGAATAGAAAAAGATCTTGTCAAATTGTAAATGATTATTTATCAATTATAATATTGTTGTAATTCATGAACAATAAGAAAAAAATGTAGTACTAGTGTTGAACCGGATCCGAAGTTAAAGTAACCCGAATTTGGGGTTGTCACAACTACATACATGGTATTCTAATTTTTTACTTTTGGACTTATCAAAAAAATATTATAAAATTACGATCATTAATTTTCTTGATTCATGAATCTAATTAACATAAAGTTATATCATTCAACTTGCTCTAATATATTATAAATACAACTCTAAGTACGTCACGTCGTCTTAAATTCAAATTTTTCACAAGATCACTATGAATCAACAACATGCTCCTTTAAGCCAAGTATTTTTTTGGAAGAGATAATCTTACTATACAAAAAAGATTGTTAACACCAAAATTATCCTATTAGATAGAGAATTATGTACTATTTTTTTTCAATCTATCAATCAATATATCAAGATATAAATATTTTTTTCAAATGACAACATAACTTGTATAGATATTATAAGATCCCAGCCTTTATGGAATAAAATTTAATTTTCTTCATATGCTATTCTAAAATAGAAAGATATTATATTAATAAAAATTAAAAGTTAAGGATGTTATTTTCAAATTATATTATATCAGAGAATATTCGAATTGTTAGGAAATATTCGTTATGTCGAAAAATATTCGTTTCGTACGACGGCGCCGATATAACCAATCATTGGTGGACCCCACAACAACATATTGTCGAATATAGAAAATGACATCATTAACTTTTTTAAATAAAAATGGTCAACGATACTATTACTTTTAACTATTAAAATTGCCCGATGATAAAAGAACAGTAGCACATGGTATTACACAATAGTAACACGGTATTACACAGTAGGACACGGTATTGCACAGTATTTCATATTATTGATCTGATAAAGTGGTTATCACACATTATTCATCAATAATTGTTATTACATAGTATTTTGTATTATTGAATTAATAATTGCTATTGCATTGTATTTTAAATTATTGAACCAATAATTATTACAGTTACTCATGTACTGTGTTAAATTAATAATTGTCACAGTAACGCGTTCTTACATTATTTTTGAATTATTATTATCATTGTTACAAGATTACCTTTATTATTACATTTAATTGTTAGTTGATATTTTGGATATAATAATAATAATAATAATAATAATAATAATAATAAGAGAAATCAAAAGGAATGGGCTGATTGCTGGTGAGAAATAATGCTCTTAGAATGAATGAAATTTTAATTAGTAATGGGCCTAAATAATGTGTTTATTGCCTACTTTACTGATTATTAGAAAGAGTTAGGCGGAAGAAAATAAGAAAGAATGGAAGATAAGAAATGGGTAGTGTAGCATATTAAAAAAAAAAAAAAAAAAAAAATGAGCATACAAGGGAGAAATTTTGGTATAAAAGTTTTGCAAGGTAGGTGAGGGTTGGCTTATAAAAGAGAACCTCGACTGATGAATTCTTTACACCTTTCTCTTTTTCTACTGATATATCATGAGTATATTTTGAGTGTAGTAAGTTTACTCTAAAATTTTGGTAAAGTCAAAAGGAGTGCAAGAACTTCTCAAGCGACTCTTTTCTTTAAAAGTAATATTTGCATAAATACTCACTTCACACGTTGCTCACAAATCTTCTTTTATAAGACTCTTTCTTTAGAAGATTTATTTTAAAAAGTTTCTTTTGGAATATTTTATTTTGAAATATTATTTCAAAAACTATTTTGGAGTTATTATATTTTATTTTGTACACTACACATATTTATATTATATAAACACTTTTGATAATTTCATGGTATACGAGTTATTCTATACCATGAAATTTATATGTGGTAGTTGCTAATTATATTATAAATATATAGGTTGATCCACTAAATTTAAAACAATTTTTGTTTTACGTGTTAATGTATGAGATATCATTTTCTTTCATATTCTTGAACTTACTGTGCTAAGTATTGTTCGATAAAATCCCTGAAAATTATTATAATTTCATTGATAGTTGCGCTTCATTTAATATCATTTCACGTGAAATTTCTTATTTACCCGATCTTTTCTATTGAACTTTAACTGTTATTTTTAAAATATGGATCTTGAATATCATTCTTAAATTTGACTCCACATCATGCTGATAATTTGGACATTATTTGAATCTGTATAAAGTAAAATTATAAACTTTTGATATCTATTGTTTATTCTATTATTCTATTTATTCTGTTCATTATTTATATCATTACTATTTATTTTAATCATCATAATCATGTTGTTATGAATATCTATGACCTGGGGCACAGATGATAGGATAAAAGTGATATAATAGTTGTGTGTTTTTTAGGGCACGTGATGAATGTTCTCTTTGGCCTGAGACAAAGAAGAACTGTTATTTGACATGGTCATGACCAATGATATTTCAAGTGATAAATATTGATGATGATTTTTCTGAAAAAGAAAAGCTAGTAGACATCATAATCTACATGATTCTCCTAATGATTGTTATTTTACTGTAGTTGTTGATCTAAACTTTGTTCAAGAACTTAACTACAATTGTTAATTTGAAAATTGTTGTTTATTTATTTATATCAAGAACTCATTACTGTTGAAGACTATTGATAATTTATTTATTATTATCTTAGTCATAATATTTTTACTGGACTATTTGAGCTTACTCTTTTCTTTTTATTCTATTAATCTTCAACAAGAGATGAAAGAGTAGCTGAGTCTAGCCGAGAAATGAAGTGAATGTCTGAGTGATAGTTGTAATAATTTTCACATGTTGTAAAATAGTGAATGTTTGAGTACTGTATTGTTATACGTTGTACTATATTATTATAGTTATTGTGTATTTAACGACTCAAGTTTAGACTGTGTAAGCCCAAATTTGAGAGTGTTACAGATATCGCATATTACGTAAAAGATAATTCATACAAAATATGGCCATACTTTAAAAAAAAAAGAATATTAGTATAATATATATCTATTATGTGAATGAATAAATTTATTGATACATTCATTATACTTCTTTCTTTACTATACACAAAGTTCAATAGTTATTTTGGCTAAATAAAATTTAAGTGAGTAAAAATAGTAGGAGAAAGAAAATTTGTTTATTTGACCAATATAACTTTTGAAGTTGCGTATTAAGAAGAATGAATTAGAATAGATATATTTATAAATTTATTTTATAAGAATTAAAATGACATATATTATTATTACGTACCAAAAAAATCTCTCTCCCCAATAATTATAACGAATTAATATATAATACCAAAAAAAAAAAAAACTGCCATGGGTGAGAGAAGATAGAAACTGTGTTTATTGCTTTGTTAATAAAAAATAAAGAGAGAGAAATTGTGTGACGTAGAACTAGAAACAAAATCACCCATATGTGGAAATAAATAATAGTAAATCATATCGTATTAACAAGTAGAAGTCATAATTATTTGTAGGACCAACAAATCATATTATATTAACGAGTAGGAGTCGTAATCGCAGGACCAAAAAGGGTGATTCGGTAAACAAAATCTGTGGCCCCACGAGCCTTCCAAAATATCCTACTTTCTTCCCATTCTTTAAGTCTACCGACTAATTTCCGGAAATTTCCCTACACTATCAAAACATCCGACACGCCTACACCCCGATTTCGTCGGACCCACATTTCCGACCCAGCCAAAACTACCAAACTTCCAAAATGGCATCGGGTTCAAGATCCGAAACCCGACACGACGTTGTTTTTTTTACAATCCTACATTCCTAAAGCCATGCCAGCCACTAGATTCATCAACTGGACAAATCCAACGCGTCAGGATTCCCACCGACGCCTATTTATTCAACCCCCCCCCCTCCATTCAAAATCACAATTTCAGCAACAAACTCTCTAGAAACACTCTCTCTCTAAAAATCCTTGTTAATTGTCCACACTCTATAAACTACCCAAATGGCATCTGGTCTTTCTGCTGCTTCCGCTGGTATAGTGAAGGCCGCTAGCCTGCCGAACCGTGCTTTCGTCACGTTCTTGGCCGGCAACGGCGACTACTGGAAAGGAGTGGTGGGTTTGGCCAAAGGGCTGAGAAAGGTTAAATCTTCCTACCCGCTTGTTGTGGCTGTTCTGCCCGACGTGCCGGTGGAGCACCGCCGTATACTGGTGTCTCAGGGATGTGTTATCCGTGAGATTGAGCCGGTGTACCCGCCGGAAAACCAGACCCGGTTTGCTATGGCATACTATGTCATTAACTACTCCAAACTTCGTATTTGGGAGGTCAGTTTTTTATTTATTTATAAAGATTTGACATATTTTTCATTTACGCCAAATTTTTTTCAAGAATCATAATTTCGGATTATAATTCTAAGTTATGAATTATAATATTAAAATTATAATTTTAAGTTATGAATTATAATATGAAAATTATATTTATTTATAAGAATTACTCAGCATTAATTTTAAGTGTTTTATTTTTTTTAAAATTTAAATTCATTAATTATTAATTAATGACTTAATAATTTTGAAATTATAATTTTTTATTAAATATGATATTAAATAATTTTTTAAATTAAATTATTTGATAATATTTAAACTAATAATTTTAAATCTAAATTAATTTTTTTAAAATAATACTAAATATAATATTTATAAATAAATATAATTTTAAAATTATAATTTATGTCTTAAAATTATAATACAAAATTATAACTCTTACAAATAAGCGAAGCCTAACTATACTATATATGTCCAAACAGCTTTATACTGGTAGACACAGATGAGATGTCGTAATTATAATCAATTAAATATGCATGTTTAAGGAGATGATATTTTACCCTCAAGAAATGTTATTTTTAATGCAATATATAACATTTATATAATTTAATATATATAATACAGCTGTGTATTAGATGTATTGCGCTTGAAATATATTTTTAATATTAAAAATATGATTTTCATAGGATAATTTTTTATCCTTTAAATTATATTGAAAATTAAAGAACAGTTCTTAATATTATAAATGTTTTCATAGAAATTTGATGATTGACATTTTTGTTGTTGTTGTTGTTGTTGTAATTGCAGTTTGTGGAGTATAGTAAGATGATATATTTAGATGGGGATATTCAGGTGTTTGAGAATATAGACCACCTATTTGACATGCCAGATGGCTATTTCTATGCTGTGATGGACTGTTTCTGTGAGAAAACATGGGGTCACAGCCCACAGTACAAGATTGGGTACTGCCAGCAGTGCCCCAACAAGGTCCAGTGGCCTGCTAATTCTGAATTGGGGCCCAAGCCCCCTCTTTACTTCAATGCTGGCATGTTTGTCTATGAGCCCAATCTCTCCACCTATGATGATCTCCTCAGTTCTGTCAAGACTACCCCTCCTACCTCCTTTGCTGAGCAGGTAACTTCAAGACTAGTTCAGTCATTTCCCATTTACTTTAGATATATTGTTTTTTTTTTTATTTCCTATTTGTCTAATAAACTAAAAAGTCGAAAACATATAACTTTCATATTATATATTAATGGATTTAGTAAAAAGTTAACTTCATAGTAAATTGGACAATAGATCAATATAGTATTGACATACAGTGAAAAAAACATTCCCAGACTTTCGTGTTTTATAATTGGATATTATTTTGTGCGTGCAGGACTTTTTGAACATGTTCTTTAGGGATATTTACAAGCCTATCCCACCGGTATACAACTTGGTTTTGGCCATGCTATGGCGCCACCCGGAGAACATAGAGCTAGACCAAGCGAAAGTGGTTCACTATTGTGCTGCCGGCTCAAAGCCATGGAGGTATACCGGAAAAGAAGAGAACATGGGCAGAAAAGACATCAAAATGCTAGTGAAAATGTGGTGGGATATATACGACGACGAGTCTTTGGATTACCAGGCAACTAACTTGGCACCGGTTGAAACTACTGAAGCTAAAGCTATAGAGAAATTTATGGCATCGTTATCGGAGGGTAGAATTGTCCAGTTTGTTTCCGCCCCATCTGCTGCTTAATTAGTCTCTTAGTGGTGATTTTGTTGGGTTTGAAGTATAATTATGTACTGGATTAGCCTAAAGTTAATCAGTTATTGTAAATAATGACAATCTTTTATGTGTTATACTGTGGCGAGTTATTAGTCGGCTTTGTCGACTACGGCCCATCTCAATTTTTTTTATATTAAATATATTATATAATTAAGTAGTCAAAAGTTAGAATAACTTTGGTCAACCCTGCTCAAAGTGATCTTAAGTTGAAATATTCTTGATCAGTTCAGTTCAATTTAAATTTCTGACTTTACCTCTGATGTTATATATACAAAGGATTAAGCTATTATTTTCTCGTCTACTATTCGTGTCATGAATTATAATGATTTGTTAAAAGTTTTTTTTTTATAAAATTCAAAAGATATATTTAAGAATTATATGTAAAGGTTATTCATAGCCAAAATTGGATCCGACTATTTTTTCATTCAATTCAATTTTGATCGTTTGATGCCAGGTCGAATGGCTTAGGAAAAATTATACAGCATAACAGTTATTAGTATTACCGTATAATTATTATACAATATATGACTCATATAAAAAATGTCTATATTACCTTTTAGATGCACTGCACATGAACAAATTGACCCCATTAAAAGTTTACAAATTTTTTAATATAAAGGTCAAATTGAAATTTTTATAGTTTTTTCAATCTCATATCACTTATACTCCTTTATATATATATTTTCTTCTAATATTTTTATAATAAATAATAATCTAATTTATATTATTTTTAAAACAATTAAGGAATTAAATATTTATTAACAAATTTGTGATTAGAAAAGTAACCGACAGAAAAGTGCAAAATTATTTTAAAAATTTGACTTGGGGCGCAACCCTTGAACTCCGTCAAATTATTTATAACTTCACAATATTTTGATCCATGGGATAAAAAACCCGTCACTGTGTAGGAATTCAGCGCCCAATTGCATACACCACTATACAAGCATCAAAATTGAATGAAGAGCTATTAATTGTGAAAAACCAGAGTCTAAACAAGGACTTGCATGATAAATTTTGAGTCTTTAAGCTTAATATGACCCCAAATTGGGCTCCAAATTCTCCAGTGGAGGTGAAAAATTAGACCCAGAATAAGCATGATGAGGTTGGACTCTTCAAACCTAATAACACGCGATAGAGTTGAGTCTTCAAGCAAAATCAGACCATAATTAAGTCACAAAAATCTCTAGTGGTGTCAAATCAAACTGGGAATTCAGCACCCAATTCTTCTTCTTCTCTTGGAGGAAAATATATTGAGATAAATTATTTTGTTTAAATTTGTTATCGTACCCTTTTCTTTGTCATTCAAGAAGAAGAGAGTATGTATGCTCATGGTTTGTCTTTTCTCTTTTTAAGTAGCCATCCATTTTCAGACATGGAAAACTCAACAAAAAGAATGAAAAAGAGAGGCAGAGAGCCATTTAATTAGCCTTATTTAGAAGGAAGGTCATCCTCAAGAGATTTAAGAGTTCTGTTGCCGTTTCTTGGACGAAGTATGTCCATTAAATTGGGGAATTTGGGGTTGCCACGTACACCCATGCTATGTTTTTGAAAGATCTACGTATTTACATATTATTAGCCAAGTAGAAAAGATTAAACTGATACTCCCTTTGTTTTATAAAAAAATAATCACACTTATTAAATTTTTAACAATTTATTATTTAAAGAATATACATGAAATAAATACATATTCTTAATAACCACACATTTTGCAAAATAAATTCTTTTATGTGAACGAAAGGAATATAATTGATGAACACGAGAACACTTTGATACAATGGTAGATTTGACAAATTTTGCTTCAGAATCCGATTTTAAATAAGATTTAAATTAATATTATAAGATTTCGCTTATTCGACACTAAAATCAAATTTTTAGACATTATGATTTTTATAAGATCAAAGAGCACATTTTTTTATATAAAACAAATATTTTTTACAAATTAAAACAAAGAAAGATTTATTTTTTTTCATATTTATCTATGTGCATAATAAGTTTAATGTGATGATAAAATTATGTTATAATATTAAGTGAAGTAGTAGACTAGTAGTAAACATTATGATATTTCATGTTATTAATAGTTAATTAATAAGGAAACACTCTTTATCCAAACTCTTTTTTTTATTATTATTATTATAAAAAAAATATGACCCTCCAATTCTAAACAAAAGTGTCCCATACGTTACCGTGGCATATAGTGACATTAATTTCTTGCATGTAGTTTATTCGTTCTTTTGGGGTAGAATATGGTCGGCAAGGTTTGATGGATGTGGCCATTTATATATTTAAATTATAATCATACTTTGACCTTCCCATTGGATAATTTTTTTATTTATATTTTTTAATGGACACATCAATAAATCCAACAAAAGAGAATTAATATGACTATTACTAAGGGAAGATTAGAAGAATACTCCAACCATTCTCAATAAAAAAAAAATTACTAGTTAAATTAATTTACAAATTTTAAAAGTGTATTTTTATTATAATTTTATCCTTAATTTATTAATTAAATATTTAATTTAAAGATAATAATATGAAAGAACTATCTAGCTTTAACTACTTTTTTTTTTTCCGTTTCAATATAAGTTTATAATAATGTTTTGAGACATCTTTGAGATATGACATTTATTTTTGATAAAGACATTAATGACAATTAAAAAAAAAAAATACTAGACAAATCATATCATAGTGACAATGCGCAGTAGGTGGTCTTCAAGCAGCTACATGGTTAAAAGAAAACCCCATTTTAAACAAGTGGATTTGTATAATATATATATATATATATATATATATATATATATATATATATTAGGGGATTTGGTTACTTCCCCTAGAAGTAATGAATTTAAGCCATATATATATTATGTCCAAATATTCAATATTTTACTGCATTAGTATACTTGTTTATAGTATTTTTGGTAGGATTTGGTCGGTACGTGCCTACGTGGTCAAGGAAGGAGCAACGAATGGGATATTCATATAATACTCACCTTAGTCTCATAAAATACTAGGTAGTTTATGTCTCACCTACTAATATATATATATATATATATATATTTATAACTCAACTTAATTTAAAAAATTAAAATTATTATATTTTGGATCCATCATGAATAATATACTTTTATTTTTTTCATTATTTCTCGAATATAAGACTTCAATTAATAATAATCTAATAATATAAAATAATATAATGTACCCAAATTTGTAATTATAATTTATTATTATATTATCATTAATAAACTTTCCACTTCTAGAAACTGTCTTCCAATTTCGCTTGTAAAATATTCTTGCAAGCTTCAGCAACCATGGCTTGAAATAGTAAGGTGATGAGGTAATAGTGACTGTTGCTAAGATTTAGAGTTTCTCAATTGAAATGACAACACATGAATAGTATAAAATATCTCGTAATATGTGTCTCATGAACATTTAATAATTTTTCGTAGAAAAAGAGGAGGTTGGAAAATTGATATTGTGATATTAGATAAGATAATTTTCAATTCAAGATAATTTTTTATAGGCTTAACCACTACATTGTACTCTGAAAATGAATCCTAACCTTTCATAATTACTAAATATATTTATTCCTAGCCCTACATTTGCATCTCATGTGCCATTTCCCCTATCTTGGGATTTTATTTGGAAAATTGAATTATTCTATACCAAATTTATTCCCAGTAGGATTTTCCTCGTCGTGCTTCTTAATTTACATCTCCAAAAGTAATATTAGGAGTCTCAGTCTTTTGATATGAAATGACGTGTAACAAAATTTTGAGACCCTTGCCTTTTTCCCAAGGCTATGTTTGTTTGCAAAATATATACTTGGGATTGGACTATTTGTATTAATTTAAAGTTATTTTCGATTTTTTTATCCTATGATGATGGATTATTAGTCCCTTAAATAATCCTTGAATTATTTTTTTATCATTCTCAAGGCTATTTGTGAGGGATTATATAATCCCATGATGAATTTGGGATTATATAATCCCTCACAAATAGCCTTGAGAATGATAAAAAAATAATCCAAGGACTATTTAAGGGACAATTAATCCCTCATGATGGGATAAAAAAGTCGAAAATAATTTTAAATTAATATAAATAGTTTAATCTCAAGTATCTATTTTGCAAACAAACATAGCCCAAGGCCATATTTGTTTGAAGTCCTTTGTTTGTTTAAGAATTGAATTTAGAATTATTAATTTTGGAATAACACAATTAGTAAAATTGAGAGACTATTTAATATTATGTCTAATCAGGTATTATATTTTTTACTATTTGAGATTAAAATTTTATATATTTACACTACTAAAAATTCGATCTATTTGTTATTACTAGTCCAAATCATAATTTTTTATTCAATTATTTAAATAATAATGGACAAAACAAAAATAATATGTAATTATTTTAAGTTATTTTATAATTAATTTTATTCTAAATAAATATTTAATTGTAATTATTTAATTCTAAAATTAATAATATTGCGATTAGTATTTTAAGTTGTCTGTATGAAAGATTGAAGGTTTTCATAAGCAATGTCAAAGTTTGCTAAATCTAACTTATTGCTGCTAAGGAGAGATGCCTTGACCACTTATTTGTTTTTGATCCGACGGTTGGTTTGTTAGTGTAGGGAAATTTCCCGGAAATTAGTTGGTGGAATTATTAAATTAAAACTTTGTAAGAAAAGGCAACAAGATTACCCTAGTCAAAGTTAGAAACTTCTTTGACATCGAGGAATATCAACGCATTAAACATAGTCGTCATTAGTACGTCTAAAGTTGGAGAGATTGTTTTATATTGAATAAGTAAATACTATATTTCTTTATTTTATATACATGTGAGAGCTGTCTATAACGGAACTCACAAGTATGCGAGATGAAAGAGCATAATATTTACTTGCTCTAGGAACATAAAATAATTTTTCCTAAAATTGGCATATCCAGACAATGTACGTACAACTAATGATCAATTATATATGTGACGCCCCCAAATCTAGGCCCACACAGCCCAAACTTGAGTCGTCAAAAGACTACAACAAAATTATTACAATGAAATACAACGTACAACAATACAGTGGATAATACAACACAACTAAGTCTTCATTATTATTGCCACACTATTTTATAACACGTGAAGACTATGATAGCTATCCCCGCACTCTCACTCCATTCCCCGGCTAGACCCCGTTACGTTCTCATCTCCTGTTGAAAAACAATGGAACGAAAAGAAAGGGTGAGCTCAAATAGCCAGTAAGAAATATCATGACTAAGATAATGACGAATAATTTATCATTAGCCTTCAACAGTTGAGTTCTTGATAGAATACAATAGACTACAAGGTTTATATCAAAAACTGCAGTTAAATTCTTAAACAACGTTCAGATCAATAATAGCAGCGGAATGAGCAATCTATTAGAAGAATAATGCAGACTATAATGTCCACTCGCTTCTCTTTTTAGTAAAAATATCATCAACTTTTATCATCTGAAATACCATTAGTCAAAATAATACAACTTCACAGTTCCTGGTCATAATCATGCAGATCAACAGTTCATCTTTGCACTACGGGCCAAAGACATTCAATATAACACCAACGGTCATGATTATACCAGATTCAGCCTTTGGTCATAATCATACCAATCAACAGTTCATCTTTGCACTACGGGCCAAAGAGAACATTCACCACGTGCCATAAAAGACACCGAACAGATGTATCGCCTTTAACCTAGTATATCGCCTTTAACCTATCATCTGTTCAACAATTAAATCACATCTGTGCCCCCGGCCACAGATATTCACAACAGCTTGATTCTTGATGATTAATACAAATAACAGTGATACAAATGATGAACAGAAGAACAGGATAAACAATAAGTATCAGAAGTTTACTTTGTGCAGATTCAAATAATGTCCAAATTGCCAACATGATGTGGAGTGAAATTTAAAAATGATATTCAAGATCCACAGTTCAGAATAACGGTTACAGTTCAATAGAAAGGTTCACGTAAATAGGAAGGTTCAGTTGAAATAATGAAGTTCAACTATTATGGAACATATAATATTTTCAGGAATTATAGAAGCAATAGTTCCATAATAAGTTTCGATTTAGGAGTATGAAAGAAAATAATATCCCTTACCGTAGCAGGTTTGATTAACAAAAGGTGAAGGAAATTAATATCCCTTACCATAGTAAGTTTGAATAATGGAAGATGAAAAAGATGGTACCCCTTATGAGTATAAAGGAAAATGATATCACTTACGAATATGGAATAAAAGTGTCATGTGATAATTCGTGTAGACAAATTATTTCCACACGAGACAAATAAAAAGGGTTATTCACCAACAGGCGATAATCCGCACCGTAAGGTTATTCCCATCAATTTGAATACGAGTAGTTATTCACCAAACAGGCGATAATCCGCGCCGTAAGGTTATTCCCATCAATTTGAATACGAAGAGTTATTCACCAAACAAGCGATAATCCGCACCGTAAGGTTATTCTCAAAGATTAATAAGGAATGAATACAAAAGGTTATTCACCAACAGGCGGTAAACCGCGCCGTAAGGTTATTCCCACAATTTAATACATGGAAATAAATGGCACAAGAAAGAAACGATATTATTTTCGAGAATCAAAGAATGATAATTCCTTCAAGTAAGAAAGAAAATAATATTCATTTATGATGATGAAAAGAGTGATACCCCTTACCTTAACACGTGACTGGATATTGATTTAAATGAGGTTGATCAACCTATATTTTTATAATAAAATTAGTAATTACCACATATAAATTTCAAAGTGTATGATAACTCGTATAATATGAATTATCAAAATTATATATATTTAACATAATTTTTGTAGTATAATATAACTACTTTTAAATAGTTTTAAAAATAATATTCCAAAATAAATCTTCCAAAGAAAGCTTTTAAAAATGAATCTTTTTAAAGAAGAGTCTTCTAAAGGAAGATTTGTGAATACCGTGAAAAATAAGAATTTATGAAATTACTACTCTTTAATAAAAGACTTACTTGAAAAATTTCTGCACTCCTTTTGGCTTTCAAACTCTCAAAATAACCTTACTATTCTCAAAGAAAACTCATAAAATTCTTATAGAAAATTTTTATGTTTTAGGTGTGATTTTTCTATTCAGCTGAGCAAGCTATTTATAGGAGAAAAGAAGTTACTATGCGGTAGGTGAGCAGCACGCCAGTGCTGAATTGCAGTAGCAGCCGTCTGGCTGCTTTTCTCCTTCTCACCAACCCACCCAGCAAGCAATTCTCACATTTCATTTTTCATGTGGGTCCCACAGAGGGCCCACATGTTTTTACTATTCCAAATAGTAATTAAATAAATTTTTTTTTATATATATATATATATATATATATATATATTCTTCCTACATGTCCTGCATATAAAATAATGCTACGACAATAATTCAACAATAATTTAATAAACACGTGACAGATTATTATTAATTTAATAATATAAATTACTGTGTATTTGCTACTGTGACAATTATTAGGTTCAATAATTTTAAAAACAGTGCAGCAACAATTATTGACTCAATGATATGAAATACAGTGTAATGACAATTATTGAATCAATAATGCAAAATACTGTGTAGCAACAATAATTGAATTGATAATATAAAATATTATGCAGTGACAATTATCGATGAAATGATGCGTAACAGTTATGGTGTCAATAATATGAGACACTGTGCAATACCGTGTGCTACTGTAGAGTACCGTGTGCTACAGAAAATACCATAATTTACCGTATGCTACTATTCTTTTATCACCGGTATTTTAACAGTTAACACCGTTGACTATTTTTATTTAAAAAGGTTACTTCTGTCGTTTTCTATATCCGACAAATATTCCGTTGTGGGGTTTACAAATAATTTGTTATTTCGGCGCCGTCGTACGGCCCGAATATTCCCCGACAAAACGAATATTCCCCGACAAAAAGAATATTGTCCGACAAAATAAAATTTGCACATAACATCCTTAACTTTCAATTTTGTCAATTTAACCATTTACTGTTTCAGGAAAAATATATATGAAGAAAAATTAAATTTTGTATTTCATAAATTCGGGGTCTTACAACCTCCCCTCCTTATGAAATTTCGTCCCCGAAATTGACGTACCTGGCATTTCGAAGAGGTATGGATACCTAGACTTCATCTCAGATTCTAGCTCCCAGGTCATTTCCTCAATATCTTGGTTCCTCCATAAAACCTTAACTTGAGGTATAACCTTTGAGCGTAAGATCTGCTCCTTCTTATCTAGGATCTCAACAGGTACTTCCTCATACGTTAAATCTTCTGCTATAACGTCTGGTTCTAACTCAATGACGTGGTTTGGGCCCTTCACATATTTACGTAACATAGATATGTGAAAAACGTTATGGATGCGAGACATACTTGGTGGTAAGGCTAGTCTGTAAGCTACAGTTCCCACCCGATCGAGGATTTCAAATGGGCCAATAAATCGAGGGTTGAGTTTTCCTCTCTTTCCGAATCTCGTAACCCCTTTCCATGGAGAAACACGTAAGAATACATGATCTCCGACGTTGAATCTCTCATCTCTCCGATGAAGATCGGCATAACTCTTTTGTCGTTCTTGTGCTGTCTGTATTCGTTGTCGGATCATTTGGATCTTTTCGGTCGTCAAGCGTACCAACTCGGGTCCCAACAGTTTTGCTTCTCCTACCTCATTCCAACATACTGGAGAGCGACACTTGCGTCCATATAAAGCCTCGAATGGAGCCATACCTATACTTGCTTGGTAACTGTTGTTGTAGGAAAATTCCACCAATGGCAAGTACTTATCCCAACTTCCTTTGAAATCTAGTACGCAAAGTCTCAAAAGATCTTCGAGGGTCTGGATCGTCCTTTCCGATTGTCCGTCCGTTTGAGGATGGTTTGCAGAACTAAAACGTAGTTCAGTGCCCATAGCTTTTTGTAGACTGATCCAAAAGCGTGAAGTGAATCTAGGATCTCGATCAGAAACTATGGAAACTGGCATGCCATGCAATCTCACGATCTCATTTATGTACATACCGGCAAGACGTTCAAGTGAAAAGTTTTCTCGTATAGGCAAGAAATGAGCGGATTTGGTCAATCTATCTACGATGACCCAAATTGCATCTAAGCCTTGAGAAACTTTGGGAAGACCCGTCACGAAATCCATATTGATGTGTTCCCACTTTCATTCGGGAACCTCAAGTGGTTGTAAAGGACCCTTAGGTACTTGATGCTCTGCCTTGACACGTTGACAAGTTAAGCACCTTGAGATAAACTCTGCAATCTCCCTTTTCATATTGTTCCACCAAAATGTATGTCGAAGATCTCGATACATCTTGGTACCTCCTGGGTGGATTGCAAATGGCGTGTTGTGTGCCTCCATCATGATTTTATGTTTTAATTCAGGATCGTTAGGAACACAGAGTCGAGAGTTGACTCGAAGTATTCCTTTCTCGTCGATTCTTGCTTCGGGAATGGTACCTTCTTGTACTTTCTTTATCATGTTTATCAGTTCCGGATCGGTAGCTTGAGCAGCTTTAATTTTATCGATTAAAGCTGGTTCTACTCGCACGTGAGCAATCTTCGAGTGGGTCCCTGGTGTCTTTAGCTCCATCTCCATCTTTTGCAAGTCGTACAAAATACGCTTTTGTGTTGTCAGCAGTGCACTTGTACTCGCATAAGATTTTCTGCTCAAAGCGTCAGCTACAACGTTCGCCTTTCCCGGGTGATACTGGATTGTGTGATCATAATCCTTCAACAGCTCAAGCCAACGTCGTTGTCGCATGTTGAGTTCCTTCTGGGTGAAGAAATACTTGAGACTTTTATGATCCGTATAGATATCCACTTTCTCTCCGTACAAGTAGTGTCTCCAGATCTTCAATGCGAAAACGACTGCTGCCAACTCTAGATCATGAGTAGGGTAATTTTTCTCATAATCTTTGAGTTGTCGAGAGGCATAGGCTATAACCTTTCCATATTGCATAAGGACACAACCTAGACCTTTGCCTGAAGCATCGCTGTATATGACAAATTCTCCCGATCCTGATGGAATGGTCAGAACAGGAGCTGAAACAAGTCTCCTCTTAAGCTCTTGAAAACTTTTCTCGCATTGCTCGCTCCATATGAATTTTGTGCTTTTCCGAGTAAGCTGAGTTAATGGAGTGACGATTCGAGAAAATCCTTCTACGAATCTCCGATAATAACCAGCTAGGCCCAGAAAACTTCGGACTTCGGTTACTGTCTTGGGTTGTTCCCAATTTAGTACCGTTTCAATCTTCGCAGGATCGACTGATATTCCTTGACTAGAAATCACATGCCCAAGAAACGTGACCTCCTCAAGCCAGAACTCACATTTCTTCAACTTGGCATATAATTTGTTCTCACGGAGCTTCTGGAGTATCAATCTCAGGTGTTGTTCATGATCCTCACGACCTTTGGAGTATATGAGGATGTCATCAATAAAGAAAACCACAAAATGATCCAAATATTCCTTGAATATTCGGTTCATCATGTCCATGAAAGCTGCAGGAGCATTGGTTAGTCCAAAAGGCATGACTAAAAACTCATAATGCCCATAACGAGTTCTGAAAGCAGTCTTTGGAATGTCCTCAGCTTTAACCTTTAACTGATGATATCCAGAACGGAGATCAATCTTTGAGAAATGTTGAGCACCTTGTAATTGATCAAACATGTCATCAATTCGAGGTAACGGATACCTGTTTTTTATGGTGACATGGTTCAATTCTCGGTAGTCAATGCACAATCTCATACTCCCGTCTTTCTTCTTCACAAATAGAACAGGAGCACCCCAAGGTGATGCACTCGGACGAATGAAACCAGTATCCAACAATTCCTGTAGTTGGACTTTTAACTCTTGAAGTTCAATGGGAGCCATTCGGTATGGAGTTTTGGAAATGGGCTTGGTACCAGGTTCAAGATCAATACAAAATTCAATTTCACGGTTTGGGGGTAAACCAGGAAGTTCCTCCGAAAAAACGTCAGGAAACTCATTAACAATGGGAATATCATTCAAGTTTGACGTATTTTTGTTCAAATCAGTGACATGAGCTAAAAAGGCTTGACATCCGTTTTTCAATAAACGAATGGCTTTATGGCTAGAAATAACAGTTATAGATTTCAATGGTTTAGTTGCTTGAATTTGCATGACAGGTTGATTAGGAATATGAAAACTAATAATCTTATGAAAACAATCAATTTTAGCATGATGGGTAGTCAACCAATCAATTCCTAAAATCACATCAAATTCATGCATCTCCAAAGAAATAAGGTCAACAGGTAATGTGAGGTTGTTGATTTGAACTAGACAAGATTTATAGACAGTAGATGTAATGGTCATTTCTCCTAATGGGGTTTCAACTGATAAGTCAAAGTCCAAATTTTCAGGAGTTAAGTTTAAACGCTGAGCACATGCAGGTGAGATAAAAGAATGGGTAGAGCCAGTATCTAACAAAGCGTAGACTTCACGAGAATTTATGAATAGCTTACCGGTTATCACCTCGTTCGAGTTTCGTGCCATTTGGGATGTCACAACAAAAGCTCTCCCTTGAACTACAGATTTTCCCTTATCCGCGCTAGCTTTTGGTATCATCACTGCAGCTGGACTTGATTTTGTGGCAGGACAAAACCGCGCAAGATGACCCTCTTTCCCACAACTGTAGCACTTTTTGGATTGCAGTGTACAGTTTGGGCTGATGTGACCTTCCTGACCACACCTATAGCATCTCACTGGTGGTCGATCTTCTCCCCTTGAAACTGGGGTCGGTGCTGGTGCTGGTACTGGTGCCCTTCCATAATTATTATGGAATCTCTTTCTTTTGAAATTGTTTCCACTGGATTCTCCTCTTCTGTTATTTGATGTGGAATTACCACCGAAGTGTTGGTTACCTCCTCGATGGTTCTCGTTCCTGTGGTTGTTATCATTTCTCTGATCATTGACTCTTGGCTGTAATTTTTCATCTGTTTGCTCCACCCTTTGAGCCCTATCAACAACATCTGAATACAAACTAAATTTATGAGAGCTAAGTTGTTGACGGATTTCGAATCTTAGACCACGTAAGAACATCCGACTCATCCGTGCTTCGTCATCTACTAGATGAGTCGCAAAACGAGACAGTTCAGCAAACTTAGCTTCATATTGAGAAACTGACATGTTTCCCTGCTCCAGCTTAATGAATTCCACTTCCTTCATATGGCGGATGCTTTCTGGGAAGTACTTTTCATTAAATAGCTCTTGGAATTCTGTCCAAGACATCTCAAGTGCTGAAGGGTGGATACGTTTTACCGCTTCCCACCAGTGATCCGCCTCACCTCGAAACATAAAAGTAGCAAAGGGCACCTTCTGATCATCAGCGCATTGTAGGACATCAAGTATTTTTGTCGTCTGCTTCAGCCATGCCTCCGCTTTGAGTGGGTCAGGCTTCCCGTGGAATTCAGGTGGTCCCAATTCTTTAAATTGCTTGACAGTGACTATCCTCAAATTACCAGCGTTTCTATCGTTATTGTTAACTGGATTTCCTCTTGCCTGATTCTGCATGAACTGCATGAAATTCCTAAAGAATCCATCATTCATCATGTTATCAGGAATATTATTTCCTGAGTTGGCAGGAGGATTGTTTGTGGCTTCTTGATTTTCGGCTACATTCGCTTCGGGTATTTCATAGTTAACCTCTTGATTTCCAGATGCCATACTAAACTGTGGTCACAAAATAAATGTTAGTTCAAATAAACTGACTCATCACTTCATGTCCCTATATTCAAATCAACTCATTAGATAATAAAATCTAATTTAGGTAGGACATACTAGTGACTGATTCTATTCGTCTCTCCCCTCCTAGTTCTAACCCCAGATCTCCATTAAAGACCATATCCCTAAGCTCTGATGCCAACTGTGACGCCCCCAAATCTAGGCCCACACAGCTCAAACTTGAGTCGTCAAAAGACTACAACAAAATTATTACAATGAAATACAACGTACAACAATACAGTGGATAATACAACACAACTAAGTCTTCATTATTATTGCCACACTATTTTATAACACGTGAAGACTATGATAGCTATCCCCGCACTCTCACTCCATTCCCCGGCTAGACCCCGTTACGTTCTCATCTCCTGTTGAAAAACAATGGAACGAAAAGAAAGGGTGAGCTCAAATAGCCAGTAAGAAATATCATGACTAAGATAATGACGAATAATTTATCATTAGCCTTCAACAGTTGAGTTCTTGATAGAATACAATAGACTACAAGGTTTATATCAAAAACTGCAGTTAAATTCTTAAACAACGTTCAGATCAATAATAGCAGCGGAATGAGCAATCTATTAGAAGAATAATGCAGACTATAATGTCCACTCGCTTCTCTTTTTAGTAAAAATATCATCAACTTTTATCATCTGAAATACCATTAGTCAAAATAATACAACTTCACAGTTCCTGGTCATAATCATGCAGATCAACAGTTCATCTTTGCACTACGGGCCAAAGACATTCAATATAACACCAACGGTCATGATTATACCAGATTCAGCCTTTGGTCATAATCATACCAATCAACAGTTCATCTTTGCACTACGGGCCAAAGAGAACATTCACCACGTGCCATAAAAGACACCGAACAGATGTATCGCCTTTAACCTAGTATATCGCCTTTAACCTATCATCTGTTCAACAATTAAATCACATCTGTGCCCCCGGCCACAGATATTCACAACAGCTTGATTCTTGATGATTAATACAAATAACAGTGATACAAATGATGAACAGAAGAACAGGATAAACAATAAGTATCAGAAGTTTACTTTGTGCAGATTCAAATAATGTCCAAATTGCCAACATGATGTGGAGTGAAATTTAAAAATGATATTCAAGATCCACAGTTCAGAATAACGGTTACAGTTCAATAGAAAGGTTCACGTAAATAGGAAGGTTCAGTTGAAATAATGAAGTTCAACTATTATGGAACATATAATATTTTCAGGAATTATAGAAGCAATAGTTCCATAATAAGTTTCGATTTAGGAGTATGAAAGAAAATAATATCCCTTACCGTAGCAGGTTTGATTAACAAAAGGTGAAGGAAATTAATATCCCTTACCATAGTAAGTTTGAATAATGGAAGATGAAAAAGATGGTACCCCTTATGAGTATAAAGGAAAATGATATCACTTACGAATATGGAATAAAAGTGTCATGTGATAATTCGTGTAGACAAATTATTTCCACACGAGACAAATAAAAAGGGTTATTCACCAACAGGCGATAATCCGCACCGTAAGGTTATTCCCATCAATTTGAATACGAGTAGTTATTCACCAAACAGGCGATAATCCGCGCCGTAAGGTTATTCCCATCAATTTGAATACGAAGAGTTATTCACCAAACAGGCGATAATCCGCACCGTAAGGTTATTCTCAAAGATTAATAAGGAATGAATACAAAAGGTTATTCACCAACAGGCGGTAAACCGCGCCGTAAGGTTATTCCCACAATTTAATACATGGAAATAAATGGCACAAGAAAGAAACGATATTATTTTCGAGAATCAAAGAATGATAATTCCTTCAAGTAAGAAAGAAAATAATATTCATTTATGATGATGAAAAGAGTGATACCCCTTACCTTAACACGTGACTGGATATTGATTTAAATGAGGTTGATCAACCTATATTTTTATAATAAAATTAGTAATTACCACATATAAATTTCAAAGTGTATGATAACTCGTATAATATGAATTATCAAAATTATATATATTTAACATAATTTTTGTAGTATAATATAACTACTTTTAAATAGTTTTAAAAATAATATTCCAAAATAAATCTTCCAAAGAAAGCTTTTAAAAATGAATCTTTTTAAAGAAGAGTCTTATAAAGGAAGATTTGTGAATACCGTGAAAAATAAGAATTTATGAAATTACTACTCTTTAATAAAAGACTTACTTGAAAAATTTCTGCACTCCTTTTGGCTTTCAAACTCTCAAAATAACCTTACTATTCTCAAAGAAAACTCATAAAATTCTTATAGAAAAATTTTATGTTTTAGGTGTGATTTTTCTATTCAGCTGAGCAAGCTATTTATAGGAGAAAAGAAGTTACTATGCGGTAGGTGAGCAGCACGCCAGTGCTGAATTGCAGTAGCAGCCGTCTGGCTGCTTTTCTCCTTCTCACCAACCCACCCAGCAAGCAATTCTCACATTTCATTTTTCATGTGGGTCCCACAGAGGGCCCACATGTTTTTACTATTCCAAATAGTAATTAAATAAATTTTTTATATATATATATATATATATATATATATATATATATATATATATATATATATATATATATATATATATATATATATATATATATATATATATTCTTCCTACATGTCCTGCATATAAAATAATGCTACGACAATAATTCAACAATAATTTAATAAACACGTGACAGATTATTATTAATTTAATAATATAAATTACTGTGTATTTGCTACTGTGACAATTATTAGGTTCAATAATTTTAAAAACAGTGCAGCAACAATTATTGACTCAATGATATGAAATACAGTGTAATGACAATTATTGAATCAATAATGCAAAATACTGTGTAGCAACAATAATTGAATTGATAATATAAAATATTATGCAGTGACAATTATCGATGAAATGATGCGTAACAGTTATGGTGTCAATAATATGAGACACTGTGCAATACCGTGTGCTACTGTAGAGTACCGTGTGCTACAGAAAATACCATAATTTACCGTATGCTACTATTCTTTTATCACCGGTATTTTAACAGTTAACACCGTTGACTATTTTTATTTAAAAAGGTTACTTCTGTCGTTTTCTATATCCGACAAATATTCCGTTGTGGGGTCCACAAATAATTTGTTATTTCGGCGCTGTCGTACGGCCCGAATATTCCCCGACAAAACGAATATTCCCCGACAAAAAGAATATTGTCCGACAAAATAAAATTTGCACATAACATCCTTAACTTTCAATTTTGTCAATTTAACCATTTACTGTTTCAGGAAAAATATATATGAAGAAAAATTAAATTTTGTATTTCATAAATTCGGGGTCTTACAATATATATATATCGAATAAATATAAGTGCACAATATTTAAATACTACATCCATATTAATTATTAAAAAGTAAGGCGTGAGACATGAGGCATGACATTAAAATTCGTGTCATGTCTCATTTTTTAATCATCAAGATAAATACAGTGTTTGATTTTGTATTTAAATATTGTGCATGTAGACTTGTCCATATATACTTGCATCGTATAAGAAGTTATGATATATAACCGCCTACTAATTAAATAGTTGAATTGTTCATAAAAATAGATAAAGCATATACTAATTACATGACCAGGGTGTAGTGGTGTATAACTGGCCGGCTTAGTTCGGTCTAACCTAGGCCTATCAGGTTTTGACCTTTGATCAAGTCAGGTCAGACTTTACTTTTTAACCCACCAAGTCAGGCCAGACCGAATTTAACTAAAAAAATTATGACCTGATAAGGCCTGCAGGGCAGGCTATACCAGACTCCAATATTTAAAAAATTGTTGGATTGATCTAAAGTAAAATAGAAGCCCAAGCTCAACAATTCGGGCTAACTTTAAACAACTCAACCTAATTTTGCAATCGATGTAGGATTAGCTATAAACATATTAGTCACATTCTCTCTATAAGATTAAGATGGTGAGTCTTCATTTTCTTATGGGAGTTGGAAGAGAGCCAAAAATATGGCTGTGAACATCCGACTGACATCTATAGCAATGAATCAAAAGCAATGTACTCAAAATTTAATTCATCACTTTTCCAAATTAATTAATTTTAATCCAGCTTAAAGAAGATATACTTGAAATTAATTATAGTTTCAATTTGTTTTTTTTTTTTTGTTTTTTCATTAGCATTGTTATTGGAAATCACATATCACACGATTCCTCTCTAATTGTCAAAATCAGTTGCTTTTCAATATATATAAAGTATGTCACTAATATGTTTTGATTATTAGAAGAATGTGCGTAAAATCTTAAAATTTGATGAACCAATATCCAACTTGCAATTTGCATCCAAATCACTTAGCGACAGGAAGCTTTGAGCTGTTTACATATTCTCCAATTATTGATATTTACAATGCTTATATTTTTCTTCAAGTTGCTATATATTGTTGATAACAATTTTAGTTGAGGTTGACCCATTAATCATTAAAAACAATTATTGTAAATAGTATTTTTACTAAGAAATAGTCATGCTAATAAAAACTTTAATAATTGAAAAATAATAATCAATTTGTGTCTTTAACCAAACAGAAAATAAAAGTAGAACAATAATGAAAAATAACTATGAATTGAAAATATTGGCATACTTTTGATGGGACTAAACAATTCCATCCAGGATATTAGCATGGTTAAATATATTGTCTAAATTAAATAAACTCTATTCTATAAGAAACAATATATTTATAAATAAAAGTTTAAATTAATACTGACCAAAAATAGAATTAAATGGTACTCACAAAAAGGGGGAGAATCTTACTTGCTCTCTAGAATACATGCTATGCAAGGAATGAAGAAATGTATAGAGATTAGTTTACATGTACATATAAAAAGTTGATTCTTACTAGAAATTTAATCATGCATGTAAAATGAAAAGTCTTACAACTTTAACCATGTCCATAATTGATTTCAACACACATAACATATGTCAGCAAAAATATCTAATTGAAATGTTAAACTACAAAAGCCGCCAGTTACCTTCTTTGCAACATAAGAGGTGGTGTTATTCCACTTGGACTCATTACGAAATGGGACAAATGATCGCAAATGAGAAGCTGCAGAATTCAAGCTTTCATCACCTATAGAAGGCTCTTCTTTTACTGGTAAGGTCACACTACTATAAGGTGATTCATCATCATTCTTATCAATCTTGTTACCAATATCCTCAGCAGCTAATTCACCAATTTTAGGAATACTGTGGGCAGTCATTCTATTATTGTTCATATTGGTGTGTAATGTGGAGATGCTTCCGCAAGCAAATGTTCCTTGCATTGATGTCTTAGTCCCACATCGCCTGCCCACAAAATTTAAGCTAGGCCTCGGCCTATAAATAAGACATTTGATGGGTTTATGGGTTATGGCAGGCCAGACTTATTATATCGAACAAGGCCGGGCTCAGGCTGGACTTAAGCCTTAGGCCAGCCCAAGCCGAGCTTTTGGCTAGGCCGGGCAAGGCTGGATTTTGTCCAAAAATTGGAGGCATTTTTACAACCTTCTAGGCCAGGCCGATCGGGCCTGGACTTTGACCAGACCGGGTTTAGGTCGGGCTCAGGTTAGGCTTCAAGCCTGTTATTTGTGCTTGTCTACCAAGGTGGGTGTCGACGCCGGGATTTTCGTCGTTTCGTTTTTTTAATAATTAAAGCCCATTTCCAATTTTAGCCTTTAGATTTAAGATGTGATTTTTTTGAAAAGGGTTGGCTTAGTGTCGACGGGGTTTCGAAAGGTCAATTTTTATAATGAGCCAGTTGACCAGAGTCGCCAGTTGGTATATTTGAAATGGATGTACCAACTCATCCGAATTTTGTTTTCGTAATCGCTGGCTCATATGTGACTCTGATTCAATTGGTCCGCAAACCGAGATTCATAGAGTTCGGGGGCTTGCTTAAGCGAGGGGAAGGTGTTAGGCACCCCCCGACTTCCGTGAAACACGGTTACCGCAATCTCGATGTTTTCCTATCCTTTTAAATCCTAAAATGTGTGTATGCGCGCGTATGTGTGCGTGTGTGCCTAAATGAATGTTTGTGGTAAATTTTTTGCATAAAAGTTGCTTTTGATTTTATATGGCAAATGTGTTTTATCGAGAAAGTGTTTTAGATGTCTTTTGACCCAAATGACAAGGTTTCGTTTTTTATAATAAAGATTGATTTTAATTTCGAAAACGATGAGGTTTTTTATTAGATGTCATTTTTAGAAAACAATAGTTTTTTAAACTTTTGTCAAATAGGAATCGAGACTATACATTGCCTTCTAACAGTCAATATAAATAAAATGAAGGCAACTTCTAGAACTCTTTAACCCTATGCACAAAGTTTAATGAAAACGTTTATTTATTTTTTACGAAAACATCTTTTATGACATTTTAAAACCAAATGTAGCCTTTTCGTCAAACAAAGATCAAAGTTTCGCCAAAACTCTTAATTTTAAAACCTCGTGAATCTAATATCATAAATTGATCATTTTTAGAAAATCTTCATCGTTTGCCTTATTTTGGAAAATCGTTTTTGTGTCGTAAATTAAAATAAGCATTCAAAACGTGTCGGGGCTATCCATGGGCATGTGAGCCATCCAGACAACCCCAAACACCCACAATCACATATCTTTATTATTACGGGGCCTTAACCCAACCTCGACTTGGTATCGCCTTAAGGCCCGATGTTACATATGTACAACCATGAATCCTATCTAATGATTACATACACCCAAAAATGTCTATCATCGGGATTTGATCACGACGATCTCTTCCCTAGGCTCACAGTTACCCAAATCACTGCATAACCAATATTACGGCAAAATCTAACAATACTAAACTCATTACGATACTATATGAATCACAAATCTCAACGCCAACACTACAACTATCTATGAACACAACGAACGATATATCATCGTACGGATGTCATCGGGGCATTAGGAGGAAGTTACGTTCCAATGGAACCCTCGCTAACGACCCCTAACCCACGGATCCTCATCATCATGACAACATAATACATCAAATAATTCAAGACATGAAATTATAGTAACAATACAAACAATAAAAACCAAGAAAACACCATTTTCACCTTGCAAAATGCCGGTTAAAGCTTCTTATTTCACAAATCGGACAACACCACAAGAACACTCAACTAATTAGCAAGAGAAGATAAATATTTCACTCAAATCTAACCAAGAACCGCACTCTTCTCTCTCTTCTCGCGAGCTCTCTCTCTCTAAAAACTCTATGTTTTTCTTCTTCCTTTTTTCTTCTCGGGTGGAAATGGCCGCTGTATAGAGTTCAGCAGGCAGCCGCAGGTGCATCTGCGGCTGGGCTGCTAGCCGCCTGCGCCGAATCCTCGGCTGCCGGTTTGTCTCCTCGAGCCGCGCACTGTCCCGTTTGTCGGTGGCCGCAGGTGCATCTGCGGCTGTTCGGCTTGCTTTTCTCAATTTTCGTGCCACGCGGTCTTAATTCGCCAATTTCTGCGGTATTATTTTGGAAGGCTGCTACCTGATGTATAAATTGCTCTTTGTGCTTGGCTTCTAGGGGGCGCTGCCCCCTTCCACCTCCGCCAGCTCACCAGCGAGCTGGGCAGCCGCTCACTCACCGGGGAGCGAGACCCCCAAACATCATAAACGTAGTGGCCATTAGTTGCCTTTTGTGATCAAATCAGGTTCTTCTGGATCAACTGTTAGACTTGCCTCAAATAACCTGATGCACGTTGTTCGTTGTGGCGGCTTTAATCATAAATTGTTGGGGTGGCTTCGTGTTGGGGTCCACCTTCTGTTCCGCATGTCGGGTCAAATTACAATCTTGCCCTCCTGTCAGGGTTAGTATACAGGCGCAAAATTTGAGTGTCTACAGTGGGTGTAAAATTAAATGGGTGTATGTATTGCAACATCCCCTTCCGCTGAGATCTGTTAAGAATCCCAACGATTGTACGTTCTTGAATGACCATCATTGTGCTTGAAGTACAAGGGCCGGCCTGCTCCATAATGCTCCCACTTATCAAAATGCACTTAGAGACAAACATTCATGCATCACAAAATGAAAGCAAATTGGCCTGCTATAGATTTTTGTAAAATTCATTTGCGCTTAATTTCTCACTTACAATAACTTGATGGATTTATTATCGATCAGAAAAGTAATTCCAGACCCATGCAATAAATAAGAATATATCTGATGACTCTCACCTTCCCAAGTTGGGTACTAGAATCATTAGGCTTTCCATATCCACTGGAACCTACTGGCCAGCCAGGGGAGTACGTACTACAATCCCCTCTACTCTAGACAGAAATTTCAAGCCATTTTTGGAGTGACGCGCGCGATATCAGGAACAAAACCAGATCCGCCAAAGAGAACTTCCCTCGCTTCTTGTCTCCTGCTTAAGCAAGTGCAAGCTATATAAAGGAAATTGCAAGAACTAAGTCGGCTATATCAGTTTAGGTTCTTCTGCTCCTGTCTTCCTGTACAAGTAATTCAACACAATGAATCATATTTATCTGTATTTCAATAAAAAATCATGACACAAGTAAACTTGAGTTAACACTAAACCATGCAGGAATTAATAAAATATGAACATTTTATTATATATTCTGATCAAACTTTAAGCATGCATGTTGTTGGTTCAGCTTAATTTGTAGCTAAAGATTACTGTGAAAGTGATTTGCGCACTGTGAAATTCATGCAGTGACATAAAATTTGTTCTAATAATCTTCATGAAAATTAACATCCAGTTGCAAATCAGTTAGTAAACAACATTGACAAAAGATAACTCGTACAACATAGATAAATGAAATCCTTATTTAGCAAGCAACTCTAGCATTGCTTATGCACGGAAACCTTCAATCCTTCATTGAATTCAGATATTAAGATATATGGAAAATTATGAAAACAATGAGATTAATTGCTCAAAGGATTTGGTCGAGGATCGATGACATCCTTGTTAATTTCTTCTTATTTTTTTGTTTCTTTCCAGGCCTTTAAGGTTGTTAAAGATAATATTTAATGGTGTCCTCCATTTTCTAATGACATTTAGGAAAAGCAAGAAACAAATACTGGAAGAAAGATATTAACAAAACAGTACCTCAAATATAATTGAAGACATACATAACAGGTCATTGAAGCGGGAAGAAATCCTCACAAACTTGAATGTAGCTGCTTAGTGCATCCGTGTCGTGTTTGTACTGCGTGTGGGCGTGATTGAAAGAGAGAGCAAGGGAGAGAATCAAACCTTGTGAAACATAAAAGTTGCAGCCCACATATCCTCCCGTCAGAGTTGTAAAGTGCAAAAGCATTTAACGGTTATTATCTACAAAACATGCACAATATGAAAAGATATATTGGATGTGTATTAACTTATGTATACTAACATATATTCTCCCAAAAATGCATAAAATGAATAAAATGGAAGTTCAATATATATATATATATATATATATATATATATATATATATATATATATATATATATATAATTTTGATAAGTAGTTCAAATAGACATATACCTCCATTGTAGGCCTTCAGAATGCTTGCTCAGCACCAACTGGTTCTATGAAAACCCAGACATCAATACTGTAACTAGTTGTACACTTAATTGTAAGATGGCAGGACTCATCAGAGAACTAATATGAGGATAATAGTACTTCAAATATAAGTTAAACTAATTATATATATCTTCTTCTTATAAGAAAATATACTAACAATATCTAAAGCAACCAACACAAAAGTCCATATATTCCCTGAAATGCAAGCAGTAGGCAGCGCACTGTATGTACTTGCAGTCTTGCTCCCATAGTTATCATAGAGCCACGGCGAGGCATGGTGGTAGTAGACCGCCAGGACGCTTAGGCGACGAGGCGATTGCCATGGCTTCCCTAAGATGATAAGTCGTTCACAGTGTACAATTTATATATTATTTATTTTATTTCATAAGTATTTTGACAATAAAATTTAATATTCATTAAAACTCAAAACATAATGCTATGGAATACCATTAAAAGTACAATTATGTAAATACTCTCTCCGAACTCAAAATGATGAGCAAAGTACAAATTTCATATATATTAAGAAAATCAAAAGTAGAGGAAATATAGTAAATAAAGTTCCAAATTTATCTTTAGTGGTCTCACAAGATTCATAAAGTGATGAACAATTTTTTTTTATTTTTTTTATACTAATGGACCCTATTAAATGATATAATTACTCTTCACTTTATGTACTTCATCTCATCCTTTTGGGGACAAATAATTATATCTCTAGTCATCCTTTTTAGGACGGAGGGAGTACTTAGCAATAACAATCAAATAAAAAATAAAAAATAAAAAATAAAATATAAGACAAAATTGATCTATCTCTATGTTTTACTTTTGAATGCATTAGTATATTATTAGTTTAGTAAGTAGTAACTATTAACACTCAACACTTAATAGATAGTATTTACGCTTTGAAATTGTAATACAAAAAGTAAACAATCATTGATCACATAACCTGCCTAGTGTACACATGTTTAATTTTAGAGTATAATCACAATTCACAAAACATATTAATACCAACCTAAGTGGCTAAGTGTTCTCCACCTATTTTTATAAAGTTTTATGTATTGGCAAATGACAAGGATAGAGATCATAGAATATATAATATTTTATTAACATGAAGAGTTGGCCTTTAAAATTTAGGATGCTTCTTGGCTCACAACCTTTACATTTTTTCATATTAATAATTTAATATAATATTTTGGAGCAATAATTAACATGAAGTAAAATAAATTTATATCAATATATTACCATATCAATAATTTAATATAATATATAAATATTTTATTAACATGAAATGTTTTCATAAAATAATCTTTATCGATAATTTAATATAACATTTTGGAACAATAACAAAAGAAAGTAAAGGCAAACCAAAATAATCCCCCAGTCCACCCACCCACCCACCCACCCACCCACCAAGATACTAAAAGAAAAGATAAATTAAAGTATTAAACAAACTTGAAAAAATAATAAAATTGCCATTTAATCTAAACAAAGAAACAATTACTAGAGAAACCAACATGTAGCTAGCTGTGCGAGAAAGGGTCGGAGAATTGGGTTGCTCAATTGAAGGGGAGAAAAAGATAAACTAAGGGCTGCTAGTCAACTCAGCAACTAGGTCGCTACGAGTCGCAATCACCTGTGATGGGGCTGCAATGGAGCAGCTATGGGGTTGCAATGGGTTTACCGAAGTCGAGAAAGATAAGTCGTCGCGATTTAATTTAGATAGATAAGTCTCGATTTTTTATTTTAGGGGTTTATCCCTTATTTTTAATTGATGGGTCACCCATGGGTCATTATGGGTAATGAGTATAACCATATTTTAAAGTCTTGGGCCAGAGCTGCTAATGTTGTGCTCCTTGCCAAGGAGCAGTCCAACCTCAAATCGACGAGCGATGACAACTATGCTTGCACCTAAGGCATTGGCTGTTTTTCCAACAAGTACAAATAGTATACAAAACAGCACCAAAAGGGGGAGCCATCCACAAAACATCTTCCTAACAGAAAAATTGCACGACTTTCTAACATAAATAGCATGTTACATGATATTCCAGTGAAACACAAATACACGGAATGCTTAAAATCTAGCATAACCATAATTGTCATACATTGCACTTGAAACATTAGCATATAACACAATGTTGACCTACTTTTGTATAAACAGGAAGATTGAGCAAAATTATAGTTTAATATCATACATAAAGTTAGATTTGTTTGTAAAAAGGCACAACTATATGTAAAATTAATTAATTCTGGAAAACCATCCGCAAAACTCAAGCCCTTGTTAAGTTTCTACATGACGCTGGGCGAACTGGTTAGCAGAACTGTTACCCAGCAACAAAAACAATTCAGCTTTAAAGCTCCAGCGGATCACTGAGAAATCATAGGCACATCAAGTAAAGACTAAAACTACATAAAACTAAACATAACCCCTTTGACAACAATACATGAGAGAGAGAAGTAATCGCAGGCACTGCATTTAATACTCCATCAGTCCAGAAAAATGTTACTCTTTTCCGAGACAGAGGGAGTATTGTTTAGTGGTTATGCATATAAAATGGTACAAAAATTTTGTTAGACAATTAGTTCAAGTAAAAACAGCAAGAAATATAAGGATATCCTTTTTTCCATTTTCTTTTATGTACTTTTTGTCCTTCCCAACCATTTCTCAGAAACTAAACAGAACCATAATACTTGTGGATATTCAAAAATGAATCTATTGCTAATCCTCCAACACTAACAAGAGATGCAATTCCCCTAATCACTAATACATAATTGAACTTCGAAGCAACACAAACAGCAAAGAACATCTAACATTTAATTTTCTCTTTATTATTTACTAAATTTTGAGCTAGAGATAATCTTTAAAACAATGCATCTGATTCACAATATTAGAGGGAGAAGCTTCAGATATTTGCGGAATGATTGACTACTGCGCTAGTACATGATGTATGTTTTGGACGCCATTTTCCCATCTTAGATGCATATGCAACAGAAAGCAAATGAAATTATCAACATATGCACCCTCGGATTATTTGGTTAACACAACAAAAGGATTCAATTAATATTCCCTAGTTTGATACAAAATTGATAATCTTTCTTTCCTCGAATTAATCCTGCATAATATTTCTCTTCAAGCTAGACTGGCTTTGTATACTTCCTTACAAAACCAAGAGAAGAAATCTACATGAAGCTCCAAAATGAAAAGAAAAAATAACACAAAAGAAGATGCTACATGCCGAAATTTGAGAACCCTGTCAGGATGAAAAGGATAACCCTAATCACAGTTTTTGTTTCTGGAAGCTGGACCTATTTACATTAAAGCTTTCTTGGAATTTCTTTTGTTGTCCAATGAAATATTTGAACTCAGTAGGCAAAAATTCAATGGGACGATCATAAAACCTCAACTCTGTTGGACATATGGTATCAAGAACTTCTGGTCTGAGCACATCCATCTTGTCATTGGAGACAACCTCCTGCAGACTTTTTCTATGAATAAAGGTGGAATAGTTCTCATTCTCATAAGTAGAACTCCCCAGTGTAGGATCCCCAACGCAGATTTTATTAGTGCATGCAACTGGCTCATATAGAGAAAAACAATCCCTTTTGTCAGAGCCATAACACATGTCATCTCTGTCATCAGCAAGGGAAACAGCATGGTCGCTGTCATCAGCAAGGGAAACTGCATGGTCAGCATGATGCTCAGATACAGAATCTGGTACAGTAACTTCATTGACCATCTGCATGACTTTACTGCACCGAAATTCAAGTTCACGGTTAGCTGATGGTCCAACTGCTTCTCCCTCCATATAAAGCTTGTTAAAAGTTACCAGAAAATGAAGAGGAGCTACTGGACCTACAAATGCATTACTAGGCTGCAGCTTGTGTGACCATTTACTACTACGGTGTGAAGGGTTCCGAAAGGAAAAAGGAGGCAAATAGGGTTTGTCTGGAACATCTAAGAACTCCAAGGAAACATTCTTCTGTTTAACGAGGATATTAACTAATTCTAAGTAGGTTACAAAACTCATGCGTAAAAGAACTGGTGGCAAACTCGCCCAAATATTCATTACAGCGATCTCCAGTATGCTCATTGGCGATCCGATGTCTCTAACCACATTACTAACTGCATGAGATGATCTGAATTTACTAATCCCAAAAGCCTTTAACTTCTGGCATATATCTTGGTGGAAGTCTGAATTAGAAGAAGATATTTCACGAGGACTATCAGACATCTCATTCTTTTTTCTAATTAAAATCTTACCGAGATTATCATTAAGATACCCGAAAAGGTAGTCAAGCTTCAGGTAGTGAAATTTCTTGGGGAATTTATATTCCGCATCACCAGTTGCATAGAGAAGAGATTCTTCAAGAAGAAGAGATGACTCTTTGTGGGCTTTTTCAGAGAAGTTTACAAATTCCCACGAGGCAAAGTATCTTTGTAATTCAAGCTTCCCTGAGGACATTAACCTAATCAAAGTAAAGCCGCCAAAATTATCTGGCTCAGACAAGTGGACAGAAAGGTCTTTATCAAGGATGCCAAAGCCCAAAACTAATTCTTTCTTTTGTTGCCAATCAATCCACTCGGGAAGAGCATCCTTTGAGAACTCTTCTCTTACAAGGCAACTTCCACAATAACAGTGACGAGCTGACAGTGAGAGATCAGAAGGGAGTTCCCATGCATAAAAGGATTTGCAGAATTTTGAAATTTCTGAAGCAACTGATTTTCTAGTATCTGGCCCGTAGCAAAAGAGACTGAACTCACAGTTCCAAAAGGATCCCATCAAAATACAGTAACCTGATTCAGAAGCCCACGTATATTTATCATTCTTTGAGTGTGACCTCAATTCAGACAATCTGACCACAGTAATATAGCGAGGGTTATCAATACCATGTGCCCATTGCAACACCGGCATCAGTGGCTTCCGCACATCACAAAGGAGGAGCAAATGGTTGGAAGCCACGATGAAGTGAAAACCATCAGAAACCGCCCTAGAAAGTGCAACAAAACGATCGTCTTCTATAGGATTGCCAATTACCAACATATCAATTCTTAATAAACAGCTCACATTGCATCTCTCGGACCTTAAATCAACTAAAAATACAGTACCAGAATGAGCAACAATCAGAATTTTCGGATGCCAACTAAATTCACAGCTCAACCACGAACCCTTCTCTGGCACAATTAAATCATTCCATAAAACCCTCAGCTTCTTCCCTTTAAACTTTGTATCCAAACTCTGGGTCCTAGAGCAAGCATCCAAATCAAACAGGAACAAATCCCCACTTTCTAACAACACCACACACTCTTCCTCCAAATGAGGACTCCAACAAGCATGAACGACGACACTACTCTTAAATAACTTACTACCAAGAAAATCTAGCTTTGGTATCTCCGAATCCGAACCCAACCCATTAATTCTAACACAATACCAATAAACAGAGTACATTGTACATACCAATACATAACCAACAGTAGTATAATAAGAATTACCTGAAACTAAAGAAGAATCAGCAACTGGGTTCACCAATACCTTAACAATCCGATGATTCAAAGCACTGCTGCCACTGGAAACCTTAACTCCAAAATGGGTACCTTTAACTGACAACAAAACAAACCCAACTTGATCAGAGTTTTTCCCAGTTGGGTAGAATGCAAAAACCGAACTTGAGCCGTGGCAGCGGAGTAACTGGAGGGAGTTTTGGGGCAAAGGGGTGCGAGAAATTTGTGGGCCAAATAGAGAGCCAATGGCGGAGCTTGTGGATGGGAGGATTGAGCCGGAGGATTCAAGGAACCTAGATACAGAGAGGTGGGGAAAAGGGGAAGGAATTGGAGAATAGAGAGAACGGGAGTTGATGAGATGGGTTAGCGATTCTGGAGAAGGATTGAAGATTAGAGGTCCAATTTCTTTGGATTTTATTGGGGAAGAGTCAGAACCACCGGAGCCACCGGCGGCGTCCGAGAGGAGGAGAGGCGCTAAGCATACTGAAGAGATGGGCCATAAGGACTTCCATTCTTCTGAGAAATCCATACTTCTCTTCTTCTACTAATCTCTCAGCCGGAAGGAGTAGACAAAGTTGAAATTCAAATTCAAACTTTTCCTCTTCATCTTCCTTCCTTTCTTCTGGTATTGTGTTACCCCGAAATCGAATAGATACCTAATCAATAGACTTAACTCACATTAACTAATCTAATTTAATAAGAATCGACTTTCAATAAATTTTCACAATTATTTTTCTCATACAAAAAAATTATTCTTCAATTTAAATTACAAAATAAAAAAATGTTCGAACTTAATAGAAATTGATTTTCAATAACTTTTAGTAATTAACTTTTAAATATAAAATGTTACTATCTAATTTGGATTGTAATTCTTAAAATTCTTCTTCGATTTTCCCCCCCTTTCCCAATCAATTTATATATTCCTTTTTTCAATCAACCTATATATATATATATAGGACACCGATCTATTGACAACGTTATAAAAGTTGTTTTATCATTGCAATAGATCTAAGCTGTGTGACGGTTGAGATCTGATGGCTTATATAACCCTCGTCTGTAGTAATTAATCTAGGTATTTGCAGTATTATACTGCGAACGAGTAATATTGTCTAAAATATTCTCAATATTTAAATGAACAAACTCATCGTCCACAGTATAATATTGTGGACGATGAAAATTGCGAAAATGTCATCTGCAATATTAATATTCACGATATGTAGTATTATATTGAGGATGATATGAATTTTTGACTTTCTCCCAAACTGTGATGCTTTTGGCTTTTCCTTGTCCTCAATATTATATTACGGATGATATGAATTTTTAACTTTTCCCAGTATTAAACTGCGGATGACTTTATTACCCTATCTCTATATAGACACTACTTCTCTTCATCTACAATAACATAACAAACTAAGAGATTTAGTTTTAATGAAGAGTACCATAATCAAGCTAGCCCATCAAGTTTTGTTAGATGAGAGTTAATTTTTATCGGAACAAACTCTTTGACAGGTTCAATGAAGGACTCAGATTTTGAGTAAACCACTAATCAGATGCACCAACTCTTAGAGACCCATGTTTTGAAACGTGCAAATCATATCTACCTCAATTCTGTACATCATCGGTGGTATAGTATTTTTTGCTTGTAAAGGATACCTTAATATTTTGTGAACAGAATGCCTAACCCTATCCAATTAGGGAACTCCCCAATTTTTGACAGTTGTGTAAACTTCATTGTGACGCCCCCAAATCTGGGCCTACACATCCCCAATTTGAAATGCCAAAAATACACGATAACTATTACAAAACAGTACATAATACAAAAATACAGAGCTCAATAATACACAACTACTTCACTATTATTGTCATACTATTTTACAACATGTGAAAATTACTACAACTATCACTCGAACCTTAACTCCATCCCCCGGCTAGACCTAGCTACTCTCTTATTTCCTAAAGAACAATGAAACAAACGAAATGGTGAGTTCAAATAGCCCAGTAAAGAACTATCATGACTAAGATAACAATAAGTAAATTATCATTAGCCTTCAACAGTTGAGTTCTGATAGAATATAATAAACAATAAGTTTTAGATCAATAATAGCAGCGGAATGAGCAATTCATTAGAAGAATTATGTAAACTATGATGTTCACTAGCTTCTCTTTTTCAAAAAAACATGATCAACTTTTATCATATAAAACACCACTGGTCGTGATCATACCAACAACAGTTCTTCCCCAGGCTAAAGAAAACATTCACCACGTGCTCTAAAAGACAAACCACTATTTTATAGCATTTATCCTATCATATGTACCCCATGCTACATATATTCACAATAACTTGATTCTTGATTATTAGAATAACAACAGAAATATAAATAATGAATAGAATAACATGATACTTTGTCCAGAGTCAAATAATGTACAAATTGTCAACATAATGTGAACTCAAATTCAAGAATGATATTCAAGATCCATAACTAAAAATAACGATAGAAGTTCAATAGAAAGATTTAAGTAAATAGAAAGGTTCACGTAAAATGATATTAAATATAGGGCAAACTATTAAGAAATATATAATTATTTCAAAATTTTTAGCGAATAATACTTATCATAGTAAGTTTAAGAGTATGAAAGAAAATGATATCCATTACCTTAACACGTGACTGGATATTGATTTAAATAAAATTGATCAACTTGAAAAATACTTGTACTCTTACTGATTTTCACAAATACTCATGATACCTTAACCACAATCAGAGAAAACTTATAGTAATATTTTTTAGAGTGAAAGAAAGAATAAGTAAGAAAATTATCAAAATTCTTAAGTTAAGGCCTCTGTGACGCCCCCAAATCCTGGTTCCATAACCTCGCGTTTAGTGTTCACAATTTAATACACATCAACAACTAAATATATAGTCTTCATTAATCTTAACGAAAAAATACCTAACTGTTTATTACAAGATGTAATACAAATCCAAGGTCTTCTAACATTAAACATAACAATACATATCTTAAGGATTCTCAAAAGATTTACAACATTCAATTACATATTAAACAATTAATCTATTTAACATGTATATTCTAAACTTTGGTTTTTCCCTTACCCTTGTCCTTCTTAGAGCATTTGGACTTAGCTGAAAAATGGTTCATGATAGTAAAGGTGAGCAACTAGCTTGATCAGCAAGTTTAAGAACAATTAATAAAAGATATATCGTGATTGAATATGAAATAACTTTAGAGATTTCAATAATATATAATAATTATGAGAGAATAATAGTCAAATTTTAATTAAAAGAAATAATTGAATCTTTACTGCTGAGTGGCCTCTAAAAATTATGAACTAATACTTAAGGTAAATTAGATATGTATCTGACCTTTTTAATGTTTTGGTATTCGAGGAGATCAAACTCTTATACCCCATGTATATGCATAACATTCAAATATTTTGCGCAAAGATCAGTTTCCCGAATATAATCCCCTTATTTAGGGTTGTTCGTTCTTAGTCTTACTATAAGAATCTGCACCAACCAATGGTTTGGATAACCTTATAAAAGTATTCAAGTTAATGAATTTATACATGCAGTGTCTAACCGAAACAATTAGCTTAGACATTCTTAAATAATTCTTGAATTAAATGAACTATAAAGCTTCAAATGCACTATGTGCGAATACATAAACAATATGGATGTGGATTAATTTTTAAATCATTAAACCACTTAAAGCTCTTGAAAGATAAATACAAGTTTAGGTATATGAAACTTGTCTCGATTGTTGATTACAGCTAACCAATACAATATATTATCATTTAAACAGAACTAACAATTAATCAAGTTGATCTTTCAATTAGTATCATATCTAGGTTCATAAAATAACCATTGTACATCTTAATTTACTAACACTTAATCACATAAATATATACTTAAGGGTATATTAAACACTTTGAAAATATTATCATTATTTGATAATAATTTAATCACATAAAACCTATATTAATCATTTAATATAGTTTTAACTTCTATATAATATTATTAGTCATTTAATAATATTTTATTAACCTCATAATATTATAAATCATTTAATAATATTTCATTTATTTTCTAATATTATTATTCATTTAATAATATTTTATTCATTTCTTAATATTATTAATCATTTAGTAATATTTTATTCATTTTCTAATATTATTATTTAACTAATAATATTTTATTCATTTTCTAATATTATTATTCATTTAATAATATTTCATTGATTTCTTAATATTATTAATTATTTAATAATATTTTATTTATTTTCTTAATATTATTAATCATTTAATAATATTATAATTATTTAAAACTTGTTAAATATTAATGTTATATAAAATTATATTTTTTGACCTATTTCATTTTCAAAAGATCTGACCCGACCTGGTTAATAAAAAAATAATTTTCAAACATTCTGGACCACCGCTGCTGCGGTGCGGGGACCACCGCTGCTGCGGTGCGGGGACCACCGCTGCGGAGGTGACTAGCATAGTGTTTTACCACTGCGGCGGTATTTTTCAAACCCTAATTTTTTTAATTTTGATTTTTTTGGTTCAATCTTTTATAAAATGAAACATACATGTCCAAAATACACCAAATCGGTTTTGTTATCTTCCTAATTTCTTATTTTTTAACATTTCATGGATCGATCTCGTTTTCGAAAACGTTTTTGACATAAAATTCAAGATCAATCGATCTAGGGTTTTGAAATGACATATTTTGCGATGAACTTCATAACTTGCTTATTTTTCTATATTTTTGAGAGATTCAAGTTGGGTTATCTTTATAACTCATAAATATAACTTTCTAGCTATCAAAATTAAATAACCAACTTTTACATTTCAAACTACCACAATATATAGAACATAACTAGTTAGGGTTTATCGATAAATCTCTATATCTACTTATATTTTCTCTATTTACATACCAAGCATATTAACACACATGTTAAACATATTAAAGCAAGAATCTTCATATATATATATATTCAAGATCTAGCATTATAGAGCATCAAAATAGTTTTTGAACTATTAAAAATATATTTTGACCATTTACAATATATATAGACCATAGAAATAAAATGATGAAGGTATAGAACACTTTTAAATTTCTTAGACTTGGATGCTTTCTTCCTCCTAGACAAGAAATGAGCTAAATCCTCCACCTTGAACACTTGATCACTAACACAAGACACCCTCTAGTATATTTTCTCAAGAGTTTTCTCTCAATTCTATCTAGAACTCTTTCTCTCTCTAAAAATTCCAATAAGGAGCAAATGAACCAACATGGCACAAGTGTTTTATAGAGCTTTATGAATACATCATTAGTTCCTTAATTAGCTAACATTGGTGAAATTAGAAGCTAATTCTTGTTTACTATTTGTTGGATTGACTAGGTGATTAACTAGGGTTGTTGAGCAACTAAAACAATGTGTATATTATAAGCAACATTGAGTAACACTTCACCTCAAGTGCCCCCCCCCCATATGCCAGCCAAATTGGCCTTTTCTCCCTTAATTTTGATTTATTATAATTATAATTATAATTATATACACACACACACACACACACACACACACACTCATATATATATATTCATTGACCACTTTTGACTTTAAGTTAGGCTCCATAATGGACTCTAGAATTTAATCTATTGGGCTCATTCATTTAATTTGTTTGAGCTCAATTAATTCATTCCATTGGACTCTTATTAACTATCACATGCTATATTTAATTAAAATAAGGATTGGGCTAGTTCAATTATAACATGGACCAATAAATTTAACTATGTTCATGGACTGCTAGGTTAATTTTTGTCACGGCCCCAAAACCCCATCATTTGCTAATGGTGATCTCGTGCATTAAAACATAACTTTTATCCTTATAATCATTTCATATAATCATAATACAATTCATAAACCTGTTTATTTAAACTACATTTATAACCTGTTTCAGAATCATAACCTTCACCTCCTGTACATTATAACTCAGATCAAGAATATATAAATCATGACCTAGTCTATTCCATTTCAAAATCATATATGTTATGATTTTACATAACCTAATTTGTGAATACAATCACCATTCATAACTATTCATACATACACCTACTTACCCATATTTGTATCATACATACGAGTTTATTTCATATAAGACTCGACTTACAATAATACATTAAGCATGCCTCATTTCAAGCTTTTCTAAATAAAACTTACATACATTTTATCCCCCAATGAATTTATAAATCATACACTTCTTTATTAACGACAAGTTTAACAAAACAAAATCATTAATTTACCTATGACTTTCCAAATTTACATTCTTTATTGACATATCATATTACAACTAAATATAATCAAATCCTTCATGTTCTTCTCTGCATTTACCACACTTTACCTTTTAGCACTTTACCTTTTAGCTTTACCTTAATCTATGGCCTCCTTGTACTGATCTGAAAATGTCAGTTAAAACAAGAATGAGCATAAAGGCTCAGCAAGTTTAACAGATAACATATTTCATGCTTGCAGTTCATAACATGCGTCATGTATTCTTTACTTTACCATGCTGTGTATTTTCAAAAATATAAATGTCACATATTTCATCTAATAGTTAAAACACATAGTTGCACGGAGTGCACATTTTAAACTTTTGATATCGCATAGCCTGCCAAATAGTTCACATAGAACAATCATCAAATTTCAACAAGTCTGAAAAACTTGCTTGACACTTATAATTATTATAACCATTTACGCTTCCTTGAACATCTTTCATATTCATCTCGTCGGTTTGCTAATCCGAGCTCTATCTGTCAACATTGAACCTACATATCATTATAAGATCATAATACATTTTATATCTTTTTAAACTTAAATCATAATCACAAGACCACTCGTCTCTATTCATTTCACATTTGATGTATTATATCTTACATAGATTAATAGCACATCCTAACTTGTCTTAACGTCACATAGAACAATCATCAAATTTCAACAAGTCTGAAAAACTTGCCTGACACTTATAATTATTATAACCATTTACGCTTCCTTGAACATCTTTCGTATTCATCTCGTCGGTTTGCTAATTCGAGCTCTATCTGTCAACATTGAACCTACATATCATTATAAGATCATAATACATTTTATATCTTTTTAAACTTAAATCATAATCACAAGACCACTCGTCTCTATTCATTTCACATTTGATGTATTATATCTTATATAGATTAATAGCACATCCTAACTTGTCTTAACGTTCATTAATGACTTTCACCAATTTTTGGCTCTAAATTACCAATTAACCACCATTAGGTCATCCACATTGGTTTAACATGCTTAAGTATTTAGTTTATACAACATTAGCTCTTAAGTCTTTAGGAAAATATGGCCCGAATCCAACCCGACTCGAAAAAATTGAAAATTGAAAACAGCAAGCTTGGGCGCAGCTGTGCTCGAATCCACCGCAGCTGCGGTCACCAGCGCATGTGCGCTCCCCTCCATCTGCAGGTGCACTCCAGTTCAATTTTCTAGACAAAAACCTTAAGCGCAGCTACGCTCCCTTAGGCGTAGGTGCGACCAGTTTGTATTTTGAAAACCTGATTTTTGTACTTACTTTGTTGATTTTTAACTCCTTCATCTTACGTCCAATTAAGTTCAAATTTGAATCATAACTAGGTCTTATTACCTAGTATTTTACAAAAATACTACTTGACTCATTTGACTTCTTAAAATTATAAAAGCATTAGCCCGAAAAAGGGGCGTTTAAACTCTTTTTCAACCTTAAACTCATTTTCTACCAACTTTGTGATTTTTGGCTATTTGCTTTTAAACTTCATTCCAACACTTCATAAAGCTCATATCCTATAACATATGTCTAAACCTTTGTACCAACTCTGTGTTGCCAAAGGATGGATTTGTCAAACAAAATTTATTTTAGGTCGAAACGATCGATTTCGGTCGCTCGAATCACATTTTCGTTCTAATTGTCATCCGTTGACATCCAAATCAACTTAGACACGTGTAATAACATAAAACTAACTCATTTGACTTTATTTTACCATTAAACTTTCAAAATTGCCAAAAATACTCTTAAGTTGAATTTTCATCAACTTTACCAAACTTTTCATAAAATTCACATTTCCAATTCTTAACTTTCACTTTTCATATACTCATTAAAGAGTTAATTTATCAATTTTGAAGTCTTATACTACACATATATGAATTGTTCCAAATTCTTTTATTTTTAAATTATGCTTACAGGAACATATTACTATTATAGCCAATTTTAGCTTTCAAATTCATATTTTATATACATTAGAGTATATAACATGCTATATACATGCAAATACCTCTCATACCATCATACTCAACCTTATATCTTAATGTTTCACCATGAACCTCTAACTATAGACACATATTCTTCCACAACTCTAAACTTTAACCCTAAATACATATATAGACTGACAAAAATTAAAGTTTCAAGTGTAGAAAATTTTTATATCTTCATGAATGATTAATCTTCTTACATAGAAAGCCTGACCATGTCTAGACATTCCTATTTTCTTCTTGCTCCCTGATCATCCATCCATCCTCTCTTACTTGATCAAGCTTTCTCTTTCATCTATTCATGGCTTTCTCTCTCTTTCTCCCACTTAGGGTTTAATTTCCAACAAAAGAGAAATGAAGAAGAGCTCTAGCTTTGTTTAATTTATGAGAGTTAACTCAATTTGAGTTAACTTAACTTAATTATGGTTAAATCAACCCAAGGACATTTTGGTCATTTCACATAATTAATGAGAGGCATTTTTAACTTTTCACCTATTAGGACACAACGACCATTACTTAATTTGTCAAGGGTATTTTGGTTATTTTGCTTATTAGGACACAAAGGTCATTAATAACTTTGTTGAGGGCAATTTGGCCAAAAGCCCTTTTTTTTGTTTTTGTTGCTAGATTCTCATTTTCATGTCATTTTCCTTTTAAAGGAACTTTTATACATTCTTCTTATTAATTCATTTCATGCTCATTTAAATTAATTTTTATTTCAATCGACCGACTAGGTCGATCATTTTCCATTGTGCTACGTTCACATAGTCTCATTTTATAGCTTAATTGGTTATTTAATTGCAAACTAACTAAATAACTTTTTTTAACCAAAAATATGTTTATATTTTCCTACGAACCTTCTCGGTTCCACATTTAATCAATTTCAATTCCCGACATGTCAAGTAGTTGAAATATCACTTTTTTTCTCAAACCGTTTCTCGAAAAACGAACCCTGACCGGATTATCAAAATTCATCATCTTTTATTCTTTTAAGCTCATATTAACATTTTATGACTTTTACGTCCTTTCGATCATTAACTTAATACACATGATAATTTGAATCATACATGCATACTACATTCTTTCTACTCATATTCAGGAGTATTACATTCTGTATTTATATGTCGTATAAATACATAAATCATTTCCATCAATTAATATTAATTCTTTAATAAATTTTAAATATTCAAAAATCATAATCCTTATTATTTCGTTAATTCCTAATACATCGATTAGGTTAAACTGACCCTTCTTTTCTGCACATGCTGCCATACGTTATCTTGTCATTTTCGTAACCTAACCTCTCAAGGCATATTCATCAAGCTAGTTATTATTATTTTTTTTATAAATAAAACTTAATTTACATATTCTTTCGTCATTTTACTTTTCTCTCAATTTTAACTTTTCTTCCATTATTAGATTAAATATATTTAAATATAAACATACATTTAATCTATCACATTTTGACACACACAGTGTCTTACAATAATTTCTTTCTAATTATCTAATGATAGGTATTACATCATGTCCTTTACCTTTAATCCGTTCTATCACCATTCAACCATTGTAAATTATATTTATTATAATTTCATTATCTGTCATGTCACTAATACACTTTAAAATTAATGACTGATCCTTATACGTTTCTATAGACCCATTTTTACATCAAGAGTCCATCTTTACAAATTCAACCACATAGATCATTCTTAACATATTGATTAAATAATAAATTATATTTAATCACTTATTAATACTTTATGTCCCTCTAAACTAGGTTTTAACTTCTAACCTTTACTTAATCAACTAAGATCATTATTTATAAATCTTGTTAAAAATCTGGGATGTTACAATTTTTATTGGACCTAGTTTAATCATTCATTTGGACTTAAAAATATAATCCAATTACACTTGCTTTTACTTAATTCTACTACCTTGCTACATTATTCGATAAATATACACATACATACGTATATTCATTCAATTATATAAATGGACAATTAATTCGTACTAAAATTTTAATTCATTGATAATTATTTAATAATCATTATTACAATGAACTTAGAATTCGTGGTTATTGCAGCCTCTATTTATAACTCAAAATTCTCATCATAAATCAAGATTTTTTATATTAATTTGAACCGTTCATTTTAATATAATGTTTAATCCGTACCACACATTTCATCTTTTAAGATTTTTTAATCTAAACCATTCATTCAAATTTCTTTTAATATATACCATTAATTTCATATCTTAATAAAACAACTAACTTTATATATAAAACAACTAACTTTATGTATAAAATAATTAACTTTATATAAATCAATTAACTCTATATATAATACAATTAACTTTATCTAAATCAATAAACTTTATATATAAACTAATTAACTTTATATATAAAATAATTAATTTTATATAAATTAATTAACTTTATATATAAAATAATTAACTTTATACATAAAACAATTAAATTTATATAAATCAATTAACTTTATATAAAATAAATAACTTAATAAATTCAATTATTCAACAATAATTCATCAATTATTCATTGTTATAACCAATTATTGTAAATACAATGTAGTTGGCTTTATGAGTTAGATACTCGTAATACAAGCAAAAATACCAACTAATAATGAAATACAATAGTTAAATCAACATCATAATAGTGATAACAATAATAATACAGAAAATAAATAAAAGAAAAAACACATTACTATGTAATAACAATTATTGATTCAATAACGTGAATTACTGTGCATATGCTACTGTGACGATGATCAGTTCAATAATATTAATTATTATGTTTGTGACAACTATTGATTCAATAAAGTCAATATTGTACAATAGCCACTTTATTAATTCAATAATATGAAACACTGTGCAATAACGTGTTGTAATGACCACGAATTTCATTAGTCATTGTAAATATATTTAATAAATATTTAGCAATGAATTTAAACTTTTTGTACTAGTTAATTGTACTTTAGATAATTAAATAAATGTACTTGTGTATGCGTATATTTATTTAAAGAATTAAAGTAATGTGTATAATTAATTAAAGCAAATCTAATTAGATTATATTTTAAATCCAAATGAGTTGATAAACTAGGTCAAAAATATTAACCTAGTAGCCCATGTAATTAATTTAATTACTAGTTCATGTAATTAATTAAACAAAGCTCAATGCTTGATTTAATTAAATGTAACCTAGAATATTTAATGCTAACCCAATGAGCTAATTAAATAGAGCCCAAAATAATTAAATGGATGATCCCAATATATTTAATCCTAAAGTCCAAAGTGGAGCCCAATAAGAAGTCAAAATTGGTCAAAATTGTTACATATATGAATATACATATATAGATATATATATGTATAATTAAAGTAGAAAAATTAAAGGAAAAATGGATTGAAAAATCCCATTTTGCTAAATTTTTTTGAGGGTCCCACTTGGATTGCTTGATTTCCTAGTTGCTTCTAAATCACTCCTTGTCATAAGTTGTTCAACCACCTTAGTCATTCCATATGTCTATCACTTGGTCATTCAATAGAATAGTAAGCTTGATCAGCCTTTAATTTCACCAACATGAGTGAATTAGCAAACTAATAAAGTGTTAGTTGATGGCTATATATATGATGCTCCACACTTGAGCCAAGCTTGTTGGTTCATTTGCTAGAGCATAAAAGAGAGAAAGTGTGAGCATTTTCTAGAGAAAAAGGAAGATACACTTAGGTGTTGAGTGAAAAAGCTAGAGAAGGTCCTAGTGAATGTCTTCAAGCTACACAACATACTTCGGTAGAAGGAGAAGAAGAGCAAACAAAACCCAAAGGTTTAAAAGTGCTCTATCTCTTCTTAAAATTCATTTTTTACAATCTAGAATAATTTTGAACAGTTAAAAATTCAAAACTCATTTTGCTAGTCTAGATGTATTTAACTATGTAATATATGTATATTCATAGCTCTATGTGTTTATAACATGATTTGGTATGTGAGAAATGCATAAAAGTTGTAGAAATATTCATAACGCGTTTTACCGGTAAAACCCTAACGATACATGTTATGTTTAATATTGTATTTTGAAATGTACAAATCAGAAATTGGATTTTTATGGATAGAAATCTAGATCTATGAGTTTTAAAGAGAAACCCTTTTTGAACCTTTCAAAAATATTGAATAACAAAGAAGTTATAGATTTTACCGCAACGTAGGTCATTTTGAAACCCTAGATGGTTCAATCTTAATTTTTCATGTCAAAACGTTTTCAAAAATGTTATTGAACCATGAAATGTTGTAAAACAAGAAGTTAGGAAGACATCAACACTGAGTTGGTGTCATTTGAATGTATAGATGTTATTTTGTTCAAGTTTGAACCAATAAAACCAAGGATTTGTGAAGTTAGATATCACTTTGTCCTTGTGAGCAGTTTTTAGCCCAGTTACGTTTGGAATGTGGATTTGTGATCTAAAGAGAAGATGTAGAGGGGGAAATTCTGATGAGAATGGACTCAAGAATCACCGTAAAATATTTTGAAATGAATAAGTTATGACAGTTTTAGTAAAAGAGGTCCGGACAGCCAAAACAAGCGCCGCCAGCGCTCGGACCTTCTGCTTTGAGCGCCGCCGTCTCTATAATAAGCCTATGTCCAGCGCCGCCAGTGCTGGCCCAGTTTTAAAAAGTCAAAATTTTTATATTTTAAAGTTTTACCAAGTTAGAACTCCGGTTTAACTTGTCGGTTAATAGAAAGTCTAAACGAAACACCGTTAAAGACTTAAAACCCAAGATAAACTTGTAAAATGAATGTGTATATGGAGTTTATTAATAACTAATGGGTAGCTAAATGTTTAAAATAAAGACTAAAGATAACACATATAAAAAGTTAACCATTGGTATTATTTGTAATAAAATATTATTAAGTGATAAATAATATTAATATGTGATTAAAAAGTTATTAAATGTTTATAACATTTTAAATGATTAAATACTACTACATGGGTAATAATATTAATAAATTAATAAAATATTATTAAATAACTAATAATATTAGTTAATGAATAAAATATTATTAAATAATTAATAATATTATTAAATGATTAATAATATTAGATAATGAATAAAATATTATTAAATGATTAATAATATTAAATAATGAATACAATATTATTAATTGATTAATAATATTAGATAATGTAATAGAATGTTATTAAATAATTAATAATATTAGATAATGTAATAGAATGTTATTAAATGATTAATAATATTAGAAGGTTAATAAAATATTATTAAATTATTAATAATATTAGATAAGAATTTGAACTATATTAAATAATTAATATAGGTTTAATGTGATTGAAATATCATCAAGTGATGATAATATTTCCTAAGGGTTTAAATACCCGTAATAGGATAATTATGTGATTAAGTATTAGAGATGTAAAATATAGATATTCTCATATGAATGTGTATATGATACTAATTTAAAGATCAACTTGATTAATTGTTATCTCTATCCAAAGAAAATTAAATTGAATTGGTTAGCAGTAGACTACGCACGAGGCAAGTTTCTTCTTAACCCTAACTTGTATTTATTGTTGCAAGTATTCTTCAACCTTATTTACATTGAGCAATTCAATTATTGTTGAGCAAGTATCTACACTCGTAGTTATTTAATAGACCTTTGGGTGAATTAATTATTGAAAATTACTTCACATCATTATTGTATTGTATTCGCACATAGTGCCTTTGCAAATGTTATAATTCAGTAATTTACGAACTGTTTAAGAATGTCTAAGATAATTGTTTCGGCTAGACAAATGCATGTTTAAATTCATCTAATTGAATATTTTAAAAGCTTATCCAAACCATTGGCTAGTGTGGATTCTTATAGTAAGACTGAGAAAGAACAACCCTAGTTAAAGGGTATTTTTATATTGTCGGGTAACCGAATTTGCGCAAGAAAACTAAATGTTATGCATATACATAGGACATGAGAGGACTGATCCCCTCAAGTGTCCTGTTATTTTTAACAAGGTGTCAGACATTGTATGTCTGTTCTACCTTAGTAGCAGTTCACGGTCATTAAAGATCACTCAGCAGTAAAGAGTCAATCCATTCTTATATTGAACATTGATTCTTGATATCTTTCACAATTGCTATTATTGAAAACCTTGAAGTTATTTCTCTTCATCATGATATATCTTATGTTGTTGTTTATAAACTTGCTGAGCCATTTAGTTGCTCATTCTTGCTATATCATGACTATATTTTAGCTAAGCCCGAATGCTCTAAATCAGACAAAGGCAAGGGGAAAACGAATGCGTAGATTAGTAGATGCAAGCTAGTTTTAAATTACTGTTATGTAATTACTGTGTAAATCTTTTGTATTTTCCTTAAGATATATAATGTTATGATTAAGGTTAATAGACCTTCGGAAGTGTAGTCTTTTGATAAGGAACCTTTTGTATTATTCCGCGAAGTTTGAATACAATTTATGCATTTCATTGTTGTTAAGTATTGTACAGTGAGAACCAAACTCGAGGTTAAAAAACCCGAATTTGGGGTCGTCACAGGTTGGTATCAGAGCTGTAGGTTAGAAACGTTAGGATTTGCGAAACCTAAGTTATAACCTTAGTATTAAACTCATATCGAGTGCGTTCGGAGATGAATCAGGGAGATTCATCATATTGTGTATTTTTGGAGGTGGATTGAGAAAATCCATCGAGCCGAGATGTACATGATAAAATATCATTTCATTTCATCAATAAATATATTTTATTTCTGTACTGACATGTGTTATTTTTCATGATTGTATGATGACGGAGATAGGACAGTCGAGTACTGCTGTGGATGAGGTGATTTATACGGATATCCATATGGATACCGCACAGTCACGGGTGGCTACACCAGTTGAGGAGCCAGAGTCAGATCCCGAGGAGGGAGACCGCGTGGAGCCCGTCTGGGGCGGTGTGATGAGGCCTTACAGTGAGGAGGAGGCATAGTCTGATGAGTCTGAGGAGGATGAGTCAGCTAATGGCATGGGCACTAGTGCCGCTGATATCATAGAGAGGTTGACTACTAGGAACGAGGAGCTGGAGGCAAGGGTCCAGCATTTAGAGGAGCAGAATCTGACCCACCAGCATATGGAGGATCAGTACAAGGATGCAGCTTACCAGTTCTCTGGCGAGAACATGGAGCTGAAAGAGAGGATCATAGGACTGGAGGATCAGGTACAGGGGTACGAGGATTCGATGGAGCACTTTACAGTGCTAACTCATCAGCTCGTAGATCAAGATGTGGAGCTGCAAGCTAAGTTGGCAGTGGCTGAGACTAGGTTAGTTGAGGCTGAGCTGAAGGTTCAGCAGGTTCAGGCAGAGAAAGCCATCATCCGTGCCCAGTGGAAGGAGGCGATAGAGGACAGAATGGACATGGAGATCCAGAGGGATGCAGTTCACGGGTAGATGCTAGAGCTGGAGGACGAGGTCAGGGAGAAGAGGGTGAGGATAGATGGACTCAGTTATGTCTATCGCTCATCATTTGGTAGATTCCAGAGTAGGGTGCACTATTACCCTACTGAGGAGGGCCAGACCTTGCACACCATTAATAGGGGCATGGTCAGGGCTATCGGAGATGAGGAGTACTACGATGCTATTCATCGAGGGATGCGCCGCTAGTGTATTATTTTCTTTATTTATGTTGTATGTACATAGATGCTGTAGAAACCCAACTTTTGTTTTGATAGAGGGTTAGTAAGTTGTAAATCCCAACTCTATGAAGTTGTGGGATATCTTTTGTTTTAACGGTCGGGGTTAGTAGCATTTATAGCAGTATGCTTATGATGTAAAAGTGCTATGCACTATGTTTTATCATATGAATATAAATGCATTTCCGTTTATGTTTATATGTGTCGGGATGATTATTTGTGCTTTAGTTTAAATTACTTAAGCTACAAAACGAGAGTAAAAAGATTGAAACAACTTTAATAAATTAAATTTTCTTTATACAGAAAATGCCGTCACAGAGAAGAAATCAACGATTACCCCCACCACCACCACCTGAAGAGTCAGTTAATGCAGGAAGGATACCGCCAAACCCAGTCCATGAGTTCGTGGAAATGCTAATGGGAGCATTCCGCGGACGCAACGCAGAAGCTGCTGGAGCACCAAACCCTGCCGCTCCACTAGCAAGCTTTAAGGATTTCAAACTGATAGAATCACCCGAATTCAGAGGGACCACGGATCCTATAGAAGCACAGACCTGGTTAGAGGAGATGGAAAAAGTCTTCAAGGTCGCACGAGTCGCGGATGAGCAAATGACCTCATTTGCTACCTTTATGATGAAAGGGGAGACCAACAATTGGTGGAAGGCTAATAAGAGTAGAGCAGGGGAGGAAACAATCGCGTGGGCGCGATTCAAGGAAGTGTTCTTCGAGAACTACTTCCTAGAGAGTACATAGACCATGATGGAAGTCAAATTCCTGGAACTTAAACAGGGTAGTATGACAGTATCCGACTATGCCGCCAAGTTCAACGAATTGGCAAGATTTGCTCCACACCAGGTGGATACTGAAGCAAGGAGATCAAGGAGGTTTGAACAGGGGCTGAAACCGCGGGTTTACAGCAGGGTCGTTGTTCTTCAGATTACCAACTTCGCAACGTTGTTGGAGAAATCTATAATAGCTGAAGGGGGAAATGAGGCCCTCAACAAACATAACCAAGAACGTAACAAGAAGAGAAACGATGGGGGAAACCGAGAAAGCAACAACAGTGGGGGCAGTAACTTGAACAAGCGCAAGTGGAACAACAACAACAACAGCAGTTCGGGGACACCCTAAAGGAGTGAACAGAAGAAAGGCAACAAGTGCAGTACCTGTGGGAAGAATCACGCGGGAGAATGTATGAGGGGAAAGAACGTCTGCTACAATTATGGGCAAGAGGGGCACATCGCTCCCAATTGTCCCACGCCTAAGAGGAAGGGTTGTTTCTCATGTGGAGCGATGAACCATCAGTTGAAGGATTGTCCAAAGAGAAAGAATACCGGAGGGAGTTCGGGCTATAAGGTAAACAACAACACCAAGCTTACCATTGGAGGCCCGGTGCCACAAAATAAACCAACGGCACTGACTTTCAACATGACAGTCCAGGACGTCGTTAAATAAAAAGACGTAGTGTCAGGTATTATTCCGATCAATGATATAAATGCATATGTATTGTTTGATTCGAGTGCTACCTGTTCATTTATGTCTGATGAATTCGCTAGACGGTTAGAATTTCCTAAAGAAAAACTAGAGAACCCAATAAACATAGAAGTTGCAAATAAAGAAGTGATTCCTGTAGAGTATATACATAGAAATTGTTGTGCTGAAATCAGGGGTCAGAAACTGAATGAGAATTTAATTCCGATACGTTTGGGAGAGTTTGACGTTATACTTGAAATGGATTGGTTGTTTAACCACGGAGCGGTAATTGATTGTCAAAAGAAGTGTATACACCTTAAGACACCGAACAGGTCTAAGGTCGTATTTTATGGCAGTAAGTCGTCGAGAAAATCAACGTGTCTGACGATGATACAGGCCAAAAAACTGTTAAAGAAAGGTTGTGTAGGGTATTTAGCTCACGTAGTGGATACACAAATGGTAAATGCCGAGATGGAGCAAATACCAGTAGTTAGGGAGTTCATGGACGTATTCGCAGATGAACTGTCAGGTTTACCGCCAGATAGGGAGATAGAATTTGTAATCGATTTGGTACCGGGGACAACACCAATATCGAAGGCACCATATAGGATGGCTCCGGTAGAAATGAAAGAGTTAATGATTCAACTGCAGGAGTTGTTGGATAATAAGTACATTCAGCCAAGTGTTTCTCCATGGGGAGCACCTGTGTTATTTGTAAAGAAGAAGGATGGATCGATGAGACTGTGTATGGATTATAGGGAGCTGAATAAGGTAACAATTAAGAACAAGTACTCGTTGCCACGAATTGACGATCTCTTCGATCAATTAAAAGGGGCGAAGTACTTTTTAAAGATTGACTTGAGGACTGATTATCATCAGTTGAAAATCAGGAAGGAGGATGTACCCAAGACGGCATTCAGAACTCGATATGTGCATTATGAGTTTATGGTGATGTCGTTTGGACTAACGAATGCACCAGCCGCATTTATGGACATGATGAACAGAATATTCAAGCAGTACTTGGATAAATTTGTAGTCGTGTTCATTGACGATATTCTAGTATATTCTAAGACGGAGGAGGAACATGCTGAACACCTAAGGTTGGTGCTGGAGATTTTACAAAAGGAGCAGTTGTACGCTAAGTTTTTGAAGTGTGAATTCTGGTTTGAGAGAGTTCAATTTTTAGGTCATGTTATTGACAAGGAGGGAGTCTCAGTGGATCCAGCGAAGGTTGAAGCGGTGATGAATTGGGAACAACCAAGGACGCCGATGGAGGTTAGAAGTTTCTTAGGGTTAGCGGGTTACTATCGGAGATTCATTCAAGATTTTTCAAAAATAGCAACACCGTTGACCAATTTAACAAGGAAGACGGTGAAATATGTATGGACGGAGAAGTGTGAGGAAAGTTTTCAGGAGTTAAATAAAAGACTCAGTGAAGCACCTGTATTGACCTTACCGGACGATACGGGAGGTTTTACGGTCTACAGTGATGCATCGCACAAGGGAATTGGCTGTGTGCTTATGCAAAACGGCAAGGTCGTTGCTTATGCATCCAGACAGTTGAAGGATTACGAGAAGGGATACCCTACCCACGACTTGGAACTGGCAACGGTAGTGTTTGCCCTTAAAATTTGGAGACATTATTTGTATGGAGAGAAATGTGAGATATTCACAGACCATAAGAGTCTGAAGTATATCTTCACACAGAAAGAGTTGAATATGAGGCAACGGAGATGGTTAAAATTGATCAAAGACTACGATTGTGAAATTCTATATCAGCCCAGTAAGGCCAACGTAGTAGCAAATGCTCTAAGTAGAAGGAGCAGGGAGAAATTGTTCATATTGACATATTAGGAACAATTGGTTCAAGAGATGGCTCGAATGGAGTTGGAGGTGAGAAATCCAAATGAGTCAATGGAAGTTGAAGCAAGCCCAACCCTGTTAGATAGGGTGAAAGAGGCTCAAGAGAAAGATGAATAATGTGTCAAAATAAGGATGAGAATGACCGAAGGAGAAGAGGTCAAATTCAAGGATATCACAATGGATTTTGTGATAGGACTTCCAGCAACACAGAAGGGATATGACGCAATATAGGTGATTGTGGATCGACTAACAAAGTCAGCGCACTTTTTGCCGATCAAGATTAAGTTCAGTTTGGATCAGTTAGCTAAACTGTACATCAAAGAGATAGTTTCGAGGCATGGGGTGCCGGTATCGATTGTGTCAGACAGAGATCCGCGCTTCACGTCAAAATTTTGGAGAAGTCTTCAGGAGAGATTGGGGACACAGTTAAGAATGAGTACAGCGTATCATCCGCAAACAAATGGGCAAAGTGAAAGAACAATACAGACATTGGAAGACATGCTCAGGGCCTGCGTGATGGATTTCAAGGGCAGTTGGGAAAACCATCTACCACTAGTTGAGTTTGCATACAACAACAGTTATCATGCAAGCATAGGCATGCCGCCTTACGAAGCATTGTACGAAAGAAAATGCAGAACACCTCTATGTTGGGATGAGGTAGGAGAACGACGACTGTTGGGAACGGAATTGGTTCAACAGGCTGTAGAAATTATCAAGGTAATAAGAGCTCGGCTAGTAGTAGCTCAAGACCGTCAAAAGAAGTACGTCGATTTACATCGACAGAAGCGAGACTTCGAAATTGGGAGTTTTGTGTTCATGAAGGTATCTCCCTGGAAAGGGAAGATCCGATTTAGAAAGAAAGGGAAGCTGAGTCCGAGGTTTATATGATCGTTCGAGATATTAAAGAGAGTGTGTGAAGTGGCGTACGAGGTAGCTTTACCTCCTGAACTGGAGCATATTCACAATGTGTTTCACGTATCAGTGTTGCGACCATATAAGCCAGACTACAAACATGTCATATCCTATGAGCCAATACAAGTCGAGAAAGACTTATCGTACGAGGAAATTCCTGTCCAGATACTGGATAGGAAAGAACAGAAATTACGGAATAAGGTTATACATTTTGTCAAAATCCTTTGGAGGAACCACAACGCTGAGAAAGTTACGTGGGAGCTTGAAAAAAAGATGAGGACTAACTATCCGAATCTTTTTGAGTAGTTTAAAGTTGTAATTCTGGGGACGGAATTCTTATAAGGGAGGAGAATGTAATGACCACGAATTTTATTAGTCATTGTAAATATACTTAATAAATATTTAGCAATGAATTTAAACTTTTTGTACTAATTAATTGTACTTTAGATAATTAAATAAATGTACTTGTGTATGCGTATATTTATTTAAAGAATTAAAGCTATGTGTATAATTAATTAAAGCAAATCTAATTGGATTATATTTTAAATCCCAATGAGTTGATAAACTAGGTCAAAAATATTAACCTAGTAGCCCATGTAATTAATTTAATTACAAGTCCATGTAATTAATTAAACAAAGCTCAATACTTGATTTAATTAAATATAACCTAGAATATTTAATGCTAGCCCATTGAGCTACTTAAATAGAGTCCAAAACAATTAAATGGATGAGCCCAATATATTTAATCCTAGAGTCCAAAGTGGAGCCCAATAAGAAGTCAAAATTGGTCAAAATTGTTACATATATGAATATATATATATATATATATATATATATATATATATATATATATATATATATGTATGTATAATTAAAGTAGAAAAATTAAAGAAAAAATGGCTTGAAAAATCCCATTTTGCTGAATTTTTTTGAGGGTCCCACTTGGATTGCTTGATTTTCTAGTTGCTTCTAAATCACTCCTTGTCATAAGTTGTTCAACCACCCTAGTCATTCCATATGTCTATCACTTGGTCATTCAATAGAATAGTAAGCTTGATTAGCCTTTAATTTCACCAACATGGGTGAATTAGCAAACTAATGACGTGTTAGTTGATGACTATATATATGATGCTCCGCTCTTGAGCCAAGCTTGTTAGTTTATTTGCTAGAGCATAAAAGAGAGAAAATGAGAGCATTTTCTAGAGAAAAAGGAAGATACACTTAGGTGTTGAGTGAAAAAGCTAGAGAAGGTCCTAGTGAATGTCCTCAAGCTATACAACATACTTCAGTAGAAGGAAAAGAAGAGCAAATAGAACCCAAAGGTTTAAAAGTACTCTATCTCTTCTTAAAATTCATTTTTTGTAGTCTAGAATGATTTTGAACGGTTAAAATCTATTTTTAACCGATAAAAACTCATTTTGCTAGTCTAGATGTATTTAACTATGTAATATATGTATATTCATAGCTCTATGTGTTTATAACATGATTTGGTATGTGAGAAATGCATAAAAGTTGTAGAAATATTCATAACGCGTTTTACCGGTAAAACCCTAACGATACATGTTATGTTTAATATTGTATTTTGAAATGTACAAATCAGAAATTGGATTTTTATGGATAGAAATCTAGATCTATGAGTTTTAAAGAGAAACCCTTTTTGAACCTTTCAAAAATATTGAATAACAAATAAGTTATAGATTTTACCGCAACGTAGGTCATTTTGAAACCCTAAATGGTTCAATCTTAATTTTTCATGTCAAAACATTTTCAAAAATGTTATTGAACCATGAAATGTTGTAAAACAAGAAGTTAGGAAGACATCAACACTGAGTTGGTGTCATTTGAATGTATAGATGTTATTTTGTTCAAGTTTGAACCAATAAAACCAAGGATTTGTGAAGTTAGATATCACTTTGTCCTTGTGAGCAGTTTTTAGCCCAGTTACGTTTGGAATGTGGATTTGTGATCTAAAGAGAAGATGTAGAGGGGGAAATTCTGATGAGAATGGACTCAAGAATCACCGTAAAATATTTTCAAATGAATAAGTTATGACAGTTTTAGTAAAAGAGATCCGGACAGCCAAAACAAGCGCCGCCAGCGCTCGGACCTTCTGCTTTGAGCGCCGCCGGCTCTATAATAAGCCTATGTCCAGCGCCGCCAGTGCTGGCCCAGTTTTAAAAAGTCAAAATTTTTATATTTTAAAGTTTTACCAAGTTAGAATTCCGGTTTAACTTGTCGGTTAATAGAAAGTCTAAACGAAACACCGTTAAAGACTTAAAACCCAAGATAAACTTGTAAAATGAATGTGTATATGGAGTTTATTAATAACTAATGGGTAGCTAAATGTTTAAAATAAAGACTAAAGATAACACAATTAAAAAGTTAACCATTGGTATTATTTGTAATAAAATATTATTAAGTGATAAATAATATTAATATGTGATTAAAAAGTTATTAAATGTTTATAACATTTTAAATGATTAAATACTACTACATGGGTAATAATATTAATAAATTAATAAAATATTATTAAATAACTAATAATATTAGTTAATGAATAAAATATTATTAAATAATTAATAATATTATTAAATGATTAATAATATTAGATAATGAATAAAATATTATTAAATGATTAATAATATTAAATAATGAATACAATATTATTAATTGATTAATAATATTAGATAATGTAATAGAATGTTATTAAATAATTAATAATATTAGATAATGTAATAGAATGTTATTAAATGATTAATAATATTAGAAGGTTAATAAAATATTATTAAATGATTAATAATACTAGATAATGAATAAAATATTATTAAATAATTAATAATATTAAATAATGAATAAAATATTATTAAATGATTAATAATATTAGATAATGAATAAAATATTATTAAATAATTAATAATATTAGATAATGTAATAGAATGTTATTAAATGATTAATAATATTAGAAGGTTAATAAAATATTATTAAATGATTAATAATACTAGATAATGAATAAAATATTATTAAATAATTAATAATATTAAATAATGAATAAAATATTATTAAATGATTAATAATATTAGATAATGAATAAAATATTATTAAATAATTAATAATATTAGATAATGTAATAGAATGTTATTAAATGATTAATAATATTAGAAGGTTAATAAAATATTATTAAATTATTAATAATATTATATAAGAGTTTGAACTATATTAAATAATTAATATAGGTTTAATGTGATTGAAATATCATCAAGTGATGATAATATTTCCTAAGGGTTTAAATACCCATAATAGGATAATTATGTGATTAAGTATTAGAGATGTAAAATATATAGATATTCTCATATGAATGTGTATATGATACTAATTTAAAGATCAACTTGATTAATTGTTAGGTTTATCCAAAGAGAATTAAATTGAATTGGTTAGCAGTAGACTATGCACGAGACAAGTTTCTTCTTAACCCTAACTTGTATTTATTGTTGCAAGTATTCTTCAACCTTATTTACATTGAGCAATTCTATTATTGTTGAGCAAGTATCTACACTCGTAGTTATTTGACAGACCTTTGAGTGAATTAATTATTGAAAATTATTTCACATCATTATTGTATTGTATTCGCACATAGTGCCTTTGCAAATGTTATAGTTTAGTAATTTACGAACTGTTTAAGAATGTATAAGCTAATTGTTTCGGCTAGACAAATGCATGTTTAAATTCATCTAATTGAATATTTTAAAAGCTTGTCCAAACCATTGGCTGGTGCGGATTCTTATAGTAAGACTGAGAAAGAACAACCCTAGTTAAAGGGGATTTTTATATTGTCGGGTAACCAAATTTGCGCAAGAAAACTAAATGTTATACATATACATAGGACATGAGAGGACTGATCCCCTCAAGTGTCCCGTTATTTTTAACAAGGTGTCAGACATTGTATGTCTGTTCTACCTTAGTAGCTGTTCACGGTCATTAAAGACCACTCAACAGTAAAGAGTCAATCCATTCATATATTGAACATTGATTCTTGATATCTTTAACAATTGCTATTATTGAAAACCTTGAAGTTATTTCTCTTCATCATGATATATCTTATGTTGTTGTTTATAAACTTGCTGAGCCATTTAATTGCTCATTCTTGCTATATCATGACTATATTTCAGTTAAGCCTGAATGCTATAAATCAGACAAATGCAAAGGGAAAACGAATGCGTAGATTAGTAGATGGATGCTAGTTTTTAATTACTATTATGTAATTACTGTGTAAATCTTTTGTATTTCCTTAAGATATGTAATGTTACGATTAAGGTTAATAGACCTTGGGAAGTGTAGCATTTTGATAAGCAACCTTTTGTATTATTCCGCGAAGTTTAAATACAATTTATGTATTTTATTGTTGTTAAGTATTGTACATGAGAACCAAACCTGAGGTTAAAGAACCCGGATTTGGGGTCGTCACACATGTGCTACTGTATAATACCATATGTTACTGTGCAATACTATGTTCTACTATTTCTTTATCACTGAGTATTTTAATAGTTAAAAGTGATAGTATCGTTGACCATTTTTATTTAAAAAAGGTTACTTATGTCGTTTTCTATATCTGATAATATTTCGTTGTATAGTCCACCAATGTTTAGTTATTTCGGTGCCGTCGTACGAATTAAATATTCCCCGACAGAATAAATATTTTTCGACAAAACGAATATTCTCCGACAAGATAAAATTTGTACAAAATATTTTTTAACTTTAACTTTTGTCAATTTTTTCAATTACAGTTTTAGAAGAAAATATATAAAGAAAAATTAAATTTGTATTTTATAAAAGTCGGGGTCTTACAATCTCATCTTCTTATGAAATTTCGTCCCTGAAATGAATGTACTTGACATTTCGAAGAGGTAAGAATACTTAGATTTTATTTTTGATTCTAGCTCCCAGGCTATTTCCTCAGTATCTTAGTTCCTATATAAAATCTTGACTTGAAGTATAACCTTTGAGCGTATGATCTGTTCTTTCTTAGCTAAGATCTTGACAAGTATCTTCTCGTACGTTAAATCATCTGCTATAACATCTGACTCCAACTCAATGATGTAATTTGGATCCTTCATATATTTATGTAGCATAGATATGTGAAAAAAAGTTATGAAATACATAACATACTTGGTGGTAAGGCTAGTCTATAGGCCATGACTCCTACTTGGTCTAAAATTTCAAATAGGCCAATAAATCGAGGGTTGAGCTTTTTTCTCCTTTTGAATCTCGTAACTCCTTTCCATGGAGAAATACATAAGAATACATGGTCTCCGACATTGAATCTCTCGTCTTTTCGATGAAGATCAACATAACTTTTTTGTCGTTCTTATGTTGTTTGTATTCGTTATCGAATTATTTGGATCTTTTATGTTGTCAAGTGTACCAACTCGGGTCTTAACAATTTTTCTTCTCCTACCTTATTCCAACATACTGGAGAGCGACACTTTCGTCCATACAAAACCTCAAATGGAGTCATGCCTGTGCTTGTTTGGTAACTGTTGTTGTAAGAAAATTCAACTAATGATAAGTACTTGTCCCAACTTCCCTTGAAGTCTAGTATGCAAAATCTCCAAAGATCTTTGAGAGTATGGATTGTCTTTTTGATTGTCTGTCTGTTTGAGGATGATATGCAAAACTAAATCGTAACTCGGTGCCCATAGCTTTTTATAGACTGATCCAAAAGTGTGAAATCAATCTAGGATCTCGATTAGAAACTAGAAAAACTGGTACGCTATACAATCTTACAATCTCGTTTACATACATACTTGCAAAACGCTCAAGTGAAAAGTTTTCTCTTATAGGAAAGAAATAAGCGAACTTGGTCAATCTATCTACGATGACCCAAATCGCATTTGAGCCTTGAGAAACTTTATGAAGACCCGTCACGAAATTCATAGTAATGTGTTCCTACTTCCATTTTGGAACTTTAAGTGGTTATAATGGACCCTTAGGCACTTGATATGCTGCATTGACACATTGACAAGTTAGGCACCTTAAGATAAACTTTGCAATCTCCCACTTCATATTGTTCTATCAAAATATATGTCGAATGTAACGATATATTTTGGTACCTCCTGGGTAAATTGCAAACGGCGTATTATGTGCCTCCATCACGATTTTATACTTCTCTTTAAGGTCGTTAGGAACACGTAGTCGAGAGTTAACTCAAAATATTCATTTCTCCTCAATTCTTGTTTCCGGAATAACACCTTCCTGTCTCCACATTCAAATTGACTCATTAGATAACAAAATTTAATTAAGTAGGACGCACTAGTTACTGATTCTATTCGTCTATATCCTCTTACTTCTACCTCAGATCTCCATTAAAGATCATATCCTAAGCTCAAATACCAAATGTGACATCTCCAAATCTGGGCCTACACAACCCAATTTGAGGCGCCAAAAATACATAATAATTATTACAAAATAGTACATAGTACAAAAATACAGAACTCAATAATACATAACTAAGTCTTCACTATTATTGCCACCCTATTTTACAAAATGTTAAGACTACTACAGCTATCACTCGGACCTTCACTCCATCCCCTGGCTAGACCCATCTACTCTCTCATTTCCTGAAGAATAATAAAACAAACGAAAGGGTGAGCTCAAATAGCCCAGTAAAAAACTATTATGACTAAGATAACAATGAGTAAATTATCATTAGCCTTCAAAATTTGGGTTCTTGATAGAATATAATAAACAACAAGTTTTAGATCAATAATAACAGCAAAATGAGCAATTCATTAGAAGAATCATGTAAACTAGGATGTCCACTAGCTTCTCTTTTTCAGAAAAATATCATCAACGTTTATCATCTGAAACACCACTAGTCATGATCATACCAACAACAGTTCTTCTTTACCCCAAGTCAAAGAGAACATTCACCACGTGCTCTAAAAGACACACCACCATTCTATCGTCTTTATCCTATCATTTGTACCCTATGCTGTAAATATTCACAACAATTTGATTCTTGATTATTAGAATAATAACAAAGATATAAATGATGAATAAAATAACATGATACTTTGTCCAGAGTCAAATAATGTTCAAATTGTCAACATAATGTGAACTCAAATTCAAAAATGATATTGAAGATCCATAATTAAAAATAACGGTTGAAATTTAATAGAAATGTTCAAGTAAATATGAAGGTTCACGTGAAATGATATTAAATAAAGCGCAAACTATTAAGGAACATATAATCATTTCAGAAATTTTACCAAATAATACTTACCATAGTAAGTTTAAGAGTATGAAAGAAAATAATATCCATTACCTTAACATGTGACTATATATTAATTTAAGTGAAGTTGGTCAACTTGAACAATATTTATACTCTTACTGATCTTCATATTCAGTTTTTAATAAATAAATTTATTATTTTAAACATTTATCCGTGTTAATTTAATAAAATAAAGCTCATGGGGCCTGGTACCAATTTCGATCTCTCCGTCTCTTCTACAGGGCCACTGCCCAGTGGACTGAACCAGACAAATCTAATACCCACTCGATTGGGCTTACATTCGGCTTTCTTAAAAACTCTTGATTATTTATTTTTGATTGAGAAAAGGTTTTTTTTTTAATTAAATAGAATTGGTTTTAAGAAAATTAGCCCAAAAAAAGTCTTCTATTTTTTTTGGTAATAATACTAAATTAACTATTACTCATCCTAATTATTCATTGATTTAATTATTTAGCCATCAATTAATGAGTTTATTTTAATATTATTATTGAAAAATTGAATCACCCTTTTTTTTGTTTAATTTTCTTTTAAGACATAGACAATTTATATTTTTTAAGAAAACAATTAGAGGTTAATTTTGTCTTTATTTTTTGATAAGTATTACGTAGTGTTTAATGATTTTACATAATGGTTATACTTGTTTAATTGTTTTTTTATTTTATAATTAATATATAACAAGGTAAAAGGAAAAATTAAAAGATGATAAATAAATTAATTGAGCTCACAGATAAATTAATCACTTACTTATATTTGAGTGTGTAACTAATAATTTAGAGTGTACATATATTATTATTTTAATATTTTAATCAATTACAAATAAAAAAATAATCAAAATCAATCAAATAAAAAATTTAACAAAAGTAGTGACCTAAACTAGTCCACGATTCTCAGCCCAATGCTTAATTTCCCGGCAACAATCCCAACCCCACCAACAACCGCCTTAACTAATTTCTCGTTCTCTGCCCACCCCTTTTAAATTCTCTCTTCCACGCCTACACATTCTCACACTGGAAAAATGGTGGAGAATCAGGATAACTCGAATTCCACCCCGACGGTCGTGATAGATAAGCTCCGATTCACATACCCAGGAATCGACGGCTACCCGCCACCTGGCTCCACCCCTCTTATCCAAGATTTCTCGCTCAGTCTCAACCCAGGTGATCGCTGCCTCCTCGTCGGATCCAATGGCGCTGGTAATTTTCAATTTTTTTTAGTTACCCACCACTTGATTCATGTTTGGTTGCCGGGAAAATGCACAGCTTTTCCTTTTTCTTGCATTTTCTCAGTTACCCACCTTGCATTTTGTTGTTGAATTTTGTTTTTTGATGGGATTTTTTTATGTGAATGTGAATCAGGCAAAACGACGATTTTGAAGATATTGGGAGGGAAGCATATGGTGGAGCCGGATATGGTTCGGGTTATGGGAAGACCCGCTTTTCATGACACTGCTTTGACTTCTTCTGCTCAACTCTGCTATCTTGGTGGAGAGGTTTGTTCTTACAAGGAATGTTCATTTTATTTTGCTTAGATGCAGTATAATTGGTGGTTTTAAGGATTGTTAAATGTGAACTAGTACATAACCAAAACTGGGTAATTGGGAAAGAATAAAGTGGGTGAAACTACGATCAGAAGTTAACAATTTTCCATTATTGTTTAATATTTTTGGATGACTCTGAATTTGTGTGTGTTTCTAATTTTCGGGAACAGGACTTTAGAATTCATGAAATGTGTTTTTGATTTAGGGAAATGATATTTGGGTTTCAAATTTATCCATTTTTGCTCCACTTCATTGTAGAACGAAGTTTTATCAATTTAACCTTGTAGTTGAGCCGTGAGCTTGAGCGCAAATATAATTTTTCTTGGTTTATTCTAAAATATTCAGCTGATCGCTCGTCAGAGTTTGAGGCAGTTGGGTTTTGATTTACAAAAGGCTGTGGATAAATGTTGCGGAGTTGCAAGGAAATTAGATTTGTGTTCAATTTGAAATGAGAATTTACTTCTTTTGAGCATGCATATGTGAATTTTAGGTAATACTGGCTCGGAATTGATCAAAATATTTTTTTTGTAGTGGAGACGTGAAGTTGCTTTTGCTGGATTTGATGTTCCAATACAAATGGATATTTCTGCTGAGAAAATGATTTTTGGGGTAACTGGGGTTGATCCGCAAAGACGAGATGAACTAATTAAGGTATTATGTGATGTTGATTAGTCTTTTCATTAGAGTGATGCAATAAATTTGTTGAGCTTAGCTTTACATTGTGTTATAAAGATATCTGTCCGAAATCCTTTTCCCCATTTGAAATGTTTCTTTTCTTTTTGTAAAGTTAAGTAATATAAAGTCTTATGATATTCCAAATATACCATCTAAAACAGGCATTCTTATACAATAAGTTAATCGTTGAATACTTAAATTTAACATAATCAAATTCCAAGTTCATAACTTACCTAGATATAATGCAACTTGGTACATTAATTTCTGGAGGTGGACTCTCATTTTGGGACAAAGGAAATATTAATTTTCAGATGCGAATTTTTATTTTTAGCTGGAAGGAAGTTTTATAGAATAAAATTATGCATAAAAAATTGAGTTGCTAGTAAGCTGGGTCAGCATTTCTGGTTCTGGACTGGAAGAACTAATATATCTTGGTTTTATTTATCACGGTTCTTTATGGTGGTTAAAGCTAACTACTAGAAGTATTATCTACCACCCCAAGTTCTGATAACTTTTAAGTAATTTTCTATGAATAATCAAAAAGAAAAAAGGAAAGATGATGCTAATCTGATGAGTACATCGAACATAAGCCGCATTCATTCCGAATTACACACATGACTTAATCGAGATAGCCAATAGCTATTTGACTGTGAAAGTCTTAATTTGGGTTGCTCAACCTCTAAACAAAGTACCGATTCTAGCTACATATTATGGTACTCGTGCTTTCTCTTGGCAATGTAGGCTTTAGATGTCGATCTATCATGGAGACTACACAAGGTATCTGATGGCCAGAGAAGAAGAGTGCAAATATGTATGGGACTTCTAAAGCCATTTAAGGTATCAGTCTGAGTTCTAAGTGCGTCTGTTTAAATTTGTTCTTGTGGAATTAACACTTTTACACTGTGAAATGAATGCTGATACAAGCCACCCAATTTGTTTAGGTTCTTCTTCTGGATGAAATCACAGTTGATCTAGATGTGCTTGCCAGGGCTGACCTTCTGAGCTTTCTCAAGAAGGATTGTGAAGAGCGAGGTGCTACGATTATCTATGCAACACATATATTTGATGGTCTTGAGGATTGGCCATCTCATATCGTAAGCCTTGATCTTTCAATTATTTTAAAGTTTATAACATGGGTTATATATCCTACAACTGTGAAAGTGATTTTTCTCATTTTTCAGGTGTATGTGGCTCATGGAAAGTTGCAATTAGCAATGCCAATGGATAAAGTTAAGGAAATCAGCAAATTGTCGCTAATGGTCAGTTTTCTTACTCTTAGAAAGTGAAACTCTACATTATCTCCCTAAGCAACTTGCTGTTTGAATTTAAATACAGCTATTCTGTGCAATTCACTTGTTTGATTTGATTTAGTAAGGAATGGCAGTTGGGTTTCGTACAGTTTTGTTTGTCCTTTGATGAATTACTTAACAAAGTTCTTCTATTAGATACTTTGGTATATTCTCATAGTGATACTGAAAGGATTTCAAGGAAAATAAAATGACAAAAAATTGTGTATTTCATTGATGGAAGGGGAGGATTGTAGATTAGATATGGGGATAAACGCGAGAATCACTCACTCGAAGAGAGGGACTCGCTCACCTCTCTGATGGTCTACTTGGGGACTCGCTCACCCAAGGGTTGCCCTTGGGACTAACTTACAAACTAGTGGACCATCAACTCAAAAGGTAAGCACTCAAAAAGCTTATACCAGGGGATTATCTCTCGCACAAAATCTGCCTCTCCTCTCATTTTTAAGGCATAATATAGTAAAAGAAAATACATAGGAAGCATAATATACTCGATGTAGCTAGAGGTTGGATTCAATATGCAATTCACGGGCTGCCTCATACATTGTGTTTTACCTCCATTCATTAACGCTTGAAAGGAACTCACCCTCGAGTTCAACCAACTATGATTTTCTCCTTCCTGCATTAGGATAAGCAGCTTCTCCATCCTGTTATATTTTTACATTTGCTCCCTCTATGAAATTCTGATTGATAAACTGCTTTGTGCATTGCAACCCAGAATCAGATCTCTTTCTAATGGTATAAAAAATTGTTACCTAATGAAACATTATGAGAGAGTGCAGATTCTGTTGATAGTAGGCAACAACTTCTTTGTGTGTATAACTTTCAGCAGCTAATGAAAATCGCTCGGATACCACTTGATGCTGTACAGAATTTTAAGGAAAAGGAAATGCCAATAATATGTGCATTATATTGATGAATTATTGGAGGATTACAGATCAAATAGGCTACTAAACTCACTCACCTCTCTGTCGATTTACATAAGACTCACTCACCAACTAGAGAGTCACCAACTCGAAACAAAAGCACTCAAAAGCTTGAACCAATGGATTTTCAGCTCTCTCAAAATTTGCCTCTTCCCCAATTTTATTAAGCTTTATATGGCATAAGAAATTACTCAGGTAGCATAAATTCATGTAATGTGTAAATAGGTTCATCGTATATACTAAATGCATAGATCTGATGTAACTTTACTACTTGGGGTTTGGATTCAATGTGTCATTCATGGGCTGCATTAATCTCATCTTGTTCTTGCATTATTTCGTTTGTTGCTTTTTCTTGAGGCTAATTGTGATTGGAAATACAGAGAACAGTAGAGAATTGGCTGAGAAAAGAAAGAGATGAGGTTAGGAGATCTAGGAAGGAAAGGAGGGCAAAGGGTCTTCCAGAATTTGAGAATCAAGTGGAGGGCACTCGTGTTATTGGGGATCCAGCCCGTCCATTGAACAATGGCTGGGCTGCTGGAAGACTTAATTCCACAATTGCTGGTGAAGAGAATTTTGTCTTAAGCTCAAACAGAGTTATGAGACAGTAGGTATACTCAACCTAAACGCAATACACTACCCAAAATAGATTCTTACGCTTTATCGCCGTATTGGTAAAACAGTCAGTTGTAGATCCTCATAGCTGATGCATTCTTTGGACTTTTATCATAATGATATAATATGATTTTCTGTTGTAACTAGCTTGTGCTCTTTGTATTGTTATTGCCAATCTGGAGAACTTCTGAGTTATTGAAATTCATATTTACAAACCCAATTGTAATGCAAATTCATATTAAATAAAACAGTTGTGTAGCATGCATGCTGTTATAGTAAATGCCATTACCAGAATGGGCACAAGTGGGTTGAAACTTTGTGCCTGAATTTTACAATTAATTAAGGATGACAGCATTCTTTTGCTTGCAAAAATGTACGAAAGAAGGTTAAGGCTAGCCTTGTTGCTGATTAAACTACTAAACTTTCTAATGGATGTTCTGAGATTTTAATTGCAGCAACTCTGTTACCAAAACTAAAGCTTCTCCATAAAAGCCATATATCCTTGTGAGCAGTGGCGGAGTTGGGAATTCTCATCACTGGGAGTAAAAATGCACGATACCGCCCAGCTGATAACTCCTCATCACTGGGAGTGAAAATGCACTATACTGCCCAACTGATAACTTGGGGGGAGGGGGGAGGGGTTAAGTGTACAACATTCAAACGTTACATCTATTTCAACCATTAAAAAATGAGACATGAATTTTGGTTTCGTGTTTGAATTTTGTCCCTAGACTTGTCCATATTATGAACTGTATTGTTACTCCTAGGGCCGGCCCAACAGTTGTTTTAAAAAAGCTTGGGCTTTAGACCCCAAATTTTTTAGAGTGTCCATGCATACCATGGCCTACCAAAGATGATATGAGTAGAAAAATATGTGTACATGTGTCCATACATACTATGATTTACCAAACAACACACTCTCTTTCTCATTCTCTCGGTAAACTCAATCTTAATTTTAAAGATTACAAGTTTCAATTTGTAAAATTACCAAGCATTAGATTACATGATCTCTTTCTCTCTCTCGGTAAACTCTCTTATTAAACTAAAATAAAAGAGTTTTCTTCTTCTCCTCTCTCTCTCTCTCTCTCTCTCACACGCACACACACACACAGTGTTCTATATTCTCCATCATCAACTAGAGTTTTCATAATTCATTGCAACATAATGGACTTGTTTCAGACTCTTCAGAATTAAAAGTCAACATTTGAGATCATTTCAGGTTCTATTATTTCATAATTTTAATTTTTTGTGTTATATATTTTAACTATATTATATATTGTGTTTGTTTGGTTTTTAGATAGTTATAATATGACTCCTAGAAGACAACCAAGTAGATAAGAAAAATTAAAAAAGAAAAAAAAAATAGATCAACTAATAGAATCTCAAAAATAATCTCTTGATAAATTTGTTACTAGTAACAAAAATAATGTAATAAAAAATTTAGATTAAAATTTTGAAAATGAACAAATAGATAATAAAAAATATTAATACTAAATATAAATTTTTTTATTTAAAAATATTATTTTAGACCTCAAATTATCTCGAGTGATCCTGGTTACTCCCATGACAATAATTTGACCGTTTTCCTGTTCCCGTGTACGTATATATAGGATATTTCTGACCAGAATTATCAAAAGAATATATTTTTTTAATGGGGGTGATGGCTCTGAAAAGATAGATTTCCTTATCTTTATCTCCAGAGAAATCCGATTGGCGGGAGTGAGTTCAAAACTCTCGGGTAAATTAAAAACAGTCCAGTCCCTACATTCAAAACACCCTTTTTACCATTAGCAATATCTTGTTTTGTTGCATATCACAAGGGATTGAACAGCTGCCTCCAATAGAGTGAAGGTAAAACATACGAGATAACAAAAATCAAACAAAATAGCAATAATAAATTTTATCATATATATTGTTTTGTCTATTGTGTAGACCTGGCAAACAGGCCGGGTTTCATCGGACTGGATTATTTTTGGGCCGGAATGAAAAGACCCGAAATTTGCCGGGCTAAAAATCTACGGCCCGTGGCCCGCCCCGCCCGCGGGTTTTTTAAGTTTCTTTTTTTTATAAATAATTTTTTAAAAAATATATATATATTTATAATTATAACACATAATTTATACATAATCATTTAATAGTATTAGTAAATAAAATAATCAATAATTTTATAACCATATATATTAAAATGTAACTAATCTTGTGATTAATTAATTGATAAATGTATATAATATTAATATTAAAGATAAGATAGTAGAAAAAAGACTAAAGGTAATATATATATAATATTCATAATTTTTTTTTGTATTATTAGTCAATATCACATGTTAAAATTTACTCTTATATTCTTCATAATTCTCTATTTGATTCATTTTTCAAGTTAATATTTTTTTTGTCATCAATATCAGATAAGAAAAAAAAAAAAAATTTAAACCACAGGCCACCCTGGGCCGAGCCAAAACGCCCAATTTTTTTTTTATTGAAAAATGAGAGCCCTATAATTCAATTTTTTTGGACTAGTCCGGCCCGACCCGCAGGCCCAGGCCTGGGCCTATTTTGCCAAGTCTACTTGTGTATATACACATACAATACACACAAGAACTCAACTGAAATATATTGTAATACACATATGCAGAGAGAGGGGAGAGAACTCATGCTGCCATTGAAGATTGATTTAAGCTCTTCAAACAGTGAATAAAGATACTTTCCTCACATGGCAAACCCTACTGTGAGTACTAGGATTTAATGTTTAAACAGCAGTACAGAACAAGGTCCAATATCATTCAGAGTTCCAATAGAATCCCCATCACCAATGAAGGGTTCTATCGTGCACCATCAAAGAGTGAACATTGTTGCAAGTTTTTAAAATGTGGAGAAAGACCAAATTCATATCATCATAATACTTGAGACCAAATATTATGTTGGTTCAAGTTCAACTGACATAACAATAATAGAATTTAGGGTATTAGATGTTGAATTTCTAACTTATATCTTGAGTTGTCTCACCAATTTTGTAGGCCGGAGTTTTTCCACATTTGGCAGCTAAAAAAGAAGCCTATAATTTCCGTTAGAATGGGAGTTCTGAAGCTATAATGAGAATCTTCATTGTAACCGCATTTTCTATATATGGAAAATGGAACAAAGGGGCTTCGTTTCGTTTACTAATAATAACCTCAATACAATAGCAAATGCTTAGACAAGCTCATGCATTAAGCACCACTGTACTTGTCCAAACCCTATGTAGAATAAACAGGAATATAAATCAACTAAAAGCCGGCGCAAAATAAACTGAACATGATAAACATATCATTCACGGGAAGTAAGATGAACAAATTACAAACTGCCAAGAAACACAATAACTCCATTTAGACATTAACTTCAGCTCAAAATGTCATGGAAAATCATGCCATCAAGCCTGCCACATTGGAAAAATATTTGAATTAGGCCTATATTCAAAAGGAAATGAAGCCATTATAATATGTGCTTCTGTAAAGCACTCAAGTATAGCCTCATACCTTGTTAGCAATATTGTTGGAGAGCCAGTCCAGCCCCTCGTACAGCCCTTCCCCAGAGGTGGCACATGTGCTCTGGATATACCTACAACAGATGAACAGGTCCAGTTATTAGTTGTGATTTGGTACCCCACACAAAATATACACACAAAAAAGAGATGGTATAGAGATAGAGAGATACCAGTGACGTTGCCTGAGGGAGTGAAGACCTAGCTTGTCAGTTATCTCAGCAGCGTTCATGGCATTTGGAAGATCTTGTTTGTTAGCAAATACAAGCAGCACAGCATCCCTCAACTCATCCTACTCATGCATACAAGCAAAAAACAGTAAATAAAATAGTTATTGAAAAGATCGTTAATCCAAATAAAATAAAAAATGATAATGAACACACCTGCATCTCATGCATATCTTTTTTAACTCATGTTTAGAGTCCAGATAGTGATTTTTTTCATAGATGCAATTGGATTAAGAATATGCCTATGCTGATGGTAATTAGGTAACTAGTGTTGAATTACGTTAATGTGACCTAATTTCCAAAGACTTTTTGGTCATACAGGTGGCTCTCACATTAGTCTGAGACTCACTTACTATTGTTGTGAAAGAGACCCAATGTTCTAAAAGGTGCTAGGCGGACGACTGGTTGGGGGGGGGGGGGGAAGGGCTAGCGCCTAGGGGGCCTAGGCGGGAATTTTTATTTTAAACTAATTTTAACATTTTATCTTACGTTTATTCAAACAAAACAATAATATAAAACAAAACAATCTATAATAAACATAATAAATGCATTTGCTTAAAGTTCAAACACATTCATATTGCCAATATCAAAGTTCAAACACAAACATGCAATTGTTCAAAGTTCAAACACAAACAAATAATAAAAAATACAAACTAATAGTCCTCATCTTCATATCCCTCTACATCTGGAACTCTTCTTCTCTATATCCCTCTAAGATAATATCCTCATCGGACTCACACTCATACTTCTCATCTCTCTCTTCCTCCGTGTCATCATCTGACAAAAAATATTCTTCATGGAGTTCTCTGACTCAAATATTTTTACTACTTCTCCTAGGCTCTAACACATTATTTGCTCCGGATGCTTCACCAACTGCCTCACAAATAAGGCCCGAACAGCCCTCAACTTCATCATCCACTCCCACAACATAGTTTTGTAGCTTAGTTATTAAAATAAAATAAAATAAAATAAAAAACAATTGCAACCCTAATTTCTCCGTCTAGGCTCGCCTAATTTCCTAGAGGAATTTTTTTTTCCACCTTGGGCCTAGACGAAGCGCCCGGAGGGCCTAGCGCCTAAGCGTGGCGACAGGTAAGGGCCTAGCGCCTAGGCAGGAATTTTTGGAACACTGAAGAGACCTCGTCTCTTATCAAAAAGGCTTATGGAAAAACAATAACCTTAATAAATAAAATCAGGTGCATTACGCAAGTAATGAAATTATTCATATACGTACATGTTTCAACAATTATCAATTTCTAGAACTCGATATTATTTTTAAATCTATCTTCCATTTTCTAGTTCTTAAGGAAACATATCAAGTTAAATTCAATGTGGTTATTATGTGTTCCTTTTCATTCCAGACAATGAACTTTGACCAAGGAAAACATTGAAACTACTATTTTGCAGTTACCTCATTCAACATCCTGTGCAACTCATCCCTAGCCTCAACCACACGATCCCTGTCATTGCTGTCAACCACAAAGATAAGCCCTTGAGTATTCTGGAAGTAGTGTCTCCACAAGGGTCGAATCTGCATATGTACCAACACAATAGGTATATAAGATGAAAGAATTTCTCAAATTGATCTTCAAAACAGCAAAAAGAGCATTTCCAATTGTTCTAATACACATCTGTAACTTGAGATTTCCTATAAAAAGTACTGACATCAATTAATCACAATTCACAAATGACTTTAATAAGCCAAAATGTTGTCTGGGAAAATATCAGACTGCACATTACACATGTTTACCACATATAAAGTCGAACTCCAGTAAAAAATAATTTTAATAATAAAAATAATTTATTTTGGACAGCTCAAGAAAAGATAACTATAATTACATCAGATTAACTAAAAGCCTGAACACAACGAACCATCAATCAAAAGAATGGCTCTGTATATAAGTAATAATGTGTATTGCTTTCTAAAAATTATCTTCTGATGACGAGGAATCAAGATTAAGGAAATTCTATTCAGCAAAAAACCATCAAAAGTATATGTTTTCTATGGATCGTGAAAATGAGGAATCCCAACAAGACATGGAGTACCATTAGAACCCCTAGAGCAAGCAACCTGATTGTGTTTTCTGTCCAACCAGATAGCTCCACAATTCTACTAGTGAACCCTTAGTCCTATCATCAAATAAGCATCCAAAAAAGTCAAAATTAATTTATCTCGGTCATTGGGACATTGTGAAAAGACTACAATACACTGTCTGGAATTAAACTGAAGTTGCTAAAATACACTGTCCAGTTCTAAGATTTAGAAGCGTACACTACGAGGGTTTTGAAAAAACTGAGAGTTTAAACATTGTTATCATAATTAAATGCCACAATCATGCTTTTGCTTGGAAAAAAATGCATATGTCAGATTGCCAGTATATATGTGAAGAAGAACACCAATATGAAGGTATATGAGCATGTATTTATGGACACATTATTGAATCCTTAGGCTTCTTGAGATGTTAGTTTCCTATCTCAATAATTTAATATTGTGGATAAGCATTTTTTAAGCCTGACATATGGGCACTCAAATCATTTTGTCACAACATAATTCAATGGAGTGTAAAGTTTAGCAAGGACCTCTCCACCCCAATGACAGTTAAAATTGCTTTTCTTGAATATAGAATGTTGTGTACCTTGTCTTGACCACCAACATCCCAAACGGTGAAGCTGATGTTCTTGTATTCCACAGTCTCCACATTAAACCCTGAGCAAAAATATACAATATAAGTTTCAATGTTCAATTTGCCAAACTAAAATAAGAAATGTGGTCCATGTATATTCAATACTGGTAGTGGTAGTGTTGAATTGGATGGAATTGAAAAGAAAAGCATAAGAAGAAAATAAATGTTTAGTCAAAATGATGAAACTAAAGTAACTTCTACGTCCTTATGTCAGAATGTAAATTTTGTTCTCCAACTAGTTCCACTTTTAGCGGCAGAATTTGGACGTTAATGTTGCTCATTGTATCATTGTAAGTGCTACCTAACAAGAGAATGTTAACATGTTCATCCACAATCCCACACAGATGGCCTACTTACGTTCACATTCAATTATACCACATTTTTTACTTCTTCATTTCTTTGCATTTCATGTGTAGTCTATGCATGTGGTTTTGTAAACAAAAAGGAGTTTCTTTCTCTCCCCAGGGGATGGGAGTGCAACAGCTCTCTGAGCTTACATGTTTTTTGGTGAATTTGCATAAGTTGGAAATTCAATTAAGACAAGGAATAAGTGTAAAGACTAAATGATCCAAATAAATCACAAATCGAAAAAGCAAGAAAAAAAAAGGACGAACAAAAAATCATCCATACCAATTGTAGGAATGGTGGTAACAATCTCTCCCAGTTTGAGCTTGTACAATATGGTGGTCTTACCAGCAGCATCAAGACCCACCATAAGTATACGCATCTCCTTCTTTGCAAACAGCCGACTAAAAAGCTTGGTGAACGACAAACCCATTTTTCCTAATGTCTGTTTGAGCCAGTAATATAAGTCAGACCCATAATCTAAACTGAATAACATTATTTATTTTTCATACATGAACATTCAGCCAAATTTTCCTAAATTCAAAAAATAAAAATAAATAAATAACATGAAGAACATAAGCTAAATTATGCAATCGAAATATTGAATTAACAAAATATGTTGTATAAGTTTATTATTTTATAAATAATGTTGTGTAATCATAATTATACCTAAAAAACTGACAAACAAATCTACTCTCCATCAGGAAACATAATAAGTATAAACACTTAAACGAAAGCGCAAACAATTTTATTTTATTTTTAAAAGATTATAACATGCAATAAGCATCATCCTATGAAATGAAGATATAAATTAAATTTAAAAAAGAGAAATAACATTTCCACATATCTAATCCAAATCTAAGCACAGAACGAAAAGCTAATCAGAGAATCCATATCTAGCACAGAAAATAACAAAGCTGAAACAGCTGAAACAGAAATCCTACAAACAGATGGCTAATCATATTAATCACCTATTCATCCTAAAAACAAAATCAACAAATGAAAAAACGGAATCGGATCTGAATCCAGATAAGTAAAGCAAAGAACGAGTCAGATCTAAACCCAATTACAGATCTAGAAACAACTAATTACAGATAAACAGACGTATGCAGAAATTGAATGGAAATCATAAATTCTTACATGATGATGATCAAAGAGAGGGGCAGATCTTTTGAGACTGCCCTTACAATACCGAGTTCCATCGTAACGAAGAATATGAATCCGTTATTTATACACGAAGTCCTGTGGTCCAAAGTAAAGTGTCCTATAATTCGAGTATTATTAAAATACTATATTGGTAATAGAGGTGGCAAAATTGGCCCAGAGGCCAGAACTGTGGGTCGGTCCAATTCGTTATTTTGGATTTTAACTTTTTAACTTATAAAAATTTGAATTATTTTGACTCCATTTAATTTTGACTTGATTTCTTGTGACCCGGCCTAAGAGTGGCTCGGCCTCACCTGCATACTAAATTAATTTTTTTAATAAACTCAATTTTATAAGAAATTAAAATTATTAAATATTTTTTTATTAACAAATATTCATAGTTAAAAATTATTAAGCACTTAAAAAATTAAATAATTTTTCACAATAATTTGCATAATGGTAAATATTATCCTAAAGATAAATAGAAGAAAATGAAATAATAAAATATAATATAAAAATCCAAAATAATATCGAAAATTCACATTCAATATTATGTAAGAGCTTAAATATCTCTTTACTTGTGTGCTTATAAACAATCAAATATTGAAATAAGTTGGGACTAGCAATTTGTCATGTCTGTTACTAATAGTAACACCCAAAATTAATATTTTAATAAGTTTATAAATTAATTATGATTAAAATCAAATGAACTCTTTTTTAGAATGAACGGGGAATAAGATTTTACATTTTAAAAAATTCTATAATATAAATGCATACATGTTAACCTTGTGCACCATTAAATATATTTTAAAAGCAACATTAATATATGGAGAAATAACTTAACAAAACAAAAACTTAGACAAAGGAATTAGTTCTAGCAAATCATATAAGAACGTAATTTGTAATTCAAGCAAATTACATAAATTGCAATTCAACACGATTATTAAAACGTAACAAAAACAAAGACATTAAATTTTTTGCTTTAGACAATAGTCAACATGAACCAATTAAAAGTATAAAAAAATATCATAAAATGTTTAACTTGGTCATCCGCTATGATAAAATTGAGCTTACTAATTATTTTTTTTTGACTCGCGTACCAAGTCGGCCTGACCCAACTTGGGTCATATGCCTCTTATTTTTAGTCCAAAAAAATCAAGACCATTTTGGTATGGAACGTATTTGACTTGGTTAGTCTATGGCCCAACCTGACACGTTTGTCAAGTCTAATTGGTGACGCACAACTTTTTATAAAATTTATATTTCTTAAATTATACTTCTTTCGTTCCATGATAAAAGTTTTACTTGACTTTTTGAGCATATTAATAAAGAGGATAAAATGATAAAATTATTCATATTTAAATTCTTAATTAATTGTATTGTTTTTGGAATATGATTAGTGATACTTCATAAATATGAATAGAGAATAGAAATATAACAATTAATACTAAAGATATTATAAACAAATTATTGTAAAAATAAATTATTTAAGTTAAGTAGACATTTAATTTGGGACTACTTAAAATAGTAATAAAGACTTTTATCTTGGGACGAATGGAGTATTTTATATAAAAATCAAAATAAATAAATAAGTTATGTCAATTTTTAGAGTCTTTATTTTAATGTATAATATATAATCTTTTATTGACTAATAAATTTTATAATGTTAATTTAGAATTGTTATTAATTACTTTAATGTATAACTTTATTAAATTGTGGTGGTCAATAATTAATTAGATTTTTAATTTGAGATATATATATATATATATATATGGGAATTATCTATAGCCAAAGGAGGATATAACTATTTTTCATTCAATCCAATCTTATCCATCCGTTACAATATTCAATGACTTAGATAAGAGTATACTGCAAAACAATTTATAGTACTACCGCACAATTATTTTGCGGTATATAGCCTACAAAAAAATTGTCCATAATACTATCAGATGCAAAAATAAAAAATAAAAAATTAGGGGGTACCGCAGAACTGTTATGCGGTATCCCCTAATTTTTTATTTTTTTTTAATGCCGCATAACTATTATACGGTATGTAAAAAAAAAAGGTTGTTTTGTGGTACCCATAATTTTTTTCTTCACATACCGTATAATAGTTATGTGGTACGTTAAAAAAACTTCAATTCCCAATTTTAGTTATATCATTTCAAGATTTGGTAACAACTTCGAGCCCACTTTAAAGATATCTGTTTTCACCAATCAATCGGCTAACTGAAATCTAAGTCCCTCATTGATTTCCCTCTGGTTATTGTTTCTCTTCATCAATTAATTCTTTTTGCTTATGCAAATTCTTGTCCATTAGCTTCTTAAATTGAAATTCTTGCTTACATCATGCATTCTATGTTCTCTAAATTCTTACAGTCGAGTTCAGTTAACATGAAATTTTGTGCTAATTCATTTAAGCACTTGAGACTTTCGATATTGTTTTCGTCATTAGAATCTTTAGCAACTGATTGAGAACGATCATTGCAGACCTTTAACTTAGATTCATCATTTTTTTGCACACAACATTTACATTGTTCTTCTATTTCTTTGGAGTTTGAAATAGAATTAAGATAAGGTCGTATAAGTTGAATCAAATTTAAAGTGGTTAGACGATAAATTGTTATCCTAAAGCTCTGGGGAAAATTTATTAGGTAATCTAATCAAGATTTGGTAGAACTTGATCTACGATAAGTGACAATCTCCGTTTGTTACCAAATCTTTAAATTATTGTCATATCATTATTAAATAAGTTTTCTGAAAATTTCGAGTTTTGGAACTTGTTAAATAAGAGATGAGAATGATTAAATGTATTTTTATTAAAACAGTTGAAAGGCATGTCGTATGCCTAGTTAATGGCGAAGCTAAGATATTTTTTCATTGGCTTCAAAATTATTATAAAATTATAAATAATTTAGTGAGACTCTGAATGCAGAGCTCCCAATTCGAAGTAATTATATATTTTTTAGATTGTATATATTAAAATACATCACTCCCTCCATTAAGGATATATTTACTTTTTATTTAGTACAATCCGAAATTAGATATACAATTATATTTTTAATTATAAAATCATATGAAATTTTGTCTCAAAATAAGTTTTCTATTTCGTCCCTCTACTAGTTAATTCACAAAATTCAAAATTTTAAAATTGATATGTTCATTCTAAGTTTGAAACAATAAATTATGTTCTACCAAACACCATTTATGTTCTTCATATAATTAGGGGTGGAACCAGGATTTTGTCATAGCAGAGATGGATTTTAACTATTTTTGTTGTTGTTAAAATTAAATAAATAAAACATAAATTAATCTTAATATTAACTAAATAATAATAATGTTTACAAATTACAATACTATCCTCATAAACCCCATAACTTGAAAATGTTCCAAGATAAGTTCATTGCCAATAGTTTTAAATGCATTATTTTGAGAGTTGGTATTTTGAGACGGTTCTAAGAATTGGTATTTTGAGAAGGTTTTTTGATAATAATTTCATTTGAGAGATTTTGAGTAGTCTCATCAACTCGAATGGATTGTGATGTGGATGATTCAATTTTGAAACGTTTAAATTTTGCAAACATATCATGAATGCCTAAATTAATCAATATACAATTAACAACCCCAACAAACAACTAATTTAATTATGCAAATTGCAACATAAATAAAATTCAAAAACACACAAAAAAAATATTCATGATCCAAACTAAAATAAAAATAAAAATATAAGTTAAAATTCAAGAGATGATTTAGAAACTTACTTGCCATAGTTCAATTTAAACGATTTTTCAAAGAAATACAATTTAAACAGAAATATTAATATCCATTAAATGTCTTCTCAAAATCTCAAACTAAATTTGCTTTTTATATTCGAACAAAATAAGACAAAACACATCAAAATCAACCAACGAACACAATGCACATGAAACTTGTGCACACAGACAAATAGCTTGAGCAGTAAGAAACAGGCTTTTGTAGAGGTGTCTGTGGCTTTCACTATGATCTTATAATTAATACATACTTGCAAGAGTAAGATGTGAAAGGGAAAAAATAAGAAAACCAATTTAAAGTTAAAGGAATGTAACTTACCTAAATATGACATAGAAACATTTTTTTTTAATAAGTACAAGTAATGAGGAAGAGAGAGAGAGAGGACGGAGGTCGGAGAGAGTAGGGCCAAAGGGGAGGGTGCAGTATGGAGAGATCGCCGCAGGAAAATATATATATATTTTTGTTCTCTTCCTGCAGATCGGCTACATGATTGAGGCGGGGATGTCTTCACGAAGGGATTTGAGCTGACTCATTTACACCAAAATTATATTTAGCCATTCTAAGTTTAATCTTTTTATAAATCTGTCTCTTAAATTTATTAAATTATATTTTTATTCCTATCTCTATACCTATAAGAAAAAGGAAAAAAAATCAGCATAGCTGCCCTCCTAATACTTCCGCCCTGCACATAATAAAAAAAATGCGACAATAATAATATATATATATATAGCGTACGTGACAAACTCAAAATAATTAAACATCGATCATTCCTCCTCCTCTACTTCTTTCTTCTATATTAGCCCTCTCTCTCCTCTCTTTTTCTCTCTGCAAAAAATTATTCTTACTCCATTGTTGGAATACTACGTACTGAATCATCATACATATGCATGGCTTAGTTCGTGCATGGAGATCGAGCTAGTATTTGACATGCATATTATAGGTGTAGAAATTTCATTTTTTCTTGAACAAAAAATAAAAAATCGCCAGTTTTAAGCTCAGGTAAATCCAATTCTATGTCGTTGATCTTGGTGTCGTTGTTTTTCACATTTTTTTGGTACCATAAGATTACTTAATTAAATTTGTACACAATGTATATAGTTAAAGGTTAAATTGAACCTAGCTAACGGAAATTGTGGAATTAATTAGGGCATGAATTTACACGCCGACGTATAATTGTTCTTGAAGCAAGGCCCAGCTGAGAATAGCAACCACAACCAGCAACAAGGGGCTGAAGACGGAGACACAGAGAGAGGTCCTTTTCTTTCTTGCACCACGGCATAAGGCAATATGCTAGTGCTGTGCACACAATTCCCTAAAAAATAGAAAATCACATATAGTATCATTTTCTTGTTTATATTACACTTCTTTAAAAACTAGTACTGATACTAAACACCAAATAAAATGAATTATGCGTCAGCATTAGATATACGACTGCTAGCGTTTTAGTACAACGATTTATGTACAAGGTACAACTGTTTTCGTGTTTTGATGAAGTTTTAGTACAATAGTTTATGCACAAGGTATAATATTACTGATATTGTCAGCTGATTATCTGAGTAGCATAAAATTTTATTATGAATTAGTTACCGCGTAAATACTAGAGGCAGCTGTACGTGATGCCAGGGAACAACGACCAAGCAGAATTCGATAATCACACACTGGAAACTGGCCATTACGCACACTAAAGCCGAGCTCGAGTATGGAGGTGGATACAAATTACTCATTCTTGCCTAAAATTAATCGATAGTTTGACGAATTTTTTTTTTTAAAATGGTAAAAATTCTTAAATATGAAAAATGTGCATGTATAGACAAGTATTAGAGGGTGGTAATTACTTGGATAATGAACCATACTGCCCAAGAAATTGGACTTGCTATGAGTAGAAAAGGGCCTAACATGAAGTTTCCATGGTTACTTTGATTTATAGGTGCAGAATTTTGTGCAATATAACTCCAGTGAATTCTTGATTTGCCTATCGGAACGACGGATCCATGGTAAAAAGACAGCAACATTGCACCACCAACACAGACTATTGTTCCCACTAATTTGGCTTGCCCTGCCCTAGTGTTGAACCTAACAAACAGAAAAAAATGAAAAAAAGTTAAGTTGAGCTCATTTGATAATAATTTCATATAGATCAGATCGAGAAGTTTTACTGTGGGAATGAAAACCATTGTTCGATCATTCACCTATCTACTTCCTGCTAATGTCTGCTGATTGTGGGATTTGGTTTGGATTCCAGGCAGCTTGTTTTGGGCGGTACATTTGGACAAATCCTATATGAATTAGTTGCATTGATAAGAATTGCATTACGGTGACATTTGTTATAAATGTATTATATAATTGCAATTATCTAGCTATATAAATGCAACTCAACTCTCTCCAGTAGGTTAAGGGTAAAATACTAATACTAACTTAGGTATTTAAGGGTGAAATACCTAATCATTCATGTTTGTTTTCTTGGTGTGAGAAGTGCCCACCATTTGTTTGAACCGAAACTAGGTTTATCCCACTGTACTCGTACCTTTTATGCGTTAGTAATTTTTAAAAATTACAATTACCCAACTAATTAAAATTGTGAAATTATATCATTTTGTCAAATTAATTGGACGGCCATCAACTGTCTTCCCAAAAATAACAAAGAAATCAAAATATTATTTATGTGGCAAAATAATAATAATAATAATTTGTTAGGTAAGCATTTAAAAATTTTGATAGCTATCAACTTGTACAATTTTATTTATATTTTAATATGAAAGGTGGACCCTGACATCCACGTCATCTTAAATGTTAGCCACACAGCGCTATTAATTATTTGGATGAACAATTATGAAATCACTCTATTAAAATATTTTTATTAGTTCAATAATATAAATGTAACAAAAATTAATTCAGTAACTAAAATAAAAATTATGTTAATCAAAATATCAAATTAATCTTTTTTCAAATCTGTTAGACCATTAACTAGTATGTACCTTCTGTGTGTGATATATATATAAGAGAGAGAGAGAGGGGTCCAAACACTCGAGGCTCGTAAAGGCTCAACTAACCTTTCTGTAGAAGTAAAGGCTCAACCAACCTTTCTGTGGTACGAACATGAAGAACGTGCATGCCTATTTATTTATTAGATAAGCATTTAAAATTTTTGATAGATATCCACTTGTACAAATTTATTTTATTTTAATACAAAAAGTGGACCTTGAAGTCCACATAATCTTAAACCAAGGTTGTAAACGAATGAGCCAAGCCGGATCAATCTTTAACTTATCAAAGTCAAGCTCGTTCAAAAGTTAAAAGAATCGAGTCAGGTCGAGCTTTAAACAACTTGAAATCTTGTATACGAACTCAACTCGTTTATAAATGAGTCGGGGTCGAGTTTGAGCTAGGACTAAGCGAGTTGGGTCGAGCTCGAGCTTAAGTCCGGTCTGTTTATTTTTATTCTTTTAATTTTTTTATTTCTTTTTCACCTGTTTTGAAAAAAAAATATATATTAATAAAACAAATTATTTGTGTTATATATTTTATATAAATAAAATAAATTTTTAATTAAATAATTATTAAACGAGTCAGGCCTAAACAAGTTAGACTTGAGTCGAACACCACACTGTTCGAGCTCAATTCGTTTAACTAAACGGGCTAAAGATTTTGTTCGAACTTGACTCATTAACGAACTCAAGCCGAGCTTAGTCGAGTCGAGCCGACCCGGACTCGCGGTAAGCTCAATTCGTTTATAGTCCTATCTTAAACGTTAACCACACAAGCAGCGTTGTTAATTATTTGGATGAACGCAACTGCGCTCGAAGCTATTGTTCAGGAAATGAACTGGAGCACACTTGCGCTGGTGACTGTAACTGCAGTGGGGCCGAGCGCAGCTACACCCAAACTTGCTATTTTCAATTTTTTCAAGTCAGGTTGGATTCGGGCCATATTTTTTTAAAGATTAAGAGTCAGTGATGTATAAACTAAATAATTAAGCATGTTAAACCAATGTGTATGACTTAATAGTGTCTAATTGGTAATTTGAACCAATGATTGGTGTAAGTCGTTAATGAACGTTAAGACGAGAAGGTTTATAAAATAATTTGTAAGATGAAATAATTTCACAGGTATGAGTTGACTGAGTCGGGTAAGCTGACCGGGTCGAGTAGGTCCGGTAAGGATTTTCAAAACTAAAAGCCTTATTTTCGGGAATGCCGATTATAATGTTTAGACATTTTTCAATGTTCGAATAAATAAATAAAAAGGTTTAAAGGTAAGTTAAATAAACCGATGTAGGTCTATTGGTGATCGATCGATTGGTAGCTCGGGTTATTAAAAGAAAAGTTTGTACGAGAAATAATGAAAGTTAAAACAAGAGTCTTAATTTAATATTAGGTTAAGTGTCAAGATTTGACTAATATAGTATTGTCGATCTCGCATAACATGTAGGTTTAACGAAGGACGCGAAAATTAACGTAATTGATAAAGATAGTGAACTGCAAGTTTTTCAGATCTTACTCCTAAATGTAAATTGTTATTAAGTGTGAAATTGTTATGTGCACATATGATATTATGTACAACCAATGTGTTAATGTGTCTTTGTGCAAGTACGTGATAAATTGTAAATATTCAGATAATGAGATGAGATGAATGTTAAACATAAATTATATTGTGTGATGCATATATATCTATAATACAAAGCATGAATAGTATGATACATATAACCAAATGCATAGCATAAGAGGTATGATACATGTAGAAAATGCACATCATGCATGAACTATGAAGCATGTAATATGAAACGTATTATGTGATAACTGTTATACTTATTGAGCCGTCGTGCTCACCCTTGCTTAAAACTAATATTTTTAGTGAAGTTCGAGAAAATTCGGAAGTCCCGGTACGTAAAGTTCAAGAATAAGGAATGCCTAGGGCTTAAACGACTAAAGATTGAGTTATGGTTTCTAAACCATGTTGTTATCTGGTAGTTAATGATAGTGTTAGACGCTTATGTTTTGTATTCAAACTCTGTCGTCAGAACTTGTAATATGTGGTTGTAAAACCTTTCGATTGAGCTATGTTCTATAATAACTAAAGTTAGAAATTCGTAATGGTTGTAAAACTTTTGATTAAGCTAGACGAGTGTATTCAATATACTTAAATGAACTAGATAAGTTTAGTATAAGCAGATAGACTTAAAGTCGGTTAATGAGTTATATACTCACAATGATTGTGATAGACTAGGTCATATTATATATGATCTGAGATTTATTTAAATGTAATAAAGATTGCGATTCTGGATTAGACGCTTTGTAAAGTTTTAAATAATCTTGTTTTTATTAACTATATTGTGGAGGTATGATGTGATTATTAAGAATAAGGTTTTATTTTAACGCACGGTGTCGCCTGTGACAAGTATAGCGATTCTCGGGGCGTTACGGTCTTCTTTGACTAATCTTTAATTTGCACCCTAAACTATAATCGTAAAATCAATTTACACCCTAAAATTTATTTTGAATTATATGCACCCTAAATTTTAAGTTTCAAAACAATATGTACCTTCCACACCCTCTACATCAAAACAATTTGCACCTTAAACTTTAGCACTTTAGCACGGAGGGTGAAAATTATATTGAAACTCAAAATTTATGATGCATTTAATTTAAAATAAAGTTTAGAGTGCCAATTGAGTGTAAGGTTAAAGTTTAGAGTGCAATTTGGAATTTAGTCTTTCTTTTGAAGACCATAAATATCCCACTAACTGTTTGGTTAGATATGTAATGCGTGGTTTAGGTGATTTCTATTCCCTTATTTGTGTTTCTTTTCTTCCTTCAGTATGGAAATCACATATGTCAATTTTTCCATTATTTGTCCCGTTTTCTGTTTCAAATGTGAGATTATATCAATCATTCTTATCACCTTGTTTTCATTCTTTTCTAAGTGGTTTCGCTACCTGCACTCGACTGGAGGAACAAAGGTATTTTCTTTTCTTTTCTTCAGGAACGAAATTAAAGTTATAGGCTTATAGCTTAAGATTAACCGTCTCTTCACTCTCTTGTGCTTCTAAACCTCTACTACATGGATTTAATAAAGAATTTGAGACTCTAAAATACTTGAAATAATTTGTTAAACCTTAAAAGATTGTTTTTATAAGTAGTTTTTCATGTAAAATTTTTAAAAATTACATCTATCATCTGCTTTAATTTGTATAGTATATTAAGTACATATAATAGAAAAATAAATAAATGAGACCGTAAAAAAAACCGCCAAGTCCGTCCTTTGCCTGCCAATTTTTAGAACACTGGTTTGAAGTTCATTACTTTTTTTAAAATTTATTTAACTTTTGTGTTGGTATGTGTATACATATAATCAGGAATGAGATGCAAGTAGTAATTAAAACAAAATAATTTTAGTAATCCGTTTCACTTTACAAAAGTAAGTCTTCCAATAACTACTGTGCAACTCAAGATTTAGGGATAAAATACTATTATGCTCTGTCTGCCTATTGAGGAGTTGTTTCTTCTATTTTTATTTATTCTAACATAGATAAAATTGGTTTTCGTATATCTCTATCCGGTTGATGAGTAATTCAAATACATTTTTTTATTCTTCATAATTATATTTTCTAGTATTAGTGCATTGATGAAGCATTAAAATATCTTCATCACCATAAGAGTGTAGTTGTTTTTATGTATCTACTGGTTAACTCTGTTTCCCTATATACGAATTCAATTTGTTTTTTATTTTTCAGTTGGTTCTTTTGTTTTTTGATTTAAGCTCATTATTTTCAGCCAATTCGCTATCATTGAATTTAGGTAAGATTATTGAAATGAATCCATTATGATCAGAACTGTGTAGTGCTCTCTTTCCTTTCCCATGGGATAAATTTATGTACACAATATTAATCCTAACCATACATATTATGTACATGGTACGGATTTTAATGTAAAAACATATTTTTTAATAATTAGGATCAATGTTGGTTGTTGTGTGGATAGACTTGTCTTCCCATTTACAGTGAGAAGAGAAGGACGACGAAATGGGCACATCAAGCGATCAGCCAACGTCTTCTTCAGTTAATATAGGAGATCCTGAACGTCCCTTGCCGAATTGGATTACGGAACAGCTACAAGGCTTACACCCAATATCCAACGATCGTGTCTCTATCTATCGAGTTCCTCCTGTTATTCGCCAAGTAAATGAGAAAGCCTTCACGCCACAAATGGTGTCTATCGGTCCTTTTCACCATGGGAAAGCGGAGTTGCAGCCGTGGGAAGAGAATAAACTGCGCTATTTGCAGGCATTCCTAGATCGTACTAAGAAGAGTTTGGAGGATTGTATAGACTTGGTAAAATATTTGGAAGAAAGAGCTCGGGCCTGCTACAGGGACAAAATCGATATGACTAGTAATGCATTCGTGAAAATGATGCTTGTGGACAGCTGTTTTATCATCGAGGCCATTTGGAGGTGGGGGGACAATTACCCAGAACCAGCAGATTACTTGAGTAATCCTGAGCTGATTTTTTTCGTTATCAGAGATATGCTTTTATTGGAAAATCAGATTCCGTTCTTTGTTCTCCATGATTTATTCCACTTTGGCTTCACCATTAACCCAGTCGAGAACAAAGACTTTCTTGAGCTTTCGTTAGCTTATTTTGCTCCTTTGTTACCGACAATAACCGAGGATGAAGATATGGAACGTGTGTTAAAAAATGTAAAGCGTCACCTAGGATCAGGTTTAGAAGTAAATCACTTCACTGATTTGCTAAGGATATGTCACCTACCAACTAACTTAAAGCATCAAAGACCGGGCAATTTTGTACGATTTCCAAATGCAGAAAGATTGCATGAAGCTGGAATGAAATTTCAAATTGGCACAAGCAAGGGCTTACTAGACATGAATTATGACAATGGATTACTGGAAATGCCAAAGTTCAAAGTACACAGCGACTCGGAATGTTTTCTCAACAACATTATTGCGCTGGAGACGTGCCACTATCCATTTGATAGTTACATAATCGATTATGCTGCCTTTATGGACGTGTTTATCGACACTGCTAAAGATGTGGATTTACTCGTTCGGAAGGGAATTATTATAAATTCAATGAGTGATAGTGCTGTAGTGGCTTCCGTCTTTAACAACCTTGGAATGGGAAGTGCAGTGTTTGGTACCTATTACTTCGGGAGTATATCTAAGAGCATGAGTGAATATTACGAAATTCCTTGTCACAAGTGGAAAGCAGCTTTCAAACGTGATTATTGCAGCACTCCGTGGAAGATTGCTTCTTCTGTGGCTGCGATTATATTACTTGTGCTTACTCTCATACAAACCATATGGTCTATAATTTAACTTGATACCAGCAACAGTTGTAATGTGGTTTGGTGGCTGTGCTGCTGTGGTGGCCTTTTTTGGGTCTCTGTTTGGTTCTTGCCGCTACTGTTTGGTCAAGTTCAATTGTCGGATTGGATCCCCCTCCCCCGGGACAGGTTTGCACCAGTTTCGGTCAATGCCGAATTGTTTGTTGTTGTCCTCGTATATTTCCTCAATCTTTTTTCTTGTGTTTCGATGTGAGATTTTATTATCAAACAGTATTTAATGTTTTATGTTTGTTTTCTTAGTGTGAGAATTAGTGCCCACCATTTGTTTGAAGCAAAATTAATGTTTATCCCATTAATTGGACTTGTACCTTTTATGCGTTAGGCCACTCAAATTTTATAAATTGGAATTATCCAATTGAACTAACTAAAATTACAATAAAAAGTAAGCATTCATGCTTTCTTTCCTATAATAAGCTTAGAGTATGTTTGGGATTGCTTAAAACATATGATTACTAATTTTGATTACTGTTTTGATTGCAATCAGTTTTAGAAAATTAGTCTGTGTTTGGCAAATAAAAAGCAAATAAATTAGTAAAAATTGAAAAGTGTTTGTTATAAAAAATAAATTGCTAATCACTTATGTCAAGTGTAAATTACTAAAAAAGAATGTTTTAAGAAGTGAAGATGACTAATGGATGAAATTATTAAAATAAATAAAGATAGACTAATAATATGCTTGGTCAAACCTGATTATTAGATTTGGCAAATAATCAGAAACTTCAAATTGAAAGTTCTGATTATTTTCATAAAAAGTGATTATAAGTTGTTTTAAAATCGGATTTGCTTATTAAAATTTATTATAAAGAAGTTTGACTGCTTATAAGTGATCTCAAATAACCTCTTAGTTTAATCTAAGAAACTAAAAGGGAGTTTCATCTTTAGATGTAGATAATATACCCTATTGAGTTTCTTGCACCAATTTGCAAAGAAAGTCATGCTCTCAACTTTGACAAGTCCAACAGGCAACAGCCCTGGAAAGATAGCTCACTGCCTTGTTTCGGCATAATGAAACTCGACAAACCTATAAACCTATTGTGACAATTGAAGTAAATTACACCCCCTGCCATTTCTTAATTATTTTGACTAGAAATTTTGAATTAAATTCATGCACCAATGCACACACCGTCAAGAATAAACACAAACGACTAGGTTTATAGGAACAACTGCCAAAATTATTATTTGGTTGAACCGTATTGGGAAATTTACACAAGGATAGTTCTCTTTCGATTTCATCAAGTAATTAAAACAAAATAATTCTTCTATTTCAAAATATGTTTGGATTGACTCATATTTTTGCGAGTTCGACTAATGACCACTACGACAGAGTGGTCAGGAATAATTGGGTGTAATTAAACTTGGGGATTTATTAGTAGTCCAGTATTTGGTTTACTAATGTATTGGACTTGAACCCATGTTATAGCAGCTAGGGTTTTCTAATTACTATAAAAATAATTGTTTGGTGTGTTAATCATTATACAACCAACGTGTGAGGTATCTAATGAATACGTCAGACAAGCAGGACTAGCCAATCTGGTGAACCTGGGTATATCGCGTGTTCTTATTTTTTTGTTCTTCATCTAATATTCTGTGTGATTGTGTTCTATTTTGTTCTTAAATTCTAACAAAATATAATATCATTATTGACTTTTTGAAGTCAAACATTTTAAATTCAAAATTATTAGAAATTCTTTTAATTTTAATCAATACAATAATCAAATATTTTAAAATATCTAAAAAGTACTATTACTTATATAAACGTTTATTATTTCATTTTTTAAAATAATCTCGATTTTGAGTTCAACAATATTTTAAATTAACTTTCAAAAACTCAGTAGTAGATCTTATAATTTAGAATGGAATGAGCAAGTTTTTCCAAACATATTACTTTAGAAAAGTATAGCAGTACAATTTACCAATGTGCATATTAGGGTTTAAGGATATATAAATAATACTCCCTCCGTCCGACTTTACTTATCCTAATTAACTTTTGATGTCGAATGGACGAATTTTAAAATTAATTCCTTAAAAAATTTAGTTCCAAAAAATCAGACTTACTTTTTAGGAGTCATTTAAAAATAAAAATAAAATTAGACCGATCGCTAGACCTATCCCCTTTCCCTGTCCCCCTAGAATTATTCTTTAAAAATAGTACCTTTTATATGCATATGTATACATCAATTAATAGTAACTAGCTAGCAAAATTCCATATATGCCTCACTTGCATTCACATTATTGTTGGGATAAGTCTTGGGGGACCGGTCCTAGCGACCGGTCCAAAAAATATTATTATTTATTTTTATTTTTTACTCTTAAAATATTTATAAGATTTATTCTGATAATTTTTTTTACAGAATTCAGTAATTTATGTGCAATTTGGATGCATATAAATAACAGTGTTAAACAGTCTGTGCAACACTGTTATTTATATGCATCCAAATGCTACCTAAATCACTGAATTCTGTAAAAATAAAATATCAGAATAAATCTTATAAATATTTTAGGAGTAAAAAAAAAAATTTGGACCGGTCCCCGAAGGACTCTTATTGTTGCTTTGGTTTGTGGCGGGACCCGTAGGAGCTTATTTTCAGCAAGGGAACGTGGGAATCTTGCCTTTATGGCAGTACCCAACGACTTTATGTTCCTTTCCATGGTTCACACGGTTAAAGCATATAATGCAAGTAATAAACCAACTAATACACCACTTCCTTCCCATGGCATCATAAAATAACGGAAGTATTGATCATATATTCATATATACTTTGTCAAACGATTCATGTAAACAGTTCATGTAATGTACATTAATTGCAACTATCTCGCTATATAAATGCAACTCAACTCACTCCAGTGGGATTGTCCAATAGACTTCCAAAACCAACCGCTTAGAATAATAAGGATCCGTTGTTGCGTCCTCTGCTTCCAAACTCCCTTTGTTGACCCAAAATGTAGTATGAAGGTTTTAAGAATATTTTTTTTATACATTCCTATGATCATTGTTGAGACACAAGTACTAATTTTTACAATAAACTCCTTTCACTTTAGAAAGGCATACTATTTTGCAAATAAGATTTACTAACTTAGGTAGTAAAATACCTACCACCATTTGTTTGAAGCAAAACTAAGGTTTATCCCACTGTACTTGTACCTTTTATGCATTAGTGCTTTTTAAAAATTACAATTATCCAACTAATTAAAATTGTGAAATTATATCATTTTGTCAAATTAATTGGACGGCCATCAACTGTCTTCCCAAAAATAACAAAGAAATCAAAATATTATTTTTGTGGAAAAATAATAATAATAATAATTTGTTAGGTAAGCATTTAAAAATATTTAAAATTTTTGATAGCTATCAACTTGTACAATTTTATTTATATTTTAATACAAAAGGTGGACTCCGACATCCACATCATCTTAAACGTTAGTCACGTAAGCAGCGCTGTTAATCTGTTAATTATTTGGATGAAAAATTATGAAATTACTATGTTGAAATATTTTTATTGGTTCAATAATACGAATGTAATAAAATATAATTCAGTAACTAAAATAAAAATCATATCCTAGTACAGTAATCAAAATATCATTTAATCTTTTTCAAATTTATTGGACCATTAACTAGTACATACCTTCTGTGTGTGGTTTTGTTTGTGATAGAGAGATAGAGAAAGAAGGCCAAAACTTTCAGGGACCAAATCCTCTGTAACAAAATTCACCTGTATCTCTGTTGCGAAGCCTATAGCAACGGTTTTTAGGGTCTATGACGACAGTTTGTTCCGTTGCCATAGCCTTACTCTATGGCGACGGGACAAACTGTCGTCATAGACCCTAGAAACAGTCGCTATAGGCCACGCAACAGAGACATAGAAAAATTTTGTTACAGAGAATTTGAAACCAAACTTTCAAGGCTCGTAAAGGCTCAACCAACCTTTTATGTAGTACAAACACGAAGAACGTGCATGCCTATTTATTTGTTTGGTAAGCATTTGAAATTTTTGATAGTTATCCACTAGTACATTTGTGTAATTATTACTTTTTTTAAAAAAAGGCTCACTTAAAAAAAATTAGTAATCACTCGGCTTGGTCAATCCAATGTCCAAAAAAGGAGTCGGGGAAACTTTAATATATGGATACGGAGGTGAAAATATTAAGAATCGTGGCTTTAAATTTGATCAATTCTAGTAAGTATATCACCAATCAATGGTTAAAAAAATTACTAGTGTTTTCGCAATTGCTCGATTTTAGATCGGGTGTGAAACTGTAATTGAAACTGAATTTGAAAAGAAGAAGTATGGATGGGGAGGAAAGAAAAGAGTAGCAGCAATTTTATAGATTATGTATGATTGCTGCCATGCCACCCAGGAGGAAGCATGGGAGGGAGTTATTAGTTTACCAGGCGGTTGGGACCTGCCATATTAAATTGTGACAGGGGCCAGCTAATACAAACCAGATATCTCCACGTGCATCCCCTATGCACTACTCCAATCAAATCATACTATATACATATATTACGGTAATACCATTGAATAATTAACTGTTGAATGCAGTCTAAATTTTACCCAGAACAAAAATATGATCCGGTTGGATGAACCTAAGATACCCACAACCACAAAGCTAGAGAAACTAGAAAAATGAACTTACATAGCTTCTCACATTTTTTCATTTTTTTAAATTAGTAGTACATATGATTACTAATTTTGATTACTGCTTTTGATTATAATCAGTTTTAGAAAATTAGTCTGTGTTTGGCAAATAAAAAGCAAATAAATTAGTAAAAAATGAAAAGTGTTTGGTATAAAAAAAAAATTGCTACTCACTTATTTGTATAAATTACTAAAAATGAATGTTTTGAGAAGTAAAGATGACTAATGAATGCAATTATTAAAATAAATAAAGAAAGACTAGTAATATGCTTGGTCAAACTTGATTATTAGATTTGGCAAATAATCAAAAACTCCAAACTGAAAATTCTGATTATTTTCATAAAAAGTGATTATAAGCAATTTTAAAATTGAATTTGCTTCTTAAAATTAATTATAAATAAGTTTGACCGCTTATAAATGATCCCAAATAACCCCTCAGTTAATTGTACTTGTACTTGTACCTTTTATGCGTTAGGCCACTCAAATTTTATAAATTGCAATTATCCAATTGAACTAATTAAAATTGCAATAAAAAGTAAACATTTATGCTTTCTTTCCTATAATAAGCTTAGAGTATGTTTGAGATTGCTTAAAACATATAATTACTAATTTTGATTACTGCTTTTGATTATAATCAGTTTAAGAAAATTAATCTGTGTTCGGCAAATAAAAAGCAAAATAATTAGTAAAAAGTGAAAAGTGTTTGGTATAAATTTTTTTTGCTAATCACTTATTTCAAGTGTAAATTATTAAAAAAGAATGTTTTGAGAAGTAGAGATGACTAATGGATGAAATTATTAAAATAAAAAAAGATAGACTAGTAATATGCTTGGTCAAACCTGAATATTAGATTTGGCAAATAATCAAAAACTCCAAATTGAAGATTCTGATTATTTCCATAAAAAATGATTATAAGCAGTTTTAAAATTGAATTTGCTTATTAAAATTGATTATAAATAAGTTTGACCGCTTATAACCAAACATCTTTAGATGTAGACAATTTACTCTATTAAGTTTCTTGCACCAATTTGCAAAGACTGATATCATTTTAGTTTTATCTAAAATAACCTCTTAGTGTCATCTTAGTTTTATCTAAGAAACTAAGAGGGAGTTTCATCTTTAGATGTAGACAATTTACTCTATTAAGTTTCTTGCACCAATTTGCAAAGAACGGCATGCTCTGACCTTTGACAAGTCCAACAGGCAACAGCCCTGGAAAGATAGCTCACTGCCTTGTTTCGGCATAATGAAACTCAACAAACCTATAAACCTATTGTGACAATTGAAGTAAATTACACCCCTGCCATTTCTTAATTATTTTGACAGGAAAATCTTAATTAAATTCATGCACCAATGCACACACCGTCAAGAATAATCTATAAACACAAAAACGACTAGGTTTATAGGAACAACTGCCAAAATTATTATTTGGTTGAACCGTATTGGGAAATTTACACAAGGATAGTTCTCTTTCGATTTCATCAAGTAATTAAAACAAAATAATTCTACTGTTTTAAAATATAATATCATTATCGACTTTTTGAAGTCAAACATTTTAAATTCAAAATTATCATAAATTCTTTTAATTTTAATCAATACAGTGATTAAATATTATAAACTATCTAAAAAGTACTGTTACTTATATAAGGGTTTATTATTTCATTTTTTAAAAAATAATCTCGATTTTGAGTTCAAAAATATTTTAAAAACTCAATAGTGATCTTATAATTTAGAGCAAGTTTTTCCAAATATATTACTTTAGAAAAGTATAAATTTACCAATGTGCAGCTTAATTAGGGTTTAAGGATATATAAATAATACTCTCTTCGTCCAACTTTACTTATCCTAATTGACTTTTGATGTCAAATTGACGAATTTTAATATTAATAATTAAACAAATTTATCAAAAAATTTGAAATTAAATAAGCTGACTTTGATAGTATATTCAATATACTTTCTTATGATAATTGTGCCTATAAGTTAAAAATAAATTTTGATTCTAAATATAGTCAATTTGACCATAAAAAGTCAATTAAGACAAATAAAACTGGACGGAGGGAGTATTATTTTGGTCTCTTTCTCACTAATTTGGAGAGGTTACATGAGAATAATTAATTGTCAAATATACTACTGTACAACTTATCAGGGTTTAAGGATGAAGTTTGATTCTTTCGTTGAGACTATAACTATCCCACAAATTCTTTTGCTTGGACTTGCATATTGTTGAGGTAACGTCTATTCCCCTATTTATTTTTTCCCCTATTTATTGCATATTGGTGAGAATTTACTAACTTTTTTATTTTGTCAGTAAGCTATGCTTTAACCACTACCTCATATAATTTCAACATAATTTATTCTTAATTATGTAAGTTTTATACAGAAATAAAGTAAAATTGTATGAAGTTATAAGGGTGGGAAATCAACCAACTTATAAACCTCCTGTTCATCTGTTCAATTGTGGCTTGTTCTCAAATGATTTATTTCTTTTCTCAATCCTAATTACTCTCTATTTTACAAATATGAGTCCCCCAATGAACATTTCATATATTCACGTATTGTAAAAAAGAATGATTATTCTCCCCAAATTAATGCAACTTTTTTTAATTAAAAAATGTATAGAAAAAGAATGCACGCATCCATACTATGCATAAGATAGAAGTTCTAATAGAGTCGAATTACGGCTCACACGGAATACTAAACGATAAGATAGATTAAATTAAGTCGATATTATTCTTAATTCTTACGTATCTCATATATGCACATCAGTTGCTATAACCGGAAAGGGGAAAAAATGAATAAAAATGCTTGAATAAAAATTTAGATTTCATCTTTTTATTCTTTTCCTTTCTCTTCTCTCGAGTTTTTCAAGTTTCAAACGTATAGAAAATTGAAGAAGAAATTACCGGAAAGGGATAGCCATAAGAAAAGTTACTGCTCGAAGTAAATTTGTCAATGCGCATGCGACGGTTGGAGTGGAATTTTTTAACCCAACAAAGTAAGTAATCTGGCTTAATGTTACCCTGCAAGAATATTCACTCAAATTACTTTGTTAAATATAATTTGATAAAATCACTGAAAAGGACATAAAAATATTTAATTAAGAGAAAAGATATATATATAGTTAACGGTAAATTTTGTATGCTTGAAAAATTTACCAAAACATCAGGCTAAAAAAGCGCTAATAATTACTGGAATTATAAATTATGTTGTTGTAAAATCAAACTCGTGAAATACGTTCAAATAAACACACATTATTGTAAGAGAGATAAAATATGAACACAATAATTTTACGTGAAAACCCAATTGAAAAAAACTCACAGGAAGAGATAAAAAATCCACTATAAAAATAGAGAATTGATATTTTCACACTGTTTTTTGATAGTTCAACACGGTAGACCCCACAAAAATATTAATAGTTCTATAACAACACTTTTGTGGGGTCCACCGTGTGGAACTATAAAAAAACAATGTGAAAATATTAATTTCCTAAAAATAATATAGAAAATACAAATTGTTTATTTCCCTTTTCCTCCTTACACTCCGTAATCTCTCTCTTTTCTCTGTTGTATGTTCTTTAAATCCCCTTCAATCCCCTACTTGTGGTTGTATCACATTCACTCTAAACCAATTAGGAGTAGGAGTCTTTTTTAAAATCATCTTATAAATGTAATTAATTATTGATAGATTTTTTCCCAAATTAGATCCTCTTATTTTACCAAATATGGTAACATAATATTACTTTAATAAGGATTCTCCCACTATGTGTGCAAGCTGTCAAAATAAATGTCTATGGACCAACATCGGATCCGGGCCATAAAATAAAGTGGGTTGTACCATACTCGGGCCAAATAATTATATCCCAACATTGTCCCCCACTCTCCTGTTATAAAGAATTTGTAATAGGAGAGTAACACCAATAATATGTATTAACTGTACGAATAAATATGATTTAAATTCCACTTTCACTGCTAAAATGTAACTACCGAAAATGCCGAAGTCATCGAACCCTTCATTAATACTGTCGAACTCAAACTGCTGAACCTACCATACTGCCAAACCAAAACTGCTAAATTTCTGCTGATTTTCAAAAGATATACGTCCGTAGTCAATGAACCGTCCACATATAAAATTCAAGATGATAATTGTTGCCCCCAACTACTTTCGAACTCGATTGGGGTCCGGAGACCTAGACTGCATTATTCCCCCTACTTATATCACCGTTAGTATGGCTCCCGACCCATGTGAAGGTTTTTATCCGACCTTATATCACCATAATAGTTGTCCCCGATCCCTTAGAGAGGCTTTAGTCTAACCTTATATCTTTCGAGAGAGCTCACCTTATATCTTTGAGAGAGCTTAAGGAGAAGGGTCGTCGAGATACGAGGCCGCCAAGGCAAAAGGCCGTCGTCGGGACACGAGGTTGCCGAGGCGTAGGGCTATTGGGACACGAGGCCGCCGAGGGGTAGGGCCATCGGGACACAAAGCCACTGAGGTGAAGTGTCATCGGGACATGAAGCCGTCGAGGCATATAGTTGGAGATTCCAAAGAACCATTTGTATCGGTAATTCTGAAGGACCATCTGTAATGACCAAGAAATTCACTGTATTTTTTTTGTGGAATAAAATTATGCAAACTTATTTTGTGCAATTATGTGGTGTATATATATATATATACATGGGTTTAAGTTAAGAATGAAAAGAAAAGCTAACATGAGCTTAATTAAGAATGTTATGTGATGATCGCGAGCAAGGCGTTATGTATTACCTAACAAAATTAGTTAAGTGATTTAATTGGGGAAACAAAAGGTATGACCGTGTGATTTAAATTAGCTACATGGGTTATGATTTAATTAACTAACTTGAATGTTGACCTTGATGGGATGTGTTATGTTAATAATTAATTACTTAGGATTATGGAAGAAAAATCCAATAATTAATTTATTTGACCCAAACTATTAAGTAATATGATTGGGGTAACATCTTATATTATAAGCCCAAGTTAATGGGTTAATCAACTAATGTTATAAGTAATTTAAGCCTAACTTGATGCTAGAGCAGCCTAACACATTGTTATTTAGCATTAGTTGTCTTGCTTATAAGTGAACCTAATTTATGACGCAATGAAAAGGAGAATTCAGCAGCCCAAGTGCTTTTGATAAATTAAACGTAGAAGTTATCTATTGTGACTTATATTTGGGACAAAACCAACAAGAAAAGCCAGCTGAGAGTTCACGTGAATGACCATCATGATAGCAGCTGTGTATGAGTTCCTTTTTGGCTGCCCAAGAGGCCTGTTTTTGACAACTCAAGGGAGCATTTGGCAGAAGATTTTAGTTGCCCTAGGGTTGTAGCTATGGAGTATGGTTAGGGGTGAATCTAGGGGGCTAGTAGGCTGAAATCATTTACCTCATAGTAGAGAGAAATACTACTACTAATTCTCAGCACTTTTCTTTAGCAAACGCTTGTCTTATTTTCTTTCTAAGTGTGTGAAAGAAAGTTCATAGAGAAAACTTGTTTAGAAGAAGGAAAGAGAACTGTCAATTCAGAGAAGAAGGAAAAAAACCCTAGCTGCAGCTAATATAGTTCAAAAGCAAAAGTTTATACCAAGCAACACATTATAAGGTTTAAAAGTAAACTTGAACTTGATCTCCTAATTATCTTGTGCTTCTAGATAAATTATGTTGTGGTTTTTCTTATTGTGAGAGTTTGTTGTGAATTTTGGGATCATGATGGATCCATAGAAGGTATAAGGATGGATATGGCTGGAGTTTATGTACTCTGTGTGTTTATATATGTGTGATGTGCTATAGATCAATACATGCATGCCATGTGTTTGATCAAAGTGCTCAATGAATCTTTTTACTAAATATTTACATTCAAATATTGATTTTTAACCAAAGAAATTGCTATGTATTGTAAATAACATGTTTGAATCTATGATGTATGTGCATATGATCTTATGATAGTATTATTGAGGTATTAAGGATGATTCTTGAAAAGGAGGTGTGTGTTTACATATGTGCTTATGTGATTAACTAGGAGTTATTGCATGCATGATAGATGTTTGATGAAAGTACTTACTGAAGCAAGTTTCAATGTTTTACCATTCAAATGCATGCTTTCCAAAACCAAAAGGAGTCACGTGTATAAGTTAGGAAATGCATAAATTACAAGTGTTTGTCTTGAAATAAAACATGATTTTGTAAAAGAACCAAAGTTGGTTCAATGTGGTCTTGAATATGGTTTCATAAATGGAAAGTGTTCATAAGTATGAATTATTTCATGTTGTGAAGAAGTTTTCAAAACTTAACATTGTCAAAGAACGATTTGTTGTGAAAATGAATCGAATGTTATTTTCTTGCAAATGAAATTTTGAACTAAGAAACCCTTGCATGCTAGAAATCTGAGTATATGTGTATGTATGAAGTTTATAATGATCTAATGTTACTTGTATACTTTAAAATATCAAAAGTCAAAAAATCTGCAAAATTTCAAAAACTGGGCCGAGCGCACCTACGCTCAGGAGGAGCGCAGCTGCGCCAAAACTTTTTGTCCGAACTTTTGCACTGGAACACACCTACGGTGAACCCAGTGCAGCTGTGCTTGAGTCTAGCGCAGTTGCACTCGACCCTGCTGTTTTCAGGTTGTGTTTTTTTTCTTCATGTTTTTGTTATGTCGTTGTCATGCATGCCTATATGTGAGCTAGTTGACTTGCATGAATAATATAACATGTAATCTAAACCTAAGTTGGCTAAAAGTATGAAAATGAACCAAATTAGTAGGTGTTTTGAAGACTTAATACTAGGTCATGAACTACGTATCAAAGAAAATTAACAAATGTGATACGTGGTATGTATAAGCATATATAAGAATGATTACTAGCAATATGAACCAATGCGCATAAGCTTGTTTGATAAATGATCACGCACTATATGTATAAGATAGTCAAATTATATGAGTAGACGATAAATGCTACATGTTAGGTGGGTTATAACTTATATAGGTATGATTGATTGTAAGGTTACGTGCTAGGTGTAAATTGAACTTGTATATTAAATCTAACACATATCAAAGTTTAATGATAAAATTGACGTCTATGGCCTAAACTAATTAGTGGGCTGACATTGTAATTATGTAGGCCATAGACGTAACAAAGTATTAACGTTAAGTGTTAACGACAACCAAGGCAAGTTTTCTTTACTTATGCACACTTTATTATTCCGTGCAAATATTTTAAATTCAAGTATCCCTATTCGAACTCGTTATTCAAGGTTCAAATATTTGTTATGTCATGATCGCACTTACGTGCATTTCAAACATCATTCAATTATTGAATTGACTTTAAGTTTTAAAGTCCTTATGCATAAACTGTTATGAAATACGAGTCTAAGCCATTGTTTGGCTAGATCAATACTGTCATGATAATTCAAATTCTATAATTCTTAATGTTAAACCAAACCATATTGTACTGGTACGGTATCTGTTAAAGCTGAAATGAACAACCATCATAGTATGGCCTTAAAATTACGAATTTGGATATAATTCCTATATGGCGTGGTTGCGTCACTAGATGTTTTATATTGTGCACAATATATTCTTACGATGGGCTGATCCCTAAAGTACACATCTTTGGTTATTATCTATTGCTATATAGATTGTTAATAGTCTTAATGATATCAGTCTTATGACCATGGGTTATTGTCGTCCTTTATATAAATGTCAATAGTCTTAACGAAGTTCAAGGTCAATTGACCATCAGCATGAAAATTCTTTACTTCGAGATCTAAAAGTAAATGCCTATATATAGTTATCCTCAATTGAGGTTCAATTATCGAAACTTCAAAAACGTTATCATTGTTTGTGATTATAATGCCATAAGCTATTTTATATACTTGTTGAATCATTCGTTGCTCACACTTGCTTAAAACTAAACCTTTTAGCTAAGTCCGAGATTTCAGAAGGTTCCAAGAAGGATAAGGATAAAAGAAAAGTCAAGGAGTAGCATTATCATTGTTCCGTTTAAGTTTAATTATGTTGATTCAGACTTTTTATTATGATGTCACGTTTTGTAATAAAGATTATTTAACCTGGGATATTATGTTTTTGCAAGATGAACAATGTATTTAACATTGTATTTAATGATTGAATGAGTAGATAGTTATGTGTTGGATGTTGTACCGTGAGCACCGAATTCGGGGTATAGAGAACCCGAATTTGGGGGCGTCACACCGTCCCATGGAGGAATTATGTCTAGCCGATCTGGAACACAGTTTAAAGACCCAACCGACCTTATCTTTTCTCTTCTTATATCACCAAGATAGCGTTCCCCACTCCTAGGGATGCTTTTGTCCGGCCTTATCTCTTCAGAGTAGCTGTCCCGATCCCCTTCGGGAGGCATTGAGCTGACCTTATATCACCATCCGACCTTATATAGTCGAGAGGATCAATGGCCTTCTGCATCAGACTAAATAGGATGCCAAGGCGCTCACTAGAGGTTCGTCATGCATTTTGCAAGAATAAATCACATCCCCAATTACAGAAAATCAAGATATTGTTGATTTATGTTTTATTAATGTTATAGCTGCCGCAGTCTCCCCTTCTGTGATACACAATCTTCTTTTGTTCAGTTTCATTGAATATGTTTTGCCATTGATGTAACACGTTGCTGTATTTTAGTTCTGCACTACTGCACCTATAGCTTCAATATGTTTGCGTCACACTGTTGCATTGCAACGCTGAACAGAATTAAGTTGTAGCTGCTATATTTTAGTTCTGCACTGTTGTGCACGATCTCGCTGCCTCCTCGTTGCTAATCTTCTTTTCTGTCAGAATCACCCACCAACGCCACTACTTTTGAATTTGCTGCATGCACCCTTTCTTATTCAAGTTTGCAAAAATTATTCTGTAGAAAATTTGATCCATCTTCCTCTAGCAGCTACTTCTTGCTTATTCGTCAAAAAATGTTTAAAAAGAATTTGGTGATTTGAAACTGTTGCGGCAGTGCGGGGGTCCATCTAGCGCCAATGTTAACGTCAAATTTTGTACGCCTGAAGAAATACCAAAACAGCAGGCCAGAAAAACGCGAATAATTGCTGGAATTATAGAATATGTTGTTGTGAAGTCAAACTCGCGAAATACGTTCAAATAAACACATACACATTATTGTAAGAGATATAAAATACGAACACAAGAATTTTACGTGAAAACTCAATTGAAAAATAATCACGGGGAGAAATAAGAAATTCACTATAAAAATAATAAGAAAAATACAAATTATTTATTTCTCTTTTCCTCCTTCTCACACTTCGTAATCTCTTTTTTTTCTCTGTTGTATGTTCTGTATATCTCCTTTAGTCCTCTACTTGTGATTGTATTTATAGATGTTATGTCCACCCAAAACCAATTAAAAGTAGGAGTCCTTTTTAGAATCACTTTATAACTGCAATTAATTATTGATAGATTCCTTCCCAAATTAGATCTCTTTATTTTCCCAAATATGGTAACACAATCTTACTTTAATAAGAATTCTTCCACTATGTGTCCAAGCTGTCAAAATAAATGTATATGAGCCAACACCAAATTCGGGCCATAAAATAAAGTGGATTGCATCATACCCGGGCCCAAATAATTATATCTTAACACACACACACACACACACACACACACACACACACACACACACACACACACACACACATATATATATATATATATATATATATATATACACACACACAATAATTAAAATACAATTTGATCAAGCTGACATGTTAATTACCCGAATATGGAAGATAAGAAATTCTGAAAGAAAATTGGCAGTGTCATTTTAGGCCCCGTCTTCCTGCATAGTTGAAGCATGAGAAATTAAATTACTTAAATGATTATTGTTAAATAATTTATCATTATGGACCAAATGTAGTACACTTTTCAAGTGATTTTCTTTTTCTTTTTCTTGGTTTATGAGTTGGCTAAATTATTATAATGTAGGGTGAAATTTTTCGGAATTATTAACTTAATTATTAGAAAAACAAGCTAGTTAAATAATTATGAAGTTTCCATTTCTTGTTGATATAATTAGTTTTAATCATTAAGTTTAATATAAAAAGAAGTTGCCAATAAAAAAATAACTATGATATATAAAATGCAATATATTAAAAATATTTATAGATTAAATTTACCCTCTAATAATTGATATTCTTATATTTATTATTCTTTACTATTTATTTTTTTCTTCGAAGAACTAACTTAATTTGTAAAATGATATATTCGTATATAGACAATCTTTTTTAGAGTAACTAAATATAAATGAAATATTATTTTTGTTATTAATGAATATAACTTAAAATTTATAGTCATCATATATATAAGAGGGTCAAACGTATGTACAAATATGTTACTTAGCACATGCGAAGATTTTCTTTCATTTTCAAACTGATAGAACTAAATTCCCAATACAATAGGAAAACCTAATAAAAGAAGCCATCTCTATATAACTAGAAAGGTGTGGACCCAATTACAAATTAGGGTTACATTTTAACCTGAAGAATTAAATGAACAAGACTCGAGAGGGGCCCTCATGAGTTCCGACACTAAAGGCTTGTGGGGGCAACTCATTTTGAGAATCGATTGAGGGATTTGATTGGTGGCTAGAAGAATTGGACGATTTGGGCATTACTCGGGTAACCAGATGTATTTCAGTTATTTCCCTATTACTAAGGGTATTCCTAAAATTTTTCCTAGAGTCACATGTCTAGCACATGATCCTAGCCAGGAACTCTATAAATACCCATTCACTTGACAAGAGAAATGACTTTAGGACCATGGAGAACTTTGAAGCCACAAGAAGGATTTTGTTAGTTCCCTATAACACGAAAGATATCTGGAAGGGAGGGGGGGTTGAATAGATTCTTTAAAACTTTTTATTTACTTTGCTTTAAGAATGAATGAATTATTAATCAATTAGTTTAGCACAACGGAATATGATTTAGTTACCCCTTCTTAATATGTTAATGTAATAATTCAACAAGCAATTATATAACAGTTATAGCAGTTAATAAACACAAGATGAAAGACACCAGTTTTTAAGTGATTCAGAATTCACAAGACTCGTACTCCACTGTTCTGCTCCTTGAGCAACAAATCCACTAAGAATACTTACAATATCTGAATCACTAAGATTCTTTCAAGACCAGCAGTCTTGGAACTTTGGTTCACTAAGAACTCTACAAGTCTAGCAGACTTGGATACTCTAGTTCACGAAAAACTCTTCTCGTGAGTAGTGTAGATTTAGATGTGCTATTAAGTTGTGTTTAGCATAAGTTTCTGAAGAACTTAGTAGCGATGCAAGATACTTTTACTTTTGATCTTTTTGAAAACTTGCGTATATTTTCCTTTCTTGTGTACTGCTTTTTTTTCACTTTCGAATCTGGGCGTCTCATATAAGAGCTTCAGTTTTCTTCCCGTTTAAAATCTGCCATTTTCTTCAATTTCTGCCCGTTACCTCATAATGTAGAGCTGCTGAATATTATATTCATTTAGCTCATTAATGCTCTGAAGATGAATTAATTGACCTACAAATACTGTCCAAAAAGGTGTTTTCTTTTTCCTTGGGACAAGCCACGATAGTCGTAGGTTTCTGCTAACTTTCATAGAGGCGTTTGGTCTTTCATAAAAATATGGCTGATAGAACACAATCTTCTGCCTTTAGTGCTACCTCGAAAGTCTTCACTCTGTCGCTTTAGCATGCTTTGGTCAGTCCTCTGATATTTTTGACTTTAAGCTCTTGGCAGAGGTTTATCTAACACATCGATGCAGATTGTTCTTCTCAACGAAGTTGCTTTTGTCTTTTAGTACAAGAGAAGAATCATCAGATATTTTAGGATTTGATCGTAGTGTTGCTTAAATGTCTCTTACTTTTACTTAACTCTACGATTGTCCTTGCTGCAGTGACTACTCTGTGATAAGATAATTTTTCTTGAGAACGTAAAGTTTTACTCTACGACTACTCTGTTGGTCGTAGAGTCTGTTCTACGGTCGCTTGATTTGATCGTAGAGTTCGTTCTAAGATTGGGTTTCTTCCTTGGTCGTAGAGTCTTTCTGGCATGGAATCGTAGAGTCCATTCTACGAACAGACTGAGTCGTTGAGTCTTCTTTGCGCGGAGTCGTAGAGTCCATTCTACGATCAGGCTGAATCGTTGAGTCTTCTTTGCGCGGAGTCGTAGAGTCCATTCTACGATCAGACTGACTGAAGAGATATAACACAAGATCAATCTAACATATGTGATCTTTTCATAAACTAAGTCCGTGATCACCACAAAGGACTTTACAACTCAATACATTCATATCTAAAAGATCAACCTAACAGTTTTGATCTTATCTAACTAAGTCCTTGTATATCATGAACAATCAAAAGATTTTACAACTCTACTATTGATTGCATTTATCAACTTAATTCTTAATATCAAATGAAATATGCAATGTTCAACAGATTCTCTTTAAACTTAAGGGAGTGGGAATATTCTTGGAACTTGTTGGCGATTAGGAATTCGGTTCTAACTTAGACCCTCGTGATCTCATGATTACACTTGGATCTGAGATTGAACTAGAGTTCCCTCGAGATCTAACACTTGATAGAGACTCTTGGACACTAACGATTACACCAGAACTCCAAGAGTTCTGCCTTGTGTTATCCAAGTAATTGTTCACCGGTTTTTCCTTTCTCTCCAATTCGTTGATCAATTCCGTACTCTTCGCAGATTTCTCGCCTCCTCCATTATTACGAACCCTAACCCTAGCGAGATACAAGATTTCCTCGCTTACAAAAGGTGCCAAGAAAAAGAAAGAAATTAAGTTGAAGAGGGTTCATTAATTAGTAGTTGAAGACATATAAACATAAAAGTTTTACCTAGCTAGTAATTAGCTTAGGTTTTCTATATATTACTCCATCCATAAAAAAGGAGACCTATGAACTCCTTCTAACTCTAACAAAGAACATCCATAGCAAGAAACATTTTATAACTAATAGCACCCACCAAATCATAACATAAATAAGGAAATGTACAAAACAAAATATCGAACTAATAAACACACACATATATGCAAAAGTGCGGATGTGATCGACAACCAACAAACAAATATGTAAGTTTACTTAATAAAATTAGTAAATTGGCAAAGCTACCCTTAGATTAATATTTTGTCGCATTCAAAAATGCATGTTAGTTGTGATTGTCACAGATATATATATATATATATATATATATATATATATATCTCCAAGAAGTAAGCAAATAGGGTGATAGCAATAAGCAAAGATTTGCCGGTAAGCGACATGGATGAAAGGGTTCATGTCGAAATCCATTGCAAGCTTCGATATAATGTTCATGCAAGCAAAGCCCACTTGTAGAAGAACCATGACCAACAATGACAAAAAATCACTGGCTACCATTATATATATATATAGAGAGAGAGATATACTTAGAGGAAGAGGAGAATTCTCTTTCTATATGTGTACAGAGAGAGAAAGAGAGAGAAGGAGAAAGAAGTTAAGAGAATAAGAGAGCTGGAGTGTATTTATAGATGATGGTGTAGTTTAACAGAAAGATAAAAAAACAAATAAATAAATCAAGGTTTTAAAAGGCGCTAGGCGGGAGGCGGGCGGCCGGGGGGGGGGGGGGGGGTGGGGGCTATCGCCTAGGGGGCCTAGACGGGGCTTGGGCGGGATTTTTTTATTTTATGCCAATTTTAATATTTTATCTTACATTTATCCTAACAAAATAATAATATAAAGGAAAACAATCTATAATAAAGATAATAAAGACATTTGCTTAAAGTTCAAACACATATACATGTTGCTAATGTCAAAGTTCAAACAAAAACACGCAATTGTTTAAAGTTCAAACACAAACAAATTGTAGACACCCAATTTTTGCACTTCTCTACTAACCCTGACAGGAGGGTAAAATCGTCATTTGACCCGACACGCGAAAAGGAAGGTGGACCTCAACACAAAGCCACCCCAACGATTTACGGTCAACGCCGCCACAACGGACAACGAGCATCCGGTCACTTGAGGCAAGGCAAACAGTTAATCCAGAAAAACCCGAGATGATCACGAAAGACGACTAACGGCCACTACGCTTACGATGATAACGAAAGACGACTAACGGCCCCTAGAAGCCAAGCACAAAGAACGATTTATGTATCAAGAAACAGCCTTCCAAAATAATACAGCAGAAATTGGCAATTTAAAACCGCGTGGCACGGAAATCAAGAAAAGCAAGCCGGACAGCCGCGGATGCACCTGCGGCCACCGACAAACGGGACAGTGCGCGGCTCGAGGAGACGGCACACGACAGCCGAGGAAACGGCGCAGGCGGCTTGCAGCCCAGCCGCAGATGCACCTGCGGCTGCCTGGAGATGACCCGAGAGCAAAAGAGAGAAGAAAAAAGAGGGTTCCATCGGAACGTAACTCCTCCTAACACCCCGATGACATCCGTACGGTGATATATCGTCCGTTATGGTCATGAGTGGTTCGAAATGTTGAGTTTGTGATATTGGAGTTATGTAATGTGATAGTAATGTTCAATCTTGTTAGATTTGGTTTAGAATTGGTTGTGCAACGGTTGGGTGATTGTGAGCCTAGGGAGGAGATCCTCGTGGTCAAATCCCGATGATGGACATTGTTGGGTGTATGTAATCGTTAAAAATGGTGCACGGTTGTATAAATGTAATTTTGGGCCTTAAAGCGATACCGAATCGGGATCGGGTTAAGGCCCCGTAATAATAAAGATATGTGATTGTGGGTGTTTGGGGTTGTCTAGATGGCTCACATGCCCATGGATAGCCCCGACACGTTTTTGGGTGCTTGTTTTGATTTACGACACAAAACGATTTTTCAAAAAAATAAAGCAAACGATAAAGATCTTCTAAAAAGAATCAAAATAGGATATTAGATACACGAGGTTTAAAAAGTAAAGAGTTTTGCGAAACTTTGATCCTTGCATGACGAAAAGGCTATATTTGGTTTGAAATATCATAAAAGATGTTTTCGAAAGATAAATAAACGTTTTAATTAAACTTTGTGCATAGGGTTAAAGAGTTCTAGAAGTTGCCTTCATTTTATTTATATTAACTGTTAAAAGGTAATGTATAGTCTCGATTCCTATTTGACAAAAGTTTAAAACTGTTTGTTTTCTAAAATGACATCTAATAAAAAACCCTCAACGTTTTCGAAATTAAAATCAATCTTTCTTATAAAAAGTGAAGCCTCGTCATTTGGGTCAAAAGACGTCTAAACGCTTTCCTGACAAAACACATTTTGCCATATAAAACCAAAGTAACTTTATGCAAAAGGACACCACAAACATTCATTTAGGCACACACACATTTCAAGATTTAAAATGATAGGAAAACATCGAGATTGCGGTAACCGTATTTCACGGAAGTCGGGGGGTGCCTAACACCTTCCCCTCGCTTAAGCAAGCCCCCGAACTCTATGAATCTCGGTTTGCGGACCATTTGAATCGAAGTCACATATGAGCCATTACGATTACGAAAACAAAATTCAGATGAGTTGGTACATCCATTTCAAATATACCAACTGGCGACTCTGGTCAATTGGCTCATAAGAAAATCGACATTTCGAAACCCCGTCGACACTAAGCCGACCCTTTTCAAAAATCACATCTTAATCTAAAGGCTAAAATTGGAAAGGGACATTTTAATATTAAAAAACGAGACGACGAAAATTCCGGCGTCGACAGCTGGCGACTCTGCTGGGGAAAGTAGAGGGCTTAAGCCGCGTTAAAATCTCGATGTTTTCTTATCCTTTAAAAATCTAAAAATATGTGGTTGCGTTGCTTGCGTTAATTTGCCTTTTTGTGCGTGTATGTGAATGGTGTGATTGCGATTTCTTTTCAAAAGCTTTACTTTATTAGCATCATATGCATACGGTGAGGAACGATGAATGAATGATGAATGTATGTTGAGCAGTTCCTCCTCCTGAGGCAAACCCGTCGGATGTGGATTACTGGACTCAAAGGGGTGCTCCCCGGCGAGGCTCAGGAAAAGCATCCACTCAGATCCAATCCAATTGAAAGATCGGATTCATTCCCTTCGAGTATGTTGCGAAGATCTGGGAACCTTCATGCCAAAAAGCCCGCGAGAGCAACTTAGGGTAGGTCAGCCTCAGATAAACCCGTCGCGTGGAAAGTCTCTTCATACCCTTTTACACTTTACGCGCGTAATATCATACTGTAGTCAATCATTTTGTACCAACCACTTCTGTCCAAATAAAAGTACTAACCTCTGTTTTACAGGGACAGCTTGGAGAGCATCATAAATTGCACAATATCATTACTTTGGCTAAAATAAAAGGATACTGACCCCGTTTTGCAGGAAAAAAAAATTACAAAACCCAAAAATACAAAAATATTTGCTTTAGCACGCATCTGCCAATGTCATTTCCTGGAACTAAACCTTGGCATATTTTATTTGCAGGATTGCTCCCCAAACCCGTCTCCGATCCAAGAAAGCCAGAGAATCAACAGTCGAAATGGCTGATAACCCTAATCCTGACCTGGCTCCCGTATCTCGGGAAGAGTTCAATGCTGTGAGAAATCAAATGACAGAGCTGACCATGTTGCTCAAAGAGCATTTTAAGCTAAAATCAGGGCCACAACCCGAGGACCAGCCGGGGCCATCATCTCAAGGGAACGTGCTGACCCCAGAAACTCCAAAAGTTGAGCTGCCAAAGCAAGTTATTATCATCCCAGAGGACGAGGTTGCCAGCGGTGTTAGTAAGAAGATAAAGTAGATGGAAGAGGCCATCAAAACTATGAAGGGGATCGGGTCATACGGCAGTGTTAATTACTCTGATTTGTGCATCTTTCCCGGAGCCAAGTATCCTGAGAAGTTCAAAATTCCCGAATTTGAAAAATATAACGGGTCAGGGGATCCTTACACACATTTGAAGGTATACATCGGGGAATTAGGGGCATATGCCGAAGATGAGTCATTGAGAATGTAGTTGTTCCAGAAAAGCCTGGCAGGGGAGGCTAGAACGTGGTATGCGAGATTGGACAATGCTAAGATTCACAATTGGGAGGAGCTGGCCCATACCTTCCTAACGCAGTACAGCTTTCAATCCCAGATGGCCCCAGACCGATACCAGATGACTAAGATCAGAAAACAGACCAATGAATCCTTCAGAGACTATGCTCAACGGTGGAGGAGGATGGCAGCCCAAGTGAACCCACCCATGAGTGAGGCAGAGATGGTTATGACATTCATCGATATCCAAGAGGCTCCTTACTATGAGAGGGTGATAGCGGGGATAGGGAAGCCTTTTGCGGAGATGATCAAGCATGGGGAGATGGCTGAGATGGGTTTAAAGTCAGGGAAAATCCGAGACTTCACAACTCTCGAGGCTGTTGCGGAGCAAATCCAGAGTGGAAACTATGGCAGCTCTTCCCGGAGACCCCAGAAAAGAAAGGAAGAGGATGTGTCCCTGGTCTTGTAAGGATTATCTGGGAAAGCAATGACCAGCCCCCCGGTCCGCATGCAAAGAAATGAGGCCCCGCGTCCATCAAATTTCAACAATCAAAGATATGAGGGGCGCAGGAAGTTCGAAAAGCCACAAGAAAGGAAGTTCACCCCATTGGGGGATTCGTTGGAGCAAATACTGGCCGTGTTGGTAAGCCAGAAAAATATTACAGAGCTAGCGCCTCCATCAGACCCGAAGGGCAAGAGATATGACCCTAGCAAGAAATGCGCTTACCACTCGGCTTCCCCGGGGCACGACACCCAAGAATGCTGGTCACTAAAACATAAAATCCAGAACATGATTGACAGCGGAGAGATCGTGGTGGAGCAACCAGAACCCCCAAACGTAAAGGCCAACCCTCTTCCCGAGCACAATGGGGGAGGCGTGAACGTAGTGGAAATCAGTGGGGCAGGAGGTCCCTTGAAATCGATGTACATAAGGAGGATAGAAGGAGAAATTGCTATGACCCATGCCCAGGAGGCTGCGCAAAATGAGCCTATCAAGTTGGTTGGGGCATTTCAAAGTACCAAAAGGGAGCCTATCCGGTTGTCGGCCCCAAGACCCCTTGTTATAACAGCCAGGTCGCAATTGCCAATTACCAGTCTGAGGGCTGTTCCGTGGAACTACGGGGGGAAGACCGAGGAGGAGGCCAGTTGTGCATCAGTTAGCTCAAAGGGAAATCCATTGTATCTACCAAGGCGGGTCCTTGAGAACACGAAAAAGGAAAATGGGAAAATCTCGGAGGAAAAAGCATTAGAGTTTTGGGAGAAAATGAATCACGGCAAAGCGAGTGTGGTTAAAACACTGGAGGTACAGCCGCCCCTGACATCAATCTTGGATCTTGCATTGGCATCAAATGATCATCATCAGGTATTGAGCAAAGTCTTGGAAGAGACTCATGTCCCCAAATCAATTAGTACGGAAAGTTTCGGCCACTTGGTGGGCCACCTATTGGACAGCAATGTAATATCATTTACCGACGACGACATCCCCGAAGAAGGGAGGGGGCACCGGAGGCCGTTACACATTGCGGTTATCTCCTCCGGGTATGTGATGAACGGAGTCTTGATTGATGGAGGGTCAGCCCTGAATATTTGCCCATATAGTACTCTGGAGAAGATGAAGATCAACCCTAAGCGCCTGCGGGCCAGCCAAGTGGTGGTGAGGGCATTTGACGGATCTAGAAAGGATACGGTGGGAGAGATTGAGCTGCCGGTGGAGATCGGGCCTTATACTTTTGACATTTCTTTCCAGGTGCTGGATATCACGGCCAGTTACAACATGCTCTTAGGGAGGCCCTGGATTCATATGGCTGGGGCAATTCCCCCCACCCTGCATCAACAAATAAAGTTTATCGTTGAGGGACACTTGGTAACAATCGCCGCAGAATCTGACTGCCCCGTTCCCTCTGTAAAAGGCATGCCGGTGATCCATGTGGACGAGTCGGCCGAACCGATAAGCTATCAGGCGTTTGAAATCAGCACCCCTCAGTACAAGCAGTTGGGAGCTCCGGAGTTAAAGCTTAAAATGTCCCCCGAGCTCACTTTCGTTGCCTGGGAAATGATGGCGATGAACTTTCAGCCGGGGCAAGGGCTGCGCAAGCACAACCAAGGAATCACTGAACCCATCAAAATACCAGTGCAGGCGGGCAAGGCAGGGTTAGGATATCGCGGAGGTGTAAGATCGAAGAGCTCATACAAGGAAGTTCCCGTGCGGATAACCGGAGCCCTGATCTCGAGAACCAATGATGAACACTCCTCAAGGGCAGTCAGGCCCACATCTGAAGCAGAGGGTATGGTGGAGGTTCCCCCAGTCGAGGGAGTGGCCCAGCAGTTGGATTTCTTACAGGAAATTATGGAACAGTTCGAGAAAAAGTGCCATCTCCCGGGACAGTCGGGCCCCAGTGGAAAGGGAAAGGAGAAAATGACGGAAAGCAAGCAGATCACGCCATTTATCAATTGGGCCGGGTTAGAAGTGCCCGAGGAGAATGTAAATGACAGTCGAAGCCAAGTCGCCGCAATCATTGAGGAGGTGCCAGATACAGAAACCCCCTCCATCACTAGCTATAAAACCGAAGTGATCCCCAGGAATTGGACAGTGCAACCAGTAGTATCCAGAAAAGGGTAAATGCAGGAGTGTCCGGGAATCTTGTCCAGTAGGGGGATCAAGGGATTTTTAAGACGGTGTTTTTGTTTTATGTATCTGCACTTCTATTTCATATTTTGTCATGATTATTGAAAAGGAAGTCATGTACTTAATGTTTATATATATGAAAAATATTTTTGTTTCATGTCAGGTGTACCGATTTGAGTCATTCTAGCCTAACAAACGATTTTTCAAATTTGAAAGACGATTATGATTTTGATATAGAACTGGATTTCGATTTGATGGGAATTGAGCAGGACGAAGCAGATGATGACGACGCTCCCGACGAGATCAAAGAGTGGGTCGAGGATAAACCCAAACCCAACCTAGACCAGACTATCACCATCAACATAGGAACCCCTGAAAACCCCAAAGAGCTAAAAATTGGGGCAGACCTGACTCCAGACCAGAAAACAGAGATAGCTGAACTTTTGAGCCAATATGAGGATGTGTTTGCTTGGTCACACGAAGACATGGTCGGTTTGTCCACGGACATTGTGGTACATCGATTGCCTATCAAGGAGGGTTTCAGGCCAGTTAAGCAGAAGCTGAGAAAATTAAAACCGGAGTGGAGCTTAAAGGTGAAGGAAGAGATAGTCAAGCAATTCAAGGCTGGGATCATCATGGTGTCCACTTACCCAGAGTGGCTTTCCAATATAGTTCCAGTGGCGAAGCCCGGAGGAAAGGTGAGAGTATGCGTTGACTATAGGGATCTGAACAAAGCCAGTCTCAAGGATAACTTCCCAGTGCCTTTCATACACATCTTGGTGGATAATACGGCTCAATATGAAATGTATTCATTCGTCGATTGTTTTGCGGGATATCACCAGATAATGGTGGCGGAAGAGGACCGAGAAAAGACTGCCTTCATCACCCCTGGGGCATGTTTTGTTATAGACCACTTGCTTTCGGCCTTACAAATACGGGAGCCACTTATCAGAGGGCCATGATGGCCCTATTCCATGACATGATGCACAAGGAGATAGAGGTTTACGTGGATGACATTATTGTGAAATCGAGGACGGAATCTGACCATGTGACTCACCTCAAGAAGCTATTTGAGCGGCTCAAGAAGTATAATTTGAAGCTCAATCCGACAAAGTATGCCTTCGGGGTTCAGTCAGGTAAGCTCCTTGGGTTCTTGGTGAGCAATCGAGGCATCGAACTGGATCCGGCCAAGATCAGAGCCATTGTGGATATGCCAGCACCTCGTACAGAGAAAGAGATAAGGGGATTCTTGGGGAGGATAAACTTCATCAGTCGGTTCATATCCCATCTGACACATGCGAACCAATCTTTAAACTGTTAAGGAAAGATGCCTCACGAAAATGAAACAGTCAATGCCAAAAGGCCTTTCAGACTATTAAGAAACAATTAACAGAAGCACCAGTGCTGGTACCTCCGAAGGACGGGATTCCCCTTTTCCTGTATATATCCGTGAATGATATGGCGATGGGTTGTATGCTGGGGCAGAAAAGTGAATCCGGCAAAGAGCATGCCATTTATTACCTCAGCAAGAGATTCAGCAGCTGTGAACAAAATTACACGCCGATCGAGAGAACATGTTGCGCCTTGGCCTGGGCTGCTATGAGGTTACAACATTACCTTCATGGACACACTACCTATTTGATCTCTCAAATCGATCCCTTGAAGTATATATTTGAAAGGCCGATGTTGAATTGTCGATTGTCAAGATGGCAGTTAATCCTACAACAATTTGATATCCTCTATGTTACCAGAAAGCCGTAAAGGGGCAGGGGATTGCGGATCAATTATCAGAGATGCCGACAGGGGGAATGGAGCCTTTAGAAACGTCCCTACCGGGTGAAGACATACTGTGGGTCCAACAGACGAGGTGTGATGATGAAGGGAAGTTTTGGAAAATGTATTTCGACGGTGCCATGAATGCTGAAGGGGCTGGAGCTGGAGCGGTCCTGGTCTCCATTACGGGCGAGCAATACCCTGTTCTCACCAAACTACAGTTCAGTAACTCAAACAATACGGCTGAATACAAATGATGTATACTGGGACTGAGATTCACCCGCAATATGGGAGTGAAAATATTAGCCGTGTTCGGAGATTCAGAGTTGGTAATCAGACAGGCGACATGGGTATATGGCACTAAGGAGCTTCGGTTACTCCCCTGCCACCGGTGTGTGATCCGATTAATGCAAGAATTTGAAGACATAGCCTTCCAACACATTCCCAGGGGGCGGAATGACTTTGCCGATGCATTGGCCACCCTGGCTTCGTTAGTCCACGTACTCAAAAGCAAAGCCACTCCACAGATTGAAATAACAGTGCAAAATGCTCCCGCTTACGAGGAATATATATTGGAGCTATCAGAAGATGTGGTTCAGCCAAATCAGCCCTGGTATCATGACATCCAGAAATACTTGAGGGATAGATCACTCCCCGACCGGGCGAACCGAACGGAAAGGCAGAGAATCCAGAAGATGGCGATGAAATTCTATTTAAGCGGAGATTCCCTGTATAAGAGGGGTGTAGGCCTGGGGTTATTGCGATGTGTGGACGAGACTCAAGCACAGAAAATCATGAGCGAAGTGCACGGTGGAGTATGTGGGCCGCATATGAGTGGACCGATGTTGGCCAAGAAAATTCTGAGAACGGGGCACTACTGGCTATCACTTAAGACTGACTGTGACGATCATGTCAAGCGATGTTTCCAATGCCAAGCACACGGTAATGTGATGCATGCGCCTCCTAATGAACTGCATTGTATGACTTCCCCTTGGCCGTTCTCCATGTGGGGTATGGATGTAATCGGACCCGTGGAGCCCAAAGCGAGCAACGGCCACCGGTTCATTTTCGTCATGATTGACTATTTCACTAAATGGGTGGAGGCAGCTTCTTTCCCCAAAGTAACGCAGGAAGTTATAGTCAGTTTCATCAGGAACAATGTCATTTGCCGATACGGACAACCTGAAATCTTGGTGTCCGACAATGCCAAGAACCTGAACAATGCCCTTATGAAGGAGTTATGTGCCCAATTCAAGATCAAGCACCTCAATTCTGTCATTTATAGGCCCAAAATGAATGGGGCCGTGGAGGCGGCGAATAAGAATATAAAGAGGATTATGGCGAGAATGTCTGCCAATCATCGGGGATGGCCAGACTTGCTACCCCTCACACTGTTTGCATATCGGACATCAATTCGTACGTCTACAAGGGCAACTCCTTATGCCTTGGTATATGGGATGGAGGCCGTTTTGCCCGTTGAAATGGAGATGGCATCCCTCCGAATTTTGCTCGATGCTCGGATTGACGAGGAGGATTGGATACAAAGTCGGTATGACCAACTAGCCTTAATAGATGAAAGGAGGGTGGCGGCTATATTACACGGTCAATTGTATAAGCAACGCATCTCTCGATCGTACGACAAAAAGATACGGTCCCGAAAGTTCAAGGAAAATGACTTAGTGCTAAAGAGGGTCATGCCCTGTCAAGACGAAGCCAAGGGGAAATTCGCTCCAAATTGGGAAGGACCTTTTGTGATCAAGAAAGTCCTATCTGGAGGGGCCCTCATCCTATAAGAAATGGACGGCGAAGTATTTTCGCAGCCCCTAAATTCGGACTCTGTCAAACGGTTCTATGCTTGAAAAAAAAAAAAAATTACCTCCTTTGTGACTCGAACTACGTAGGACCTGATCTCCTGACTTTGTGGGAGTACGTAGGCAGCCATCATGGTGTGGTCTGTTCTATATAAAATAATAAACCTTGTCCCTATACCGAAACCACTTCCAGAAAACCCCGAAACCCTATTTTGACAAACACATTCCAAATCTTACCCAAACCTAGCCACATAATTAGCCCAAAGTCCAAGACTCACTCCGATGAAATCAGAAGGGCATGCGGCAATATCTGTGGAGTTCCAATCAAGACTTGAGGAAAGAAATAAGGCAATATATCGAAATCATAATCGGCTGGATAAAATGAGGATCCGATTAAGGGCGACGATGCATCAAAAAGGGAAATGACTAAACCATAAATATTTATCTATATATACAAAACATTTTGATTACACGTCTGTCTTTTAAATAAAAGGGATGAAACTGACATAGTCCGTGCAGGGAATAAAATCATCTACAGGTCGGAGATCAGCTGGAGCAGGATAGACAGAATAGTCGAGGCATCATAAGCCTCCGGCTCACCCGCAATCTGCTGTCTCATACTGTCAATCCGAGTCAAAAGAGCAGCAGCACCGGTAACAGTCGCGGAATGGCCCTCCATGACAACTCTGACCTGCTCGATAACACTATCTCTGGCAGATAGGGCAGCATCACGAGCTAGTATAGCAGCATCCCGCTCCGCGTGGGCGGTATCCCTCTCAGTCTCAGTAGTACTCAAAGCTGACCGGAGCTGGGTACCCTCAATCGTTAATCTCTGGATCCGATCCACCAAGTCAAGGGAATGGGCATGTACCGAAGTAGAAACCTCCTCCACATCAGATCTGGGCGCTAATCCTGAAAGCTCCGGAGGAATGACCACATCTGAACCGGTCTCAACCGGAAAAGGTCCCCGAGGACCATCCAAGGCCCCAATCTGGTCAAAGTCGGCAATATCAGAATCTCCTCGCAACCATAGGAGATAAGCAGGTGTCTGACCAGAATGACTATCCCCGAACTCAGCCGAGACCCGATATGACCAAAGATCATATACCCTCAGCAGCTCCCTCTCCGTCTGAGGCGATATGAGAAATCGATAGTCAGCTGCTCCCGCAAATAGATGGAGATCCTGCATCTGGTCAAACTGCCCCATGACAGCTAAGGGATGATAAGTCGTTACCCCCCTCAAGCCGAGAAGAGGGAGAAAATCAAAAAGTGGCACATGAGTCGGGAAACTCTGGAAGGAGCAATAACCCGAATAAATCAGAATATGGAAAGGCTCCTCAATGGCCGATAAGAACTCCTTCCAGGAAGCTGTATCAGTGCATCGCCGGGGACGAAATGAGAATTGCATGGCCAAGCTGTGGCTGAAACAAAACCCGTGCCGATGAAACTGCCCGATGGGTCTGAGATGGCTCATAAACCATACGTACAGCAAAGTAGAGCTTCCCCTGAAAATGCGACCGGAAAAGGAATGACAATATGAGGCCGACAGGTAAGTCTCTGTTAATATCATGGGAAGAATGGTATGATCCTCCTGGAGAGCATGAACCGCTACGATAACCCGCATATCCAGGAGGTCGTCCCCGGCAGGCAGATACAGAATGGATAGGACACAGGCCATCAAAACATCCACTCTCAAAGCGCCCCAGCACTCCTCAGACACTGAAAAATCACTGGAGAATCGAGAAAAGCTATCCACCGAGCCGAATCTGTCAACCAAGAAGGATAGAGGAACAACATGGCTCGAAGAGATCACAGATAACAGGGTTGTCCTCCGCAAGCCTGTGAAAGTCAGGAACTGACGGCGCATATGACCTGAAGTAACCTGTGCGCAGGGACCATCTACCGACAAACCGGTAAAGCGAGCATACTCCTCAAGAGTGGGGGTCAGATACTCCAGCCCAAACCTGAAAACCTATCTGTCCGGAATCCAACAACTGAGAATGCCATCAATAAAGCCCGGCGGCACCTGAAATGACAAAAGAGCCAGGGAGTGTCCCAGAAGACCCTCTGCGATGATACGGTCAGAGGGTAGCAAACTATCCAACCACAAGCGGATCCTGCCAATGATCCCTGAGGGGGCGCAAGGGTCCACGCGAACCACGTCCAGGGATGACATCTGTAAAAAGCAGTATCAAAAGACTATACAGGGGTCAATTTTTCCTTTATCCACGTATATAATAAATCATGCATCATACAAGCTATAATGGAATAAATGGAGCATCAAAAGTAAAAGGTTTGTGCATAATATAAAGATAATTCTGTAATACATGGAATGAAAAATGATGATGATAAATAAAACAAAACAGGTCCAAATACAGAGGTGATAGCCTATCAAAATCTAATCAGTAAACTCTATGCCATCAATGAAGGCATCATCCTCAAACTGATCTGCAGGCAAATCCGGGGGAATGGAAGCCTCATCGTCGAAGTTCAGGTCTGGACATGAATAAGGCGGAACTGGGGCATACGATGGACCGGAGCCCGCACCAGAATCGAATCAATGCGGATCTGCGACATAAGCCTCCTCTGGATCTCGGCCCAAGCTCCGAACAAAAAGGGATAACTGATCCACCTGCCGAGTGAGGGAAGCGATCTGGTCCGAATGGGTGGGGGCCCGGATACACTCCATCCAATCTGCCATCATCACCGACCCGTGAACCAGGTCTCCAAGGAAGAAGGTGGCCCGGGTCTGAGGCCCGATAGTGCGGGGTCTCCACCAGGCACTGAAGCTCTCGCTCGTATGAGGACCGACAGAAAGCATATATCCGTCCTCCCCGGCTATCAGGTCCTCTGGAAGGTGGGTATCCGCGAACCAAGCTCTCTGTGAAGGAGGGGCAAAAGGGATACGAGCCACCCCAGACACACATCTGATGGCGCGATCCCCTAGATACAGCTCCCATCCACCATAGGTCAGAAATGGAATACGACGAGTGGACAAGGCATGCTCCAGTTCTGCGGCATAGCCACCGGCAAGGCAAGCCGCCAAATGATCCGCCGTGTAGGGAACCCAGGTCACATCCGTGGACAAGATCATCTCTAACTGCAGCCGACAATGAGCAAAGCTATCTGACACGGGGGTCTCCGCAAGAGTGCTATGATGCCATCGACGACCCCTGGGATAAGTCTCCGGACCGAGGGTAGTAACTGGCCGCAAGCAGGGCAGCCGCTCATAAGCCCAGAACTGACAGACAAGAAAGAAGGGACATAAATACCAGGGACGACAAAGGAATGAAACAAAATGAAAACCGGCATAATGAATAGGACTTACCAGCAAAAAGGGATAAAACCCCAACCAAACATCAGTCTGCCCCTCTGAGCGAAGGCGAAGACCTTGAAGGAAGTAAGCGAACGTGAAGGAGCCCCAATCATAATCCCCGATCCGGTCAACCTCCCGGGTAGCTCCAACGATACTGAAGTGAATAGTCGAGGAGTTGTTCCCCAGAAAACAGCCCCTCATAATGGTCAAAAATAAGCGCCGAAGCAGGAAGTCACGAACGGATCGGTCCGCGGGAAACGGCTCAGAAAGGACCCCTCCAATGGCATCCACGGCCAATGCACCGGATCGGATGCTGCGGGCCTTAAAGACCTTCTCCTGAGGAGTAAAACCCAACAAGGATCGAACAGCTGCAGGGGTGATGTCCGACTCCAAAGGGACCCGGGGTCCAGAGAACTCCACCCCGGTGATATAACGCCAATCTAGAGGGGTCAGCAGCAGCTCGCAGTCCAGAAGGTGAAGCGACTGTGACTGGTGAAACCAGCGCTCGGATAAAGCCCTCATATAGCCCCAAGGACACCGGCGAGGAACGATAGTGAAGAATTGTCTGAAACCCCAAGAATCTACCATCCCCCTGTAGTCGGAATGCAGCGCATGGTAGAGAGTGTAGATGCTGAACCAATTGCCCCGAGGCTGGGTAAACTCAGGAACCTGTGACAGCCATCAAAAGTCAGGCAGGGTAACCATACGGAGTTGAATGAACTTAAATGACGGATATACCTCGTTAGCCGCCAGGTAGGCTGAGGGGTGATTACTGAGAACAGGACCGAGCAGATCCGGTATCCTGGCACGGGCCCCTGGTAAGGTCCGACGCGTGGGGGGAGGAGCCACTGTGCCCGAAGGACCCGCCTCTGCCTCAGCTGGGGCATCCTCGTCAGCATCAGGCTGAACGGGGCGAATGACAGACTCCGCCAATCTACGGAAATGACGGGTCAGGACGGGAGCTGGAGCTGGGGTGGCTGCTCTGCGACGTCGGACACCCGCGACCCGGGGCACTGCGGAGCCACTGGGAGCATCAGGATCCATGACTGAAACGGCACCACAAAAAGGAGGTACATCCTTAGCTCGTTATCTGTCAAAAGAAAAATCTTATTGCATATTGCTAAAAATCATAGGGCAGCATGACATGTTTGAAAATTGAAAATGAATAAATGAATCCCTAGGGGTGCGCTAGATTTCCCGAAATTTCGGCAGAGTTTCGTTTGTAAAATAGGCATCCCATGCATGATCAGGCATGTTTAATCAAGTCAGGCAACCAACAAATCCCAAATGCAAGTGAAAATGATACATCATGATTTTTTTAAAGTAAATAAAGCATGACTGCAAGACCCATTTGTTTGTCTATGCTACGTCCAACACGAATATCTCATATAGGCATGCATTGCTAAATTTAAAATATTTAAACAAGTAAATACATAGCCAAACGAAAGCGAAAATCAAAGAAAAAGGAGTAAAAACGTTACCCAAAGTGCGTAGACTGTTTTAATCGGAGCAGATTTTGCCAAAAGATGTCCAAAAGACGAAAAAGCCGAGTGGGGGACGAGGAAAACCGAAAACGAGAGAAAGAGAAGGCGGAAAAGTGAACAAATCGTGGGGGTCGCGATCTGAAATAGGATCCAATCCCAGCTGCAGATGCATCTAGCCGCAGATGCACCTGCGGCTAGCCGCAGATGCACCTGCGGCTGATCCCGGTGCCCTTTTGCCTCCCGTTTTGTTACCCCGAGTCAACATATAACTCATCCCACGTTAAGATACAAGATTCTGGAACCCCCTGACCATTTCAAAAACGACCAGTCAGAGACGGTACCTGACCATTTCAAAAACGACCAGTCAGACACGATACCTGACCATTTCAAAAAAGACCAGTCAGAAACGATACCTGACCATTTCAAAACGACCAGTCAGAAACGATACCTGACCATTTCAAAAACGACCAGTCAGACACGATACCTGACCATTTCAAAAAACGACCAGTCAAAGACGGTACCTGACCATTTCAAAAACGACCAGTCAGACACGATACCTGACCATTTCAAAAACGACCAGTCAGAAACGATACCTGACTATTTCAAAAACGACCAGTCAGAAACGATACCTGACCATTTCAAAAACGACCAGTCAGAGACGGTACCTGACCATTTCAAAAACGACCAGTCAGACACGATATCTGACCTTTTTCAAAACGACCAGTCAGAAACGATACCTGACCAATTCAAAAAGCGACCCGTTGGCAAAAGATCCAATGATGACGAGACGACCCATTGGCAAAAGATCCGACGATGACGATACAACCCGTTGGCAAAAGATCCGACGATGACGAGACGACCCGTTGGCAAAAGACCCGACGATGACGAGACGACCCGTTGGCAGAAGATCCGACGATGACGATACGACCCGTTGGCAAAAGATCCGACGATGGCGATACGACCCGTTTGCTACGATATACGACCCGGTTGCTATGATATGCGATTTGATACTTGATATACGATATGCGATATGCGATAAGCAAGAGAAATAGTTTCTTTAACGACAAGGCGATGCGAGTCCATTTGAGACGGTAACCGATGATATTAATGTTGCATCATTAAATATGTATATGTTGCATCATTGATGTATATGTTGCGTCATTAAAATAGGTACTATCATTTTCATGCATTGTGTGTCTACTTCTTTATCAAGTTCATTTCATATTGCATTCCATAAACATGATAAAGAGGGGCAGCTGTAGACACCCAATTTTTGCGCTTCTCTACTAACCCTGGCAGGAGGGTAAAATCGTCATTTGACCCGACACGCGAAACGGAAGGTGGACCCCAACACGAAGCCACCCAACGATTTACGGTCAACGCCGCCACAACGGACAACGAGCATTCGGTCACTTGAGGCAAGGCAAACAGTTAATCCAGAAAAACCCGAGATGATCACGAAAGACGACTAACGGCCACCAAGCACAAAGAACGATTTATGTATCAAGAAACAGCCTTCCAAAATAATACAGCAGAAATTGGCAATTTAAAACCGCGTGGCACGGAAATCGAGAAAAGCAAGCCGGACAGCCGCGGATGCACCTGCGGCCACCGACAAACGGGACAGTGCGCGGCTCGAGGAGACGGCACACGACAGCCGAGGAAACGGCGCAGGCGGCTTGCAGCCCAGCTGCAGATGCATCTGCAGCCAGCCGCAGATGCACCTGCGGCTGCCTGGAGATGCCTATAGAGCGACCATTTCCACCCGAGAGCAAAAGAGAGAAGAAAAAAGAGGAAGAAGATAGAGTTTAGAGAGAGAAAGTTCGCGGGTGGAGAGAAAAAAACCTTTGTTCTTGGGGAGATTTGAGTGAAATCTTTGAATTCTCTTGTTAGATAGTTGAGTGTTCTTGTGGTGTTGTCCGATTTGTGAAATAAGAGGCTTAAATCGGCATTTTGCAAGGTGAAAAGGGTGTGTTCTTATGTTTTTATTGTTTGTATTGCTAGTATAGTTTTGTGATTGGTTTATTTGATGTAGTGTGTTGTTGTGATAATGATGATGATGATCCGTGGATTAGGTGTTGTTAGCGAGGGTTCCATCGGAACGTAACTCCTCCTAACACCCCGATGACATCCGTACGGTGATATATCGTCCGTTATGGTCATGAGTGGTTCGAAATGTTGAGTTTGTGATATTGGAGTTATGTAATGTGATAGTAATGTTCAATCTTGTTAGATTTGGTTTAGAATTGGTTGTGCAACGGTTGGGTGATTGTGAGCCTAGAGAGGAGATCCTCGTGGTCAAATCCCGATGATGGACATTGTTGGGTGTATGTAATCGTTAAAAATGGTGCACGGTTGTATATATGTAATTTTGGGCCTTAAAGCGATACCGAATCGGGATCGGGTTAAGGCCCCGTAATAATAAAGATATGTGATTGTGGGTGTTTGGGGTTGTCTAGATGGCTCACATGCCCATGGATAGCCCTGACACGTTTTTGGGTACTTGTTTTGATTTACGACACAAAACGATTTTTCAAAAAAATAAAGCAAACGATAAAGATCTTCTAAAAAGAATCAAAATAGGATATTAGATACACGAGGTTTAAAAAGTAAAGAGTTTTGCGAAACTTTGATCCTTGCGTGACGAAAAGGCTATATTTGGTTTGAAATATCATAAAAGATGTTTTCGAAAGATAAATAAACGTTTTAATTAAACTTTGTGCATAGGGTTAAAGAGTTCTAGAAGTTGCCTTCATTTTATTTATATTAACTGTTAGAAGGCAATGTATAGTCTCGATTTCTATTTGACAAAAGTTTAAAACTGTTTGTTTTCTAAAATGACATCTAATAAAAAACCCTCAACGTTTTCGAAATTAAAATCAATCTTTCTTATAAAAAGCGAAGCCTCGTCATTTGGGTCAAAAGACGTCTAAACGCTTTCCTGACAAAACACATTTTGCCATATAAAACCAAAGTAACTTTATGCAAAAGGACACCACAAACATTCATTTAGGCACACACACATTTCAAGATTTAAAATGATAGGAAAACATCGAGATTGCGGTAACCGTATTTCACGGAAGTCGGGGGGTGCCTAACACCTTCCCCTCGCTTAAGCAAGCCCCCGAACTCTATGAATCTCGGTTTGCGGACCATTTGAATCGGAGTCACATATGAGCCATTACGATTACGAAAACAAAATTCGGATGAGTTGGTACATCCATTTCAAATATACCAACTGGCGACTCTGGTCAATTGGCTCATAAGAAAATCGACATTTCGAAACCCCGTCGACACTAAGCCGACCCTTTTAAAAAATCACATCTTAATCTAAAGGCTAAAATTAGAAAGGGATATTTTAATATTAAAAAACGAGACGACGAAAATCCCGGCGTCGACACAAATAATAAAAAATACAAACTAATAGTACTCATCTCCATATACCTATATATCTCTCTCTAACTCTTTTTTTCTATATTCTTCCAAGATAATGTCCCCATCGGGCTTACACTCGTACTCCTCATTTTCCTCTTCCGTATCATTTTCAAACAAAAAAAAAATCATGGAGTTTTCTTACTCTAACATTTCTATTATTTCTCTTAGGCTCTAGCACGCTATCCACTTCGGATGCTTCACTATCCGCTTCGGATGCTTCACCAACCGCTTCCCAAGTAAGGCCCGAACAACACTCAACTTCTTCATCTAGTCTTATGACGTCGTTTTGTAGCTTAGTTATTAAAATTAAAAAAAAATAATTGCAACCCTAAATTTTTCGCTTATGCCTCGCCTAATTTCTCTGTATTGCCTTCTCAGTCTCATATAATTCTCTGGAGGGATTTTTTTTCCTCCTTGGGTATAGGCTAGGCACTAGGCGGCCTAGGCGTGGCGGCAGGGGGGGCCTTAGCGCCTAGGCGGGGATTAATCGGACTTAGGCGGGAATTTTTAGAACAGTGAAATAAATAAAGAAGTAAATAGATATTTTAACAGTATTTTTTTATATTTTCACGTGAAAATAGTTGTTATAGTAGATTTATAGCGACGGTTAAAACTTAAAACCGTCGTTATAGATTTATAGCACAGTTACATATAAAAATATCAAAAAATGCATGGGATGAAAGCTTATCATTTAAAAATGCATTTGCTACTTTTTCACTTGAGGAAAATGTTTTTTGCTTCCAAGTGTTTTGCCAATTTTGATTGCTTTCCAAATTATTTTGTAACAACCAAATTCCATGTTGCCATGTAATGAAATTAAAGACAAACGGTGGGGCCCAATTGATGTGCTGGATCCAATTTAATTGGTGGTTCCAACGTATTAAAACCTTTTGAAATTTCAGTCTTAATAAAATACCAATAATTTAATTAATTAAAATTGAAAGAAATTAGATTAGTAAAAGAGAAAAGAAAAGAAAAGAAAAGGGAAATAAAGAAGAAATTAAGTTTAATCAATCCCTGGTATGTGCTTAACTTTATGTTCAATATTTAATCTTAAAAAGTTATTAGTTTAATTACTAGTTATTGCTTGATAATGAAATTTAATGACAAATTAACGTAAACATATTGTGTCATTTTATTTTATTAGCTCACAAAGTGATTAAATAAGTGTAGAGGGGTGAATTGATCATTTTCAAAGTTTGATTCAATTGATTACTAAGATTAATTAGGTGTTATCCAATGTATTCACTTGAGAAAAGATTCATTTAGTTTTTGTAAAACACTAGTTGATAACTAGTTTGAATAATGAATTGAATAATTTGTTAAGTATGCGATAAGAATGATATCTGTACGACAATTAACAGACAAAATATATAAATTTATAAACACACCTTATCATCCTCATGGTCAATTTTATTTCTCTCTCTCTCTCTCTTTCTTTATCTTGCATTCAGTCCCAAAAGCTTTTCATCTTGTTCTCATCACCTGCTATATGAAACAAACTCTTAGCTTTTTCAAGCTACCCTTAGACACATTGTGATCATGCATTTTCAAGATAAAGCATACAAAACATATTGTTGGTTCAAAATTGGCCAAGTGTGTGCCAATTAAGGATTATGCAAAGTTTACTTTAACAAAGTAGGTAAAACGAATTTCACCTTGAAGGGTAATTAAGAGGCAATTTAAGATGACTTATGCAGCATACCTCATCATCAAGTAACAATTTTTCTGGCTTGATATCCCTATGAATCACATGTTTCTCATGGCAGTATGCCACGCTTGTGTAAGGCTCGCAATGTACTATAATTTCACAACCACCAAAATCCCATAAGAAAAACTCAAAAGTACTGCTAATTAAACACACATTATAATATTTAAAATTAAAAATAAAACAAACAATAACCAAAAGTACATACTTAAATGCCCTAACTTCCGAAAAAATTAAAACTGCAACTCAAAAACATATCCATATATACTTTGCAACTCAAAAAATTACTACCCATATAATCAAGAAATCACAAAAATGTTTGAATCGAAACTGGCAATGTACTTTGCAACTACGTATTAAAATTGAAATACTAAATAAAACTACAAATGAAAGGCTAAGTACCTGGATCTACAGCTTGATGAAGGTACAAAGTGATTATTAGCTTTTTTAAACCCTTCCCTAAGTCCTAATTTCAATGTCTCATCAATCTCACATCCAAACCCAAAATATCTCTCGCAAGAAACATTACAAATCTTCCTCTTTGCTTCTTCTTCACTAAAAAAAATACCAACATAATAAAGTCACTGTAGTTAAAGATATTGTGCTAAATTCAATGTTTATAATGACCAATAAAGGACATTGAGACAATTATTAAAACAAACATAAATAATAAAGACAAACTCTTCTACAAAGATATACCAATGAACTGCAAATTGACAAATTATTTATTGTTTTATTTAAGAAATAAGTTGAGAATGAAAGGCTAAGTACCTGGATCTGCAGCTTGATGAAGGTGCAGAGAGAAGGAGCACCGCCTAGATACTCGATGTCCCCTTGCTTCCTCAAGCCCTTATGTACTTCAAAAAAATACAAATATACAAACAAATTTCTAATCATCAAAATAACTATATACATACACATTAGAGATTAGAGATATATGATTGGGTTGAGTGAATACTTGAACATGAGCATCGTAATTTCTGGTACTTTGTGACGGTAACTGGGGCTTCCTCCATGGGTGTTGGGTCAGATGAATCGAGGGTTTCCGCAATAGAAAGTTATAGAAAAGGGTTGCCTGCAATAGATTTCATATGATATTTTATCAGTTTGCTTCACGATAATTGACCTTAAAACGCATGAATTTGTCTAATTATGTGTTATCATGATAAAACAAAATAATTGCGGTGGTTCTAGTTGAGTTAACATGTTTGTTTCTCATTTAAGACGATCAAAACAGAGAACTTGGTGCAATTAGAAGGGATAGAGGGATTAGTTATTTACATTCTGCTTCTTTTGGCGAAAAAAGCTGTTCTCCTACTCCATGTGAAAATTGCTTCTGCAATCCATCATTTTCCTCCATTAACAGCTTATTCGTCGTCGACAACTTGCTATTCACAGCTTGGAGACGTAATGCCTTTTTTCGCTGCTTCTCTCTACATCTGTGTAAACAAAACGTACATATACAAACACAATTAAAAAATGCATAGTACTCTGTAATCAAACACTAAAAGAATTACAAAAGTAAGCAAGACCCAAAATCAAATCTCTTCCTTTCAATAAGGGATATTCAAATTAAAAACTAAATCTGCAATTCCTACACTAAGAAGTTTTATTGCCATATCCAAACATCTTACTAAAACTAAATATGACCTTATTTCAATTTGGCAGTAGACAATCTGAAAGTGTCCTAAAAGCTATTTTATTTCATCTCTATTGTGTATGAAAACTTCATAATTCCCTTCTCACACAACAAAAATATGGGTAAATGAAAAGGTTATGAATCTTTAAACTATATAAAACTTGGGATCCAGAAACTGAAATACTAAATACAACTAACAAACAACCATTGAACTTTAATTAAACTTAATTTAAACTACAGTAAAGAACAAAGTAGAAATATATACATATATGATATTTGCAAGAACACATACACTAAATGAATCTATGTATACTCATATAATACTTGTGATACCGAGTATGATGACTCCAGCAACAAGGAGCAGAAATTGAATTCTCTTTTTTTGGAAATCCATGGATTCTGCAGCCCTAACTCTCTGATTTGATATATGGGCCTTAAATCAAGATTCCTTTCTTTGGGTCTCTCAATTTTGCTACAGAAGGAAGAATCTCTCAAGCACCCGAATATAATAAGATTCAAGGAGGCAAGTATCTTTTATTTTCCCCTTTATTGTTAATCTTATATGCACGACCACTACCTCTTTCAAACCCAAACATAACAGAGATGGTCGCCGATCTTAGGCGACTCCGACAAATCGCCGTCGCCGATCGACGCCGGAACTCACATTGTTCTTTTCGGAGGCGACGGAACAAAAGGAAAAGTGAGGGGGATCGATTTTCTTAGGAGTAATTAATTAATTTTTTTTTCAATTTAAACAAGAGTTAACCAACCGAGTTAATTCGGCAGGTTTTAAAATTAAATCAAATTAATTTGATTGGTTAATTTAATTATGTTTTAACTTTTTAGATATAATAATAGATAAGTTAATATTAAATAAAGTAAAAAGCAATATATATATATCAAACTACTCAATAGCAGATGCATGTACGTATGTTAATAAAAAGAAAGGTTAAGGCGTATAAAGTTTTAAGTGGTTCGTGATAAATATATAAAAATAAATCTAGTTCACCCCTCATTTTCGTCTTCTCTTAAGAAATGATCCTCCACTAAAAGTAAATCACTAGAAATTAATGTAAGTTCACAAAGAGCAACGAGTTCAAATTTTCCCTAAGAAACTAAGTGAATATATATGTTATGTTTGGATCGAAGAAATGGAATAGAAAAAGGAATGGAATGGAGAGTAGAATGATTTATTCTATTTTAAGTGGAATAAGTTATTCTATACTCTTCCTCAAGTAATAAAATTCATAAATTTGGGAGAGATGTCAATGGTCGCACGTTCCATTCCAATGAAACAACCAAATACAATTTTTTCATTCCATAAAAATGAGTTATTCTATTTTCACATTCATTCATCCAATCCAAACGTATCATTAGTCTTAAAAATATTTAATTCTATACAATCACAAAGATAGAGATTGTTATGGAGGTGTTGCTGATTAAATCTCTCGAAACAGATAGATTGTAGCAGTTTCTCGTTTAGCACTTGATCTTCTTGACAACTTTTTGAATATACGGAAAATGAGAGCTTCAACTTAAATGAATTGACAAAATATTATTCTAAATTATGCAAGTCTCTCTTTTCGTATCTCTAACTTAAATATTGACCATTTGAAAACTTATTTATTTAGATATTTCGAATACATATTTTCTTGCACCGAAGATATTTTGATAGTTATCCATGGAGGAGAATTGTTAAATAAGAATTAAAGTTAGATATTGATGTTTTATAATTATTTTTTATACTTTTATAAGACTCAATACAAATAAATTAAAATTATACTTGACGAAAGTAATATCTTTTCACGAGTTTTTTGATATATTATAAAATAAATATATTTCTGTGACAAAGTCAATACTATTCATCCTCTCGACTAATGGAGGAAGTAAAGAGAAGACGCAATAGATATAATAACATAGTCTATAAATTAAATTTGGGTCCGCTTAATGTGTGCCCTAAGGGCATACACTAGGCGCAGAAAACAAGAGATGAGACCCGTTAAAAAATTATTTCTTTATATAGTTGCACTGAATTCAATACATGAGGTCCACTAGTATATTATTTTTTTATACATTGAATTCAGTGCGCCTACATAAACAAATAATATTATACATCGTTTTTCGCACTTAGTGTATGCCCTAAGGGCACACATTAAGAAAATCCATTAAATTTTACAAATGCATTAAGGTATTTTCTTGTAATAGAAATCGACATATTTTGATAACAATATAAACATAGCTTTTCCATTTTTCTATAACATTCTCCATTAAATTGACAAATTTTAGATTCTTCCATTAAATCCAAATCCATTACACTTGGTCTATAGCCCAAATTTGTCAAAGCCAGTCAATCCTATAAGGCTATAATTATGAGCAGTAGACATGATGGTAGAAAGTCTCCAAAATGTCCTAAAACTCAACAAAGCAAAACCACAAGCCACACCCCACAAACTGTTGTCTCATTCTCTCATGGCTTATTCACACTCTGCATCTTCTTACCACTCTCTTTGCTCCTACACAGTAATTATCCTTGTTACTGTTCTTGTTCTCACTCTTCCCCACCAAGATCTCTCCCAATGTAAGAACCCGCCAGTCATTTTCAATTTCGGAGATTCCAATTCCGACACCGGCGGCCTCGTCGCCGGACTCGGTTTCACCGTCAACTTACCCAACGGTCGAACTTTCTTCAGCAGATCCACCGGTCGACTCTCCGACGGACGCCTCGTCATCGATTTCCTCTGTAAGCACTGCTCTCTCCATTTCAAAAATTAGATATACATTTTTTCTTTTTTTAGTCGGTTAATTAATTACAAATACATTTTTATTTTTAGAATTGCTAAAATGTCGTTACTTTATTCATTTATTTATTAATAATTGTATATTGCTATTAAAATATGCGACTTTTGTTGCCATTAGACACAAATGAAGTACCCATGTTGGTATTAATTTACGGACAATGTAGTTGTATCTACTATATTTTTAGCTCATTGCCATATTTTTAGCTAAGGTTAAGGTTAGAGGTATGTTTGGATATAAAGTTTTTTTTTTTAAATGTACTTTAAGTTTATATATATCTAATAACTTTTTTATACATTTCTATCGCCTTTTGTTTTATTTGGATTTTTCTTAGTTAATGCCGTCAAAAAACAACGTAGGATTACTTAATTACCTCATTCAATACCTCACCGGCACAAAAAAAGCATATAAATGGATTCCATTTCCACCTTTTATGTTTGTTAAAATGCATGAATCGAAGTATTTAATCCGACGGCAGTTATAGACCCTCATTGCCCACACATTTATTTGCAGAACTTGGCTTCATAAAATCATTAAAAAGTGCAAATTTAAATTTGTCATTCTAGGAAATTAACTTAAACTATGGATTATACTTTAGCAGAAAAGTTTTAGTTATTTTTTAACATAGTATAGGTGAAAAGAGATTTTATTCTTTTTCTTAAATACTGAGGTTGTAGCAGTAGCATGTTCCTTGTTACTTTGAGGTTTCTGTTTTGTGGTGTTAAAAGTTATTCTAGTGCAGTATTATTCTAGGAAAAAAGTATAACAATGTTATCCATTGGGGTAATTTCGTTGTATGGAGTTTTTTCCCTTGTTTTTACTAGTGGCAATCACATGTTGTTTAGCATAATACTATATATATTACAGTGATGTAGCACCTTCTCTCCTAATAACAATTGTTGTTTTGGAAATAGCACCCACTCTTTTTTGTTTTGGTTGGTGGTGTATAGAAAGCTTAAAGTGGCTTCCGCTTTTACAATTTTGTTGTTGTAGTGTTTATGGCCATTATTACACTGACCCCTACAAGTATATAATTAAGATTATATCCGCATCTAAGAAATTTTTACTTTGTTTTGCTGTAATATTTGTGGTCCTCCTCCTAACCCCAAGTAAATGATTGAGATGTTCTGTAGATAAAAGAAATATATAACTTTTACATGTTTCTTCCATGTCAATTTTTCTTTTTCCTGTTGATATTTTAGTACCTCATTGCCAATTCATCATCAACAGATAGCAGAAAATTCAGAACTGTAAAATGATAGAAAATGCATTACTGAACGGACCGTGCCAAATTTATTAAAACTACATTCTCCTTCTGTTCCAAAATATAAAATCAATTGATTTTTTAAAAATTAATTTAGATATTTTCAAACTCAAAATTGATATAGTTAACTTTAGTAAAGACAATAATGAATATTTAAAATTTAAGTAGTACTACTTATAAGATTTATTTTTTTATAATTTTAAATGAATCAAATTAATTTTGATTTGTTTTCAAATTGACTTTCTAAAAGTCAGTGTTGTTCTCAGATTTTGGAACGGAGCAAGTATTTTATTTTGCTAACCTATCTGATTATGGATGATAAGGTCTGTGGGTTTTAGCCTTATTATATTACAATATCCTCAGATTTATGGTGGAGACAGCATTTCTGCGGGCCTGTATTTTCTTGAACTTTTTTGAGTGTACTGACATAGTGTCATGATCTCCTGAGGATCCAAAGTTTCAGAGATGCACTACAATTGATGACATTTAGGAATTCAAAATATTATTTTTGCAGGCCAGAATGTGAACACTAGTTTTCTGATCCCATACTTGGAATCATTGGGGTCCACATTCTCAAATGGGGCAAACTTTGCAGTGGTGGGTTCATCTACCCTTCCTAGATATTTACCCTTTGCACTGAATGTTCAGATTATGCAGTTCCTTCATTTCAAGGCTCGGTCACTTGAACTTGTTACTGCAGGTAAAGTTTTCATTGACCTTTTTAAGCTTTACTTATGCTTCATGGTTAATTAGTTGCTATCTATAAGCATTTCAAATTAGGAAAACAAATATTTAAAAAAATTAAATTTGATTTCCAAGGGAAGACGGGGTTGATTACCTGAAAAATATGTCTAGCTTCTAAAGAGTTGCCAAATAAAGACTTGAACTTCACAAGATGGAAATTTAAATTTGAAAATTTGTCTGGCATATATCCACTGCTCTTTTACTTATTAAAATTTGAATTAAGACATTTAAGAGGCATGCAAATTTTTGTAAGTTGCATATTAGTTTTTGCTTAATTGCGAAATCAAAAGTTTCAAAATATATTATGTAGGATGATATATGAAACTTGAAAAAGACAATAGGTTATGTCTTATGTACTACTTTTAACTTGCGTTATGTCAAAGCAGTGGAAAATCTGAACATTTTCCTTAGCAACCAAACAAATAAAATAAGAAAGAATGAAATTAATTCAAAAGTGTAAGGAATTGGTAGGCCTAAGCAGCTCTAACCCTGACATCTAACACATATTTAGTTTCATTAAGAAATAGATTTTGAAACAACCAATTTGGCGATGACTGAAGTAACCCACAAGGTTCAAATATTAAATCTCAAGGCTTTTCTTGCTTATGTGGCAGTACAAACGCTCACACGTTTCCATGTAGAAGCATCCAACTCAAAACAACTTGCTTATGGGTTGAAGTAACCCTTGAGGTTTATAAGTCTCAAGGATTGACATGTTAGACGTGAGACATTTATATTCTCAACATGGGGGAGAGAGAGTTCTTACCTTTACTCCTTATGCTCATATACTTATGTCAATTATTGATCTTCATATTTTATTGTTAGGCATGGTTGCAGCCATTATTGACCAGACATGAATAAACTAAGAATGGCCTACTTGACTCTTTTATGTTACATTCACCTGCTAATATGTCCTTATACCATCAAAGGCATTGCAAAAACTGAATTTAACGAAGACCATCTAACACCTTCGGGACTTACCATCGAAAGCTCATGGTTAACTTTTCATGTGGCAAGTTGAAATGTTTTACTTTTAATCATGAGTAATAATACTATAGTTTCTAAATAGAGATATCTGCTTAGCTTGTGAAAATCTTCCCTTACCTTCTGTCTACTTAAATGGTTTTAATTTAAGTCTAGAGACTAATTGACTAGATTCTTAAACTTGTATCTAGGTTCACAACATTTGATAAATGATGAGGGTTTCCGAGATGCGCTTTATATGATTGATATAGGCCAAAATGACCTGGCAGATGCATTTTCTAAGAACCTATCTTATGCGAAAGTTATCGAAAAGATCCCATCTGTAATTACAGAAATCAAGATTGCCATGAAGGTTAGTTGAGTCTTTAAAGTTCTCATAAGATATTTAAGGAAAGTAATGTTTCGGACTTTCGGGACCATCGATAGAATCTAGCAGATCTGCTTCTTACCTCTTCTGGTTTGCCATTATAAATTGAACATTATCTGTTTCTTGGTGTCACCAACAAATATTTTCTTTCTTTTTAACTTCAATGTTATCTGTACTAACAATACTGCTTATTTGAGGTATTTAAAATGTTTGGGTCATAGCAATTCTAGAAGAAAGGCAACAGCAGATATTGTCAAAACAAATTTTATAACCAGATTGCTAAGGCTTGTTGTTTGAACTTCTTTTAATTCACAAATCCTAGTGTTGTTGTTTGAACTTCTTTTAATTCACAAATCCTATTGTTCTAAGATGTGATTTTGTGATAAAAACATTGAGTAGCTTAATGTGAATTTACCAAAAACCCAAAGGCAATATCTTCACCCTTGTTCAGGCAAGTTTCAGTAAATAATTTACCGCTCTATGCGAAAACTTCCCTCTGTCAATATGCAAGTTAATCTGTTAAATTTTTCCTAACCATCTTTTTCATTCTCTTTTGTCATCCACAGACTATATATGATCAAGGTGGCAGGAATTTTTGGGTCCACAACACCGGTCCACTGGGATGTCTCCCTCAAAAACTTTCTTTAGTTCAGAAAACTACTAAAGATCTCGATCAACATGGATGCCTTTCAAGATACAATGCTGCTGCGAGCATGTTTAATGAAAGACTAAGCAATCTATGCCAAGAAATGAGATCTGAATTGAAAGATGCTACTGTTGTATATGTAGATATTTATGCCATCAAGTATGACCTCATTGCCAACTCTAGCAAAATTGGTAAGCTCATCAGGCTCTTTTTTCTTTCTTTCTAAGTTGGTATGCTAGCTGCCATGATGATGAATAGAATCTTTTACCATGTGTATTCTTTTATTTGAAACCCGTATTTATTGACAAGTTCAAGTTCCTGTTTTTGGATTGAAGCATATTAGAATTTTCCTTAAAAAATATCTCAGGTTTAGTCAGTTTGAAGATATGTACTGACTGCAAAATATTGTTTAGCCCATTTGGTGAATGTTTCTAATTATTAGTTGACCACGTTCCAAGAATGTCGCGAGAACTTGACACATCTTTCAATTCTGTGTATCATGTTTACATTCGATGGATTCACCCTTGCAGGACTCTCAAGTCCATTGATGGCTTGCTGCGGATTCGGAGGACCTCCATACAATTACAATATCCAGATGACATGTGGTCAGGCTGGTGTTCAGGTCTGCGATGAAGGATCTAAATTTGTTAGTTGGGATGGAATCCATTACACTGAAGCGGCCAACACAATTGTAGCCTCTAAAATACTTTCCAGTGTTTATTCTACGCCACGAATTGCCTTTGATTTCTTTTGCCATTGATGAAATTCATTCAATTGTATAATATGCAGCTGGGGTTCTTTTCTGCTGCTGCTGCTGTTGTTGTTAGCTTGATGAAATAACTATAAAATGCTCATCTCAGTTTGCTTTTTGGCAAGTTGCAACACATTGCATTTTGGTTAGAAAAAAGATAGCTGAGCTCCAGTCCAACTAGATAAATTTATAGATTAATACTACTTATTTTCTAAAATTAGAGTCCATTTCACTTTTAATTTATTCTTTTCAGACATTTTAATGTCTTCCTTATTTCTTTTTAGTTCACAACACAGATGGGAGTTTAAGAGGGGAGCAGTTGGTTTATGTTCAGTGTTCAGCTTTCCTTGTTGGGACATCCAAAATGAGAGACTTGAGAATTCACTCCAAAATTTATTATTATATTTTCTGCTCATAAAGGAATCTCATTTCTCTTTTGCAACTCCTAAAGTGATAGATTCTTTTCTGTAAATAAGTCTAGTTTTTACTGACAGTAGTGTAAATTCATTAATTTGTTTATTTTAAAGTTAATAATAAAATAAATATATATTCCTAATATTTTTAAACTTTATAAAGAAATATGACTTTAAATTATGAATAAGTATACACATATAACAATTAAATATCACATCAAGTATTATATTTATTTATATTATTAAAAAATAAGATATAATATTAAATTTTTTATTATATTTTATTTTTTAATAATATTAATAAATATAATATTTAATCGTTATGTGCATGCACTTGCCCTTGAATTATATTCCTAATTTTTTTTTGAAAGTGGGAGCGTTTACGAGGTTTTGATGTTAATTATCAAAATAAATGGTAGTCAAACCCCACACTGAGAGAGGGCGGCTTTTTTTTTTTTGCTAAATAAGGGCGGCTTTTCCCAACCTGAAAACCATTACTGAGAGAAAAAAAAAGTGAAGCAATGTCAATGTCGATATTAGTTTCATCTCTCTCGTTTTCTGGTTCTTACGACGGAACGCCGATCACTGTCTCCGCCACCGCACTTCGTACATCTCAGGTAATGTTCGATCAATTTTCTCGGTAAACAATCAGTCCAATTTGATATCTTCTACTGTAATGTTATTGATTTTAGTTGCCTTTTTGATATTTTGTGGAACTATAGTATTTCAGCTGAGGCTACCTTTTTTTTTCCCTAATAATTTTGTAACTGAGATTATTAATATTGGGTGTCTGACTTGGTGAAATTTAGGCTTAAAGTTGACCTTTGTAATTGGAATAAAAGCGTTTAATTTCTTCCTAAATTTGGAAATTGCATGTGGGAGAATGTGGTTTGATTTTCAGATTTGGCTTGAATGTTTTTTTCCCCTTAAGGTATGTAAACATGTAAATTAAAATTGGATATTTAATTATAAAGGCTAATTTGGTCACAAAAAATTGTGACTGGGTTCTATTGTTCAATTTTGGCTTTGAGAAACAATTGTCAGAAAGTCCTTACTGGGATGATAATGCCTATTGCAAATACATATTTATCTGGATATTACAGCAATGCCAAAAACGAAAGAATTCAAAGAAGTAGCTTTTGTCCACGATGCTTTTTTGATAATTTTCTGGTGAAATGCAGACATGGTGGTGAGAAAATTTTGCTTTTGGCAAATAATATATTTCTTGTTGTGTTAGTTATTTGAAGAACATATACAAGTGACTCCGCCTTCCGCCCTCCCTTGCCAACAAAAAAAAAAAAGGCGAATTTTGTTATGTCTCTCACTCTTAGATATGGTGGGCAATTGTTAGAATTCAACTGTTATGTCAGTTAATAGTTCTGGTAACAATAGTGAGAAAGTGGTTGTGTTATTCTAAGAAGTGAATTGCCTAAGCTTTTGGTATTTTGTTGCAGGTACCAACAAATCACTTACATTTTGCGAGAGATGATTGTTTTCTGCACAATGAAAATGCTGCCAAGTTCTGTAGCAAGTTTAATGATTTTAAAACTTGGATATTTGGTAGTCTGAATTTCCGGGGGCCCAAGAGAAAATATAAATGGGGGAATGAGTTTAAGAGTCTACCGATTCAAGATAAAGGCCAACTGACAAGGCATTTAGAAGGAACTTTGTCACCAGAAGGCATGTTTCTGAATTTGTAGTTAGTTTGCCAAATGGTAGTTTAAATTTCGTATTTGTCCACTATATTTGACAAAATTCTTTGTTTGCTGAGAAGAGATGAGAAAATAAAACAAAAAGACGAAAATAAAAAACTAAAGAATCAAGAAAAAGACACGACGTAATCTAATTTCAGTTCTGAACCACAATGTCAACTTCCTATTTCCACTGCAGTTGTTGCTTCCATGAGAACATGTTTGCAACATGAAGAGAATTCTGCACTTAATCATCTACCTTACATTTCCGCAATAAAGGCCAAATCCATGAAATCTCCTTTATCATTGCCACGGAAGCATTCCTCCACCGCTGTAGCTCAGTCTACTCCCTCTCTGTGTATAGCTGTCATCGGAGCAACAGGTCAATTGGCAAGGAGGAAGATTTTTCCAGCATTGTTTGCTCTGTATTACAGTGCCTATCTGCCTGAGGTAAGAGTAGTACTTGTATATTTTTCTGTAGCTTTTATGCATCTAACCAGAACTACTTCTTTACTCTAGATGTATTCTTCAGAATGAACGTTGTCATTGGAGTCATTTTCAGTCATTTTATTTACTTCAATGTGTTCTGGTGTCTTCTCTTGCATCTTGGGTCATTGCGAAGATCTATCTTTTGCTTTTTTTTCTGTGTATATTTTTCTTTTCCATTATATATGTATATGTACAGGGAGAGAGATAATAAGATTGGAAAACAAATGATTTACAAAACAAAGTTTATATATGGTCTCCTAATTTCCTCTTGGGGGTGGGTTGATAGGTCTTTTTTTTTTTGGTGGGGGTGGGGGTGTGGGGGGGGGGGGGGGGAGTTGATGATAGTGATATGAGGTTTGGCAAATTGTAGAACTTCGTTTTTTTAAATGCGAACCTTACATATTTTTAAATGGTGAATGAACACCGGTGTAAGTAGTCTTTGACCTGTTGAGATAAAGTTGTAAGCATTACTCAAGACTGCAAAAAATAAATAAATTAGAACCCTAGTGTACAAGATGCATAAAGCGGTGACCACCTAGAGGTTGAAAGCCTACTTAGATTTCTTATCCCTACGAAATTAATAGAAAGTAATGTAGTTGTGACCGTTTTCCTACAGATCCATTAGTTGAAGTAATTATTGCTTGTTTTGTTGGCTAAGAGTTTCTCCCCACCGATAAAAGTGCACCTATCTGCATCTTCAATGTATAATTTATGACATAATAGAAATAAAAGTAAGTTTGTCTATTTATTACGTATTCATAAATTCAGTGACATGAATTGGACGAATAGTTTGTAATGAATTCACTCTGTAATGACCAATCTACGAGCATGACCAATTTGAGACCCTAACTGGCAATTTTTTTTACCCTATCCCCCAGTATAGGAATCCCTTCATACTACAATCCTAAAAAGTTCAACTCTCTTTTGGAGTAACTTCTGTCATGTCATAAACTCCTTGTGTAGTCATTCTCAACTATGAACTTAATTTGCTACTAACTACCTTCGTCCCCAATCCTGATTTGGACTCCTTACATGCATACAACCCATATTCACCTCCCACTACCCTTCTGCATATAGTAGTGTCGTCTCACTAAATATCCATAGCCATCTATGCAACCAGATCTCACTAAGACGCCTGTGCTGCTATGCCTAAGCCTTCTTCTCTTACAGAGTGGGCCACAGTCAAGCAGTACACAGTAAAAGAAATATATAGCGTATGCAATATAGGGTAGCTTGTTTAAAATTTTAATATAAGAAACCAGCTTGATTTTTCATTATGATTCAACTATTAGGATCTCTTTTGTGGAACCTTTTCTTCTTGTTTTGGTGATACAAAAGATCAGCACAAATCATTAGTTATTGATGTGAAAAGAGATGACATTTTTTAGAAGTAGTATCAACCTTTTAGATGCAAAAAAGGGTAAAAGAATAAGTGATGAAAGAAGAATGTAGTGATTTAGGTAATTGATGTTGCCCAAATTTGAACTACTTTAAAAATTAGAGGAACACGGCACCAGTGTAAGTCGTCTTTGACCTGTTGAGATAAAGTTGTAAGCATTACTCAAGACTACAAAAAATAAAATAAAATTAGAAACCTAGTGCAGAAGACGCATAAAGAGGTGACCACCTAGATGTCTAAAGCCTAATTAGCTTTCTTATCCCTACAAAATTAATAGAAAGTAATGTAGTTGTGGCCCTTTTCCTTCAGATCCATTAGTAGAAGAAGTAATTATTGCGTGTTTTGTTGGCTAAGAGTTTCTCCCCACTGATAAAAGTGCAGCTATCTGCATCTTCAATGTATAATTTATGACATAATAGAAATAAAAGTAAGCTTGTCTATTTATTACATATTCCTAAATTCAGTGACATGAATTCGACTAATGGTTTGTAATGAATTCACTCTGTAATGACCAATTTGAGACCCTAGTTGGCAATTTTTTTACCCTATCCCCCAATATAGGAATCCTTTCATACTACAGTCCTACAAAGTTCAACTCTCTTTTGGAGTAACTTCTGTCATGTCATAAACTCCTTGTGTAGTCATTCTCAACTATGAACTTAATTTGCTATTAACTACCTTCATCCACAACCCTGATTTGGACTCCTCAAATGCATACAGTTCTGTCACCCTGACCAAGCCCATATTCACCTACCACTACCCTTCTGCATATAGTAGTGTCGCCTCACTAAATAGTAAATATTCCTAGCCATCTATGCAACCAAATTTCACTAAGATGCCTGTGCTGCTATGCCTAAAGCCTTCTTCTTCTCTTACAAAGTGGGCAGCTAGTACACAGTAATATAGGGTAGCTTGTTTAAAAATTTAATATAAGAAATCAGCTTGATTTTTCATTCTGATTCAACTATTAGGGTCTCTTTCGTGGAACTTTTTCTTCTTGTTTTGGTGATATGGTATATGACTAATAAGTTTCTTATTCTAGGCGGCACATTTTTCATATGTTTTTACCTTATGCTAATAAAAAGGTCTCAACCAAATCTTTCTGGTCAAAAGATCAGCACAAATCATTAGTTTTTGATGTGAAAGGAGATGATTATTTTTAGAATTAGTATTAACCTTTAGATGCAAAAAGGTGTGAAAGAATAAGTGATGAAGGAATAATGTAGTGGTTTCGGTAATTGATGTTACCCAAATTTGAACTACTTTAAAAATTAGAGTTACATGGCACCGGTGTAAGTAGTCTTTGACCTGTTGACATAAAGTTGTAAGCATTACTCCAGATTGCAAACAAAAATAAAAAATTAGAACCCTAGTGCCAAAGACGCATGAAGAGGTGACCGCCTAGAGGTCTAAAGCTTACTTAGATTTCTTATCGCTACGAAATTAATAGAAAATAATGTAGCTGTGGCCCTTTTCCTTCAAACCCACTAGTAGAAGAAGTAATTATTGCATGTTTTGTTGTCTAAGAGTTTCTCCCCACTAATAAAAGTGCACCTATCTGCATCTTCAATGTATAATTTACGACATAATAGAAATAAAAGTAAGCTTGTCTATTTATTACATATTCATAAATTCAGTGACCTGAATTCGACGAATGGTTTCTAATGAAATCACTCTGTAATTACCAATTTGCGAGCATGATCAATTTGAGACCCTAGTTGGCAAATTTTTTACCCTATCCCCCAATATAGGAATCCCTTCATACTATAATCCTACAAAGTTCAACTCTCTTTTGGAGTAACTTCTGTCATGTCAAAAACTCCTTGTTCAGTCATTCTCAACTATGAACTTAATTCTTAATTTGCTACTAACTACCTTCATCCCCAACCCTGATTTGGACTCCTCACATGCATACAGTTCTGTCACTTTACCAACCCCATATTTACCTCCCACTACCCTTCTGCATATAGTAGCATCGTCTCACTTAATATTGATAGTCATCTATGCAACCAAATCTCACTAAGACGCCTGTGCTGCTATGCTTAAGCCTTCTTCTCTTACAAAGTGGGCAACAGTCAACCGGTACACAGTAATATTCTGTAGCTTGTTTAAAAATTTAATATAAGAAATTAGCTTGATCTTTCATTCTGATTCAACTATTAGGATATCTTTCGTGGAACTTTTTCTTCTTGTTTGGTGATATGGTATATGACTAATAAGGTCCTTATTCTAGACGGAACATTTTCCATATGTTTTTACCTTATGCTAATGAAAAGGTCTCGACCAAATCTCTGTGGTCAAAAGATCAGTACAAATCATTAGTTATTGATGTGAAAAGAGATTAATTTTTTTAAAATTAGTATTAACCTTTTAGATGCAAAAAGGTGTGAAAGAATAAGTGATGACGGAATAATGTAGTGGTTTAAGTAATTGACGTTGCCCAAATTTGAACTACTTTAAAAATTAGAGGTACATGGCACCGGTGTAAGTAGTCTTTGACCTGTCGAGAGTTGTAAGCATTACTCCGGACTGCGAAAAAATAATAATAGTACCCTAGTGCAGAAGACGCATAAAGAGGTTGACCACCTAGAGGTCTAAACCTTACTTAGATTTCTTATCCCTACAAAATTAATCGAAAGTAATGTAGCTGTGCCCTTTTTCCTTCATATCCATTCGTAGAAGAAGTAATTATTGCATGTTTTGTTGGCTTAGAGTTTCTCCCCATTGAAAAAAATGCACCTATCTGCATCTTGAATGTATGATTTACGACATAATAGAAATAAAAGAAAGCTTGTCTATTTATTACATATTCATAAATTCGGTGATATGAATTCGATGAATGGTTTGTAATGACCAATTTGCGAGCATGACCAATTTGAGACCCTAGTTGGCAATTTTTTTTACCCTTTCCCCCAATATAGGAATCCCTTCATACTACAATCCTACAAAGTTCAACTCTCTTTTGTACTAACTTCTGTCATGTCATAAACTCCTTGTGTAGTCATTCTCAACTATAAATTTAATTTGCTACTAACTACCTTCATCCCCAACCCTGATTTGGACTCCTCACATGCATACAGTTCTGTCACCCTGACCAACCCCATATTCACCTCCCACTACCCTTCTGCATATAGTAGTGTCGTCTCACTAAATATTCATAGCCATCTGTGCAACCAAATCTCACTAAGATGCCTGTACTGCTATGCCTAAGCCTTCTTCTATTACAAAGTGGGCAGCAGTCAACCAGTACACAGTAATATAGGGTTTCTTGTTTAAAAATTTAATATAAGAAATTAGCTTGATTTTTCATTTTGATTCAACTATTTGGATCTCTTTTGTGGAACTTTTTCTTGTTGTTTTGGTGATATGATATATGACTAATAAGGTACTTATTCTAGACCACACATTTTCTATATGTTTTTACCTTATGCTAATAAAAAGGTCTCGACCAAATCTCTCTCTTCAAAAGAGCAGCTCAAATCATTAGTTACTGATGTGAAAAGTGATGAAAATTTTAGAAATAGTATTAACCTTTTAGATTTAAAAAAGTGTGAAAGAATATGAGTGATGAAGGAATAATGTAGTGGTTTCGGTAATTGATGTTGCCCAAATTTGAACTACTTTAAAAATTAGAGGAACATTGTATTTCTCCCTTAGTATCAGATTAATGTTTTTTTCCATGTTTTGGTGATATCATTTCGGCTCTCTCATGGCTGCAGAATGTCAGTATTTTTGGTTATTCAAGAAGGGATTTAACAGATGAAGACTTCAGATCCATCATAGCATCAACTTTAACTTGCCGACTTGATTATCAGTATGATCTACGTACCTAGTACTCATTAATTATTTCCATATGTTTCCTGTAACAATTTCCCCCCCATATGTACTGGTTTTTAGATTTTAAATTTTGGACAGGCATACATGCGAAATTTGTATTTGCGCATATGGTTTATTGTTTTTACAAAAAACTATAGGAACTTGTAAAATTATGACTTTGTGGGGGCATATGGGGGCATGGGGTCTTTTCTTTGCCGAGAATAGAAAGTGTCAACAGTATTTAGCAATGCCCACTCGGTTGTCATCATATTGGCACTAACCAGCAGGGAGCCTGATAGGAGGGGCCCAGATGATCCTGCAGTCACAGGGAAGCCCTAGCCCTACTAGGGTCATAGTGGACTTTTTGGGCCTTGTTTATGAATTGTAGTGAAATGTTGAACACAAACAACTTGCATACTTTCAACTTCTCAGAATTGTTCCTGCTTAGTTGAAGTATCCTTATTGTTAGTGAAGTGCATCCAACTAACATGAATTGGTATGCACTTGCAATATCAAGTCACACATTATTGAAATACTTTGTCAAATTGAAATCTTTAAAAGGTCAAATTACAGAAAATTAGATGTTTTTCTAGTCGTGTTAGATAAGTTGAGACTTTGTAGTGATTACCAAAAATTAAGAAAATTATTCTCTTTTTTTCTTTGTTTTATTTAGCTTCGTATTATATATCTATGTAGGTATTCTTTTCTATTCTTTTTCTTGATTTTTTTTTTTTGCTTATTTAATTTTTTTATCTTTTTTTCTTGCCCTTCTACTTTTATGCTTACATATGGAGTTCAATTTCAAGCTTACTCTAGTTAGTATGGGATAAAAGGTTGTTGAGTTTAGCGAGTTGATTTTTTCCAGAGAGGATTGTGGCAGCAAAATGGATGCTTTTCTGAGTAGATTATATTATCTTAATGGAGGTTATGACAATAGAGAAGGGATGACAAAGCTAAATTCTCTGATGGAGCAGATTGAGGTAATGGGACATTATTACAAGTTTATTTGATGGATTAGAACAAATCTTCGTGCACTTTTCCGTTGTATAAATTGAAGGCATTTTGATCTTTAACGGCTGACCTTGTCTCAGGGGGAGTCTGACGTGAACAGAATCTTTTACCTCTCTGTGCCACAAGAAGCACTTCTAGATGTTGCATCCCCACTTGCTGATAATGCTCAATCCCAGAAGGGTTGGAATCGTGTAGTAATTGAGAAACCCTTTGGTTTTGGATCTTTTAATTCACCATCTTCTCACCAATTGATTCAATCCCTGCTCTCCAAGTTTGAAGAGAAGCAGTTGTATAGGTAAGAATGCACATTACTTGTATTCTATACTGCATTTTTTTCCAAGATGTTGTGATATAGATCATGCTTCAAGTCAACTGTATTTCAGGATAGATCATCTCTTGGGAAAAAACATTGTTGAAAACGTCACTGTTCTAAGGTTTTGTAATCTGGTTTTTCAGCAATTATGGAACCGAAGGTACATACGCAATGTACAGGTAACTGTTGATGCATTAAATATCACATGCTTTTACGGATTTTACATACATGTTCATTTTCGACCTGAACAATTACAGGTCATTTTTTCGGAAGACTTGGCTATGGACATGCAAGGAAGGTTATATTTAGGATTACATTTAATTTAATTCGGTATTGTATTTCACCTACGAGTGATCATTTGGTACACTATTAAGTTTTCGTTTTCCTTTTTGAACAGGAATTTTGACAATTATGGGATAATCAGCGACATTATACACAGCCATATACTCCAGACTATTGCCTTGCTTGCCATGGAACTGCCTGTAAGTCTTGATGGTGAAGACATTCGAAGTGAAAAGGTACAAAACCTTTTTCTGATGATACCTGTAAGCATAAATTGGATGCCTCTTGTGTAATATTGCTGGGTAGATTTCTCCAGGTGAAGGTTCTTAGATCAATCCGGAAATTAGAATCTACTGATGTCATTCTTGGACAGTATAAAGCTAGTTCTGAAGACAAAGATGATGCTTTCTTAAACAGTTCAACACCCACATTTTTTGCTGCTGCTTTGTACATTGAGAATGCACGGTGGGATGGTGTGCCTTTTCTAATTAACGCTGGCAGGGGACTCATTAAGCACAGGTAGAATGTACTTTTAAACAAAGATAGAAGTTACAATTTAAAAATTCATAGATTATTAATTTGTCAGATTTTACCCTTCCTCTCTGTATAAGAGAAAAAAATTTATTGGGTTAACTGCAAAAGTGCCCCTCAAAGTTCCACAAAATTCCACCTTTAGCCCCAAAGTATCAGTTTTCTCAATAGTGGTCCTTTAAATTTACACTTTTTACAAAACTGTTCCCTTTTAACATATTAGTGAAATTATGAGTCAAAATTCACATTTTATACAGTTTAATATACATTTGACCAATTCCAAACGTATGAATACAATAATATATACATTATATGAAATGTAAATAACATAAATTGCCAATGATTTCGGACATGTATGTGAAGGATTCCAACCTATAATTTTACTAATATGTTAAAAAGGAACAGTTTTGTAAAAAAATTAAACTTGAAGGAACACAATTAAGAAAGTTGGTACTTTGGGGCTAAAAATGAAATTTTGTGAAACTTTGAGGGACACTTTGGCAGTTTACCCAAATTTATTTGATGGTAATCTGTCCTCCAAACCTAGAGAATGTGTGTAAAAGTTGGCTTTCGATCTTATTCTTGATCAAATTTTGGTTATGAGAAATATGCCTCGACTTCAAATTAATTTTTTGAGTTTTTGGGATGGGATAATTCAAAGTTGCAGTAGGTTGCGTGCTATTTTGCTTAATTACTTTTAAGAATTTTGTAGATATGGATAAAATCAAGATACTTAAAAGTTAAAAGAGAATGAATGAATGATGTAACAATCAAGTTTTAATACTATATATTTGTAATAGGTTTTTTATTATTTTTCCTTTAATAAGTCCTCTTTTCTTCTTATTCCCTTCTCCTTCTTAAATTCTCTGTTTAATATAATTCTCCTTCTTATTTGTTTTCCTCTCTCTCCTTGATATAATAAACGAATATCAGTAACTGTCAATTGTAACTTTTTAGTATGAGGCTCTATGTGATGTACTCAAAACTATATTTTCGTATATCAAGTGATTCTAAGTATGTTTATTTCCTCCTCCATCTGCTAACAAGTCTTTTTCTTCCTTTTTAATTTTTTTCTTCTCGTATTAAGGTTTGTATATGACATACTTAAAAATAATGTTTTAAAAAATTTCTTTGAAATACTTTACTTTTGAATACTAAAAATCATTATTAAAAGAAAATTATTGAAAATAACTATGTCAACAGTCCAGGTGTTACTCTATGCCTTTTATATTCGTAATAAAAAAAAAAGTCAACAAAAAGTAGAGTGTAGGACTCTCATTTCTAGATGGAGGTAGTATTGTTTAATAATAGGTATTAATGATGTTTATTATTGTTTCTTATATTCTAGAACTTATATTGAACAATTTCTGGGGTTCCTATTTACATGCCATCCCCAGTTGCTCTACCTTATTACGTGATAATTACTCTTCTCCTGCCTCCCATGAAATAGACTTGGTCACCTGTCAAGTATAGATTTTTTTTTACCAATTTCAGCTTCCACAATGCAGAGTGGAAATACGCATACAGTTTCGTCATGTTCCTGGAAATCTTTACCGTGAACATATCGAGCATAACATTGATCTTGCCAATAATGAGTTGATCTTGCGTGACTTACCTGATGAAGCCATATTACTCAAATTAAACAATAAGATTCCTGGATTAGGCTTGAAACTGGATGCTTCAGAACTCAATTTGCTTTACAAGGACAAGTAAGCTGTTTATATGTATGTAATCTAATTCTTCTTATGAATCATCATATAAGGTGATACAAAACTTCTTTTTGAAGTGTTAAGATGCATGTTTGTCTTTGCTGTATAACTCAGGTACAATGTCGAGGTACCTGATTCCTACGAGCATCTTCTCCTTGATGTCATCGATGGCGACAACCATTTATTCATGAGAAGCGACGAAGTTGTAGCTGCATGGCATATCTTATCGTCAATTTTGCAGGAGATAGACAAAAAGAATGTAACACCAGAGCCGTACGATCTAGGAGGTAAAGGTCCTGTCAAAGCGTCGGATTTGTGGGCAAAACACGGAGTTCAGTGGGTGGATGCCTAGCATTGTTCCCAAGCTGCCATAAACATGTGGATTTGACCCAGTGCCTGAATCTCATTCGAAATGGTTGGTATTGCATATGGATCCCTGTGCTTTGACCCCACCATTGTTTGTTCATAAACATAACAAATAAAGTAGTCCACTGTGGTTCCACTAAAAATCATTAACCAAACATGCAATATACTCGAACAACATGTCAAATGTATAAATAGATAAATGCAGTCTATATTTTACTGGCTGCGCTTCACTGTAAAATAAAATTTGCTTCATTTACACCGACTAGAAATAACAAAGGAACACTCAAGTCTGGCCATCCTTTTTGACATTTCAGTTCATTATGAATACTCGTTATCATAATTTTGTCCTATTCACCTTATGGTTATGATGGCCGAGAGGTTGCATAATACGTCGACATGGTAGGTCAGCGATGTTCTAGAAAAAGGGCCCAAACCATTCACCTTTAATACATAAGCATACCATCCCTACTAATAAGACGAGCTACACCCCAAAATTTCACGTCACAGGGTGGGCAACCATTACGTTATGGGCAATGACGCAAGGAAATAGAATATATTCTCTTAATCACTATTACTTTACTTCAATACCCTTCATAGTTAAGGATCTAAAAGTTGGTTTGAGATTGTTTATAAGTTATTAAGGACTTAGAAGGTATTTTGAAATTGTTTATAAGCAGTCAAACCTGCATATAATTAATATTTTTTAACAATTAAAAAGTATTTGATAATTAACTTTTTGACAGTGCTTATAATCACCAATTTTTATAGGAATAAGTTTCACAAAATATATTATTAATCTATATTTTTACTAATTTTATCCATCTTTACTTTTCAAAATCTTCATTTTTAATAATTTAAAATTGAAATAAATGAAAAGAAATTTTTTTATACCAAATAATTTATAATTTTTACTGGTTTAAGTGTTTCTTTTTATTAAATATAAATTACTTTTTTAAAATTAATTATAAACAAAAAAAGTAGTCAAATTTATAATCACGTTTATTTAAACAATCTCAAACATATTCTTAGCCTAGGTAACATGGCCATTTCCGTCAATTCCTCTCCCGCAACTTGTACCTAAACTGGCTTTTAAGTCAAAATCATCCTTGACTTTGTATCTAGACAGTCAATTTATTATGCAGGAGTTCATTTTTCCATTATAAGCCGCCCTAGTTGTAAAATCGTGAATTGTATCATAAGATATAAAAAAAAAAAAAAAAAATATATATAATAATATATATTTAAATATATAAAATTTAAACTTGACTATATATAAAAATAATTAAGTAAATATTATTTTAGATTAAAAATAAATTTTAAAATTAAACAGTAGCAATTTTTTTTTAAAAATTAAACAGTAGTCAAGATATTCTAAATTGATTTATTAGATATTATTTCAGTAATCTTTATAGAGTAACAAAAGAAAAAAAAAATCAGATTCATCTTGAATCTATAAAATAAAAGAGAATAATTTAAATTAATAAGTAGAGATTTATATATCAGCATATAGAAAGTGAAACGGAAAAAATAGAACGATATTTTCAATTAGATACAATACTCTAAAAAGTGATTAAAGACTCATGAAGTGATATATAATATGTTTGTGCTAAAAAATCTCTTCAATTGAAATGTTAAAAGGTTTAAAAGTTTTGTTTTTAGTTTTTTGGATCTACATGAAAACTTTTCAAATTGGTTGCTTTTAAAAAGTATCATATCGTAAGAATCATATCGAATATAATTAAATTGTAAGATACAATATCATTTTAAAGCTGCGATACATATTGAATTATCTTCGTATCGTAAGATTCTGACAACTATATAAGCAATATCTTTTATGTTTAGTTTAGCTCACTGAAGAAGCTCATTGGCTGCAAACCTCCCTCTATCTATATCTACACACACACACACACATATATATATAGTATGGATAAGGAAGGGGAAAGAAGGAAGAGGAAGATGGAGAATAATGATGAAGAAAGTGAAGAAGATAAGATGGAAAAATTCTTTGCGCTGATTAGAAGCACGAGAAAGGTTCAAGAATGTATCGCAGGCAAGATAGATGGAGTAAAGGAGGAGGAAGAACTAAAGAAGGCTAATGAGAAGGAGAAGCTGAAGGCACCAGCAGCAGGTTGGTTTCCAACCTTCCAGCCGGAGGATTTTATGGCCGATTTTAGGTCCGAGGCTGGTGCTTATGTAACTGAGCCAGGTCCTTCAACTATTACTACTATCACCACAAATAACGGAAATAAGGAAGACAAAGGGAAAGAAGGAGATGATAACTTGGACCTCAATCTTTCATTGTAATGGTATGATTTAAAGCGTGTTCAAGTTATGTAATTGTTCATACAGTTTGATGGATAGAACAATTTTTCCCATTTAATTTCACGAAGATAAATGCATTACACTTAACAGGTTTCTATCTGCTCTATGTTCCTTTCGAGTTTCTGAAAATCATCAGAAATGGTGCATACTTGATAAGAGCCTAAGAGGAACAAGGTCTAGACTTCAGAGCAATGAATGGGTAGCATGTAATCTCAATAATTTGAACCAACACTATAAAGTATCGTTCAAAGAAAAATTCAACAGTTTGAGGTATTTTCAATTAGCATGTACTCCATACGGAGAAAAGGTTTTATTTTCTGTGTCCATCCAACATTACTATTTTGACCTTTATTTTGCTCAAAAAGAAATATGTGCGATCTAAAATATGGGTATTTTTGGAAAAATCTACACTATTTTTTAGGTAGTCTCCCACAGTGCACGAACGGTAAACTGAAATAACTAAATTGGAATGGAGGGAGTAGGCAATTATAATGTTCAAGTTCTAAGTTCTAACAAACCTCTCCTGGCAGCCACGAATCAGGTTGCATATGTGTGTGCGCACGCGTGTGAGAGAGAAATGAAGTAAATGAAAAAAAAATTGAGCAACTTTTTATTTTTGTTGGGGGGTGAAAGTGCAATCAGAGTCGCCATTAGCAAGAGATAAGGTTCTACAACTTTCAGCAGAATATGAACTCTGGTTAAGACACGACTAAATGAGGCAGAGAAGTTGACAGAAACTAAAGGCTGGCTCACGAAAAGAAGATCAACAGGTAGGTCCATTATGAAGAAGAGATTAAAACATTCCCCCTGATAATCAGAAGCTTCCAAGATGCTTGTGATCTGCCCATAAGGGTTTGCTTGATTTGAAGGAGAGTCAAAAGGAAAAGACTTGTATGGCAAAAGCCATATGCTTAGAAGCAATTTTATAACATGTAGCTGTAAACAACCCAATGAACGTAAAAAAGCAAAAGGAAAAAACAGAAAGAAAAAGAATGAAATTTTATTTTGTTTCCATTATCGTTGGTTCTATACAAAGCTCGTAAGCATCAATTAATACAAAAAGAAAAAGACGAAGAAATATAAAGTTCATCAATTAATACAAAGAAAAGTCCCAGTATATTAAAATATGGTAGCGAAGCTGGGCATTTGACCTTCATCCCTCGGTAAAAACTAAAAGGATATGAGACACAAGTACAAACTCATTATAGAAAATGGGACTTTTAAGGCTAGAAGTATAGAACTTCGCCCACCTTGTTTTAAAAAATTAACACTACTAAACTTTGACACCCTTATTTTTAGAAAAGTTGATGCCAAGCATATAATGTACATGCATATGATTTTTGTGTTGATTCATGTAAACCATATCAACTGCGATGACATGTTACAACATTTAACATGCCTTCTGAACATCAAGCAAAGATCATTACTAAGACAGCATTTTTATTTTCAAATAGGTACTCACAATGTTTTTTCCAGGCACATAGTCGTAGGCTCTACAACTCTCTTTATATCCAAGGGAATTGATATTTTCAGAAGTTAATTTGATATTTTCACAAGTGAGTCCCATTTGATATTGTGAAAATATTAATTTAACTTGTGAAAATATCAATTCCCTATATCCAAATGTGTGTTATATGTATGTCTACTGGAATGATAGACTCATTCTCACTTGTCTATTCATTGTCTGAAGATTTGACAGCTTTGGTGCTTTTTGTTTGGGTTTCTCCTTCTCTACAGCTTAGGGGGGTTGAAGGAGGGAAGGATTGGAGGGATTTTGTTAAGTTGTGCTTGTTTTACAATTTTGTGACCGTATGGACAGAGAGGAATGCAATCATTTTTGTGGGTGGTTGATGTATGTCGACTTACTTTGAGATTAAGTGTCCTTCTATGCATATCTTTGACTTGCTTCATCTGAGCTTTTTGGGGAACTTCTTTATCGTATTTACCTAGGGACCGGAGAACTGTGATTCATCGACGCCAGGCTGGTATTCTCATTTATTCTCTTGTTTTCTTTTGAATTTCCAGAAACTTCTTGTCCTTCATCAACATTATAGTTCCACTTTCTCTTCTCTAACAAATTTTCTTCTTTTATCAAAGAAAAAAAAAATTATAACAAGGCAAATGCCAACTCCAGCTTCTATTATGGGAAAAGATGAGGAAACATAAAGATTTGTGGTGCAACTTTTTGTTCATTGTTTTCTTCCTTTATCAAGCATAACATGCTAAGAAAGATACAACTAATTGTAAGGAAATGCATTATGATAATTAGATGGACATTTCCACTAGGTAAATTACCTGAGCAGTGAGGAAAATAAAGTAGAAAAAGGAGCAATCAAACCAATGAGATGTACAGATGTAGAATTTATTTACTTGACATTGTAGCAATCCAGTTTGTATCTAAATACATGATAAGTACTATCGGTAAAAATCGAAATCGGTTGGCACTCCATCCGATTTTGTTCAGAAAGTCGATTTTGACGTGACTTAGTCAAAACCCGGTTTAACCGATAAAATCTGTAGAATTGACCTAGTGAACCGGTTTTAAAGTATTTTTAAATATTTATTTTGTACAAAATATTTTTATTTTTAAAAGTAGATATTTTTAATAATATTATAACATAATTTCACTATATTTTAACTAACAAAAAATTAGATATTTTAAAATTTTATTAATTATTAATATTATATTTTTCATCTATTTATGACGTTACTGGGTCAAAAATGATTTTACCATCATTTATCGGATACATTTTTCGGTTCGATGACCGGTTTGGATAACCTTAGTGTGAACCTTTAAGCACTTTTTTTTTTGGATAATTTGAGCTGAATTTTAATTTTATGAGTAATTATTTTACCATTAAACTATGAGGAGCTTGCACTTTAAGCACATTTTTTCTTATGAAATCTCTTTAATTTTCGGAACTAAGGAATATTTTCGCGGGAGAACCCAACACCTGATCCTAATACCTCACTATTTTTAACAAAGTTTGCTATATATAATGATTTATACAATGATCATTTATAAAATAATAGGTCTTATATTTTAATTGTTTTATAAAATTTATCATTTTATAAAAAATTATTGTATAAATCATTACTTGTAGCAAAACTGATTTTGCAATCATTACACAAGCTTTGTTGTTGAAGATAAGTAGAAGATAAGTAGCAATCATTACACAAGCTTTGTTGTTGAAGATAAGTTTGTATCACATATTTGATTTCATTGGTGTTTGCTGCGCGTGGGGTGTGCGTTAGAAAAAGCTGAACAAGGTAAGATTCGCAATTGCCTGCATTTCTTGCTTAATAAGTCTGTAATGGCAGCTTGCCCAATGTTTTCATATCTCGTGTATAATCATTACGGGGTTAAAAAGAGAAAAATCGCTTGAATTCTCGGAGCAGGTTTTCGTGTTAGAGTGAGATGTATGGGTTCGATTTGATAATTTTAGGAACTGGTATATAATGATTTCGCCTGGAAGGTATTTACAGAGATGAAACAATTTGTCTTGCCCAGAAAAAGAAAAAGGAAAAAAAAATACAATTTGGGTATAAGTTGAAACTCCAAGCTTCAATTTGCTGTAAGAAAGTAGTAAAATTAAGCAAATAATGCTTACATTCAGTGCCCTTGTTCCTGTTATTGCTGCTGATGATGAATCAGTTCTTCCTATTTCTTCACAGCCACTATTTGTGTCATCTTATAATGACATAATTCGCCAGCTTTTGGATGCTATTGATAAGCTCCGGAATCTAAAGGTTATGCAGGAAGGGATTCAACTCCGAACCTTTTTTGTTGTTGGAGATCAATCATCTGGGAAGTCTAGTGTTCTTGAATCTCTTGCGGGAATCAGCGTGCCCAGAGGCCAGGATGTTTGTATCTGGGTGTCATTCATTATGAGACTACAGCACCACCAAAATCCTCAACCAGCGCTTCATTTGGAGTTTCTTGGGAAAATGGTTCCTACTGATGAAACCCACATAGCAGAAGCTATAATCTTGCCACTGATGAGAATGCTGGCCATGGTAAGAGAATTTCTCATGCCCCTTTAACTTTGATAGTGAAAAAAAAATGGTGTGCCTGATCTAACTATAGTTGATTTGCCTGGAATCACTAGAGTTCCAGTTCACAGGCAGCCTGAAAATATTTATGAGCAAATTTCTGGAATTATAATGGAGTGTATAAAACCTGAGGAAAGTATTATATTGAATGTTTTATCAGCAGCGGTTGATTTTCCTATTTCTGAGTCCATACGAATGTCGCAGCATGTAGTTGCTGTTGTCTATAAGAAGGCTGGTCAATGAGGAAATGGAAAGGGATACAGGGGATGAGGTTTTGGGTCCACAAGGTGTTTGCATTGAGCGATTTCTGTAAGAGTCACCCTTTGTCTCTACAAAGAGGGGAAGACTAAACAGAAGTATCGATTTGCTTAAGGACTCGAGGGATGTCTCATGTCTTGGCTAAGAACTTGGATCGAATTGCTATAATTGGTGATTAGGTTGTCACTATCTTACTCTTTTGTTAACCTAGTTGGTTCTTATTAATGTGCTCAGTCCTTGTTTTCATTTCATGTTTAAGTAGATAAGTTCTTGTGTTTATAACTACAAGTTTGATTGCCAATTTGTATAACTTTTTTCTTAAATATTTAATATTTTTTTATTGACATATATTTATTATTTTTCATTAACATAATACATATATAATATTAATAATTTGGATTAGCATATTCTACCACAATTAAAAGGAATTTAATTACTTTTATTATTGTGTGATTACAAATTACAAATAATTGTCAAGAATGAACTTTCCATATTTTTACATTGAAAATTACAAATTAATTACATTTAATTGATTAAAATTACACATAACTTTTAGTAGTTTGAGAAAAAACCTTTTATATTCTTCCTCTAGCGTCAAGTAGAATTTTGTGTTGTAATATTTTTAAATGATGCTTATATGTTCTTTGGTACTAACACAAAACTTTTATTAATTCTTAAACATGAAACTTCAAATTGAACGAAAATATGATCTCAAATAAGACCCATGAAATCAAATCAATTTTATACCCACTAAACATAGTTTCACATTGAAAAAAAGAAAGAAAGAAAAAAGACACCTTTATTATATACCCTTACCGTAAATTCTTTTCAATTTTGATGGGAGTGCATAGAGAAGCTAGATTTACTTCTTTAAGGCTTCTCAATAGTATAAAATTCTCATCCATTTTCAAATGTATAATCAACATATTTTTAGTGAAGTATACTTTTGTTGAGATATATAGAGTGAATTTTTTTTTCTAATAGTTATTATACATGTAGTATCTATTTATTAGTGTCTTACTTTTTGTGCCTTTTAGAGTTCATATACACAATGTTTAGAAAATTGGATCGGTCATCGAACCGAAAAAGTTACCGGGTGGATGGGTCACTGGTCCAACCAATGGTCGAACCGTTATTGAACCAGTGACGTCATAAATACATAAAAAAATATATTATTAATAATTAATAAAATTTTAAAATATTTAATTTTTTATAAGATAAAATATAGTAAAATAATGTTATAATATTATTAAAAATATTTTTGTAAAAAAAAAAAATACTTGAAAACCGGGTCATCGGTTCAACTACCGGTTTTATCGGTTGAACCACTGGTTGAACCGGTGGTCAACCGGTTTTTGACCAGATCGTTGAATTTCCGATTTTTTGACCGGACCGGACCAGAAAGTAGACCGATTTCGATCGAACCGCGGTCCGATCGCCGGCCCGGTCCGATTTTCTCAACATTGCATATACATGAATCATACTAAATGAATTTAATATTTATTTTAGTTAATTGAAAAGACTCCTGTTGGATTTTTCTCAATTGATTCATGCACATAGTTAATAATTACAAGTATTTTATCAATATCAATAAAATGTATTAAATTAAATATAATAACAACCGTCGAGTTAACTCATATGGTAACTCATTTAATTTATCTCCTTTCTTGCTTTTATATATAAGAGTTGATGCCTATTGTTTGTGCTCTATAATATATTTGTACTTCATGAAAGATCTTATTGAAGGCTGAAGAATATATTTATAGTGTTTGGAGTTAATTTATGGTTGCTTGGAATTGAGTAGGCCACAGTTTCTTTTCCTTCTCTTCTTCTCTTCTCTTCCTAAAAGATTAGTGGAAATATTCTGTACTGTAGTATGGAATCTGGTACCAATTTTGCTTATGATTTATTAGTATACGAATATAGAATATTGTCAATGCAATGGATAATCACGTTACACAAATATGTTACCCTACAATGCAGCATTTTAACACTTTTAATAAAAGATGAAGGGAAGAACTTGATTTCCTTATTTAAAAGGGTTAAAAATATTTTCCAATTCTTTTATGAGAATAATTGTGTAATTTAAACTCAAAAGGTAATGGTAGATTGTAGTTTATTGAATATAAAGGAGGTCTGGATCCATAAATTAGGGTTGGTTGGTTCAGCAGTTATAGACATAATGTTGTAGAAAAGAAGGCAAATAAGAAAAAACAAAACAAGAGAATAAGGAAAAGAAATAGATTCCCTACTCTAGGTCAATGTTTGAGGATCAGCATTTGCCAAAAAAATATATTTTTCCAATGGAGTTTGCAGATTATAAAAATGATTGATTTAAAAGTATCTGACATTCCTCGGGTTCCACCATTTCCATTCTGATACTTAGACATGCACAGTAGGCCGGCCTGGTCCGGCCTGGCCTGGGCCTGGTAGGCTTTGGCCGTTGACCAGGCCGGGCCAGGCTTTGTGACTTTTGGGCCTGTAGGCCGGGCCAGGCCGGGCTTCTAGATAAAAGTCTGGCCTTTTTAAGCCTGTAGGCCAGGCCGGGCCAGACCTGTAGGCTAGGCCTGGCCAGGCCTTGGGCCGGGTCAGGCCAGTCGAGTCCTTGGGCCGGGCCGGGCCAGGTCAGGCCTAAAAATGTAATCAACTAATTTTTAATATTTAATATAAATATTAAATAAGCTAACTACTATATTAATTAAATGTATTGACAAAAAATTAAAAATGAGTAATTAATCAATAATAAATAATGAGTCGATTATAAATATTTTGCTTCAAAATATTTTAAAAATATCTTCAAAATTAAAATTTTCAAAAAATGTATCTTCTTAACTTCAAAAACTATCTCTTCATTATATCTTCAAAAAATATATCTTCAATCTTCAAAAAAATATATATCTTCAATATTCATGGATGTGCAATTTCGCGTAGGCTGGGCCGTTGCATAGGCCGGGCTTTTTCGTAGGCCGGACTTTTTCGTAGGTCGGGCCAGGCCGAGCTTTAACGTCAAAATAGTGGCCTGTTCAAAGACTGTAGGCCGGACCGGCCCGGCCCGGGCTTTGACCAGGCCGGGCTCAGGCCGGGCCGGGCCGGCCTGTAGGCCGTAGGCTTTTTGTGCATCTCTACTGATACTATATGAATATAATATTATAACTTTGAATTTCATAAACAATTTTCCTTGATACTATTAACTCTTTCTTTCTTTTTCATATGTGACTGAGTTATTCCCTTTTGGTGTGCAGTGTTCAACATGAATAATCTTTTTCCATTTTATTTGCTTAAAATAATTATTAGATCTTGCCTGAATACTTTCGTAGGTTGCTATGATTGTTCATATTTCCTCCAGAAATAATTTCTGAAAGCATATTTTACAATTGCTTGCATATGATGTAATATTATTACTTCTAATATTATTGCTTCATCCTCGACAAGAATAATTATACTCCCTCCATTCTAAAATTAACAACACATCTTTAAAACGGAGAATTTTAAAGAAAATTTTAGTTTTTCAAAGATATCCTTAACATTTGCTAGAAATTTTACTTTAAGTATATTCTTGTTGGAAACTAAATGTAACGCTAATGGAGTAGAAAATATTCAAGAAACTTAAAATTACTTTGTAATATTATTGGCTAGATTATAGCATAGCTTCAGAGAGTAGTGACAGTGCTTTGCAGAAGGCAGGTGAATGTCATCAGGCTTGGATATCTTTCATTACTGAGCGACTAAAGAAGGTTAGAGTGGAACTTAACAAGCTGTTCGAGACACACAATCTTGTTAATATTGAAATGTTTCTTCGAGCACACGATATTTTCCTCTAGTGCAATTGTTTACCTTCATAAATTTTCAACAATATAGTTCAGTAATTTGCTTGCTTTCCTAAATTAAAATTTTAAGATTTTTTTACACGGAGGGAAATTAAGTTTCCTTGTAATTTAGTTTTACGTGAACCAAGTGACCTCCATAAAAGATGGATCAAACACAATTTCTAATGGAAAAATTTTCTGTTGAGCTTCTAGTACACTTTTTTGTTGTTGAACAACTGGAATATAACCTTTGTGAGGAATGATATCAGATGTTTAATGTTGAGGCCTGATTCTGTTTGCACGTTCAACCATTGGTCCGAATAGAATACCTGCAAAAGAGTCCTGACGGCTTGGGTCGTCAGTGAACTTCTCCGGTGTAAGAGTAAGTGTAACGACCCCGGGAATTCCCGCACTGGTCATGGGCTACCCCGATCGTTAATGTACAACTTTCTCCTTACTAATCACAATATTATATAATAATATGTTGTTAACAACTTAATAAATTTAAAGTTTTTAAATATTTCCTTGAACTTTGCCTCATAATCGAAATTTTTACACTGATCTTACAAACTCAGATCATTTATAAATCATAACCTAGTGTATTATAATTATTGTGAGTATACAAAAGCTCACACTTCAACAATAAGTCGTTATGACTATCTGTCGACTCCTCTTAACTAACGGAGTTCATAATTATTAGCACTTATTTTAATGTATAACTGCCTTTCACTACGGTTACGAGGTCTTAATATAGGAATAATACAAAGCTGTAATTATCCTAACATATTACATTAAGAGATTTAAACAATTATAACAAGGTTTTATAACCCAAAAATAACTTCAATCATTTCCTTTGTGTTTACTGGGATCTTCAAATTTCTCGTAACTCGCTGAAAATGTTTGATTATAGCAATAGTGAGCACGACGGCTCAGCAAATCTAACAGTTATCACATAATATGTAGTTCACATTTAAATCATGCTTCATGATCTATGTTTCGCATTTTATATAGGCATCATGCTCTTTATGCTTTGCATTTATTCAATTACTTCAAGCTTACAATGCATCTCAACGTTTACAAGATATAATTCATATAACATACTGAATTTCATAGTATCAGTTGTATATCAACTATTCACATTATATAACTGTTTTAAGGCATATTTAAAATCAATTCGCACATACAAGTATAATTCATATAGTAACAGGTTTGCAAGAACATCACATAGTACTAAAAAAACTTGTCTGATATGCATATTGACTTATGCTACTACTCTGCATCTGCGTCCATCATTAACGTTAACGCAATTCACATTACTTCCTTTGAAAGACCTAATTTTAAATAGGTTTATCTTTCAATTAGTAAAACACATAGAGATTCTTATATCATTCTCAAATGAATTGACACTTGAGCACATAATTTCCTATTTACAAACATATAAATTATAAGACAGTATTATCATCCTTGGATAAAATTTTAGTTACCAAAATCTTTAAAATTTACTAGATGACTCGCTGGCTGCTCTACCACTGTGGTTCGTCTACTTTGCATTGTTTCCGCTAACATGTTAGTAAAAGCCCTCATTGGGTCAGCCTGACCCTCCCCATTATTTACCGACTCCTCAACTCTTGGATTTCGGGTTTGTCTTCTTGTCGGGTTTGTCTTCTTGGCGGCATTATCTGTTTTAAACAAAACCTTATGTTATTATTTTGTGATGTACATTCCATGCAACATTATACTAATGTTATCATTAAAAATGAATGTACTTTCAAACACAAGACAAAAATATATAATATAACCCCATTTATATTCATATATCACTGTTTTAATATATCAAGTAACAACCCATGACATACTTCTATAAATGCTAATACCAACGGATAGTTATCCCCTAAAGAACATAAAATGGGGATTAAAAGTATTGTACCCCTATGATAAAACAAAAGTCGGGGTCTACTACTATCCCAAGTAAAACAAAAGTAATGAGACTTACAACATATACCATTCCCTACTATAAACAAAAGTGGAAACTAAACTGCATCTATATACATAACAGAACTACTGAGATGTTATCACTGCATGCCTCGAAAAATAGCATCCTCGTGCTCCTGCCGAACGATCCTGTCAACTACTATGCGGCTCACTGTGCAGCGACTCAAGTCCTCCCCTCAAGTACACTAATGGTATGCATACACATGGTGTATAAGAGACTGATTCCCTCAAGTACAAACTGATAGTTTAAATATATAAAAGGGTCATTCGAATGATTGATTCCTTGTCAATATTCATGGTCTATTTTAGACCACTCAGCAGTAAATAATTAATACTTGTTCTTCCATTTTGAACTTGATTATCTTGTCAGTTATTTCATCAACTATCTTAAAAATTGAGTTATTCTATTGTTATTCTGATTCATTCATAATATACCTTCATTATTTATTTTAAACTTGCTGATCAAAGTAGTTGTTCACTCTTGCTATATCATGAACTAAATTGCAATTAAGCCAGAGAGTTCCAAGAAGGTCAAAGGCAAGGGAAATCTTAAGGAATAGTTTTATGTGTTACTATTCTATCTTGTAAATCATGAAACCTTTTTTTTATTAATAGTGTATTCATGATGTATTTTGTTTAAGGTTATAGACCTTGGAACCATAATGAACCTTTTATAATGAACAACTTATGTTTATTTATTTTCACATTAGTATTATATGTTGTTTAGAGGTGTTTGGATGTATTATTGCGTGAACACCAAATTTGAGATATTGATACCTGAATTTTGGGACGTCATAGATGACCCGCAAATTAAGCTCCGTTTTCGATGGGCAATTACTTAGTTGACTTTTCTCTCCTTCAAGAATTGTTTCTCAATAGCCTTTTGACTTTTCACGACAAATTCTTTCATGCCTGTTGAAGCATTCACATATCCATCAAAAAAACTATTCATACATTCGCTTCTTCCGGTAGTTGTCATTCCAGCAGCAAAAAATCTCTTTGTATATACCTGTATCCATTTTTTCTTAACATCGTACAAACTTCTGAGCCACTTTTATGCAATTCAGTCCCTCATTAGGATATCCCAACGCTCCTCAAATTCATCGATCGACAAAGAATTATAGACGCAGTTGTTAAAATTCAATTTAAATGATAGGTGTTCAACATATATATGGTGCAACTTTTCAGGAAACTTATTACTGATATGCCAAGAACACAATACATGACGAGTGTTTGGGAGTACTCTTGCAACAACATTACTCATGGTTGTATCTTGGTTAGTGATGATACTTACAGGTGTCTTGTAGTCCATTGCTTGGAGCCATGTTTGTAAGGCCCAAAAGAAAGTTTCCTCAGTCTCGTCTCTTAACAATGCAAATCCAAACAAAATTGACTAATAACGGTGTTTAACTCCAGTGAATGGAACAAATAACATGTCATATCGATTTGTCTTATACGTAGTGTCAAATGTCACCACGTCTCCAAAACGTTAACACATTAATCTTGATCGAGCGTCTACCCACAAAATACACGTAATACGGTTGTTATCATCTACTATGACATTAAAAAAATAAATTGAGTTGCACTTCCAGATTGAAGTTTTTTCAAATAATTAATTGCAGCATGAGCGTCATTTTCATCTTCTAAATCACGCCTTAAATCCCTGACAACATTCCTTATATCTTTATCACTAAAGCTTATGTTTTGCATTCCACCACCCATTGTGTTCAAAATGTACATAATCCTATTAGGCCCAACACCAGACTGATTTAAAGTGTCAATTAATTGTCTTGCTACTGGAGTAATATTCTTGTGTGTTTCATTCAAATCTACTTTGGTGGGTGTCACTAATTGATGATTGTGAGTCAACTCCAAAGTTGAAATATGTCAATGCTCTTCTTTTTTATTATGCATAACAAACATTCTAACTTTCCATAATGTGCGTCATATATAATCTCTTTGTCTTGTTATTTTTCGAGTAGTACATTCATCATCTGGAATATTTTTTAAAGACGTTGGTCTATCGACTTTTTTACAAACATATAACCTATAAGACAAATAATCAGTACCAACATGTTTATGACTAGTAGCAATTCTAATCTCAAATCCATTCTTGTGTGCATAAACTCTATAAAAAATTTCTGCATCTTCAACATTAGAAAATAATTGACCAACATATGGGACTATTTCAGTTCTACTACTTCCACCTTCATTGACAAACTCAGATTCATTTGTACACTGAAAACTAACATGTGATTCAGATGAACTAGATAAAAACATATTTGCAACAGGCATTGAAGCCATTGACAAAAGGACTTACCAAAATTATGAATGAGTGTTGTTTTGCGGAGATGTCAGAAATACTTAGATTCTGCAGTTGATGAGAAAATGTAGCTACACTTGGGTTGAAATGAAAATGCAGCGACAACACCAAGCATCAAAATGCTTATGTTTAGGGTTATTAAAACGACACCTGGGGTGTTTTTTTTTATTCCTCTATCCTACCCGGCATCTTAGTTAGCAGGTTGTGTATGTAATTTTTATTTTTTTTAATTCCTATATTCTCCACCTGACATCTTAGTTAGTGGGTGGATAATGTAAATAAAAGTACATTTTTTTGTACTTTTGTAATCTTATTTTTTTTTATTGTCCACCCGACATCTTAGTTAGTGCGTAGGTGATTAATTTTTATTTTTTTTCCTCTTATGTACTTTTATATGTTATTCTTTTTAAACCTCCACCTGACATCTTAGTTAGCGGGTGAGTGATTAATTCTTTTCTTTCTCTTATGTACTTTTATATGTTTTTTATTCCTCCACCCGACAACTTAGTTAGCGGGTAGGAGAAATTTTTATTTTATTTTTTTTCCGTTGTATACGCATACATGTACTTTTGTTTAATTTTTTTTATCCCACCCGGCATCTTAGTTAGCTGGTGAGAGAATATTTTTTCCCCCATTGTGTATGCAGGCATGTACTTTTGCTTGAATTTTTTTTTGTCCCACCCAGCATCTTAGTTAGTGGGTGGGAGATTTATTTTTAATTTTTTTTCCCCATTGTGTATGCAATATGGATGCATGTACTTTTGTTTGAATTTTTTATTTTTTTTATCCCACCCGACATCTTAGTTAGTGGGTTGGAGATTTTTTTTTTTTCCTCTTATCTGTTGTGTATGTTGCTATATATTTTTTTTTTACTCTACCCGACATCTTAGATAGCAGGTGGGTGATTAAATTTTTATTTTTTTTCCATTCCTATCCTACCCGCTAACTAAGGTAGCAGGGTGAGCTAATTTTATTTTTTTTCTCCTATCCTACCCGTTAACTTAGGTAGCAGGTAGATGTTTTTTTTTTATTTTTTTTATCCTACCCGTTAACTTAGGTAACGGGATGTAATTTCTTCAAGCCATTAGATCATTATTTCAACAGTTTCAGATGCATTTGCTGAAACAATAAATATAGCTAATGTTTTCTATAGATCATTAATTCTCTTATATATATATATATATATATATATATATATATATATATATATATATATATATATATATATATCCGAACGAGAATTAAAAATCGGGACAGTACAAAGGACATGAGTATGTTTACTAAGATGAATGATAAATTACACAAATAGAAGGGGTTGAGCTTGGAGATGGTGGGGAAAAAAGAAGAGGAAGGAAGGTGAAGATGAAAGTTGGATTTGGTGGAAGGGAAGGAGGGAGGTGAACAAGATAGATAGTTCTTGACTTTTCCTTTTTTGGGAATATGCTTCCACTAGGAATGAATTTATATTTAGGGTATTTTAAACCGTCTAAAATATTATGCACTTCATTACGTAGTGTAAAAAAATGATTTGTATTTTTTCTTTAATATAACATTTTTGGTAACATTTTTTCTTTCATTCCATTTCATTTAAATTTTTTTATTTCTTTTATTTTCCTTTCATATCATTTCATTTTTCATGTTTTTGGTTTTATTAAGGGATTTATTGTTATTTTAGAGTACATATCGGAAGGATCTTAATTTTAAAGTCCTAATTATAAAATGATATATTTATCCCTATTGTTAAACTTACAAGTGCGAGTAATATTCTTCCATCTTTTCCCTACCGACTTTTTTTCTTTGAACCGTGTCCATTCCTTTTGCTTCGTCTTTCCTTTTGCTTTTCATTTAACGTCTCTTTCTCTTTTGATGGGAAGTGATGAGAGGCGAAAAATAATACCTTCCTCGTTCTAATTTATAAGATTATTATTAATTTTTAAAAAATTAATTTAATTTTTTTTAAATACAAATTGATAGAATTTTGTTTTAAATTATAAATTAATAAAAAAATTAATTAATAATATTTTTTAGATAGTTTAAAATATTATTCATCGTGTTGGTTAAACTTAAATGAATCAATATCAATTTTGAATTTAAAAAAAAATCTTAATTTGACTTTCAAAAAGTCGATAATAATCTTAAAAATTAGAACGGACATAGTATAATTTGTCATAATGAAGATTAAACCTAATATAAAAAATGACAAGCGCCAAATAGAATAATTTAGTTTTTTGGTTAATGGAATTCATAGTAGCCTTACTCTTCCATCTTTTCTTGCCCAATCTTTTTTCTTTGAACTGTGTCCATTATTTTTTCTTTTTTTTTTCTTTTACTTTTGTTACTTCTCTCTACTTCTTCTTTCATCGGAGACTTCAACGAAATTGATATGAATTATTCAATTCATTCTATGTTCTTTTTTATTTGTCTTTTTAGAGAAATAATTTTTTTATTTTATTATTTGTCATTTGTAAATGTAAAAAAATAATTTATTACCCACCTGCTCATGTTTTTTCATGATAATTACACACTGATTTATTTTTTTTACAACATTTTTAAATAAATTTTAAAACGATAATATGAAAATTTTATTCTTTTAGCCAATGAGAAACAGTTTCTCAAATTTTTCCTCGCCATGCAGAAATAGTTTCTCAAATTTTCCCTCGCCATGCAGCACAACACAAAGCAGCAAATGACATACACTACCACATATATTGATGCAACAATTTATATATGAGACAATAGAACAGAATACAAAAGCTCTAAAGCCAAATAACCATGATAGGCAATACGGCGTAACCAGCAATTCATGTTGGGGGCTAAAGTTGTTGAAATAGCGCGTGAAGGTAAAGTCTCACATTATAATACAAGAAACAATATTGAATATATATATATACTCTAATAGACCATCGATCTAATAGGTTAATTTTTTGTGTCAAGTTTGATTTCAAATGAACATATATATCCCACCCAACAACTGATATCAAAGCCAGGTTATAGGCTTGAGTCATGGATATGATATATGTATGATAAATAATAAATAATTCATTGACAAGAGATATTGAAGATGAGCAAGTGGTTAATAGGTTAATCTTTTTGGTCAATATATAGTTTCAGATGATTCTATTGGGTTGAATATTCCTAACGAAAATATATACAAAAAAAAATATAATATTAATCTAATAATTAGTTGCGCTTGTGAACATACCAAAAAAAATGGCAAAAATATTTATTATACCAAACTTTTTTAGTAAGATTAACCTCTCTCAACACGAGTCTAAATTAATTGTTTCAAATAATATCTCATCTAATATTCCAACAAAAAGAATTATGCTATGTGTCAATTTTTAAGGAGTAATTTTATGTTAACAACTAACAAGTAAAAGAACTTAGTGTTATCAAAAAAGAAAAAGAAGAAAGGAAACGACTATGATGCAGTTCCAGTCACTTCACACCCGCCCTCCTCCAGAATTGAAAAGAGAAAGAGATTTCCAAAGTATATCTTGACCAGGGACAAAGCAACGCATTGATAAGCAAGATGTAGTTGACCGGCTTTTGAAACTTTTAATGATAGGTGAGATCAATAAAATTCCATTGCATATTGTTTGATATAAAGGAAACCACATCATTCCCAGTTCAATTCTTTGAAAATTATTGATATATAAAGGAAACCAACAATTGATTATAGATGTATACACCTTTGTGAAATTGAAAGATTTAATTTTTGTTTGTCCCTCAATTACGCAATTCAGTTAGAACATAATTGATAATTCAATTTATTAGCTCTGTGATTGAATTCTACTATTGATTTTTTATTGAATAGTTAACGGTTCTGTTGATTATTTAGGATTCTATTTTACTGGGGTTTAAACAGGTTATTCAATTTTGGGAATTTTAGGGTTCTTACAAACAATTGGGTGTTGATGAAATGATGGAGAAATTAGAATATGTGATGATTTTGATGGTGATTTGATATATTTAGGGTGGTTGGTTGGCTTAATGGATTGTGTAGTTTATGAAGCTACCCGTGACTTGTGGTTGAGAATGGCTGGTGACGGTGGTGATAATGGTGGCAGGGGTGTTCATTTGGTTCGAACTGAACCGGGATCGAACCGAACCGAATCGAAACTATCCAATTTCTCATACCAGAACCGGTCCGGTATACCGGTAAATTGGTTCGGTTTCGATTTTACCGAAAATTATTATTATTATTTATTAATAATAATAAAATAAGAAAACCAGTATGTACCGAATCGAAAAATGGCGAACCGGTACCGGAATTGGTTCCAAACTTATATCGAACCGGTCTATTTTATATCGAATCGACCGATTCGGACCGATCCGGTTCACTAAAATACCGAAAAAATCAAAAATTTTGGTTAGCCCTAGATGGTGGCTTCAACCATGAAAGCGAGCATGACTTGGCAGTCATGGTCAATGATTTCTTGGAAAATGGAAGTGGGGGGCCTAACTCCCATCAGTATAGTAGTGATAGCTATCGCACCTCCAAATCCGGGTCTTCTTAACCCCGGATCTAGTGCTGACGGTATAACCTCAAACTCAATAAATCCAACTTAATGACTTTAAGTAATTAAAATTATTACAATATATCCTTACAAACTTTCAAGTATTTAACCCTTTAAAAGAAATACAAACAAATCGTTTGATTAAAACTTATAACTTTATTCTATTCCAGAATCGTAATCTTTACGTTGTTCTCTAACAACTCAAGATCATATACATAATGATCTATACTATTACATTTTTTATGCAGATTTACTGTCAAAATCTAACACTTGTTCTTTATCACACTTTAAATTTAGACTTGCAATAATACAAGTATCTAACACGATTGAATGTTATACATTTTAACCTGAATCATTTGATAACACTGTTTACCCCCAAAAAAGTTTTATTAAAATATACATCAATCCTGACGGATTCGTTATTCATTGCTCATTACTTGGTCTTTACTGAAAATTTCAGATATCTCGTATTTAGCTGAAAATATTTAATTATAGCAAAAGTGAGTACAACGGCTTAATAAGTTTAACAGTAATGTCACATAATGCATAATTCATGTATCATGCATGCTTAGCAATATATCTATGTATGACATTTTATACATGTGGATGTACTAAAACATAATTCATGATTTATATTATTATGCTTTTCTTTTTTACAAGTTATACAGTTCAAAAATAACAATTAGACTCAACTTAACAATTGAACAATAACAGTTCATGGCATAAAAGCATATTAACACGTCTTAACATAAAGCATTTCATACAGTAATATCACATAACGCATAATTCATATATCATGCATGCTTAACAATATATCCATGTATGACATTTTATACATGTGGATGCATTAAAACATAATTCATGATTCATATTATCATGCTTTTCTTTTTCACAAGTTATACAGTTCAAAAATAACAGTTAGACTCAACTTAACAGTTGAACAACAACAGTTCATGGCATAAAAGCATATTAATATATGTCTGAACATAAAGCATTTCAAACACAGGAACAAATTCTGAAAAATTTATCTGTATCGGCATTTTACCAATACATTAACCTTCGGCGTTCCTTATGCGACGTACACCGTATGTGAGATTAACAATTCACAAGTTCAGTCAATACATGACCCCAGTGTTTAAGAACATATTTTAAGATTCAATTTAACTTATCAACCCTTATATCACCTTTATATTTAATAGTATCGACATACAAGTCAGTTATTTATATTACTCGTACTAACTTGTCGTTAGTAGCTTATTGTGTGTGTATCACAAGATATAACTTAACACATTGGTTAAGTATCACCCTTCTAGGTTTATTTAACTTAATTTATTAAAAATAAAACTAAGTCATTGATGTTTTAAAACATTTATTAAGTTAGTTCTTTTATACCAATTTTGGATTCCTTGTTAAATTTGATGAATTATTACCTTGATGGTGAATCAATACATTATTGGGGTTATATAACATATTTAGTTATTTAATAGATATCTATGTTCATAACCATTGGACTAACACATAACATTTAAGTCTTTAATCATTCTCTTCAAATTAGTTTATTAAACTAATTTCCTAACTTTATAGGCTCAACTTCTTTTTACACAAATCCCAGGTGGGTTAATTCATATTTCTTAACCACACTATTATGTTGGTTGATCTTCGCAAACATGCACATTAAAATCTCACTTATATTGACTTAGTCTAGTCTCGTACTTTATTTATACATCAAACTATCTTTGTGGACATTTAATAATATATTACTCATTAGCTGAGATCCATGTGACCATTTAAAGAAAACCAAAAAAAAATCAGCTTCTACAAAACTTGATGATTTTTATACCTACTTTTAGGACTTTTAATTTTCTGTCCTAAAGTTCTTTTGATCCAATTCTTGGACATAATTATAGTCATTGTTACATAGTATTTTACAAAAATATAATATGTGTAACAATATTTCAATAAGACCTCCAAGTGAATCCATGAAAATTACTGTTCATAACAGATTTTGGTTTCTGCAAAATTTATTTTCTTCAGAATCGTTGATTTTCATGCCTACTTTGGAGAATTTTAACTATCAATTTACATCTGATTGTTTCCATTTTTTGACACAACCAATAACATGCTACATAATTTTTATTAAAATTTTGAGTTGGGCAAAAATATTTCATTAAGAGCTGCAAACAGTGGGCCGAAGTGGCCTGTTCATAACAAAACATTTGCAGATTTCGTGATTTTTGTACCACTTTTGAAAAATCATATCTTATGCCGTACAAATCCGATTGGTCTCAAATTTGGACAGCGTGCACTCTATACTACATAGTATTTATTAAAAATATAGCTTGCTAAAAACGACCTCATTAAGACTTCAAATCATGGCCTTGAATTAGGCTGTTCATAACAGCTTACTAACTTGGACAGTTTGCTAAAAATAAACCATTTAGTTCTGCACCACATGAACTATTTGGACCATCTTTTAAACTCATTTTAGAACAAAATAGGACTCACAGGTCATAAATCAAAGAACACATAATCACCCATTTGGTTCAAGATCAATCTTTCATAACTTAGAATTCCAAGTTGAGTTTTAAACTTATCATAATCTTTCATACCATGTTTTAAACCATTTATTGGTTGAAAACAACATACATACATATACACATGGATTACCATCCGTTTAAACACTTGAAACTCAAAGTTTAGTAAAAACAACTCATTTAGGCTTTTTTGTCAAACATGTAGTGTGCATCGTTAATAATCATTCATGTAACAATCACATACACACATAAACACACAACTCCAACCATATTATCCATCCTTATACCAACCGCATCCATCGTGATCCACTAACATCACAAATCCTCCCACAGCAAGCAACCAAACCCAATATCATAATAACTAGGAACAATGAACATACATAATCTAATTGGAAGTTCTTTGGTGAAATCATTTTTATACCTTAGCATTATTATGTTTGAGTTTGATTTCGTGAGGAATTTGAGCAGGTTGATATTCTTCTCCTATCCACAGTCTGCCGAGCTCCCTTTCCTCTCAATATTATCCAGTGAAAGGTTGCAAAAACTTTGAAAGGTTAATGGGTTACTACTTAAGGACCTTCTCACCCACTCATCAGCTGCACACCCCAGCTACTTTGTCCCTTAAAGCACCCCTAAGTGACCTATAATTTCACATCCCAGCTGCCTATTTGAGGCTGCCTATTCTGACTCTCAACTGCCATAAACCCAAGCTGTTAATCTCCTTCTTGGACACCTAGGGGCTACCGATTTACATCCCACTTGCCCAATTGCCCAACCCAAATATGACTTAGCTAATTACCCACTTAGTTACTCATCTAACAAACATTTACCAACTCTTGTAACCCACCAATTAGTTGCCGAAATGAGTAAAGAAGTACTACAAGGTTAGTCCAATTCCTTTACATTGATCAAAGGTTTAAAGAAGTGCTACAAGGTAAGTCCAATTCCTTTATCATTGATCAAAGGTTTGGGCTTAGATTTAAAACTAGGGACAATTACATTTATTAATACATTTTTAGAAAATATTACAACAAAAGTGTATATATAAAATATTTATAAAATTAGTGCATCTTCAATATTTAATTTACAAAATTAGTGCATTCTTATCCCAATTTAGTTGGGTGATTTTATAATTTAAATTTTAAAAAGTTAAAACATCACCATGAAATATCCAATGAATTTTAAATTCTGAGGCTTCTGTGCTAACTGAAGGCTAGTAAGTTATGGAAACAGAATCTGCGTCAACTGAATGAGATGAGTCATTATGCCAGTTCTCTTATTAACTCCTTTCTAGTTAGTTTTACTTTTCTTTTCTTTTTGGTATCTATAAGACCATTTTATACCTTATTTACCATCCGATATGGAGAATAAGAAAATGTTGTTTTGAAGATGGTGGTGGTTATGGCATAGAAAGATGGTGGTGGTTGTGGCGAAGGAAGAAGATGGTGGTGGAGGCGGAAGAAGGTGGTGGTGGTTGTGGCGGAGGAAAAAGATGGTGGTGGTTGTGGCAGAGGAAGAAGATGGTGGTGGAGGAGAGAAGAAGATGGTGGTGGTTGTGGCGGAGGAAGAAAAAACTACAGTTTTTTCATCTCCACACGTGTAATTTTGTCATAATACAGTTGGTAACCAAACGTTCATACCAAGGTAACCAAATCTTCATATCAAGGTAACCAAAACCTTCATACCAATGTAATCAAACCTTCATACCAAGGTAACCAATCCGTCTCCACACCTGCATTTTTTTCATAGTGCAGATTCATAAAGCCATACTTTTCGAGGGGGGAGAAAGTGAGGATGAGGAAGAAGATGGTGGTGGAGGCGGAAGAAGATGGTGGCGGTTGTGGCGGAGGAAGAAAAAACTGCAGTTTTTTCACCTCCACACCTGCAGTTTTATCATAATACAGTTGGTAACCAAACCTTCATATCAAAGTAACACAAACCTTCATACCAAGGTAACCAAACCTTCATATCAAGGTAACCAAAACCTTCATACCAAGGTAACAAATCCATCTCCACACCTGCATTTTTTTCATAGTGCAGATTCATAAAGCCATACTTTTCGAGGGGGGAGAAAAAGGATGAGAAAGAAGATGGTGGTGGAGGCGGAAGAAGATGGTGGCGGTTGTGGTGGAGGAAGAAAAAACTGCAGTTTTTTCACCTCCACACCTACAGTTTTGTCATAATACAGTTGGTAACCAAACATTCATATCAAGGTAACCAAACACGTATATGAAGGTAACCAATTTATGACTGTGTAGTAACTACGAGTTGTAACCAAATCCTTCGAGCTTCTTATCAATGGTGGTTTTGAAAGAGAGGGACCAACCAGATCGCACCCCCTGTCAAAGATTCATGTTGAAGATGCACATATATATGTCTAGATGGGAGGAGAAGGTGGAGGCGAAGGAGAAAGGAGAGAGAAAAGGAGAAGGTGGAGGCAGGGGAGAGAGGAGAAAGGAGAAGGTGAAGGCGAATGAGAGAGAAAAGGAGAAGGTGGAGGCGGATGAGAGAAAATGAGAAGGTGGAGGCGGAGGCGGAGGAGGAGGAGAGAAGAGGAGAAAAGGAGAAGGTGGAGGCGGAAGAGATGGTGGAAGATGAAGATGACGTGGTTTTTGTATTGTACTCTTTTTGTAATTATTTTGTGAATGTACTAATCTTGTAATTAATTTATAAATATTGTATATTACTGTAAAGAGCCCTTAAAACTAAACTCATGTTTGTATTGGCTTGCATCAATTTCCTTCTAGTAGTAAGGTCAAGGATTGGGCTTGGTTAAAAAAACAAGAAGTTGGTCACAAAGACAATACCACCCGAAATGATTGGGCTTCCTTGCAAAAAAAATAAAAATAAACTAAGTTTGAGCTTGGTTCAATTATCCCACTTGGGCTTATTATCAAATCTCACATAATGCTTGACATAATTTTTAAAAATTGTCCCACATATCATACGTAACTCCTTTTTATTAATAATTTGGGTCCTCCTCGATTAAAATAATTATTGAACATTATTTTCTAACTTAATCAATTAAGTTGATTGCATAATTAATTAAATTCTTAACCTAGCTCTCATGGTCCATATTCATGTTGTTTAATTAAATAATCTAAATCTAAATTATAACTAATGTAATTAAATAAATAAATTAAATTGCATGGTCTTTCCGTTTTATTCCATTATTCACTTGGTAAATAAATATACATCTATATATATTTATTTCCCCCATATCTTAGCACAAAATAATTTCACATATTTATAATCTTATTAGAGCCTTTTGTACTAAAAGTTTCTTTTTCACAATTATATTATACCATCTAGGTTCTTTATAGCACATAGATTAAAAAAAACCAAATACATATTAACATTATAACCAAATACATGTGTTATATATCCAATCGAAAAGTGTAAATTTATCCAAAAAAATTGGCTCGGGAGCGCTCCCAAACCCCTGTTAAATTATTTATAGCTTATAATATTTTGACCCACTGAATAAAATTTATGACTTTGTCATTGATCTTGACTGAATATAAATTTGAGCAATTGTACACATTCATCATTGAAAATACTATTTCTCGTCCGATTTTCACGTGTTAAGCATATAACCAACGTTCATCCTAAATATTTATATGAAGAATATTAACAGAAAGCAATTCAAAGAATGATTAAATTTGTAGCTCATGGATACTAACTATGTCATTCGAAGATATAAGACATGTTATGTTGAACTGATATCCCCAAGCACAGTTAATTTTGTCTGATTCAAGCCTCTCACTGGTTAAGAAGGAACAAATTATTCTAAAAATTATCACATGGTATAATCTTATTGCAGTTGGGACAGCATCTGAACCACTATTTATTAGTAAAGTTGATCCGGACACCTCTCGACATTCTTTTAAATTTGTTGAGTTTTTTTCCCCTTAAAATTCATGATTTTCTTAAGTCATTAGTTCTAATATTCGTTTGATATTTAGAACTTGAAAATACCATAAATACTGTCTAAATAATAATCTATAGCAAAGTTGACATTTTAATCATGCTTTAAATTTAAGTCCGCATTGAATATCTGACTATGTTAAACATGAATTTATAAATATTAATACGGATAGTTAAATTACTTGTTGAATTAAAGGAAAAAGTATGGACATTGGATCCTTTGCGGTGCATTGCATTGCTTGTGCTGGGGTCAAGGCAGCGATCATATTGGCCTTTTTGGGGTAGTACTTTACACGTGCGCATCGTCCTCCGATCATATTGGCCTTTTTGGGGTAGTAGTATCACAATTTCACTGTTCCTCCCAGCAGAAGCTTAGTATTTGTTTGATAGAGTTGCCGGGTGGCGTGTATTGTGAGAAAGGAAAGTGCCTCTCTTTTTGACCCTTCAATGTTTAAAGATATTCATATTTTATCTTCCAATTTTTTTTTTAGATTCCATTTTATCCTCCGAATTTACTACACCTTGAAATTAAACCTCATCTAAAGCTCCATCTCTACCTACACTCAACAATGTTACGTTAGAACCTTCTATGTACTTCTCTCTAGATATCAAAGCCAATAAGTAAAGTATATTCAAAGATTCAATATTAACTAAAACATTAGGACTACTTCTTTAATTTAGAATGTTCTTTTCTTTTTCTTTATATTTCTCTCTAGATATCAATACCAAGAAGTAAAGCATATTCGAAGACTCAATATCAACTAAAAATTAGGACTACTTCTTTAATTTGGAATGTTCTTTTCTTCTCCCTTTTCTTTTCTTCTCTTTAACTTTTCATTTTCCTTTCCTTCCTACCTATCATATCTTTTATTCTTTTCCTTCTTTTCTTTCATTTTCGGTTCTTTTCTTTCCTTCTACTTCATTTCATTTCCTTATTTTCTTTTTTTTTTCCTTTCTTTCTCTTTTCTTTTCTTCACTTTACTTTTCTTTTCTTTTCACTTCACATATTTTCTCTTAGTAATGTGGGAGGAAACAAATAATCTAATTCAAAAACAAAAAGAATTATAATGTTTAAGTTATAATCAAATATTGAAATTTTCTTTTCTAATTTTATTTCTTTTCCTTTCCTTTTCTTTTAAAAAAATTATGCAAGTCTATCTGTCCTACAAAACTTAATAAGAAACATGACAAAGACAAAGAAGGGTCTTAATTTTGGGCTGATGGAACTCAAATTAAATGGCAATACTCTTCCATCTCCTCTTCCATGATGTCATTCGTGGATTCTTATAGATCTCCGCAACGTAAAGCTTGTATTGCAAATCACACAATATATAAATTGTCATGGTTAAATTTATGAAATGGGCCCAAAGTCTAGTATAAAAAAATATCAAACTTTTTAACTCAAAATCAATTGGTAATAAGAAGAGTTAACCTAAGTCATTATATATTAAACATATTTTTTCAAGGTATTCGATATATGACAATATATATACTCTAACACTCCCCCTTGCGTATAATCCGGTGTATTGCGAGTTATAAGTGTGCAAGATTGAATATAGAAGCCCACATAAGACAAGCCCAAAGAAGAACGACAATTATGGCCTTAAGAGCTAGTTAATGTCATATTATGCCAACCTCTAATTAGGCTTGATCCAATGAGTCGCAACCAAATATATGCTAATTCCTATAAATTTGGACAGGTTCAATATATTGTTTGTTATTACGGCTTACCTGTTATCCAATTATCAGCTAGTCTATTAAATATTTGTCATCTCTATTGTTAATTTACTTAAAATTTATTTCTTACTCTCACACATCAGGAGTATCATCCGACGATCCAAGTCATCAAGTACTTTTAATAGTGTTATTTGTACATGTTTTTGTATGGTGACTGAACATGCAAACATATTCAAGTGCTAACAAGAATTAATTTTCTTAAGTCATAAATTTTTTGCAAGAATTAAAATTTCTTAAGTCATAAATTATAATATCAAAGAAAAGTGAATTCGACCCTTATTAAAAATTAATCCTTTTCATATATATATACACTCTAAAGTATATCTAGAACTCCAAATTTTACGTACGTACAAATTGTTATTGACTCCTTAGATTACTTTTAACAGCTCTATCATTTGACTAATCTTTAATTTGTACCCTAAACTTTAACCGTAAATTCAATTGACACCCTAAATTTTATTTTGCATTATATGCACCCTAAATTTTAAGTTTCTAAACAATATACATCCTCCGCACCCTCTACATCAAAACAATTTGCACATTAAACTTTAGTATGGAGGGTAAAAATTATATTGAAACTCAAAATTTATGATGCATTTAATTTAAAATAAAGTTTAGATTGCAAATTGAGTTTAAGGTTAAAGTTTAGGGTACAATTTGGAATTTAGTCTTCTTTTGAAGGCCATAAATATCCCTGTAGCTGTTTGGTTAGAGATGCAATGCGGTTTAGGTGATTTCTGTTCCCTTATTTGTGTTTCTTTTCTTCCTTCATTATTGAAATCACATATGTCAATTTTCCATTATTCGTCCCTTTTTCTGTTTCAAATGTGAGATTATATCAATCATTCTTAGCGCCTTGTTTTCATTCTTTTTTAGGTAGTTTTGCTACCTGCACTGAACCAGAGGAACAAAGGTATGTTTTATTGACATACTTTTTATTTTTCTCGTAAAGAAATAGTTTAAGCAAGTAATTTATTATGGAAGGAACTTTCTGTTTTTTTATTTTTTCGTTTCTTTTCTTCAGGAACGAAATTAAAGTTATAGGCTTATAGCTTAAGATTAACTGTCTCTTGCGCCTAGACCCCGCCTAGGTATAATTAAACCTCTACTACATCGATTTAATAAAGACTTTGAGACTCTAAAATATTTGAAATAATTTGTTAAACCTTAAAAGATTATTTTTATAAGTAGTTTTTCATGTAAAATTTTAAAAATTGCATCTATTATCTGCTTTAATTTGTATAGTATATTAAATACATACAATAAAAAAAATAAAAATGAGACCGCCTAAGAAAACGTTGAGACCGCCTAGGCGCCCCTTTGCCTACCAATTTTTAGAACACTGGTTTGAAGTTCATTACTTTTTTTAGATTTATTTAACTTTTGTGTTGGCATGACATATAATCAGGAATGAGATACAAGTAGTAATTAAAACAAAACAATTTTATTAATCCCTTTCACTTTACAAAAATAAGTATTCCAATAACTAATGTGCAACTCAAGATTTAGGGATAAAATACTATCATGCTCTGTCTTCGTATTGAATAGTTGTTTCTCCTATTTTTCTTAAGATTTTTGTTTATTCTAACATAGATAAAAGTGGTTTTGGTATATCTCTATCCGGTTGATGAGTAATTCAAATACATTTTTTTATTCTTCATAATTATATTTTCCTGTATTAGTGCTTTGATTAAGCATTAAAATATCTTCATCACCATAAGAGTGTAGTTGTCTTTATCTACTGGTTAACTTTGTTTCCCTATATACGAATTCAATTTGTTTTTTATTTCTCAGTTGGTTCTTTTGTTTTTTGATTTAAGCTCATGTTTCCAGCCAATTCAATATCATTGAATTTAGCTAAGATTATTGAAATGAGTCCTTTATGATCAGAACTGTGTAAATTTTAATGTTAAAACACATTTTTAATGATTATGATCAATGTAGTAGTTGATTGTTGTGTGTCTAGACTTATCTTCCCATTTACAGCGAGAAGAGAAGGACGACGAAATGGGCACATCAAGCGATCAGCCAACTTCTTCTTCAGTTAATATAGGAGATCCTGAACGTCCCTTGCCGAATTGGATTACGGAACAGCTACAAGGCTTACACCCCATATCCAACGATCGTGTCTCTATCTATAGAGTTCCTCCTGTTATTCGCCAAGTAAATGAGAAAGCCTTCACGCCACAAATGGTGTCTATCGGTCCTTTTCACCATGGGAAAGCGGAGTTGCAGCCGTGGGAAGAGAATAAACTGCGCTATTTGCAGGCATTCCTAGATCGTACTAAGAAGAGTTTGGAGGATTGTATAGACTTCGTAAAAGATTTGGAAGAAAGAGCTCGGGCCTGCTACAGGGACAAAATCGATATGACCAGTAATGCTTTTGTGAAAATGATGCTTGTGGACAGCTCTTTTATCATCGAGGCAATTTGGAGGGAGGAGAACAATTACCCAGAACCAGAAGATTACTTGAGTAATCCTGAGCTGATTCTTTTCGTTACCAGAGATATGCTTTTATTGGAAAATCAGATTCCGTTCTTTGTTCTCTATGATTTATTCCACTTTGGCTTCAACATTAACCCAGTCGAGAACAAAAACTTTCTTGAGCTTTCGTTTGCCTATTTTGCTCCTTTTTTACCGACAATAACCGAGGACAACGATGCGGAAAGTGTGTTAAAAAATGTGAAGCGTCACCTAGAATCAGGTTTAGTAGTAAAACACTTCACTGATTTGCTAAGGATATGTCACCTACCAACTAATTTAGAGAAGCGAGGAGAGGGCACTTTTGTAGGATTTCCAAATGCAGAAAGATTGCATGAAGCTGGAATGAAATTCCGACCTGTCACAAGCAAGAGCCTACTAGACATTAATTATAACAATGGATTACTAGAAATGCCAAAGTTCAAAGTACACGGCCACTCGAAATGTTTTCTCAACAACATTATTGCGCTGGAGATGTGCCACTATCCATTTTATAGTTACATAATCGATTATGCTGCCTTTATGGACAGGTTTATCGACACTGCTAAAGATGTGGATTTACTCGTTCAGAAGGGAATTATTATAGATTCAATGAGGGATAGTGCTGTAGTGGCTTCCGTCTTTAACGACCCTGGACTGGGAAGTGAAATATTTAGTCCCTATTACTTTACGAGTATATCTAAGAGCATGAGGGAATATTACGAAATTCCTACACACAAGTGGAAAGCAACTTTCAAACGTGATTATTGCAGCACTCCGTGGAAGATTGCTTCTACTGTGGCTGCGATTATATTACTTGTGCTTACTCTCATACAAACCATATGGTCTATAATTTAACTTGATACCAGCAACAGTTGTAATGTGGTTTGGTGGCTGTGCTGCTGTGGTGGCCTTTTTTGGGTCTCTGTTTGGTTCTTGCTGTTTGGTCAAGTTCAATTGTCGGATTGGATTCCCCTCCCCCGGGACAGCTTTGCACCAGTTTCGGTCAATGCCGAATTGTTTGTTATATTTGGATGTGAGATTTTATTATCAAACAGTATCTAATGTTTTATGTTTGTTTTCTTAGTGTGAGAGTTAGTGGCCCACCATTTGTTTGAAGCAAAATTAATGTTTATCCCCTTAATTGTACTTGTACCTTTTATGCTATAGGCCACTCAAATTTTATAAATTATAATTATCCAATTGAAGTAATTAAAATTATAATAAAATGTAAGTATTTATGTTTTCTTTTCTATAATAAGCTTAGAGCATGTTTGGGATTCCTTAAAACATATGATTACTAATTTTGATTACTGATTTTGATTATAATCAGTTTTAGAAAATTAGTCTGTGTTTGGCAAATAAAAAGCAAATAAATTAGTAAAAAATGAAAAGTGTTTGGTATAAAAAAAAAATTGCTAATCACTTATTTGTGTAAATTACTAAAAATGAATGTTTTGAGAAGTAAAGATGACTAATTGATGAAATTATTAGAATAAATAAAGATAGACTAGTAATATGCTTGGTCAAACTTGATTATTAGATTTGGCAAATAATCAAAAACTCCAAATTAAAAATTCTGATTAATTTCATAAAAAGTGATTATAAGCAATTTTAAAATTGAATTTGCTTCTTAAAATTGATTATAAATAAGTTTGACCGCTTATAAATAATCCCAAATAACCTCTCAGTTTCATCTATGAAAGGCATGCTCTGACCTTTGACAAGTCCAACAGGCAACAGCCCTGGAAAGATAGCTCACTGCCTTGTTTCGGCATAATGAAACTCAACAAACCTATAAACCTATTGTGACAATTGAAGTAAATTACACCCCTGCCATTTCTTAATTATTTTGACAGGAAAATCTGAATTAAATTCATGCACCAATGCACACACCGTCAAGAATAATCTATAAACACAAAAACGACTAGGTTTATAGGAACAACTGCCAAAATTATTATTTGGTTGAACCGTATTGGGAAATTTACACAAGGATAGTTCTCTTTCGATTTCATCAAGTAATTAAAACAAAATAATTCTTCTATTTCAAAATATAATATGATTATTAACTTTTTAAAGTCAAACATTTTAAATTCAAAATTGTCAGAAATTCTTTTAATTTTAATCAATACAATGATCAAATATTTTAAAATATCTAAAAAGTACTATTACTTATCTAAAGGTTTATTATTTCATTTTTTAAAATAATCTCGATTTTGAGTTCAAAAATATTTTAAATTAACTTTCAAAAACTCAGTAGTATATCTTATAATTTAGAATGGAATGAGCAAGTTTTTCCAAACATATTACTTTAGAAAAGTATAGTAGTACAATTTAACAATGTGCAGCTTAGGGTTTAAGGATATATAAATAATACTCCCTCCGTCCAACTTTACTTATCCTAATTAACTTTTGATGTCGAATGGACGAATTTTAATATTAATAATTAAACAAATTTATCAAAAATTTTGAAATTAAATAAGTTGACTTTGATAGTATATTCAATATACTTTCTTATGATACTTGTGCCTATATCTGATAGAGTTAAAAATAAATTTTGATTCTAAATATAGTCAATTTGACCATAAAAAATCAATTAAGACAAATAAAACTGGATGGAGGGAGTATTATTTTAGTCTCTTTCTCACTAATTTGGAGAGATTCTTTTGTTGAGACTATAACTATCCCACAGATTCTTTTGCTTGGACTTGCATGTTGTGGGAAATCAACCAATTTATAAACCTCCTGCTCATCTGTTCAATTGTGGCTTGATCTCAAATGATTTATTTCTTTTCTCAATCCTAATTACTCTCTATTTTACAAATATGAGTCCCTCAATGAACATTTCATATATTCACGTATTGTAAAAAAAAATGATTCTTCTCCCCAAATTAATGCAACTTTTTTTAATTAAAAAATGTATAGAAAAAGAATGCATGCATCCATACTATGCCATAGATGTGGGGTCAATTGACCCCACTGAATTTTTTTGTTTGTTTAATAATATATGACAAAAATTAAAAATTTTAAATGTTATATACAAATCGAGAAATTTTATAAATTTTTTAATATACGGGGTCAAATTAAAATTTTATAAATTTCTCAATCTCATATCATTCTTATTTCCTCTCTCTCTATATATATATTCATATAATCTTCTTAAACTAATTAATAATATTTTTTATAATATTTTTTAAAGAATTAATTAATTATAAATAATTTGTCTTAAAAAAAATATATTAGGGATCAATAGAGTGTATATACACATGCATATAAATATATATAAAATTTACAATTATTATATTATCATTGTTATCAAATATATGTTTTATATATGCAACCTAAAAGTATAAAATTATTCAAATTTTTTGGCTCGGGGGCGCTGCCCCTGAACTCTCACTAAATTATTTATAACCGTCTAATAATTTTGACCTCACTAAAAAACCTTCCAGGCTTCACCACTGCATGCAAGCAAAGGCCACTTGTACAAAGAACCATGGCCAACAATGGCAAAGAATCACCGGCTGCCGATATATATATATATAGAGAGATATACTTAGAGGAAGAGGATAATTCTTTCTCTATATGTGTATAGAGAGAGAGAGAAAGAGAAGGAGAAAGAAGTGAAGAGAATGAGAGAGCTGGAGTGTATTTATAGATGATGGTGTAGCTTAACAGAAAGATCAAAAAAGTAAAAATAAATAAAGAACTAAATAAATATTTTCACATTATTTTTTTATATTTTTACGTAAAAATTGTTGTTATAGTAAATTTATAGCGATGGCTAAAAACGTGGTTATAAACTTATAGCACATGTGAAAAATATCAAAAAATGCATGGGATGAAAGCTTATCATTTAGAAATGCATTTGCTAGTTTTTCACTTAAGGAAAATGTTTTTTGCTTCCAAGTGTTTTGCCAGCTTTGAGTGCTTTCCAAATTATTTTGTAACAACCAAATTCCCTGTTGCCATGTAATTACTAGTTTATTTTCAATATTTACTTTTAAAAAGTTATTAGTTTAATTACTAGTTATTGCATGATAATGAAGTTTAATGACAAATTAACTTAAACATATTATGTCATCTTATTTTATTAGCTCACAAAGTGATTAAATAAGTGTAGAGGGGTTGAATTGATCGTTTTCAAAGTTTGATTCAATTGATTACTAAGATTAATTAGGTGTTATCCAATGTATTCAACGGTTTATTACTTAAGAAATTAATATACTTAAGAAATTAATGTAAGTTCACAGAGGGCTATAAGTTCAAATTTTCCCTAAGAAACTAAGTGAATATTTATGTTACGTTTGAATTGAAGAAATTGATGTTTTATACTTTTATATTTAATGAAAGTAATATTTTCTTCACGAGTTTTTTGACATATTATAACATAAATATATTTTTGTGACAAAGTCAAAACGCAATAGACATAATAACATAGTCTATAAATTAAATTTTACAAATGCATTAAAGGTATTTTCTTGCAATAGAAATCGACGTATTTTGATAACAATATAAACATAGCTTTTCCATTTTTCTATAATCTCCATTAAATTGACAAATTTTAGATTCTTCCATTAAATCCAAATCCATTACACTTGGTCTATAGCCCAAATGTGTCAAAGCCAGTCAATCCTATAAGGCTATAATTATGAGCAGTAGACATGATGGTAGAAAGTCTCCAAAATGTCCTAAAACTCAACAAAGCAAAACCACAAGCCACACCCCACAAACTGTTGTCTCATTCTCTCATGGCTTATTCACACTCTGCATCTTCTTACCACTCTCTTTGCTCCTACACAGTAATTATCCTTGTTACTGTTCTTGTTCTCACTCTTCCCCACCAAGATCTCTCCCAATGTAAGAACCCGCCAGTCATTTTCAATTTCGGAGATTCCAATTCCGACACCGGCGGCCTTGTCGCGGGACTCGGTTTCACCGTCAACTTACTCAACGGTCGAACTTTCTTCAGCAGATCCACCGGTCGACTCTCCGACGGACGCCTCGTCATCGATTTCCTCTGTAAGCACTGCTCTCTCCATTTCAAAAATTAGATATACATTTTTCCTTTTTTTAGTCGGTTAATTAATTAAAAATACATTTTTATTTTTAGAATTGCTAAAATGTTGTTACTTAATTCATTTATTTATTAATAATTGTATATTGCTATTAGAATATGCGACTTTTGTTGCCATTAGACACAAATGAAGTACCCATGTTGGTATTAATTTACGGACAATGTAGTTGTATCTACTATATTTTTAGCTCATTGCCATATTTTTAGCTAAGGTTAAGGTTAGAGGTATGTTTGGATATAAAGTTTTTTTTTTTAAATGTACTTTAAGTTTATATATATCTAATAATTTTTTTATACATTTCTATCGCCTTTTGTTTTATTTGGATTTTTCTTAGTTAATGCCGTCAAAAAACAATGTAGGATTACTTAATTACCTCATTCAATACCTCACCGGCACAAAAAAAGCATATAAATGGATTCCATTTCCACCTTTTATGTTTGTTAAAATGCATGAATCGAAGTATTTAATCCGACGGCAGTTATAGACCCTCATTGCCCACACATTTATTTGCAGAACTTGGCTTCATAAAATCATTAAAAAGTGCAAATTTAAATTTGTCATTCTAGGAAATTAACTTAAACTATGGATTATACTTTAGCAGAAAAGTTTTAGTTATTTTTTAACATAGTATAGGTGAAAAGAGATTTTATTCTTTTTCTTAAATACTGAGGTTGTAGCAGTAGCATGTTCCTTGTTACTTTGAGGTTTCTGTTTTGTGGTGTTAAAAGTTATTCTAGTGCAGTATTATTCTAGGAAAAAAGTATAACAATGTTATCCATTGGGGTAATTTCGTTGTATGGAGTTTTTTCCCTTGTTTTTACTAGTGGCAATCACATGTTGTTTAGCATAATACTATATATATTACAGTGATGTAGCACCTTCTCTCCTAATAACAATTGTTGTTTTGGAAATAGCACCCACTCTTTTTTGTTTTGGTTGGTGGTGTATAGAAAGCTTAAAGTGGCTTCCGCTTTTACAATTTTGTTGTTGTAGTGTTTATGGCCATTATTACACTGACCCCTACAAGTATATAATTAAGATTATATCCGCATCTAAGAAATTTTTACTTTGTTTTGCTGTAATATTTGTGGTCCTCCTCCTAACCCCAAGTAAATGATTGAGATGTTCTGTAGATAAAAGAAATATATAACTTTTACATGTTTCTTCCATGTCAATTTTTCTTTTTCCTGTTGATATTTTAGTACCTCATTGCCAATTCATCATCAACAGATAGCAGAAAATTCAGAACTGTAAAATGATAGAAAATGCATTACTGAACGGACCGTGCCAAATTTATTAAAACTACATTCTCCTTCTGTTCCAAAATATAAAATCAATTGATTTTTTAAAAATTAATTTAGATATTTTCAAACTCAAAATTGATATAGTTAACTTTAGTAAAGACAATAATGAATATTTAAAATTTAAGTAGTACTACTTATAAGATTTATTTTTTTATAATTTTAAATGAATCAAATTAATTTTGATTTGTTTTCAAATTGACTTTCTAAAAGTCAGTGTTGTTCTCAGATTTTGGAACGGAGCAAGTATTTTATTTTGCTAACCTATCTGATTATGGATGATAAGGTCTGTGGGTTTTAGCCTTATTATATTACAATATCCTCAGATTTATGGTGGAGACAGCATTTCTGCGGGCCTGTATTTTCTTGAACTTTTTTGAGTGTACTGACATAGTGTCATGATCTCCTGAGGATCCAAAGTTTCAGAGATGCACTACAATTGATGACATTTAGGAATTCAAAATATTATTTTTGCAGGCCAGAATGTGAACACTAGTTTTCTGATCCCATACTTGGAATCATTGGGGTCCACATTCTCAAATGGGGCAAACTTTGCAGTGGTGGGTTCATCTACCCTTCCTAGATATTTACCCTTTGCACTGAATGTTCAGATTATGCAGTTCCTTCATTTCAAGGCTCGGTCACTTGAACTTGTTACTGCAGGTAAAGTTTTCATTGACCTTTTTAAGCTTTACTTATGCTTCATGGTTAATTAGTTGCTATCTATAAGCATTTCAAATTAGGAAAACAAATATTTAAAAAAATTAAATTTGATTTCCAAGGGAAGACGGGGTTGATTACCTGAAAAATATGTCTAGCTTCTAAAGAGTTGCCAAATAAAGACTTGAACTTCACAAGATGGAAATTTAAATTTGAAAATTTGTCTGGCATATATCCACTGCTCTTTTACTTATTAAAATTTGAATTAAGACATCTAAAATTTGAATTAAGACATTTAAGAGGCATGCAAATTTTTGTAAGTTGCATATTAGTTTTTGCTTAATTGCGAAATCAAAAGTTTCAAAATATATTATGTAGGATGATATATGAAACTTGAAAAAGACAATAGGTTATGTCTTATGTACTACTTTTAACTTGCGTTATGTCAAAGCAGTGGAAAATCTGAACATTTTCCTTAGCAACCAAACAAATAAAATAAGAAAGAATGAAATTAATTCAAAAGTGTAAGGAATTGGTAGGCCTAAGCAGCTCTAACCCTGACATCTAACACATATTTAGTTTCATTAAGAAATAGATTTTGAAACAACCAATTTGGCGATGACTGAAGTAACCCACAAGGTTCAAATATTAAATCTCAAGGCTTTTCTTGCTTATGTGGCAGTACAAACGCTCACACGTTTCCATGTAGAAGCATCCAACTCAAAACAACTTGCTTATGGGTTGAAGTAACCCTTGAGGTTTATAAGTCTCAAGGATTGACATGTTAGACGTGAGACATTTATATTCTCAACATGGGGGAGAGAGAGTTCTTACCTTTACTCCTTATGCTCATATACTTATGTCAATTATTGATCTTCATATTTTATTGTTAGGCATGGTTGCAGCCATTATTGACCAGACATGAATAAACTAAGAATGGCCTACTTGACTCTTTTATGTTACATTCACCTGCTAATATGTCCTTATACCATCAAAGGCATTGCAAAAACTGAATTTAACGAAGACCATCTAACACCTTCGGGACTTACCATCGAAAGCTCATGGTTAACTTTTCATGTGGCAAGTTGAAATGTTTTACTTTTAATCATGAGTAATAATACTATAGTTTCTAAATAGAGATATCTGCTTAGCTTGTGAAAATCTTCCCTTACCTTCTGTCTACTTAAATGGTTTTAATTTAAGTCTAGAGACTAATTGACTAGATTCTTAAACTTGTATCTAGGTTCACAACATTTGATAAATGATGAGGGTTTCCGAGATGCGCTTTATATGATTGATATAGGCCAAAATGACCTGGCAGATGCATTTTCTAAGAACCTATCTTATGCGAAAGTTATCGAAAAGATCCCATCTGTAATTACAGAAATCAAGATTGCCATGAAGGTTAGTTGAGTCTTTAAAGTTCTCATAAGATATTTAAGGAAAGTAATGTTTCGGACTTTCGGGACCATCGATAGAATCTAGCAGATCTGCTTCTTACCTCTTCTGGTTTGCCATTATAAATTGAACATTATCTGTTTCTTGGTGTCACCAACAAATATTTTCTTTCTTTTTAACTTCAATGTTATCTGTACTAACAATACTGCTTATTTGAGGTATTTAAAATGTTTGGGTCATAGCAATTCTAGAAGAAAGGCAACAGCAGATATTGTCAAAACAAATTTTATAACCAGATTGCTAAGGCTTGTTGTTTGAACTTCTTTTAATTCACAAATCCTAGTGTTGTTGTTTGAACTTCTTTTAATTCACAAATCCTATTGTTCTAAGATGTGATTTTGTGATAAAAACATTGAGTAGCTTAATGTGAATTTACCAAAAACCCAAAGGCAATATCTTCACCCTTGTTCAGGCAAGTTTCAGTAAATAATTTACCGCTCTATGCGAAAACTTCCCTCTGTCAATATGCAAGTTAATCTGTTAAATTTTTCCTAACCATCTTTTTCATTCTCTTTTGTCATCCACAGACTATATATGATCAAGGTGGCAGGAATTTTTGGGTCCACAACACCGGTCCACTGGGATGTCTCCCTCAAAAACTTTCTTTAGTTCAGAAAACTACTAAAGATCTCGATCAACATGGATGCCTTTCAAGATACAATGCTGCTGCGAGCATGTTTAATGAAAGACTAAGCAATCTATGCCAAGAAATGAGATCTGAATTGAAAGATGCTACTGTTGTATATGTAGATATTTATGCCATCAAGTATGACCTCATTGCCAACTCTAGCAAAATTGGTAAGCTCATCAGGCTCTTTTTTCTTTCTTTCTAAGTTGGTATGCTAGCTGCCATGATGATGAATAGAATCTTTTACCATGTGTATTCTTTTATTTGAAACCCGTATTTATTGACAAGTTCAAGTTCCTGTTTTTGGATTGAAGCATATTAGAATTTTCCTTAAAAAATATCTCAGGTTTAGTCAGTTTGAAGATATGTACTGACTGCAAAATATTGTTTAGCCCATTTGGTGAATGTTTCTAATTATTAGTTGACCACGTTCCAAGAATGTCGCGAGAACTTGACACATCTTTCAATTCTGTGTATCATGTTTACATTCGATGGATTCACCCTTGCAGGACTCTCAAGTCCATTGATGGCTTGCTGCGGATTCAGAGGACCTCCATACAATTACAATATCCAGATGACATGTGGTCAGGCTGGTGTTCAGGTCTGCGATGAAGGATCTAAATTTGTTAGTTGGGATGGAATCCATTACACTGAAGCGGCCAACACAATTGTAGCCTCTAAAATACTTTCCAGTGTTTATTCTACGCCACGAATTGCCTTTGATTTCTTTTGCCATTGATGAAATTCATTCAATTGTATAATATGCAGCTGGGGTTCTTTTCTGCTGCTGCTGCTGTTGTTGTTAGCTTGATGAAATAACTATAAAATGCTCATCTCAGTTTGCTTTTTGGCAAGTTGCAACACATTGCATTTTGGTTAGAAAAAAGATAGCTGAGCTCCAGTCCAACTAGATAAATTTATAGATTAATACTACTTATTTTCTAAAATTAGAGTCCATTTCACTTTTAATTTATTCTTTTCAGACATTTTAATGTCTTCCTTATTTCTTTTTAGTTCACAACACAGATGGGAGTTTAAGAGGGGAGCAGTTGGTTTATGTTCAGTGTTCAGCTTTCCTTGTTGGGACATCCAAAATGAGAGACTTGAGAATTCACTCCAAAATTTATTACTATATTTTCTGCTCATAAAGGAATCTCATTTCTCTTTTGCAACTCCTAAAGTGATAGATTCTTTTCTGTAAATAAGTCTAGTTTTTACTGACAGTAGTGTAAATTCATTAATTTGTTTATTTTAAAGTTAATAATAAAATAAATATATATTCCTAATATTTTTAAACTTTATAAAGAAATATGACTTTAAATTATGAATAAGTATACACATATAACAATTAAATATCACATCAAGTATTATATTTATTTATATTATTAAAAAATAAGATATAATATTAAATTTTTTATTATATTTTATTTTTTAATAATATTAATAAATATAATATTTAATCGTTATGTGCATGCACTTGCCCTTGAATTATATTCCTAATTTTTTTTTGAAAGTGGGAGCGTTTACGAGGTTTTGATGTTAATTATCAAAATAAATGGTAGTCAAACCCCACACTGAGAGAGGGCGGCTTTTTTTTTTTTGCTAAATAAGGGCGGCTTTTCCCAACCTGAAAACCATTACTGAGAGAAAAAAAAAGTGAAGCAATGTCAATGTCGATATTAGTTTCATCTCTCTCGTTTTCTGGTTCTTACGACGGAACGCCGATCACTGTCTCCGCCACCGCACTTCGTACATCTCAGGTAATGTTCGATCAATTTTCTCGGTAAACAATCAGTCCAATTTGATATCTTCTACTGTAATGTTATTGATTTTAGTTGCCTTTTTGATATTTTGTGGAACTATAGTATTTCAGCTGAGGCTACCTTTTTTTTTCCCTAATAATTTTGTAACTGAGATTATTAATATTGGGTGTCTGACTTGGTGAAATTTAGGCTTAAAGTTGACCTTTGTAATTGGAATAAAAGCGTTTAATTTCTTCCTAAATTTGGAAATTGCATGTGGGAGAATGTGGTTTGATTTTCAGATTTGGCTTGAATGTTTTTTTCCCCTTAAGGTATGTAAACATGTAAATTAAAATTGGATATTTAATTATAAAGGCTAATTTGGTCACAAAAAATTGTGACTGGGTTCTATTGTTCAATTTTGGCTTTGAGAAACAATTGTCAGAAAGTCCTTACTGGGATGATAATGCCTATTGCAAATACATATTTATCTGGATATTACAGCAATGCCAAAAACGAAAGAATTCAAAGAAGTAGCTTTTGTCCACGATGCTTTTTTGATAATTTTCTGGTGAAATGCAGACATGGTGGTGAGAAAATTTTGCTTTTGGCAAATAATATATTTCTTGTTGTGTTAGTTATTTGAAGAACATATACAAGTGACTCCGCCTTCCGCCCTCCCTTGCCAACAAAAAAAAAAAAGGCGAATTTTGTTATGTCTCTCACTCTTAGATATGGTGGGCAATTGTTAGAATTCAACTGTTATGTCAGTTAATAGTTCTGGTAACAATAGTGAGAAAGTGGTTGTGTTATTCTAAGAAGTGAATTGCCTAAGCTTTTGGTATTTTGTTGCAGGTACCAACAAATCACTTACATTTTGCGAGAGATGATTGTTTTCTGCACAATGAAAATGCTGCCAAGTTCTGTAGCAAGTTTAATGATTTTAAAACTTGGATATTTGGTAGTCTGAATTTCCGGGGGCCCAAGAGAAAATATAAATGGGGGAATGAGTTTAAGAGTCTACCGATTCAAGATAAAGGCCAACTGACAAGGCATTTAGAAGGAACTTTGTCACCAGAAGGCATGTTTCTGAATTTGTAGTTAGTTTGCCAAATGGTAGTTTAAATTTCGTATTTGTCCACTATATTTGACAAAATTCTTTGTTTGCTGAGAAGAGATGAGAAAATAAAACAAAAAGACGAAAATAAAAAACTAAAGAATCAAGAAAAAGACACGACGTAATCTAATTTCAGTTCTGAACCACAATGTCAACTTCCTATTTCCACTGCAGTTGTTGCTTCCATGAGAACATGTTTGCAACATGAAGAGAATTCTGCACTTAATCATCTACCTTACATTTCCGCAATAAAGGCCAAATCCATGAAATCTCCTTTATCATTGCCACGGAAGCATTCCTCCACCGCTGTAGCTCAGTCTACTCCCTCTCTGTGTATAGCTGTCATCGGAGCAACAGGTCAATTGGCAAGGAGGAAGATTTTTCCAGCATTGTTTGCTCTGTATTACAGTGCCTATCTGCCTGAGGTAAGAGTAGTACTTGTATATTTTTCTGTAGCTTTTATGCATCTAACCAGAACTACTTCTTTACTCTAGATGTATTCTTCAGAATGAACGTTGTCATTGGAGTCATTTTCAGTCATTTTATTTACTTCAATGTGTTCTGGTGTCTTCTCTTGCATCTTGGGTCATTGCGAAGATCTATCTTTTGCTTTTTTTTCTGTGTATATTTTTCTTTTCCATTATATATGTATATGTACAGGGAGAGAGATAATAAGATTGGAAAACAAATGATTTACAAAACAAAGTTTATATATGGTCTCCTAATTTCCTCTTGGGGGTGGGTTGATAGGTCTTTTTTTTTTTGGTGGGGGTGGGGGTGTGGGGGGGGGGGGGGGGGGAGTTGATGATAGTGATATGAGGTTTGGCAAATTGTAGAACTTCGTTTTTTTAAATGCGAACCTTACATATTTTTAAATGGTGAATGAACACCGGTGTAAGTAGTCTTTGACCTGTTGAGATAAAGTTGTAAGCATTACTCAAGACTGCAAAAAATAAATAAATTAGAACCCTAGTGTACAAGATGCATAAAGCGGTGACCACCTAGAGGTTGAAAGCCTACTTAGATTTCTTATCCCTACGAAATTAATAGAAAGTAATGTAGTTGTGACCGTTTTCCTACAGATCCATTAGTTGAAGTAATTATTGCTTGTTTTGTTGGCTAAGAGTTTCTCCCCACCGATAAAAGTGCACCTATCTGCATCTTCAATGTATAATTTATGACATAATAGAAATAAAAGTAAGTTTGTCTATTTATTACGTATTCATAAATTCAGTGACATGAATTGGACGAATAGTTTGTAATGAATTCACTCTGTAATGACCAATCTACGAGCATGACCAATTTGAGACCCTAACTGGCAATTTTTTTTACCCTATCCCCCAGTATAGGAATCCCTTCATACTACAATCCTAAAAAGTTCAACTCTCTTTTGGAGTAACTTCTGTCATGTCATAAACTCCTTGTGTAGTCATTCTCAACTATGAACTTAATTTGCTACTAACTACCTTCGTCCCCAATCCTGATTTGGACTCCTTACATGCATACAACCCATATTCACCTCCCACTACCCTTCTGCATATAGTAGTGTCGTCTCACTAAATATCCATAGCCATCTATGCAACCAGATCTCACTAAGACGCCTGTGCTGCTATGCCTAAGCCTTCTTCTCTTACAGAGTGGGCCACAGTCAAGCAGTACACAGTAAAAGAAATATATAGCGTATGCAATATAGGGTAGCTTGTTTAAAATTTTAATATAAGAAACCAGCTTGATTTTTCATTATGATTCAACTATTAGGATCTCTTTTGTGGAACCTTTTCTTCTTGTTTTGGTGATACAAAAGATCAGCACAAATCATTAGTTATTGATGTGAAAAGAGATGACATTTTTTAGAAGTAGTATCAACCTTTTAGATGCAAAAAAGGGTAAAAGAATAAGTGATGAAGAAGAATGTAGTGATTTAGGTAATTGATGTTGCCCAAATTTGAACTACTTTAAAAATTAGAGGAACACGGCACCAGTGTAAGTCGTCTTTGACCTGTTGAGATAAAGTTGTAAGCATTACTCAAGACTACAAAAAATAAAATAAAATTAGAAACCTAGTGCAGAAGACGCATAAAGAGGTGACCACCTAGATGTCTAAAGCCTAATTAGCTTTCTTATCCCTACAAAATTAATAGAAAGTAATGTAGTTGTGGCCCTTTTCCTTCAGATCCATTAGTAGAAGAAGTAATTATTGCGTGTTTTGTTGGCTAAGAGTTTCTCCCCACTGATAAAAGTGCAGCTATCTGCATCTTCAATGTATAATTTATGACATAATAGAAATAAAAGTAAGCTTGTCTATTTATTACATATTCCTAAATTCAGTGACATGAATTCGACTAATGGTTTGTAATGAATTCACTCTGTAATGACCAATTTGAGACCCTAGTTGGCAATTTTTTTACCCTATCCCCCAATATAGGAATCCTTTCATACTACAGTCCTACAAAGTTCAACTCTCTTTTGGAGTAACTTCTGTCATGTCATAAACTCCTTGTGTAGTCATTCTCAACTATGAACTTAATTTGCTATTAACTACCTTCATCCACAACCCTGATTTGGACTCCTCAAATGCATACAGTTCTGTCACCCTGACCAAGCCCATATTCACCTACCACTACCCTTCTGCATATAGTAGTGTCGCCTCACTAAATAGTAAATATTCCTAGCCATCTATGCAACCAAATTTCACTAAGATGCCTGTGCTGCTATGCCTAAAGCCTTCTTCTTCTCTTACAAAGTGGGCAGCTAGTACACAGTAATATAGGGTAGCTTGTTTAAAAATTTAATATAAGAAATCAGCTTGATTTTTCATTCTGATTCAACTATTAGGGTCTCTTTCGTGGAACTTTTTCTTCTTGTTTTGGTGATATGGTATATGACTAATAAGTTTCTTATTCTAGGCGGCACATTTTTCATATGTTTTTACCTTATGCTAATAAAAAGGTCTCAACCAAATCTCTCTGGTCAAAAGATCAGCACAAATCATTAGTTTTTGATGTGAAAGGAGATGATTATTTTTAGAATTAGTATTAACCTTTAGATGCAAAAAGGTGTGAAAGAATAAGTGATGAAGGAATAATGTAGTGGTTTCGGTAATTGATGTTACCCAAATTTGAACTACTTTAAAAATTAGAGTTACATGGCACCGGTGTAAGTAGTCTTTGACCTGTTGACATAAAGTTGTAAGCATTACTCCAGATTGCAAACAAAAATAAAAAATTAGAACCCTAGTGCCAAAGACGCATGAAGAGGTGACCGCCTAGAGGTCTAAAGCTTACTTAGATTTCTTATCGCTACGAAATTAATAGAAAATAATGTAGCTGTGGCCCTTTTCCTTCAAACCCACTAGTAGAAGAAGTAATTATTGCATGTTTTGTTGTCTAAGAGTTTCTCCCCACTAATAAAAGTGCACCTATCTGCATCTTCAATGTATAATTTACGACATAATAGAAATAAAAGTAAGCTTGTCTATTTATTACATATTCATAAATTCAGTGACCTGAATTCGACGAATGGTTTCTAATGAAATCACTCTGTAATTACCAATTTGCGAGCATGATCAATTTGAGACCCTAGTTGGCAAATTTTTTACCCTATCCCCCAATATAGGAATCCCTTCATACTATAATCCTACAAAGTTCAACTCTCTTTTGGAGTAACTTCTGTCATGTCAAAAACTCCTTGTTCAGTCATTCTCAACTATGAACTTAATTCTTAATTTGCTACTAACTACCTTCATCCCCAACCCTGATTTGGACTCCTCACATGCATACAGTTCTGTCACTTTACCAACCCCATATTTACCTCCCACTACCCTTCTGCATATAGTAGCATCGTCTCACTTAATATTGATAGTCATCTATGCAACCAAATCTCACTAAGACGCCTGTGCTGCTATGCTTAAGCCTTCTTCTCTTACAAAGTGGGCAACAGTCAACCGGTACACAGTAATATTCTGTAGCTTGTTTAAAAATTTAATATAAGAAATTAGCTTGATCTTTCATTCTGATTCAACTATTAGGATATCTTTCGTGGAACTTTTTCTTCTTGTTTGGTGATATGGTATATGACTAATAAGGTCCTTATTCTAGACGGAACATTTTCCATATGTTTTTACCTTATGCTAATGAAAAGGTCTCGACCAAATCTCTGTGGTCAAAAGATCAGTACAAATCATTAGTTATTGATGTGAAAAGAGATTAATTTTTTTAAAATTAGTATTAACCTTTTAGATGCAAAAAGGTGTGAAAGAATAAGTGATGACGGAATAATGTAGTGGTTTAAGTAATTGACGTTGCCCAAATTTGAACTACTTTAAAAATTAGAGGTACATGGCACCGGTGTAAGTAGTCTTTGACCTGTCGAGAGTTGTAAGCATTACTCCGGACTGCGAAAAAATAATAATAGTACCCTAGTGCAGAAGACGCATAAAGAGGTTGACCACCTAGAGGTCTAAACCTTACTTAGATTTCTTATCCCTACAAAATTAATCGAAAGTAATGTAGCTGTGCCCTTTTTCCTTCATATCCATTCGTAGAAGAAGTAATTATTGCATGTTTTGTTGGCTTAGAGTTTCTCCCCATTGAAAAAAATGCACCTATCTGCATCTTGAATGTATGATTTACGACATAATAGAAATAAAAGAAAGCTTGTCTATTTATTACATATTCATAAATTCGGTGATATGAATTCGATGAATGGTTTGTAATGACCAATTTGCGAGCATGACCAATTTGAGACCCTAGTTGGCAATTTTTTTTACCCTTTCCCCCAATATAGGAATCCCTTCATACTACAATCCTACAAAGTTCAACTCTCTTTTGTACTAACTTCTGTCATGTCATAAACTCCTTGTGTAGTCATTCTCAACTATAAATTTAATTTGCTACTAACTACCTTCATCCCCAACCCTGATTTGGACTCCTCACATGCATACAGTTCTGTCACCCTGACCAACCCCATATTCACCTCCCACTACCCTTCTGCATATAGTAGTGTCGTCTCACTAAATATTCATAGCCATCTGTGCAACCAAATCTCACTAAGATGCCTGTACTGCTATGCCTAAGCCTTCTTCTATTACAAAGTGGGCAGCAGTCAACCAGTACACAGTAATATAGGGTTTCTTGTTTAAAAATTTAATATAAGAAATTAGCTTGATTTTTCATTTTGATTCAACTATTTGGATCTCTTTTGTGGAACTTTTTCTTGTTGTTTTGGTGATATGATATATGACTAATAAGGTACTTATTCTAGACCACACATTTTCTATATGTTTTTACCTTATGCTAATAAAAAGGTCTCGACCAAATCTCTCTCTTCAAAAGAGCAGCTCAAATCATTAGTTACTGATGTGAAAAGTGATGAAAATTTTAGAAATAGTATTAACCTTTTAGATTTAAAAAAGTGTGAAAGAATATGAGTGATGAAGGAATAATGTAGTGGTTTCGGTAATTGATGTTGCCCAAATTTGAACTACTTTAAAAATTAGAGGAACATTGTATTTCTCCCTTAGTATCAGATTAATGTTTTTTTCCATGTTTTGGTGATATCATTTCGGCTCTCTCATGGCTGCAGAATGTCAGTATTTTTGGTTATTCAAGAAGGGATTTAACAGATGAAGACTTCAGATCCATCATAGCATCAACTTTAACTTGCCGACTTGATTATCAGTATGATCTACGTACCTAGTACTCATTAATTATTTCCATATGTTTCCTGTAACAATTTCCCCCCCATATGTACTGGTTTTTAGATTTTAAATTTTGGACAGGCATACATGCGAAATTTGTATTTGCGCATATGGTTTATTGTTTTTACAAAAAACTATAGGAACTTGTAAAATTATGACTTTGTGGGGGCATATGGGGGCATGGGGTCTTTTCTTTGCCGAGAATAGAAAGTGTCAACAGTATTTAGCAATGCCCACTCGGTTGTCATCATATTGGCACTAACCAGCAGGGAGCCTGATAGGAGGGGCCCAGATGATCCTGCAGTCACAGGGAAGCCCTAGCCCTACTAGGGTCATAGTGGACTTTTTGGGCCTTGTTTATGAATTGTAGTGAAATGTTGAACACAAACAACTTGCATACTTTCAACTTCTCAGAATTGTTCCTGCTTAGTTGAAGTATCCTTATTGTTAGTGAAGTGCATCCAACTAACATGAATTGGTATGCACTTGCAATATCAAGTCACACATTATTGAAATACTTTGTCAAATTGAAATCTTTAAAAGGTCAAATTACAGAAAATTAGATGTTTTTCTAGTCGTGTTAGATAAGTTGAGACTTTGTAGTGATTACCAAAAATTAAGAAAATTATTCTCTTTTTTTCTTTGTTTTATTTAGCTTCGTATTATATATCTATGTAGGTATTCTTTTCTATTCTTTTTCTTGATTTTTTTTTTTTGCTTATTTAATTTTTTTATCTTTTTTTCTTGCCCTTCTACTTTTATGCTTACATATGGAGTTCAATTTCAAGCTTACTCTAGTTAGTATGGGATAAAAGGTTGTTGAGTTTAGCGAGTTGATTTTTTCCAGAGAGGATTGTGGCAGCAAAATGGATGCTTTTCTGAGTAGATTATATTATCTTAATGGAGGTTATGACAATAGAGAAGGGATGACAAAGCTAAATTCTCTGATGGAGCAGATTGAGGTAATGGGACATTATTACAAGTTTATTTGATGGATTAGAACAAATCTTCGTGCACTTTTCCGTTGTATAAATTGAAGGCATTTTGATCTTTAACGGCTGACCTTGTCTCAGGGGGAGTCTGACGTGAACAGAATCTTTTACCTCTCTGTGCCACAAGAAGCACTTCTAGATGTTGCATCCCCACTTGCTGATAATGCTCAATCCCAGAAGGGTTGGAATCGTGTAGTAATTGAGAAACCCTTTGGTTTTGGATCTTTTAATTCACCATCTTCTCACCAATTGATTCAATCCCTGCTCTCCAAGTTTGAAGAGAAGCAGTTGTATAGGTAAGAATGCACATTACTTGTATTCTATACTGCATTTTTTTCCAAGATGTTGTGATATAGATCATGCTTCAAGTCAACTGTATTTCAGGATAGATCATCTCTTGGGAAAAAACATTGTTGAAAACGTCACTGTTCTAAGGTTTTGTAATCTGGTTTTTCAGCAATTATGGAACCGAAGGTACATACGCAATGTACAGGTAACTGTTGATGCATTAAATATCACATGCTTTTACGGATTTTACATACATGTTCATTTTCGACCTGAACAATTACAGGTCATTTTTTCGGAAGACTTGGCTATGGACATGCAAGGAAGGTTATATTTAGGATTACATTTAATTTAATTCGGTATTGTATTTCACCTACGAGTGATCATTTGGTACACTATTAAGTTTTCGTTTTCCTTTTTGAACAGGAATTTTGACAATTATGGGATAATCAGCGACATTATACACAGCCATATACTCCAGACTATTGCCTTGCTTGCCATGGAACTGCCTGTAAGTCTTGATGGTGAAGACATTCGAAGTGAAAAGGTACAAAACCTTTTTCTGATGATACCTGTAAGCATAAATTGGATGCCTCTTGTGTAATATTGCTGGGTAGATTTCTCCAGGTGAAGGTTCTTAGATCAATCCGGAAATTAGAATCTACTGATGTCATTCTTGGACAGTATAAAGCTAGTTCTGAAGACAAAGATGATGCTTTCTTAAACAGTTCAACACCCACATTTTTTGCTGCTGCTTTGTACATTGAGAATGCACGGTGGGATGGTGTGCCTTTTCTAATTAACGCTGGCAGGGGACTCATTAAGCACAGGTAGAATGTACTTTTGAACAAAGATAGCAGTTACAATTTAAAAATTCATAGATTATTAATTTGTCAGATTTTACCCTTCCTCTCTGTATAAGAGAAAAAAATTTATTGGGTTAACTGCAAAAGTGCCCCTCAAAGTTCCACAAAATTCCACCTTTAGCCCCAAAGTATCAGTTTTCTCAATAGTGGTCCTTTAAATTTACACTTTTTACAAAACTGTTCCCTTTTAACATATTAGTGAAATTATGAGTCAAAATTCACATTTTATACAGTTTAATATACATTTGACCAATTCCAAACGTATGAATACAATAATATATACATTATATGAAATGTAAATAACATAAATTGCCAATGATTTCGGACATGTATGTGAAGGATTCCAACCTATAATTTTACTAATATGTTAAAAAGGAACAGTTTTGTAAAAAAATTAAACTTGAAGGAACACAATTAAGAAAGTTGGTACTTTGGGGCTAAAAATGAAATTTTGTGAAACTTTGAGGGACACTTTGGCAGTTTACCCAAATTTATTTGATGGTAATCTGTCCTCCAAACCTAGAGAATGTGTGTAAAAGTTGGCTTTCGATCTTATTCTTGATCAAATTTTGGTTATGAGAAATATGCCTCGACTTCAAATTAATTTTTTGAGTTTTTGGGATGGGATAATTCAAAGTTGCAGTAGGTTGCGTGCTATTTTGCTTAATTACTTTTAAGAATTTTGTAGATATGGATAAAATCAAGATACTTAAAAGTTAAAAGAGAATGAATGAATGATGTAACAATCAAGTTTTAATACTATATATTTGTAATAGGTTTTTTATTATTTTTCCTTTAATAAGTCCTCTTTTCTTCTTATTCCCTTCTCCTTCTTAAATTCTCTGTTTAATATAATTCTCCTTCTTATTTGTTTTCCTCTCTCTCCTTGATATAATAAACGAATATCAGTAACTGTCAATTGTAACTTTTTAGTATGAGGCTCTATGTGATGTAC